>JAQSUU010000023.1:1220714-2441428 GCA_038087645.1 Saccharum hybrid cultivar R570 | reverse complement strand
CAATGTTGCCTTCATCCACAAGATTTGTGCACAACAACTACCCACGGCGATGTATTCGGCTTCGGCGGTAGATAGTGCAATACTATTTTGCTTCTTGGATGACCATGAGACAAGTGATCTTCCCAACAATTGACATGTCCCGGAAGTGCTCTTTCTCTCCACTTTATCACCGGCATAGTCGGAATCCGAATAACCAACTAGCTCAAAACTAGCACCCTTGGGATACCACAATCCAACATCTTGTGTATGCTTCAAGTACCTCAATATTCTCTTTGTTGCCTTCAAATGACTTTCTCTTGATGAGGCTTGAAATCTTGCACACATGCATACACTAAACATCACATCGGGCCTTGATGCCGTCACATAGAGTAGGCTACCAATCATTGATCTATATAGCTTTTGATCCACCATGTTGCCACTCTTGTCACTATCCAAGCTTCCACTAGTGCCCATTGGAGTTGTAATACTCTTTGCATCTTCCATGCCAAACTTCTTGAGCATATCTTTGATGTACTTAGTTTGGCTCACAAATGTACCTTCTTTCATTTGTTTGATTTGAAGTCCAAGAAAGAAACTAAGTTCACCAATCATTGACATTTCAAATTCCTTGGCCATCATTTTTCCAAACTCATCACAATAATCTTGATTGGTTGAACCGAATATGATATCATCAACATATATTTGCAACACAAACAAGTCTTTCTCAATCTTCTTGGTGAATAGTGTTATATCAACTTTGCCCATGACAAATCCTTTGGATAGCAAGAAGTCCCTCAATCTTTTATACCATGCTCTAGGTGCTTGCTTCAATCCATATAAAGCTTTTCTCAACTTGTATACATGATTGGGTTTCTTGTCATCTTCAAAACCGGGAGGTTGCTCCACATACACCTCCTCTTGAATGTACCCATTGAGAAATGCACTCTTTACATCTATTTGATATAGCTTGATATGGTGAGCACAAGCATAGGCAAGTAAAATCCTAATTGCTTCCAATCTTGCAACCGGGGCATAAGTTTCACCAAAGTCAAGACCCTCTATTTGTGTGTAACCTTGAGCCACTAGTCTTGCTTTGTTCCTTACTACTATCCCATCTTGATCTTGCTTGTTGCGAAAGACCCATCTTGTTCCAATGACATTGTGATCCTTAGGCCTTTTAACTAGTTCCCATACTTCATTTCTCTTGAAGTTGTTGAGCTCTTCATGCATTGCATTTACCCAATCCGGATCTCTCAATGCTTTATCAATGTCCTTGGGTTCTTCCATTGACACAAAAGAAGAGTGAGCACAAAATGATGTCAATCTTGATCTAGTTTGAACTCCTCTTTGTATGTCACCAATGATGGAATCCAATGGATGGTCTCTTGCAATGTTAGTTGGTTGAAGCACTTGGACTTGATTGCTTGGATGTTGATGTTGATCATGAGTTGAAGATGATGAACTAGCCACTTGTTGATCTTGTTGCACTTGAGATGATGTACTAGCTTGATTTTGCATTAGAGAACCACTAGCTTGAGTGATTGGACTTTGGAGCACTTGATCTTTGTTGTCATCTACATTAATAACTTGCTTTGGTCTAATATCACCAATATCCATTTCTTTCATAGCATTACTCAATTGAGTTCCTCTCACATCATCCAAGTTATCTTCTTCATCTTGAGAGCCATTTGTTTCATCAAACTCAACATCATGCACTTCTTCAAGTAAACCACTAGCCAAATTCTAAACTCTATAAGCTTTGCTAGTAGTTGAGTAACCAAGTAGAAATCCTTCATCACATTTCTTCTCAATCTTGCTCAATCTAGTGCCCTTCTTCAAGATGTAGCATTTGCAACCAAATACCCGAAAGTATGCAATGTTGGGCTTTCTTCCATTTAATATCTCATATGGTGTCTTCTCAAGGAACTTGTGGCAATAGAGACGGTTGCTATAAAAGCAAGCCATGTTGATTGCTTCGGCCCAAAATGAATGACTCACATTATACTCATTCAACATTGATCTTGCCATATCAATTAAGGTTCTATTCTTCCTTTCAACTAGGCCATTTGATTGAGGTGTATACTTGGCCGAGAATTGATGCTTGATTCCAAGCTCCTCACATAGCTCATCAACTCTTGTGTTTCTATACTCACTTCCATTGTCACTTCTTACTTTCTTGATTGTGGTCTCAAACTCATTTTGCACTCTCTTGATGAACTTCTTGAATATGTCAAATACATCACTCTTGTCCACAAGAAAGAATACCCATGTGTATCTAGTGAAATCATCCACAATCACAAAACTATACTTATTGCCACCAATGCTTGTGTATGTAGTTGGCCCAAATAGATCCATGTGCAACAACTCAAATGCCTTGGAAGTACTCATAATGCTCTTCAATGGATGAGTGTTGCCTACTTGCTTTCCGGCTTGACATGCACTACATAGCTTATCCTTCTCAAATGTGCATCCTTCAAGCCTCTAACTAAGTCATGCTTTACTAACTTGTTCAATTGCTTCATGCCAACATGACCAAGTCTTCTATGCCATAACCAACCCATACTTGATTTGGTGAGCAAACATGTTGAAAGTTGAGTGTCACTAGCATTAAAATCAACCAAGTATAGATTCTCATATCTAAAACCTTTGAAGATCAAGTTAGAGCCATCAACACTAACTATCTCCACATCATCAACACCAAATATGCACTTGAAACCGAGATCACACAATTGAGCAACCGAGAGAAGATTTAAGTTCAACTTTTTGACTAAGAGCACATTGGAAATGCTATGATCATTTGAGATTGCAATCCTTCCAAGAGCCTTTACATCACCCTTGCTATTGTCACCAAATGTGATGCTATCAATGCCACTATCATTTGATTTGAGAGAGTTGAACATTCTTGAATCACCGGTCATATGTTGAGAGCACCCACTATCAAGCACCCAATGCCTTCCTCCGGCCTTGTAATTAACCTACAAAACAAATTAATGTTTCTTAGGTACCCATACTTGTTTGGGTCCTTGGAGATTAGTCACTAAGCTCTTTGGTACCCAAATGGCCTTCTTCTTTGGGCCCACAATTGGTGTACCAACAAACCTAGCATGCACACCTTTCTCACCCTTGGTAAGCACATAACAAGAATCAAAAGGAATGTAAGGTACATTAGCATTTTTCTTGTTCTTGTTCATTTTATTGCAATTAATCTCTAGATGCCCAACTTGCTTGCATCTATTGCAATAACGACCAATGCCCTTCACAAAGCGAGACTTTGGAGTAGCAAAGGCCGCCTTGCCCTTCTTGGGAGTATAGCCCAATCCCTCTTTGTTAAGAGAGAACCTTTGGCTACCCAAGCATTTTAGCAAGCGGGCATCCCCACCATAGGCGTTGCCTAATGCGCGGGTGAGATCATCCACCTCTCTCTTGAGAGTCTCAACCACAAGTGATGAATCACTAGTAGTAGAGGTAGAGTTGGTTGTGGTGGATGATGATGAGCTACATGAAGCATTAGTAGGACTAACAAATAAAGAATCATCAATAATATCACATGTTAGTCCAATATCACAAGTGACAATCACTTGCTCCTCCTTAGCTTCCTTCATGAACTTCTCCAACTTAAGGTCCTTTTCCTTGATGAGCTCAAGTAGAGTGGAGTGGGCTTCCTTAAGCCTAGTGTGAGCAATTTCAAGATCCTCGTGGTCTTCCTTTAGACACTCACGAGAAGCCTCTAGCTCATCAAAGGATTTCCTAAGAGCTTTGAGCTCTTGTTCAATTCCTTTGCACTCCTTACTCTTTTTGAGAGCAACAAGCTCCTCCATCAAGGCATCATTTTCATTGCTCTTGGCAATGAGCTCTTGTTTCAAGATTTTGTATTTCTTGGTTCTCCTCTTGTAGCCCTTGCTCATTTGATCTATTATGCCTAATAGATCATCCTTGGAGTAGTCCTCATCCTCCTCATCATCACTCCTACAATCATCACTAGCACAAGAATCATCATCACTATCATCATGTTTTACCTTGGTAGGCTTGGCCATAAGGCATGTTGATGTAGTGTCGAAGATGGATGGCTTGTTGGAGAGGGCGATGTTTGCAGTGGCTCGTCGAGTGATCCTCTCATCATCACTAGAGCTTTCATCATCATCACTATCGAAGTTGTCACTATCCCAAGTGACTACATAACCACCACCCTTCTTCTTGTTGTTGAAAGTGAAGCTCTTCTTTGCTTTCTTCTCATTCTCTTTCTTATCCTTCTTGTTCTTCTTGAGCTTCAAGTCCCCATTATGAAATCTCTTATCTTCATAGGGGCAATCCGCCACTATGTGATCGGGGCTATTGCAATTGTAGCAAAGGGTCTTTGCCTTTATAGTGTCTCTCCTTTTCCTTGCCCCATATCCTTTCTTCTTCATGAACCTTCCCATCTTGTGCACAAGGAGGGCCATGGTCTCATCATCGAATGGATCATCATCACCACTTTCTACCTTGCTCTTGCCCTTAGAGGATGAAGCCTTGAATGCAATGGGCTTCTCTTGCTTGACCTTGGTCTCCTTCTTCTCTTCTACCTCATCTTCATCATCATTGTATTGGGCATCGGTCATTATATCTCCAAGCACATTGGTTGGTTTGACCTTGTCCAATCCCTCTCTAAAGATCATTCTTCTCAAGGTGGCAAACTTCTTGGGTAAGCACATCAAGAACTTGTGTGAGAAGTCCTTGTCCTCAACCTTCTCCCCAAGCCCCTTGAGATCATTGACAATGACTTGGAGCCTATAGAACATCTCCGGGATGGATTCATCATCCTTCATCTTGAATGTGGAGAACTTGTCCTTGAGCATATATAGTTTGGCACTTTTTACCGTTGAAGTACCTTCATATGTTTCTTCAAGCCTTATCCAAAGCTCATTTGCCTTTTCAAGATCTTTGATTTGCTCAAATACTTTATCATCAATGGCACGATAGATTGTGTCAAGTGCCGCCGTATTGCATTGTTTGTTGATGCGGTCATTGGGTGTGAGGTTTTCCTCATCAAGAATGACGTATCCTTCTTTGGTCACATCCCAAACCTTCTCATGTATATTGCCTAGATATTGCTTCATCTTCCTTTTCCAATGATCAAAGGAAGAGACGCCATCAAAGAATGGAGGCTTGCCATTAACATGATTGAACATAACTTGAGCCATCTTACACTGAGGTTGTTAAGCCTTACAAACGGTGACCACGGCTCCGATACCACTTGAAAGGTCTTGATGGCTAGAGGGGGGGTGAATAGCCTATTAAAATTTTCTACAAAGACAAGCTAAACAAGTTTATCAATAAAACAAAAAGCGAGATGCGAGTTTTGCTTAGCCTACGGGGTGTTTGCAAGCCACCTATCCAATTCATAATTCTAGTATTTGCACTCAACTGCACAAGTCAAACCGAGAAGGTAAGTACAACTACAACTAGCAAGCTACACAAAAGAATTACTCTAGCTAAGCTAACTAGCTAGCAAAGATAACTAAGAAATTAATACAAGAGAGAGTTAGGAGGGTATCACCGAGGGGCGAAGAATTGAGCCAACCAATCAATATAATCAAGAGATGAATACCAAGATAACCGAACACCGGGATCAATCAATCACAATATGAAAGTGATGACACGAAGATTTATCCCGAGGTTCACGTGCTTGCCGGCACGCTAGTCCCCGTTGTGTCCCTCTTCACCACGTGGTTCGGTGGCTAATCGGTCACACACCGAGCCTCTCAAAAGGCGCCACAAGAACCTACCAAATGGCAAAAGGTTGCAATGACACGAAGCAATTTACTAATGTTGCCTTTGGCGCTTCGCCGAGGTAGGCACAAACCCCTCACAATCACCGGAGGTGGCCAAGAACAATCACCAACTCTTGCCAACGCCTCCAAGCTGCTCCAAGCCGTCTAGGTGGCGGCAACCACCAAGAGAAACAAGAATCCCGCAGCAAATCAACCACCAAGTGCCAACTAGATGCAATCTCACAATGCAAATGCACTTGGATCACTCAATCTCACTTCAAATATGCAAAGAAGCAAGAGAGATGAGTGGAAGGGGAGTTGCTTAGCTCAAAGTGCTCACAAGTATGTCAAATGTTCGAGAGATGGAGCCTTGAGCCGGCCAACGAGTATTTATAGACGTACCCCTTCGAATATAGCCGTTAGAAACTTAAACAGCCGAAATCGGGCTGACCGGACGCGCTGGTCCAACTGACCGGACGCGCCGGTCGCCCAACGGCTAACTCGTGAAGTACTGACTGGACGCGCTGGTCCAAACGACCGGACGCGCTGGTCGCCCAACGGATAACTGCGAAGAAACGACCGGACGCGCTGGTCCAACTGACCGGACGCGCCGGTCGCCCAACGAAATAGTGACCGGACGCGCTGAAGAAAATGACCGGACGCGACAATGACAGCGTCCGGTTAGAGTCCAGTAAGCTCCCTGAACGACCGGACGCGTCCGATCATCAGTGACCGGACGCGCCTCGCGTCCGATCATCGAACTGAAAAACACGCAGACACTGAACACTGACCGGACGCGTCCGGTCATGCAAGGACCGCGTCCGGTTCAGCGTTCGGTCACCTCTGTGACCTCCGTTCGCCTCCGTTTCTTTTCCGGACTTCCGGCGTAGTGGAAAATAATCGTTTCAACTTCTCGAAAACGCCTGAATCCCGCCTCGCAAGCTCGGCGGGAGGGAGAGAGGAACCCAAACCCTCTCTACCGCTCAAACTCCACCGCCGTCGCAAACGTGCTAACATCACCAAGTGATCTCGTCATGTGTGAGTGTGTTAGCATTTTCACAATCATTTTTTGAGGCGATATTAGCTCTATCCAAATGCATATGATCATGAAATGCACATCTAGAGGCACTTAGGAGTTCAATAGCCGCGTCATTCCCCTCTTTATAGTACGGCTATCTATCCTATAATGTAACCACACCCACTAGGTGTCTTGGTTACTAAAACACAACCCTTAAGCATACCTTTGCCTTGATCACGTAGGGTTGCGTCCAAATCCAAGTGTGGCCATCATGATCACCATGTCCATCTTGCCACCAACCTTGGAGTGTACTAATCCTCATATGCTACATACAACTTAGGCATGGGATTAGTACTTAGGCATTGTCACTAATTACCAACACCAAACATAGGACTTTCAACAGCTCAGTCCTAGTCCGCGTCACCCACCGCAATAGCCCATCCCACCATTCAAGCTCAGGTGAGGCCACGCTTTGAGCCGCCATCGCCTCGGTTCACCGAGTTCACCGTCGAACTCGACGACATCGTAACCCGACTAATGCAGTTCATCTCCACCCTGTCTAATCCATGTTTCCTTCTCACCTTAACTGGTTGTTAGTTAGGTTAAGATGTTACTCCGTGAGATGGGCCATAGAATCCGGAACGGGGATGAGCTTTAGCAAGCTCTCGCCGCGGTCGCCATGCCCGCCAATGGCAAACTCCAAGGGTTAGCCTTGTCCCGGTCACCTTTTCTCTAGATAGCAAGCGCACTGAGATCGCAACCTCTTGTAGGGCTCAGAGGCTAGATGTAGCCCTCCATCTCACCGCCGTTGTGCTAGAACGCCGACCTCGTCGGTGTAGCCGTGCACCGCCGCTGCTCGGTGCAAGTGGGCCAACAACACCGTCGCACCTCTTCCCTTCCCGAGCACTCCACTAGGTTCGCCTTACTTCACGGGTACTTCGCCACCTTTCTCCGTACCCTCTCATCACCGGAGACGGCCGACACACGACGGCGTACCATCGCCGAGCCGCCATCGTCGACGGTGAGTCCCTTTCGCTCCAACCCAAGCCACCCTACCTACACGTATCGATGCAGGGTTTGACAGAGATCACGAGGGTGGGCTTGGTTTTCCGAGAAAGCTCGCCTTCGACGAGCTAGAGCTCGCCGGAGCGCGTGGCTCGCCGCTCCCCTGCTTCTCTCTCTGGCCAGCGGGCCCAGGCGGTCAGCCGTCGTGGGCGGGAAGGACCTTTGCGGGTCGTGCTGACGTATCGGGATGGCCCAGTAGCAGTAGACTCCTGTTTCATTTTTGTTTTTCTTTGTTTCACAGTTTTGAATGTTGTTTTGTGAATTTCATATCTCATGAATGGTAGATCCAAATGCTATGGTTCTAATTTTGTTGAGTTCCTGTTAGTGTCTAGTTTTTAGGAAAAATATTAAATGTATATGTGCTGCTTAGTTTCTAGAAGATTTAAATAGGCCCTTGAAACGTGTTTTAAAATGAAAGCAAACTTATTAATTTTATAACTTGAGTTCTACTGCTCTAAAAATTATGAAAATTAGTGGGTATGTTATTTCATGCATATACTAGCTCTGGTAAAAAGTTGGGTACTAATGCTTGAGTACTTTTCAAGTTATGATGCTGTCATGTTCTATTAGAAGATACTTGAATGGATTTTAATAATTTTTCTGTATGTGCAATGCTCATGAAATTTTATGGAGAGTGTCCTGGTATCCTAAGGCTGCTAAGAAAATATGGTTTCTATTGTTTGATACTTTTCAATGTGATTTATTAATTATGCAAAAATCAGCCTTTTTAGCTTTGAATTTTTTGTAGGGAGTTTCTGTGAATAAATTTAATTCAAATTTTTACAGTAGCCTCCTAGTAGGGCAGAGAGTCTCATGTAATTTTTGTAGAATTTTTTGAGTAGCTTGCATATAAGTTTAATTTTCTACTTAATTAATTAAGTAAATTAAGAAAAGGGTTAAAATAAATGACTTGGGTTGGCACACCTTATTTTCTGGTGGTTTTGGGTCATGTGTGAACTAAAAGTGTCATTAGTTTGGTCATAAGGGTAGTTTGACACATGAATAAATATTTAATTTTCACATTTCTAGGTTCTCTAGATAGCTGGTAGCATTTTTGGGTTTGAACCTTGATGAAGGTGTTTGCTGGGAAACTTGTGAATACCAAAGTGGTAGTAAACTTGTTAAACCTGCGGGTATCAAAATTTAGTGACATTTGGCCTAGTAGTCTAGGAGTTGTAGCTGTTTAAAGTGGCTGTCCAGAAATGACTGCTCTCTGTTTGGAGAGGACAGATTTCTGGAAATTTAGAATTTCGACTAGGTAAACTTTGGAATTAAGTGTTGAGGTCTGAAAGTGAATTGTAGAGCATTTTATAAGATTTTCAGATTGTTTTGTATCATGCCATTTGAAATTTTTAGTCTACAGTTGTGATGAAAATACTTAACTACTGTCCAGAATGTGTTGTTGTGCTATTTTGTGTTTGGGTTGGTGATAACCTTAAGTAATATTGTTCTTGTGATGGTTATGTGTTAGGACCTTAACTGAGAAGGAACACTTATACATTAGGTTGTGTAGATTAGGTAAGTACTTCTCTACCGGAGAAGAGATTTATACTTATTGTGAAGTAATTTGAATAGAGCACTAGGATTGCTGTAGTGCATTTTATTCCGGGCATGCTGCATTCCTTCTTATGCATCCATACGATTTATTGTGCATTCATGCAATAGGTGTACCAGAGGGAGTGACACTCCTAGAGTTCGAGGGAGCCATTTCGGAGGAGGATCAGGAGCAGCCGAGGGAGCCCGAGGACCCAGCCGACGAAGGAGTTCCCGCAGACGAGCTACCTGAGTGCCCGGACCATCGCCCTTCCTCATTCCTGAAAGGCAAGCCCCGGTGCATGCTGACCCAATTGTTTTATATATCAATCTTGAGTACTTTTACTTGTTTACTGCATTAAGTTGTACGAGTTGAGTGAAAACACTTGTTATATTTAAGGCTGGCTAACGAGCCAGCTCGGCTCGGCTCGTTCTGTCTCGTTAGGATAACGAGCCAGCTCGGCTCGGCTCGTTATCTTAACGAGCCAGAAAGCCAGCTCGGCTCGGCTCGTTACGAGCTCGAGCTGGCTCATTAGGCTCGCGAGCTAGGTAAAAAAAAATACAAAATATAATATTTATATTTATCTAAAGTATAAAAATATTAATAATATAAAAATAATATATTCAATAGCCTTAAATCGAACAAAATATTCATATGAGCTAACATATCATCTATTTATAAAGTGCAAAACATGAAGTAATACAAAACTAATATAAGTTATGATGACTTTTTCTCTAAAACTACGGCTCATTTGGCTCGCGAGAGCTCGAGTTGGCTCGTTATAGCTAGCGAGCTAAAATCCTGGCTCGGCTCGGCTCGTTATCATAACGAGTCGAGCCGAGCTGAGCCGAGCCAGCCACGAGCCGAGCGAGCTAATGAGCTTCGAGTTTTTCGTCCAGCCTTAGTTGTATTATACCTATCCTTGTCCAGATATCGTACTTAATTCTAAATTAAGTTTAGACACGTGTCAATGCTTAGCCCTGCTTAGTCCGTTAGAAGTCGGGTGATTTCCGGTCATCCGTGAGATGTAGGAAATGGGTCACGAGTGACTATGTTGGCTATCGTGGATGGAACCATGCCTTAAAATGAAATTGAGACCGGGCGGGAGTTCGATAGTGCAGCCGCAAGACACTTCACGTCTTGGGTGCGAAGCTATATCCGTCTGCGTCGTTTAAGGACCGATTCGTTGTACGTCCTTGAGTCATGTTGAACGCAGTCTAACACTTAGTTGGCCGGATAAGTCGTTTTGACCGCGAAGCCGAATAATACAGTTCAGGCCAGAAATTGAGTGGTAGGTTGCATCTTGGAGGTAGTAAGGATGTGCTTAGGGACATTGGCGTGAGACCAAGGGGGGTTAGAGTCCCTATCACCTGACAGAGTGTTGCCCTTGGAGATGCGGCATCAGTCAAACCCGTGACTCCTGAATTGTACGAAAGGTGGTTTGTGCGACCCTGACAGGGGCCTGCGCGGTGAGTGTTAGAAATACCCCTCCAGCTGTATAGGAATTCGATTTGAATCGCCGTCGCTCCTGGTTAGTGAGCACTTGACTTGAGCAGCGGCAACATAGATCTCATTAAATTGAACAGATGGTTAAGCGAATGATATAATGATGCCGCAATTTATACCTGCTATGGATATTATTGTTTGATCATAATCAAGTGAATGTTTAGTACAGGTGCTAAGATAGATGATAGGTTAATGTTAAAAATAACTGCTAGTACAGGATAAAAGAGTTTCAATTACTTATGCTTTTCCGTAAATGTGATGTCAGCCAACTCCACTTAAGAAAGCCTTGCATGATCCTTGGTGTCTTTTATTTTCCGTTTCGACGGGTAAGTCTAGCTGAGAATATTTCAGTACTCAGGGTTTATTTCCTCTTGTTGCAGATGACATGCTTTTATCAGGGCTTCTGCAAGAACTGCCTCCACCCCGCGGGTGATGAGGACTAGATCACTCGGGCGTGATCGTCTGTTAGTTACTTTCCTGAATGCTTTTGTGGAATGTTGATACGTAAGACTGGCAGTGGTATTTGAACTAAGTGTGCGTGTGTTATACTTCCGCTACTTTATAAACTCGGTTTGTAATAATTTGCGACTCCGTGTGTTGTAAGTGAATTTCCGAACTACTTGTGAAATGTAACGTGTGATGTGTTATGTTGAATGATGCGATCTTAGTTGTAAACGAGCTGGTTTGAAATCCTTCGTGGTTTCGATTGACTACCGGGATTATACGTGCTCAAGTTCGAAAATTTGAGCGTTTCAGCGCTGGTTTTTGTACTTGTGCTCTTATAATTTGATCGGTTCTGTTATATTTATAGACAAACTGTACAATTAGTTATTTTTTTATCTATATTTAATACTTTATATATGCGTTTAAAGATTTGATGTGATGAGTACCGTAAAAAAATCTTTTTTTATCTAAGCCCTTGTTTAGTTCCCCCAATTCTCCCCCAAATTTCACTATGTAAAAAGAAGATTCCCTGTCACATCAAAATGTCGGCAAGTGCATGGAATACTAAATGTTGATGAAATCAAAAACTAATTGCACAGTTTTGTTGTACTTTGCGAGATGAACATTTCAAACCTAGTTAGTCAAAATTTAGATAATTTTTACCAAATACAAACGAAATGCTACAGGAATTCTGATACAGTGTTTTTCTGCCGAGATCACCGAACTAAACGAGGCCTAAACATGGCCTTAGGTAGGTTCCCACCTATGACGGTCTAGCACTGTGACGGAAGACTGATGGATCCATGTACGGTCCAAGTCACTCACAGGAAGGAACCGGGCACCCGCGAGGCCGCGACCCCTTTGATCGCCATGGCCGCGTCGCCGTCACGACGACTGACCACTGACGCCAAGATGAGACAGCGCCACCTACTTTGTCGCCCCTGTATAAAGTCCCCACCTGTCCGTCACTGGCCTCCGCCGAGGCAGCGATGGCGGCAACACCGGCCTGGGACTGGGAGGAATCCCTCATTTTCTTCCTGCAGCCGCTCTTCCTCCACGGCGTGAGCGCCGCATCCCACCTTTTCCTGGCGCTCGCCGTCGCGGGGCGCTTGCTCTTTCGCCGCCTCTCCGCCGGCCGGACCAAGGACGGGGAGGTGGGCGGAGGAGATGCTAGCCGCGGCGTTGGCCGGTTCCGGTACTGCTACGGGGTCTCTGTCTGCACCACGTGGGCTCTGGCGGCGTCCGAGGTCCTCCTCGCCGCCTACTCCTGGTACGCGAACGGCGGCGCCGGGTGGTCGCGCGACGCGGTCGCCGAACGGGTGGACGCGGCCGCGCGCGCGGTGTCGTGGCTGCTGCTCGCCGCGTACCTGCAGTTCGATGTCGGGCGGCGTCGGCGCCAGGAGCGGTTTCCCGCGCCAATCAGGCTTTGGTGGGCGCTCTTCACGCTGCTCTCCGTCGTCGCCGTCGGCGTTCACGCGGCGACGAGTCTTTACGGGTTTCTCGTGCCCGGTCGGTCGTGGGCGCTCGACGCGGTCTCTGTTACTGCAGCACTGGTTCTACTCTCAGCTGGGTACTTCCTCGGAAGGAAGGAGGGGGAGGGACGCGGCCATGCTTCCGAGGAGCAGGAGCCTCTGCTGAACGGCGAGCACGGGGCGGCCGATGACGACGATGAGAACAGCAGCAGCAGCAGCAGCGCCGCCGACGCATCTCTGTTCACTGGCGCCGGCTTTCTTAGCGTGCTCACCTTCTCTTGGATGGGGCCCCTGCTCGGCGTGGGCCACCGGAAGACCCTCGCCCTGGAGGATGTCCCGGGCCTCGAACCAGGCGACAGCGTTGCTGGCGTCCTCCCGCCCTTCAAGGCCAACCTTGAGGCGCTCACCCGCGAAGTCAACGGCGACGGCGGCAGCTCGAGCAGGAAGGTCGTCACTGCGTTCACGCTCACCAAGGCCCTGCTGCGCACCATATGGTGGAACGTCGCGGTGACCGCGTTCTACACGCTGGTCTACTGCGTCGCCGCCTACGTCGGGCCGTACCTCATAGACTCCCTGGTGCAGTACCTGTACCTCAGCGGCGACGAGAGGTACGCGGGCAAGGGGCAGCTTCTCGTACTGGCCTTCGTCGTGGCCAAGGTGCTCGAGTGCCTGTCGCAGCGGCACTTGTTCTTCCGGCTGCAGCAGGCCGGGATACGCGCGCGGTCGGCGCTCGTCGCCGTCGTGTACCAGAAGAGCCTCGCGCTCTCCAGCCAGTCGAGGCGGAGTCGCACGAGCGGAGAGATGATCAACATCGTCAGCGTCGACGCCGACCGCGTCGGCATCTTCTCATGGTACCTGCACGAGGTCTGGCAAGTACCGCTGCAAACAGGCATGGCGATGTTCATCCTGTACTCCACCCTCGGGCTCGCCTCGCTCGCCGCGCTCGGTGCCACCGTGGCCATCAGCCTCGCCACCGTGCCCCTGGGAAGAATGCAGGAGAGGTTCCAGGAGAAGCTGATGGACAGCAAGGATGCGAGGATGAAGGCGACGTCAGAGAGCCTTCACAGCATGAGGATCCTGAAGCTGCAGGGGTGGGAAATGAGATTCCTGTCCAAGGTCATCGAGCTGAGGAAGACAGAGGCGAACTGGCTAAAGAGATACCTCTACACGTCGGCCACCATGACCTTCGTCTTCTGGGGCACCCCGACCTTCGTCGCCGTGGTGACCTTCGGAGCCTGCATACTCATGGGGATCCCCTTGGAGACGGGGAAGCTGCTGTCTGCACTGGCCACGTTCCGCGTGCTGCAGGAACCGATATACGAACTCCCTGACACTATCGCGATGGTGATCAAGACCAAGGTGTCTCTTGACAGGATAGCATCGTTCCTGTGCCTCGACAAGCTGCCCAGTGATGCCGTGCAGAGGCTTCCACGTGGCAGCTCTGCTGACTTTGCCGTCAGCGTCAGCAACGGGTGCTTCTCATGGGAAGCCTCGCCTGAAGTTCCAACACTCAGGGACCTCAACTTCCAAGCTAGTCCAGGCATGCGCGTTGCAGTCTGTGGGACGGTTAGCTCCGGCAAATCCAGCTTGCTATCCTGCATTCTTGGTGAGATTCCAAAGTTGTCGGGAGAGGTACGGACCTGTCGGACAACAGCTTATGTCAGCCAGTCGGCCTGGATACAGAGCGGCAAAATTCAGGAGAACATACTGTTTGGTAAGGAGATGAACAGAGAGAAGTACGACAGAGTCCTCGAGTCATGCGCGCTGAAGAAAGACCTGGAGATCTTGCCGTTTGGTGACCAGACAGTCATTGGCGAGCGTGGCATCAATCTTAGTGGCGGCCAGAAGCAGAGGATCCAGATAGCCCGCGCTCTGTATCAGGATGCTGACATCTATTTGTTCGATGATCCGTTCAGTGCAGTGGATGCGCATACCGGATCCCACCTTTTTAAGGTACATGATTTATCGATTTGATCAATATTTTTGCGAGGTATTGATTTGTTCAAATGGCTATGCTTCATCGTTTATGATTGTTCATAGAAGTTTGATGACATAACATATTGCTAGATCCTTACGATTTTTGTTTTGAAGGAATGCTTGCTTGTGGATTTGGCTACAAAAACAGTGGTTTATGTCACTCATCAGATTGAATTCCTACCTGCCGCCGATCTCATTCTTGTGAGAATTTCTTGGTAAAGTTTTAATCTATGATTCTTACCATAAAAACTTATGACTCTTCTTATAAACTTAGTTTGTGATATAGGTAATGAAAGATGGGAGAATAGCACAGGCTGGAAAATATGACGAAATACTGGGTTCAGGTGAAGAGCTCATGGAGCTAGTTGGTGCCCACAAGGAGTCTCTAACAGCATTGGATGTGATCGACGCCATGAATGGAGGAAATGTATCCTCCTCTCCCAGTGGCAGAAAGAGGCCGAATCTGTCCAGATCACTGTCATTAGCTGAGAAGAAACATGAAGCCAACGAGGATGAAGGAAATGGTGCTCGGAGTGGGCAGCTGGTGCAGGAGGAAGAAAGGGAGAAAGGCAGGGTGGGGTTCTGGGTCTACTGGAAGTACCTCACGCTAGCTTACAAGGGTGCTCTTGTACCCTTGGTGTTGCTAGCACAGATACTTTTTCAAGTAATTCAGATTGCGAGCAATTACTGGATGGCTTGGGCTGCTCCGGTGTCAGAGGATGTTGAGCCTCCGGTGAGCATGCCAACGCTGCTCAGTGTCTATGTGACGCTGGCTCTTGGAAGCTCGTTGTGCATCCTCGTAAGATCACTGCTCCTTGCAACAGCTGGGTACAAGACAGCGACTTTGTTATTCAACAAGATGCATTTGTCCATATTCAGAGCTCCTATGTCTTTCTTCGATTCCACTCCGAGCGGGCGCATCTTGAACAGGGCAAGTCATATTTCGTCGGACTCGGATCAAATGTTGTTAGTTCAATTCATTTGCCTGTACTTATGCTAGCTAATTCATGTATTAAAAAATTTGCAGGCTTCAACTGATCAAAGCGAAGTGGACACCAACATTGCTGACCAGATGGGAACTGTTGCATTTTCCATCATTCAGCTTGTCGGAATTATTGTGGTGATGTCTCAGGTTGCATGGCAGGTCTTTGTGGTTTTCATCCCTGTATTTGCTGCCTGTGTCTGGTATCAGGTACTACTTTTTTACCGATCTTATTGTCCTTGTTAAATAAACTGCAGGATCACCCACATCTCATCTTAACTTTTTGCAGCGATACTACATTGACACGGCTAGGGAGCTGCAAAGGCTAGTAGGAGTTTGTTATGCTCCTATCATACAGCATTTTGCTGAATCAATAGCAGGGTCAAGTACCATTAGAAGCTTCGGCAAGGAAAATCAGTTTGTGTCAGCTAACAGCCGTCTAACAGATACCTACTCTCGGCCCAAATTCTACAACGCTGGAGCAAGGGAGTGGCTTTGCTTTCGTCTGGATGTGCTGTCATCTCTTGTATTTGCCTTCTCTTTGATCTTTTTGATCAATCTACCAACCGGTCTCATTGATCCAGGTATATAATTATATATCATGTTAATTTTGAACAATATTGGATGGCCGTAAAGTGGATAGGATTTGATGTGGGTTCATAAGTAACATTACGAGCAACTTTCAGGTATTGCTGGTCTTGCTATCACATACGGGCTTAGTCTGAACACGTTGCAAGCACAGGTTGTATGGAGTATGTGCACTTTGGAGAACAAGATTATATCAGTGGAGAGAATTCTACAGTACATAAGCGTTCCTGCAGAACCCCCGCTTGTCATGTCAGAAAATAAGTTGGCTCATAACTGGCCATCTAATGGAGAAATTCAGCTCCATAATCTCCATGTAAATCCCTCATCCTTTTACCGTCATGTTCTATTCCATTTTTTCCCCTCCGTGCTAGAATAGTGTTCCAAGAAACTAGTGTTCTAAGCAATACTAGATTTATTTATTTTTTGGTCTGTTGCAGGTGAAATATGCACCACAGTTGCCATTTGTTCTGAAGGGCCTTACTGTCACTTTTCCGGGTGGCATGAAGACCGGTATAGTTGGAAGAACAGGAAGTGGCAAATCAACCCTCATTCAGTCCCTCTTCCGTATTGTTGACCCTACTGTCGGTCAAATACTAATAGATGGCGTCGACATCTGCACAATTGGACTACATGATCTGAGATCCAGACTGAGCATCATTCCACAAGAGCCGACAATGTTCGAAGGAACTGTCAGAAGCAACCTTGATCCTCTTGGGGAGTACTCTGATGATCAAATCTGGGAGGTAGCTTAACCTCCCAAATTTTACCTAAGTTTCTATGACATTCCATTTTTTCTCATAAGGAAAGGAAATAGTTGAAATATCAATGTTTTGCTCTTGATTTCCAGGCTTTGGATTGTTGTCAGCTAGGGGACGAAGTTAGGAAGCAGGAGCTGAAGCTTGACTCACCAGGTCTGAATCTGATATTCTTACATCGAGTCATGCAGTTCAGAGTTACTACTTTTCTTGTATCTTTCACATGTTTTTCGAACATAGTGCTAGTTTTGTAAAAATGAAAGAATGGAGGCACACGGTACTGAATATTCTTGGTTGGATTGCAGTGATAGAGAATGGCGAGAACTGGAGCGTTGGCCAGCGTCAGCTCGTGTGCCTTGGTAGGGTAATTCTGAAACGGAGCAAGGTTCTTGTTCTGGACGAAGCCACCGCTTCAGTGGATACTGCTACCGACAACTTGATCCAGAGAACACTGAGGCAGCAGTTTAAAGAGACGACCGTCATCACGATAGCGCACAGGATCTCCTCCGTTCTTGACAGCGACATGGTGCTGCTCCTTGACAACGGTTAGTGCCACAGACAGCAGTTACTACCTGATGCCTTTGGGTCTTTTGTTGTGATGACGCTGTGCTGTTGCTCGCAGGCGTGGCCGTCGAGCACGACAGGCCCAACAAATTGCTGGAGGATAAGTCGTCTCTGTTCTCAAAGCTCGTAGCAGAATACACCATGCGGGCGGCGCATACATAACATCAATCCACAGACGAGTTGTCGTCTCCAAGAGCCTTGAATTAGACGTATAGACGGTTAAAAAGACAAATCATACAACCCATAGACAGAAGGTCGTCTGCAAACTGTTTAATGTTATGCATGTAGTCAAGATCAATCATGAATACCATTTTGTGTACCACGGTGTTACTATTCGGTAGATAATGGATCATAGCTACACTCAATTCACACTAACAACATTCAAAATTCCTCATATTGATCTTCTACTTCTCCAGGTAGTCATAACTGGAAGAAACAAGATCATATTGAGATCTTAGCCAATTAACAACAACCAGCTATCAGGCATCATATAACATCAAAACAGGAAAGACGTCACCCACATCTAAATTAATCTCAGAGATGAAATATTATTGCTTACGTCATTATTCAATACAAGCACGACAACTTAAAAACGCTGAAAGAAGAAATTTGATGCTGAAAGAAGAAACACAAGGATGCTGCAAGATGAGCTATCGAGTGAGGCATTGCATCGAACAGCTACCGGGCGTCCTTTTTTTTCCTTAACCAACTCATGAATATTAAACTAGTTTGCCATTGCACGAGCAAACACTGCTACATGGAGTAAGCAGGCAAACAACATCATGGAGTAAATACCAGATGTGGATCCAGAAAGCACTAGCAGATCAAATACTGGTACAAGATGCAGTCTCTCAGCAACAAGAAAAAGAGAAGGTGACTTGGGCAGCTGGGTCGAGCACTCGAGCTAGCGCATACACCCGTCGCCGCTCCTGCCCGGCCACCGTGGCCATGGGACCGTCGGGCACCGGCGCAGTCTTGTCCCGCTTGCTCACGACGAGGTGCGACGGTAGGATACGGGAGCTGCAATCGACACTGCCGCCGCCGCGCACCTGGGCTCCAGCGCCGCCGCCACCGTAAACCTGGGGCGTCTCCGCCACACACCAGGGCTCCAGCGCCGCTGCGACGCACCTAATCTCCAACGCCGTTGTTGCACGATGATGGAGAAAAGAGGAATGGGTGGGTGGGGGATTTTGGCGCGCGCACAGACTGATCCGCCCCTGGTCGCTCGGAGGCGACCGTACAATGCGCCCTCCACCGACGACTGAGCCTGAGAGCACGAGCCCGCATCGTTGTCTCGTGAGACGACGGCCTCACCCGTCTCGACGCTCGCGAGGGTGTTTTCTGTAAAAATTAAGTCATACAGGCGGCTCAAATCGTCCTGTTGTACGTGCCCTAACAGACGATTGAAGATGATTCTTTCGTCTACCCATCAGTTGAGGCAGACCGAGTCATCGAAAATGACTAAAATTTACTATTACCAGATTGCGCTAGTCCAAGTCCAAGCACAACCGTGGCGATCTTCTCGAAAGAAAAACCCAACTACAAGCAGCGAGAGGGATTACAGAGCAGATGGGTAGCAGTTATTTATCACATTAAAAATAAAACTCATAAATACAGATACTTGGCAAATTATTTTTATTTTAACAGAAAAACTAATATTTTTTATAATAGTACATATCAAATTATATTTTCAGAACGGCAGTGCTAGTGCTTGGGTGTCCGAACAGACGCCTGCGTGTTGCACTCCGATTCGCGAGCTCCATGCGGGGCCCGTGCTGCCCAAGCAATAAGAAGGGAAGGGGGCGACACCTCCGATCCGGAAGGACCCGACCGCGACGTCGTATGGATTCCCTGCTAGCGCCGGGAGGACACAGATACGATGCAACAGAAGGCGAAGAGGAGAGATGCAACACTCGATCTGCTTTTGAAATATTCAAATGCAACAGTTTCAACATGTTTGAAGACAGATAAAACACTTGAAACATACTTCTGAAACACTCGAAAAAAGGACCTGAAAACACTTGAAGACCATTGCAAACATATACATCATCCAAATAAAACATATGCAACGTATTTGCAAAACATACGCAACATCCAGATAAACACACTTGCAACATGTGTCTAGAAAACACTGATAAAACATTAGTAACAAACCTTTGCAACATATACAACATCCCTGATCTACTTTTGCAACATCTATCTGAAACACTTCCAACATACCTCTAAAACATCTGAAACACTCGAAACATACTCTTGCAACATGCACTTTTAGCAAAATATGACACTTAGGCGGGCAGAGCACGGCACAGCGGGATCCGGCTGTGCGGTCGCGGTGGAGAAGGAGGATGGCAGTGGGTGGACGGCTATGCAGCCCCCCCGTGAGCCGCTGCACGGCCTCCGATTGCCGGTCAGTGGCTGCCCCCACGATAGGGTGCACGCGGTGCCCGCGATGGAGGCGACATCAACAGTCAGGTGGTGTGGCCTCGCGCGACGAGCACGTCACGACGGTGCGGTCGTGGGGGAGCACATCGCGGCGGTGGTGGAAAAGAAGGCCGGCGGGAGGCGTGCGGGAACCACGGCGGAGACAGGCACGAAGCGCAGTCATGGTGATGCGTGATTTTTTTAATCTTTAGTGATTGGAGGAGAACGAATAAGCTTTTGAACGTCGGGTCCACCAACAGGGGCGTCCGACGCGAACGGACGTCTGGTTCCCAGCATTACCATTTCCAGAAACTATGCCTTTTCATCATGTCACAAGTAGTGGCATGACTAAACGAATACTACTACCGTAATTGGCACACTAATCATGAACTGATCAACACATTAGCACTTATAAAAACTAATCTTGCATCGGAATAACTAAGTAATAATATAACATACTAATAGGAGCCTAAATTTATTTACTATGACTAAGATAAAAAATGTGGATGAGCTTGTCATGTAGATTTTCAGGAGCATGCTCATTCAACATCTCTAGGGAATATTCCCTTTTGGTGATTGCTCCTGTCTAAGTCGCTTGCGAAACAAATACTATTTATCCATGGATCATCATCTCCCCGTCCCCGGTATACCACAAACCAAACATACCCCTAGTTCACCCACCAACAAAAAAAAAGAAAAGAACAATGTAATTCAAGAATTGATGGTGCATAGGCATAGGAAAAAAGAGCAAATCATTTAGCAGGAGACACGCAAAAGTGATGGTGGCAGCATATCGCTTACCTCCCTAACTCCATAAAGAGGTTCATGTTGAGGCAATGCCACCACATAATAGATCTAGCTGGCTACAAGACACCGAGCAGGTTGTGCAAACATAGTCATTCACAAGAACTTCAATTGTCGAGAATCTAATCATAGACATAATGACTATTAACTAATTTATCAAGCATATCTCTTTAACGGTATCACCACCTTTATTGCGAACGCTACCAAACTTGTTAGAAAATAAGATGGTTGAGAAAACACAAACAATCAAACACCCACAGAACTGGGATAGTGCCACTGCTAGATAGCCAATGAAAAAGCTTTAGATAGCAAAAAAAAATTAAAATACCAGGGAAGAACTCAATACAACTGGCACAAAGAAGTGATTGAGAAAAGCTAAGAGATCTATCTCCATCGATGATGCTTCAAGGTCTAACGAGTTTAATCGCTTAGCACAACACTTTGTTCGTTCGCTAACCAACCACAAGATGGAAGCACTAGACTAGTGGCCCTAATCAAGCATAGCCGCATAGGCAACCTAAGAAGGTGAAGAAAACTTGAAAGAGGGTGACATAGTGAAAGGTCCTAATGGCTAGAGGGGGGGGTGAATAACCTATTTAAAATTTCTACAACAACACTTAGAAAATATGTTAGACAATTAAACGGTGAAGCGAGTGTTGCGCTAGCCTACTAAAAGAGTAAGCCACCAACCACAATTCTAGTAACTATGATCACTAAGCACACAATTTGCTAAGTCACTACACTAAGTTAGTGAACTCTCAAAGGCTAACTAAAGAGCCTCATTAACCACTAGACTTGACGAAAGCTAGCTCTCAAAACTAATTACACTAAAGAGCTTAGCTTACACACTAGGAATGTAATACAAAAGAGGATGGCGATGATTATACCGACGTGTAAAGGTATGAGCCAAACACAAGATGGAGCCAACCAATTTTAAGACAACCAATGAAATTCTCGGACAAAGATGACACAATGATTTTTTTTACCAAGTTTCAATTGCTTGCTGGTAAGCTAGTCCTTATTGTGGTGATTCACTCAATTGGAGGTTCACGCGCTAATTGGTATCACATGCCAAACCCTCAATAGGATGCCGCACAACCAACATAAGATAAGGATCACACAAGCCACAAGCAATCCACTAGAGTACCTTTTGGCTCTCCGCCGGAGAAAGGTCAAGAACCCCTCACAATCACCACGATCGAAGCCGGAGACAATCGTCTTCCTCCGCTCGATGATTCTCGCTGCTCCAAGCCATCTAGGTGGCGGCAACCACCAAGAGTAACAAATCAAACCCTCAGCAAAACACGAACACCGAGTGCCTCTAGATGCAAACACTCAAGCAATGCACTTGAATTCTCTCCCAATCTTACAAAGATGATGAATCAATGACGGAGATGAGTGGGAGGGCTTTAGCTAAGCTCACAAGGTTGCTATGTCGATGCAAATGGCAAAGAGAGTGAGCTAGAGCCGGCCATGGGACTTAAATAGAAGCCCCCTCGAAATAAAGTGTTGGCTCTCTGCCAGTTAGCCCACGTGGCATGACCGGATGCGCCTCCACACAACGACTAGACGCAACATAGTAGCGTTCAGTCGCTGCGATGCGGCCACGTGGTGCCATCTTCAAACACCAGCTGCTGATCACCAACAGTCATCTTTTGCAGCCACGTGAACGAGTGAAGACCGGACGCACCAACTGACGACCTGACGCGTTCGCGTAGCGTCAGGTCATGCGCCCCGCGAGCAACACAGTGAACGACTTGACCCACCGATGGAAATGACCAGACGCGCCAACAATTATAGCCAAGACAAGGACCAAAGAGGAGAAGAACTATGTGGATCAGTAGTGGGCCTTGTGGTTCTATGAGTGTGGTGTGCCATTTAATGCAGCAGCAGCAAGACAGTTTGAGATTGCAGTTGAGGCAACTGCATAATTTGGTTCAGGTTACAAGCCTCCTACTCCCTATATGTTAGGTGAACCATTGCTTAAGCATGTTGTCAATTTGACTAGTTCAATGAGGGAGGAACATGAGCAGGCCTGGAAGATGTATGGTTGCACACTTATGTCAGATGGTTGGACTGATAAGAGAGGCCGCCATTTGATCAACTTCCTTGTGAACAGCCCTGCAGGGACTTATTTCTTGGAGTCTGTTGATGCATCAAGTGAGGTACATGATGCATTTATGCTTGCTGATTTATTGGAGGCAAAGATTGAGGAGATTGGGAAAGACAAGGTGGTTCAAGTTATCACTGATAATGAGGCTAATTACAAGGCAGCTGGTAGAATTCTAATGAAAAGGATTCCTACACTGTATTGGAGCCCATGTGCTGCACACTGCTTGGATCTTATGCTAGAAGAGATAGGGAACTTGAAGGAATATAAGAAGCCCATTGCAAGAGCCAAACGTGTCACAACTTTCATCTATAGGCATGGGAGAATTCTTAGTTTGATGAGAGAAAAGACAGGGGCTGATCTTGTGAGACCTGCAGCCACTCGATTTGCCACCTCTTTCCTCACTTTAAAAAGTTTGTACAAGCATAGAGATGCTTTGAAGGCTTTATTTGTTAGTGAAGAATGGATGAGGAACAAATTGGCAAAAACTGCAGCTGGTCAAGAAGTGCACAACACTATGCTCTCTGTGGAATTTTGGAATTCAATTGAAGATTGCCTTAGAGCTTTAGCCCCTCTTCTTATTGTTCTTAGGGTGGTTGATGGTGATGAGAGGCCTGCAATGCCAGAGGTTGCAACACTAATGAATCATGCAAAAGAGAAGACCAAGCTCAGCTTTGCTACTAAAAATAAGAAAACCTTGCTCAAGAATATTATTAAGATCATTGAGAAACGTTGGGTGACACAAATGGACCATCCTTTGTATGGGGCTGCACTGTATTTGAATCCAGGAAGACTGTATTCTCTCATACAAGCTAATGATGATGCAACTATTGGGCAGTTAAGAGGTTGTTTTCTTGATGTGCTTGGAAGAATGGTGGAGGATGAAGAAATTAGAAGCAAGATTGATGCTCAATCCTTGGACTATGAAGGCCTTAGAGGAGATGCATTCTCAAACAAATTGGCCAAGCAAAACCTACAGAATTTGATCCCTCGTACATGTTGTTTTTCTTGTAATTGCAGCAAGTTTTAGTATGTGCAATTTAATTCTAGCAAGTATATTTCATCTCAAAATGCTAATATATATTTGTATTTGGCAATATAGTTGATTGGTGGCGTTCATATGGTGGTCGTGCTATTGAGTTTCAAAGGTTTGCTAGACGCATTGTTAGTCTTTGTCCTTCATCCTCCAGTTGTGAGAGAAACTGGAGTACATTTGAGTTTGTGAGTATTGCCAACTTCACTAGTCACTGTTTTCTTCTAATTAATTTGTGCTCAGCTAGCCAATTACTGACAACTTTATTTGTTCTTTTCCCATTCTTCTTTTCTAGATGCATACAAAGAAAAAAAATAGGTTGCTGCATAAGAGATTGAATGACATTGTGTTTGTTTCCTACAACCGGAAGATGAAGACCAGGTTTCAGTTAAGGCGTGAGAAAAAAGGGAAAAATTTTGATCCTTTGGTCATTGAGGAGTTTGACTGGGACAATGAGTGGGCTGATTCCTCCTATGTTCATCCTCAAGGTGCCCGTGGGTGTGACAATGGTGACAATAGTAATGACCTTATATAGGAACATGTGGATGAAGCAGTTGGTGCATCAAGCTCGCTGCGAGGCCGCAATTATCCAAGGAATGCCAGTAGCAAGCATGCAAGATATAGAGATCCACATGACTTGGGTTCGTCCAATGAAGAAGAGCAAGATGAAGATCCACATGATGATGCTGATGTGAGTGATTGTGAGCAGGATCCCAATGGCTCCAACGGTGGCAACGAAAACATGGAGGCTCCAAACATCCTTGATGAGTTTGATGATGGATATTGACTGTTGAGAGCTGGCTGCTAGCAGATTTCAAATCTGCACTAAAACTACTTTTGTGTTGTACTTGTGCACTACTTAGCATGCCATGAGACTCTAACTTTTGGTGGTTGGGCTATGTTATGTAATTGTGGCTGTGGACTACTAATTATGCCACTAAGACTATCTTACTTAGTTATATTTGTGAACTGCTTATAATGTGGCTAACTATGCCACTAAGACTCTTATCTATATTTCTGGAATGTTTGTAATGTGGCTAACTATGCCACTAAGACTCTTATCTAAGTTTATGGGCTAATGTAATGATTATATATTGGTATTTGCTTTGTGCCTTCTGTTGCTAAATTTCCTTGCTGTTGCTAAATTCCTTATTGTATATGCAGCTTGCTGTTTGGGAGAACAAAAGAGAGCTCCGATCATCAAAATGTATTTCACTATCCATATTTAATTTGATTAGATTACAAAGTATTTCTGTTACATAATTATATTAATGAGTCACACATGTTGAAACTTGTTAGGGGCTGTATGGCACATGGAAGAAGCAACTGGAAAGGAGGATCACTACTACATGGGCTCCAGAATTGGCAGCAGAAAGGTATGTATAAGTGTATGTTTGTGTTGTCCTATGGAAGGTTGGAGTATGTGTATGGCGTCGCCTCGCCGCGCGCCTAACTCGCCTAAGCGTTTGGAAGGGGGTAGAGCACCCCAGTTCACCTTACCACCTTAAAAACTATGGTCCAGTCACTCGACAGGCTAAGCCCGAGCGCGCCTCCTTGCTTTATAAATGACTGGACTCACTGACACAGCGTCCGGTCAGTTCGTCACCTGCGTCCGGTCACTAATTTTTAGTGAAAAACAACTCCTTCACTTCACCAACTTCTCCCCTTGCTCAAATGTGTCAACCATCAAGTGTATCACTTTGTGCACGTGTGTTAGCATATTTTCACAAACATTTTCAAGGGTGTTAACTCTCTACTAGATCCTAAATGCATATGCAATGAGTTAGAGTATCTAGTGGCACTTTGATAACCGCATTTCGATACGAGTTTCACCCCTCTTAATAGTACAACTATCAATTCTAAATGTGATCACACTCGCTAAGTGTCTCGATCACCAAACCAAAAAGCTCCTATCACTTATACCTTTGCTTTGAGCCTTTTGTTTTTTTCTCTTTCTTCTTTTCCAAGCCAAGCACTTGATCACCATGGCCATCACCACCATGATCTCCATCCATTTGCTCCACCACTTGGAATATCTATCAACCTATCTCATATACACTTAGAGCATATAGGTTAGTAGCTAGGGTTTCATCAATTCACCAAAACCAAACTCAAGCTTTCACATAGCTAGAGGTTTTTCTTGAATAGGCCTTGCTCAATTTGCCTTTCAACATGCTAATGATCTTTTGGTGGTGTCATCTTTCTTTTTGGTATTGGCTTGTTAGTACTATTCATCCTACGACAACAGCCCCTGGATCACCAAGCCCACTAACTAAAGAAGCCCAGATGTGCAGGCCTGCTCGAGAGAAGAAGCCCAACTCTTTTGTCGCCGGCCCAGACTGGCTGTAATAGGATAGTACTTAAAGGCAAGGATGCCAGAGAGCGGGTCACGAACCTTGTATCTGAAATCTAAATTCATTCTTTGTTCTAAGCACTCGTCGTTAATTCTTGTTCGCCTGTATCCATTTACTTCTCTAGCAAGTAGGTGCTAACAATCTGGTATCAGACTTAGAAGATCCACGTCGTCTCCGCTTGGAGTCGCCGTCCACTGCTTTCCATGCCATACTCTGCCCAGAGTTCGCCGTCCACCTTCACCGCTGTGTGCTGCACTGGAGTTTCCCGTCCCTGATCATTCGCACTACACTCGTCGTCAGCATGTGCGCGGCGTCATGGATCCCAACTTGAAGATCGTCATTGATAAGCTTGATGGCCTCACCAAGCGCCTCGACGACCGCGAGTCGCACTGGGAGCGGTGCTTCACCGGGCTGGAGCGCAACCTCACCGCACGCGATGAGCAGGTCGATCGATGCCTCGCGGAGTTGGAGTCCCATGGTACCACGCCCGTCAGCCCTGACATCGTCAAGCGCCTCACGTCCTTGGAGACCTCGTGCGTCAACAACGAAGTCATGATTTCCAAGCATTTGGAGGCGATCGAGTCCAATCGGGTCATCATCTCCGACGACGATTGCGACGGCCGCGTCACCGCCCTGGAGATGGTCGCTACGGATGTGAACGCGTGGTGCCCCGAACTAGAAGGACGTGTTGATGACCTTCATCTCTAGTTCCAGAAGGTGACCGGCATCGGCGACCGCGGCGTGTTCGACACATCGTCGCACCGGCCTGGCGCCCCAGCATCTTCACCACCGACGGCCACCAATTCGTCCAGTGGCGTCGCCAACCACGTCGTCCTGACTACACAGGTCCCTGAGTTTGGGTTTCCACTACCCATAACTCATGGCCCAGCCAATGGTATGGTCACCACCCTGCTTCTGTCCCCCCTGTTCGTCCTCTGCCTCCAATTCCTATTCCTCCTCATCCTCCTACCCCAAATTTGGCCCCTATACCTATTCCACCCCCTGTTCGACATTTTCAACATCATCCTGTTCATCACCCTGTTCACCATCCCACCCACCCTGCTGCACCCATTCATCATCACCAATTCCAGCCATATTACCACCCTGGTCCTCCTCCTTATCAGCAACATCACGTTCCCAGCCCTCACTCCCGCCTTCTGAAATTTGACTTTCCCAAATTCAATGGTGAGAATCCACGTCTATGGCGTACTCGCTGTGAGACATATTTTGCCATGTATGGTACTGATCCAGCTATGCGAGTCCGTGTAGCCACCATGCAGATGGTTGACGCTGCAGCGCTGTGGTTTCAGTCTGTTGAGTCTCAGCTAGACTCTGTCTCTTGGGAACAGTTTTGTGAGATGGTCCGTGCTCGCTTTGATCGAGATCATCATGAGCTCCTTGTTCGTCAGATTCTACATATCCGTCAGACATCCACAGTGTCTGATTACATCACTCGTTTTACTGCCTTGACTGACCAGCTCCTTGCTTACAACAAAAATGTCGACCATGTCTACTTCATTACCAGATTCATTGATGGATTACACCATGACATTCATTATGTTCTTCTTGTTCAACGGCCATAATCCCTGGATACTGCTTGTACGTTGGCACTTTTACAGGAAGAAGCAGGTGGCCATCGGGATGTGAACAAGTTGACTACATCTCATTATACCAAAGTCACCAAGAATGCTTGGCCTCTGCCCCCTCCACCTCAGACAGAGAAGACACCAACTCATCTCGAGTCTACTACTACTTCAGCTGACTCCAAATTGTCTGCAGTCAAGACTTACAGAAAAGCAATGGGGCTATGTTACAAGTGTGGTGTCAAATGGTCCAAGGACCATAAATGCTCCCCTGAGGTACTTCATGCCATTCATGATATCTGGGATACTTTGTCTATTGATGATGCTTCTACTATTGTTGAGTCTGCTCTAGTTCAGACTGAGCAAATTTTCCTAGCCCTATCAAAGACTGCTGTCAATGGTGTTCTTGCTCCAAAAAAATCCAGTTCAGGGGAACATTAGAAGGTACACCTCTGTCTATACTCATTGATTCTGGCAGCTCATCATCATTTGTCAGTACTAGTATTGTGAAGAAGTTGAGTTCATAGACAGTTATTTCTAGTTCCATATCAGTCCATGTAGCTGGAGGAGGCATACTGATCAGTAATGAAGTGTTGCATAATGCTTCTTGGTGCATTAACAATTACTGTTTTCAATCTGATCTTAAGGTGTTACCACTTAAGAATTTTGATCTCATCATTGGCATGGATTGGCTAGAAAAGTTTAGTCCTATGCAGATTCATTGGAAGTCCAAGTGGCTTCAGTTTTCATATCAAGGTTCAGTTATCAGATTGCAAGTAATCCAAGATGATGTCCAAGAATTATTGATGTTGCAGATCTGTTGTGCTTCTACACAGAATGAATTACCTGAATTATCAGCACTACCAGATGATATTCAACAGTTGATCAATCATTATGAACATTTGTTTTCAGCACCAACAGGCTTACTTCCAAATAGAGCTTGCAACCATGTTATATCATTACTGCCTGGTGCTAATCCAGTTACAATTAGACCATACAGATACTCTCCAAAGCTCAAGGATGAATTGGAAAACCAAGTAAAGGACATGCTGCAACAAGGTATTATTCAGCCCAGTGCAAGTTCATTTTCTTCTCCTGTACTGCTTGTACCCAAGAAGGATGGTGGCTATAGACTGTGTGTTGACTATAGGCAACTAAATGCTATAACTATGAAGTCTAAGTTTCCAGTGCCAATATTTGATTAGCTAATGGATGAACTGTCTAATGCTAAGTGGTTTTCTACATTGGATTTGAGAGCTAGTTTTCATCAAATCTTAATGCATCCTGGTGAAGAATATAAAACTGTATTTCAGACCCACTTAGGACAGTACGAGTTCAAAGTCATGGCATTTGGACTGACTGGCAATGAACTGTACCTTGGCACCAGGACTCAGAAAATTTGTGCTAGTGTTCTTTGATGACATTCTAGTCTATAGCAAGACCAGAGAAGAACATATTTATCACTTGCAACAAGTTTTTGAGTGGCTTGCCAAGGATAAGTGGAAGCTTAAATTCTCCAAATGCAAGTTTATCCAATAGTCAATCTCATATCTTGGACATGTAATTAGTGCTGAAGGAGTCTCCACAGATCCAATTAAAATTCAGGCAATCCGGGATTGGCCTACTCCTGTGTGTGTCAAGGATGTTAGAGGATTTCTAGGCCTTGCTGTCTACTATAGGAAATTTGTCAGGAACTTTGGAATTATGGCAAAACCTCTTACACTGCTCTTATGCAAGGACACACCATTTGCTTGGAATACTACTCATGATGAAGCATTCCATAGTTTGAAACAAGCTCTCAGTTCAGCACCATGTTTGGCACTGCCTGATTTTTCAAAGCCATTCCACATAGAAACTGATGCAAGTGGTAGTGGTGTGGGTGCTGTTCTAATGCAACATGGCCATCCCTTGGCCTATATCAGTAAATCTCTAGGACCCAAGAACAAAGGGTTGTCTACATATGAAAAGGAGTACTTAGCAATCTTGGTAGCAATTGAGCAGTGGAGACATTACTTGCTTCATGCTGAGTTCTATATTCACACTGATCAGCAGAGTTTTATACATTTAAATGAACAGAGATTACATACACCCTGGTAGCAAAAAGTGTTCACAAAGTTACTGGGTTTACAGTACAAGATCATTTACAAGAAAGGATTGGAAAATAATGTAGCTGATGCCTTGTCCAGGTGCCCCACTTCTAACAAGCTCATGGCAATTTCTGCAGTTCAGCCTCAATGGCAGGAAGAAATACAGTCTAGTTATAATTTTGATCCTGAAGCTACCAAGTTGCTCAGTCAACTAGCAGTTCATCCTAAAGGCGTATCTCATTACTCCTTGGATAATGGAATTATCAGGTACAAAGGAAAAATTTGGCTGGGCCATAACAAAGATCTTCAGGGCAAGGTATTTCATGCTCTGCATAATAGTGCCTTGGGGGTCATTCTGGTGCCCCTATCACATATCATCGAATTAAACATCTTTTTGTCTAGCCATCAATGAAAACTGATATATGGAATCTGGTTCAGTCTTGTGCAATTTGTCAAAAAGCCAAACCTAATAGAAGCAAATACCCTGGGCTACTTCAGCCCTTGCCAGTGCCATCTGCTGCTTGGGATATGATATCCATGGATTTTGTTGAAGGATTGCCCAATTCTGGATCAGCCAATGCCATATTGGTTGTCATTGATAAGTTTACTAAGCATAGTCATTTCCTGCCTCTACATCATCCATTCACTGCACAAAGTGTTGCAAAGCTTTTCATGGAGCAAATCTATAGATTGCATGGCCTTCCATCCGCTATCATTTCTGATCGAGACAAAGTTTTCACCGGTGCTTTGTGGAAGGAACTGTTTCAGTTAGCTGGCACTCAATTGCGATTCAGTACGACATATCATCCCCAGACTGATGGACAGACTGAACGTCTAAATTAGTGCCTAGAAACTTATTTGAGGTGCTTCATCAACACTTGTCCAACAAAATGGAAACATTGGCTGTCATTAGCCGAATTCTGGTATAACTCCAGTTTTCATTCAGCCCTGGGCAAAACCCCATTTGAGGTGTTATATGGATATGCTCCAAGACATTTGGGTCTCTCTGCTGAAATGATGGGTGCAGAAGTACCCGACCTCAATGAGTGGTTATCTGAACGCTCTTTGATGCAAGATCTTGTCTGGCAGCACCTACTTCGAGCTCAGTCAAGGATGACGAGGCAATCTGATAAACACAGGTCTGAAAGATCCTTTACAGTTGGAGATTGGGTGTTCCTTAAACTGCAGCCTTATGCACAAGCATCAATAGCTAGACGACCTAGTCAGAAGCTGGCTTTCAGATTCTTTGGACCATATAAAGTTGAGGCAAAAATTAGAAATGTTGCCTATCGCCTGGCATTGCCAAGCTCTTCCCAGATACACCCAGTCTTTCATGTGTCTCAATTGAAAAAATCTCATGGGAATGAACCAGTGTCGTCAGAACTGCCATCTACTGATGCTCAGTTTCAAGTGCCTGAAGCTATCCTACAACGCTGGTGGACATCGGGTGATCATCCCATCGAGCAGGTATTGATCAAGTGGTCCCTTATGCCACCTACTCTTGCTACCTGGGAACCTTATGCACAGTTGCGACAACAATTTCCCCGTGCACCAGCCTGGGGACATGCTGGTTCTCAAGAGGGCGGGAATGTTAGTACTATTCATCCTACGGCAACAGCCCCTAGATCACCAAGCCTGCTGACTAAAGAAGCCCAGATGTGCAGGCCTGCTCGAGAGAAGAAGCCCAACTCTTTTGTCGCCGACCCAGACTGGCTGTAATAGGATAGTACTTAAAGGCAAGGATGCCGGAGAACGGGTCACGAACCTTGTATCTGAAATCTGAATTCATTCTTCGTTCTAAGCACTCGTCGTTAATTCTTGTTCGCCTGTATCCATTTACTTCAATAAGTAGGTGCTAACATGGCTTTAGCAAGAAAACACAACGAATTTCTCAAAATTTATTCGTGTTCACCCTCGCTTGGTTAAAGATTCTGAAAATACGCAGGGTCTACTATTAAATTTTGCCCCTGGCTAAAGTTTCAATTAAGGTTTCTTTGTGCCAAATTTCTTGTAAACTGTATATTTCTGTAGTACGTATAGTAAAGGCGTTTGCGTACTTATCTCTTCCCCGGCTTCAGATTCCTGCCCTGCTCCATCTAACCCGCCCGATAAAGACTCAACGGCCAGATCAGCACCATTCCCACGCCACTCCCAGAACTTCCCCACCCGCTCCTAAACCCGGAACCACGAAGGCGATCGATCCATGGCGGCGGCGGGTTGGCTCCGACGTGCGGCGGCGGCGGCGGCGATGCCCCGCCTACCTTCCCTCATACCGTCTCCTCCCCACGCCTCTCTCACCGAGGCACAGTCGCTCGTGGTCCCTGGCCTCTGCGCCGCCGCCGGACCAGCCATGGAACTCATGGCCGTCCCTAAGAAAAAGGTGCGTTTCGGTTCTCACCCTTTACATTGTTTGTGTTTCTTCCTGTTACATAGGCTGCTAGATAGGTGTGGTGTGTTCTTGTTGGTCATGGGCTCATGGCTGGCTGTTTGGTGACGTGACGTAGCGTGGTGCGCTCTAGGTGTTCGTTGAATTGCCTGTGAGCTGAAGGGTGTGTCCTTGCGAAATGTTTTACTAGCGGATCATAGAAACCGATAGGTGTATCAGTGTATTGTTCACTCTACCGGCTGTGGAGTGTTGATTGCTTGGTAGCCTGGCAGGAGTGTTGGTAGGGTTCTGCGTTTAGGCTAATACAACGGAAGCACCATTGGGCTGATTAGTTCGAGGTTCTTTGCAAACGCATACATTTCTGATACTTTTCCATACCTACCTGACCTACTGTTTGTTATGCGTTGTGATTGATGATTCGAGCAGTAAGTTGATATGTGTCAAATGTGTGTAACTCATTAGTATACTGCTATCCAGTATGATAAGGGTAATAGATATAGACGTATGAAGAACACTGAACATGCATTCAGAAAGTATGCTGATTTATGGCACAAATTATGATCATATTGCATATTTTGGTATATGTATATTTCTAGTAGGCTGATTTTGTAGAAAAAACATTTACTTGTACTGCGTTCTATTCTATCACAACATGTGAATCCAACTGGCCTGCTCTATTTTCTTCAGTAAAATCTGCATCATTTCATTGGTGTCGTTTTATATGCTTTTATTGTGGATCCCAGTTTTTAGAAACTAGTTATTTGGTTCATGCTTGTTGCCTTTTCGAGGCAATGATGTCAGTAGATACCTTTATACTCTCATACTATTTCAGGTCTCCAAGTACAAGAAGGGTTTGAGGAATGGACCCAAAGCTTTGAAGCCTGTGCCGGTGATTGTTCGTTGCAGGTATATCTCAAAGCTATGTTTGCTAATACCTTTATTTAAGTTTGGTCTTGGTAATCTTGGTATGCCACATATTATCAATTTTTTTTCCTATGCAAGAGTGGTTCTGATTTTTTTTAACACGGTTGTTGGGCTGATGAGATGAGAAAAAACTGTGCTACTATACTTTTTAGCATTAGCAAGATCCTCACGACCTCACCCTTTAAATGGCCTGCAAGTCTGTGACCAAGAGCTGCAGGGGAGGATTACTGTGCTTTTAACAATATCCTCACCCTTCAGGATGTCTGCAGATAAGGTTTAGTCAAACGCCTAGTAGGTGATTAATGGAGACATTTGTCATGCCATATAGCAACAGTTTGATTGTGCATTACTGAATATATGATATATCGCTGGACATGATATGGAATGTGAATATCACATTTCAGTTTCTTGCCTTGACTATCTTCATATTTTGTTGATGGTTCATGTGGTTTTCTTTATGTCATTATAGAATAATTAGAGCAAAAACTCCTGAAGTTTGTCACAGAAAAATACTTCCATCTTCTGAGTGTTCCTAACAAGTACAATTTCATGATGCACGTGTTAGTAATATTCAGAAAAATACTTTTGTGATGGTGTGAGTGCGGGTGATGTTTGTAAGGGTTGTAAACCTCTTTTTTCTTAATATAGGGATACACAACTCTCCTGCCCATCCCTGTTTTGACATATCCCTATTGGTGGCTTGCAGATGCTGCGGCCGAGTTAAGCTACCTCACTTCTACTGCTGCAGCGGAGAAAGAGGAAACCCGAGCGAGTCAAGCTCATAAATGTGTTTTCCTACTTTGCGCACTATGCTCCATCTGAACTTTGGACATCGTAATACCACTGAAATAAATTCTCAGATCGCATTTGGTATTCACCAATTGTTCTCCTTCCTAGCATTTAATCAATGTACACTTACTCTAGTTTGAATTCAAAGTGTAAGCTTCAAAGTTCTCTCTGCTCGTGGCAAGAACGTACACGTTCTGATATAAGGAACTATTGACGTAGTACTAGTTTGAATTCGAAGTATCAGCTTCAAAGTTCTCCGTGCTTGTTGCAGGAGCGGACACGTTCTGCTACAAGGAACTATTGACGTAGTAGTCCAAATTATAATTATAAGTTGCTTTGACTTTTTTTTTACATTCATTTTGCTTGTCTAGGTGCATAGCAAAATAAATGTACCAGAAAAGTCAAAGCAACTTATAATTTAGAACGGAGGAAGTACTAGCAACCATTCTTATGTGTTATGATTGTCAGAAACTTTGGATTGTAGGGAAAAAAGGATTTATATTCTTATGGATTGAGTTACTGTAGCATCTTTGGTTAGTACTAAGGGCCTGTTTTGAATGTTAGAATTTCGCAGGAATCGTGCAGGAATTTCACATGAATTAGTTCAATTTCATAGAAAAAAACGCAGAAACAGAAAATATTTCCCGCGTTCCAAACAGGCCCTAAGAATTACCTGCAGGAAAAATGTAGGAAGCTTTTCTTTGTACTTGAGTTCACATGAAATCCATGGGAAAAGAACATCCACTTGAACCTCATATTTTTATGTTTTTTTTATTCCTATATTTTTCAATCCTGTATTTCAAAGGGGGCTTAAAAAGAATTTACTGTGGGACCTATAACTATAGCTAAATTTCCTTGTTTTTTTGAAGCATGGGAGGACATTGTATGAAAGTACAAATGTACCATCGCTGTTGCAGTAGTTTCGCTCCCAGAAACCTCAAAAAAGATAGGAGGGCACTGTATGAAAGTACAAATGCACCATCGCTATTGCAGCATGAGTAGTTTCGTTCCCAGAAACCTCCAAAAAGATAGGAGGACATTGTATATTTGTATGGAAGTACAAATGTACAATCGCTGTTGAGTTATGTCGCGTGGCGGATGAGATCTCAGATCTCACCTCTGATGTTCGTCAGCAAAAGATCTTTCTCAGAACTCACATACGTACAGACATGTATGGCACATCCGATTCCTGTGGCAGACCACAGCGGAAGAAATCGGGAAAACAGCAGCCGATGCCCCCGCGAAGATCCCGATGCTGTTCCGGTCCTTTTCGTGCCGTTTCGGTGCGGAATCGTGGGCGGCACGCCAGGCGGCCCACGCCCGCACGCCGCGACGGAGGAAGGGAAGAGGGGACCGACCTACCCGGCGCCCGCGCCCGCGCCCGCGGCTGCGCCCGGGCCGGGTAGGTAGACGACGAATCCGCGGTCGTTGGGCTCGGGGGTCGCGCCACCAACCCCCCCCCCCCCCCCCCCCCCCCCCCCCCCCCCCCCCCAAAAAAAAAAAAGCGACGAGCGCAGTGCGGAAGGGGGAAATCGCTGCGATTTCTTGTGGCCCGGCGGCTCCCAATTGCGGCGGGGGTCCGGCTGCCGAGCGGATAACGAACGACTGGCGGCAGCTCGCGGCGGCCTTCCTCCTCTCCTTCCTCGCATCGCAGTCGCAGCAGGCAGGCGTATTGAGCCGCCGCCTCACCCCACAAAACTAATAACCCCCGAAGCGTTTCGGTTCGCATAGCAGAGCTGCTCGTGCAACAAGCCAAACAACCCAAGAGCCGGGAGCGTCGGTGGCTGCTACTGCTAGGCCGAGACAGGGGATAGATTGAGAGAGGTGGGCAGATGGCGACGCCGTCGTCGTCGCTTTGCTCCAGCTTCGCCTCCCTGCGGACCGCCTCCATCGGCCACCGTCGTGGCCTCACCTCCTCCACGCCCAGGTTGGTCCACGCGCCTCCTCCCCTTCCCTGCTTTCTGTTTGGTCGTGTCGACGCCCCCCCGCGTGCGAGGTACAGAGGTAGTAGCACCGAGCGGCTGTAGTTTCTAGCGATTCAGTCGCATCTCGCTCCTCGTCGGCAGTAGTTTCTAGCGATCCCTTGTTCCGTTGCCGCCCTCGATGGCTCCGTGCGGCGCTGCTGCGAATTGCCTGCTGACCTGCTGTGGAGTCGCCGAAGCAGAACATGGATTGCAGCTCCCGTGTCTCTCGGTGGGTGGGTGGGTGCAGTGTGTGCCCCAAGTTGCTGGTGATGAGCTCTGTAGGCTCTGGATCAAATGGCCTCACTGGCTATGCTACTTTGATCATTTGATGTCTCTTATGGAGGAGTTTGTCAGTCTGGAATTGCAATAGATCATGCTTGCTTATGCTTAAGTAAACAGTTCTCATGTCTATGATGATGCTCTCTACTGTGAGTGATATTTGCTCCGTGTTACCTGTTAACTAGAGAGCAGGAGAAATGGCCAAACAAATCTAGTCATGCCACTTGATGATGCTGTTTAATTTGGTTCATGACTTCATTGGTTCTGAATGATGAGCTTATCTCTTTATTTTTGTTTTATGGTTTTTTTTAACAAATCTGTTTTATGATTTCTAGGAAGGCATTCCAAGTGAGGGCATCAGCTCGTGTTGACAAGTTCTCAAAGAGTGACATCATTGTGTCCCCTTCGATTCTATCTGCAAACTTTGCCGAGCTTGGTGATGAGGTCTGTTGAGATAGTAGCATCCACCAAACTCCATTTCCTTGAGATGATTCGTTACCCTGACGATTACTCGTGAATATGTAGTACACACATGTTAGGCTACTATTGAAGGAATAGCTTGGTAATGCCTTACTCATCACGTCAGATTGTCAGATAATTAGTGTCCAATCGTGTACTAATTAGGCTCAAAAGATTCGTCTCGCAAATTATAGACAAACTGTGTAATTAGTTATTTTTTTACCTACATTTAGTGCTCCATGCATGCATCTAAAGATTGATGTGATGGAGAGAGAGTGTAAAAATTTGGAATTTGGAAGGTAACTAAACAAGGCCGTATTCGTGTTCCACCAGCTCATTAGCAACTTATTTCCCAACTTCTTTCACAATAAATAAGGCAATAGAGTAAGCACTGTTATGCACTTTCTTGATGTCAATTGGAGAATATCTTGTGTTCATCTTGCCATGCTGTTTACATATTACTAGGTAAAAGCTGTGGAGGTGGCAGGATGCGACTGGATTCATGTCGATGTCATGGACGGGCGCTTTGTGCCAAATATCACAATTGGACCTTTGGTTGTAGATGCTCTGCGTCCAGTCACTGATCTTCCATTGGATGTACACCTGGTACTGTTCTGGAAGCCCCAGTCAGGTTTTTATGTGATGTACTTTCATCCCTGGTTGACCCCTTCTGAATGTGGAGATTTCTTATTTTTATCACAGATGATTGTGGAACCTGAGCAGCGAGTCCCTGATTTTATCAAGGCAGGTGCTGATATTGTTAGTGTCCACTGTGAACAAACATCTACCATCCATTTGCACCGAACAGTCAATCAGGTAAACATCTGTACCACCTTATCTTTACAAGTAAATGCTCAGATAATAGAATTTAGTATGGAACTTCAATGTATTTGGATATATATACCAATGAATGTGGCTTTTTCCTTCTTGCATGGTGCTGTACAACACAAATAGCTTCAATGAATATTTTGCTTAAACCCTTCACTGTATTTTGTTCATTCAGGATTTAGGGGGTGTTTAGTTCAAGTGACTAAAGTTTAGGAGGTGCAACTAAAGGGTGTCGTAGGGGGTATTCAGATACTAATAAAAAAATAAATTACATAATCCGTCAGTACTCCGCAAGACGAATTTATTAAGCCTAATTAATCCGTCATTAGCACATGTTTACTGTAGCATTTTATTGTCAAATCATGGACTAATTAGGCTTAAAAGATTCGTATCGCAAAATAGTATCAATCTGTGTATTTAATTTCGTAAATACTCTATATTTAATACTTCATGCATGTGTCCAAACATTCGATGGGACAACGACTAAAGTTTAGGAGGGGAGAACTAAACACCCCCTTAGCTAATCATGGACTATTACATTTGTGTGTGTCTTTATTTTCTGAGGCTGAACTATTACTAAATACTGGGTTCCGACAATAGCTGTAGGAGCACATTTGCTACTTGCTAGTGTTAGACCTACAACCAAACACATTCCTAGATGTACTTTAGTTACAATTTAGGATTATTTGGCCCACCAAGTTCCTTTGCAGATCTTTGAATGTCCCAACCATTGGGGTGTACTGTTGTCTTTTATCCTTGTGCATACTGTAAGTTGGAACTGAGTTATCTTTCCATTATCTATCAGATTAAAAGCCTAGGAGCAAAGGCAGGGGTTGTTTTGAATCCAGCGACTCCACTCGCTGCAATCGATTACGTTCTTGATGGTAAGACCATGATGCTCATTTCAGCGTATATGGTATCTTGACAAAGTTGACATGTCTAAAGTTAGGAAAATCCGTCAATGCTACTATACCACGTTTGGAATGCCTATTATTGCCAGATTAGCTTCTAAAAGCCTTGTAATATATTCATGAGTGCAATGTATACTTTTATAGCTAGTAGTTGGTAACTGATAGTAAATGATGACTGTTGAGGGTTGATATTGGAGTAAGTACATACTCCATTCAGAGTAGGCATGTGATGTCCTGTTATTCAGCTAGTGATGTTGATTTTTATACCAGCACAACCATTGAGGCAAATTGTGCTGCTGCTTGTGATAATTTGTGACAGTTTTGACCAATGGCACTCTTGACGTTGTTGGCTACGCAGCATGTAGTCATAAAGTCTGCATTAAAATATTTGAAGTTGCTTTGGCAGACGTTTGACTACTTTTCTCATCAATTCATCAGTAACATGATAAAAGCTCACATGTCCTGACATTCTAATTACAATACTGTACTTTCTTTCCATGCAGTTGTTGACCTGGTGTTGATTATGTCTGTGAATCCTGGGTTTGGTGGCCAGAGCTTTATTGAGAGTCAAGTAAAGAAAATTGCAGAATTGAGAAGGTTATGTGCAGAGAAGGTATATCCCATTGTTTCCTTTCAAGTATTCTCACCCACTGCCCTGAATCCCTTATGTTCAAAGCATTGAAGTGTTAATCTCTTTCTTTCTTTCTTTTTTTGTAGGGCGTGAATCCCTGGATTGAGGTTGATGGTGGTGTTGGTCCGACAAATGCCTACAAGGTGACATTTAACTTTTTCCATGGTACTTGTGTTTAACAATCCTGAACTAATCTTCTAGTCCAGTTAGGTGCTAATATTTTTTCCTGCTTTAAATGACAGGTTATTGAAGCTGGGGCAAATGCCATCGTTGCTGGTTCTGCAGTTTTTGGGGCTCCAGACTATGCTGAAGGCATGGTTTCTTCTCAGTATCATTCATGCTCTAAATTTGAAATTCCATATAGGTTCCGAATCAAATACATGATGCCAACCGCTACTAAAGTTTTTATTGATGATCCTCTTGCAATTCTGCAGCTATCAAAGGAATCAAGACCAGCCAAAGACCTGTAGCTGTACCCGCATAAGGAGCTGGACGTGTAATCACTCTGTGCAAGTTTACCAGTGTTGCGATTTGTATAGATGTGTGTCTTGTCGAGCCATACGTTATACTGGAGACTAAAGGAGACGGAGGCAATAGAGAAATATCATTTTCTTTTCTCATTTTCCAAGAGGATGCCGTGCACTGCTCCCAGAATGTTGTTGTCAATTAACAAACGAGCACGGGTGGCGCATGAACTAGCTAGAGTAGCTTTATCTTTGAAAGAAAACTGTATTTGGGTCGATGAAGCCCCTGGTTTTATTCTTGAGGCTCTGGTAAATGATGTAACCATGTTTGATAATCAATAAAACGTGTCGCATGGCTTTCCTAAAAAAACACACAGCAGCACAGGATCCTTCACGAATCAGCCCATTAGTACACCGGCGGCTGACTGAATCTTAAGCCCTTGTACAGGGCATGATTGGAATTTTTCCGTATCGCAAAAAAAAAGATAGGAATTTTTCCTTAAAACTGTCTGGAATTTTGGGGATTGTACGTTTTATGTAGCCTATGCAGCCTTTACGTGATTTCTTCTGTTCCCCACAGCAGGAAGATCATTCGTTTTACTGTTTGCGTAGCCATTCAACGTACAAATTAAGGATTTTGTTATTCAGTTTACTAACATTTAGTGCACGTTACTCAACTCGACGTATATAGTACTAGTATTGGTAGCGGCCAACATGTGAAAACAACAATTTAGTACTCAAATTTACACTGTCGCACTATGAGCTGCCGGACTGGTTGATTACATAAGTGGACGAAATCTGGGCTAGGTTCCTGTGGCATGGCACTGTAAAAGAACTAAAAGAATACTCATGCATTACAGCGTGACTTTCTTAGAAATGAAGTTGTGATAGACCATGAAAAATGGACAAACTAATGGAAGAATCTAAAAATAAGCTAATAGAGTATTAAATCGAATTAGAAGAGAATTTAACGATGGCCAAATAAGTACTTATGATATGGATATGCCTTTGTATGTTGATGGATCGAAAATAGTAATTATACTTAGTGAAAGATGATCCACTTAGAAGAATACAATGTGACACTTAGTGTGAGATGATACGACACTTCAATGGGGGATGGCACATGGATATTGCATGAAGAGATTGAAAAGTTAGTGTGGTTTGTTTTTATAAGAAATATAGAATATAGATATATATATATCATCACAATAATGGCTAGATATAGATATAGATATCATCACAAATATGTGTCTCTCCAAGGATGATGGAAATTTGAGCATTCTTCAAGTTCGTGTTCTGAATATGTCTGCCTTCTATCTAGGGACGAAACCTTGTGGAAGGATGTCACTGATAACAAATATGCAATCTATGAGGATAACACCAATAAAAGTAAAAGGTGTGTTAACTTTCGAGGGCACACCACACTAAGCTTGCTAACTAGTCACTAAGTCTAGATTCGCTTCACCAGATGATCCACCAAGATCATGAAGTCCTCCGCGGGATCATACGACGCCTACATTACTACTGAGCAGAATCACTAGACAATCCGCCGGGGGTCAACCCTATCGTCTGTGAGAGTTAGCCATTTCATGTATCTTCGTGCTCTCACTTCTACTCCCTTAGGTTAAATTCCTTGGACCCCCTTAATAGTACGACCAAAGAAAAAAGAAAGACTTACATATATGATACTTGCCAAATGTCCACATGATCGCAACCTATATTCGTTCTAGAGTGTCCTTGGTCTTCTTGTTCATCCTATGCGTTATATTCAATCAATCACAAATCTTGGGGCCAAATTGCTTGTGGTCATTCTTGTATGACTAAGACTGTCACAGAACCTCCTAATTATGATGGCTCACAAGTACCCGTCATTGCCATAATGACCTCTGATGACCGTACTTATGTTCACCATAACTTAAAAGGCCTACTTTCCTCCGAACATGATCCAATCACAGGAGTATTGCAATATTACAATAGTTTATTCAAAATATTCAACAGAGTAACGTAGCGGAAGTCTTACAATAATATAGGTTTACAAACCAGTTTTCAAACTTCAAACCTTATGTAACATTATTACAAACCAGTAGTAGAGAAGTATCGGTATTAACTTTATTACAACACACAAGCGAGATGCCTTGCCCAAAGGCCACACAGTCTACTCGTCGTCGCTTTCTTCAACCACGACGGTCATGCAACAAGGCTCGAAGCAGACTTGTTCATGAACCGCACCTGCAACAAGGGGTTAACAAACCCTGAGTACTTGAGGGTACTCAACAAGACTTACCCGACTAAGACAAAGACTCCAAGGGCATGCTAGCTTTAGGGAATCAAGGTACGGGTATTCCAGAATCAAATTTTCTTTTGCAGAAAAGCTTACTAAAGTAAGTCCTTACCTTCAATATTTTACTTTTACCATTGATGGTTCATTAACCAATTCTAGGTGATCCTAATCTAGATCAAAGTAATTATCATCAAATCCTTTCTCATTCTTTCTTTTAATTCCAGTTCTTAACTACGATGCAAGTCAGGTGATCAAGTCTCCATAACCGAGGAGCAACGACGATTCGAACCGATTATACCCAGCTGGGGATCCCTAACCTCACGACATATGTAGAACCGAATCTTGCATATATCAACCCTCATTTAGATCTCCCAAAACCAGAACGTGTCCATCGCCACCCGAGAGTACCGTACTCCTCGAACCCGACCAAATTCTAGCCCCGAGGGTACACGCTACTCTCGCCATCTCTCCACTCCCAGTGCGAGGTTAGACGTTCTCGTAATGGAATCACCAACATTTTGGGCTTACCCAAGGCATGAAGCTAGTTGCAAAGTCTTGAACACAACAGGCTTACAACGAACGGACCTTAACTGACAAGGCGGAAACACTACATTGAGACTCCTTTCCCAATGCATGTTAGCAGTGGCCAAACCACCCGCCCGATCTTTCAAGTTCATTCTCATATTTCAATATTCATTCAATATGCCGTCATGGCTATATAAACATTGCATTTAAAAGCTTAACTTCTAAGCATAGCGAAGCATACTACGCATTTTCCGTAAAACAGGTATCAAGGTTGATATCACAATAATCAAGGATGATAATGCAGCAATTGGGTTATCACTCAACTCCTAATTACTTAATGCAGTAAACCATATTATAAATAATAAAACATTTGTAAAATTCAAGGTAGGGTTTAAATGCACCGGGGCTTGCCTTGCTCGGACACGACGACTGACTCAGACCCGAGAACTCCAACGTCAGGTCCGAAACCCACCGACGATCGCTCTTCTCCGGAAACTGGCTCGACGGCTTCGACTTCTTCGAAAGCGGAGACTACACGAACACATAACATGCTTTAACATGATGGTCGATGATAAACATGATGCTTGATGATAACATGCTACGAGTTACGACTGGAGTACAACTTCCCTCGCGGTACAGTCGCAAACAGAACACCTACTAACTAGTAGCGACGATTCCAGCGATACCAGCTTTTAACCTAACAAGTTACTAACGAGCTCAAACATGGAATTAAGGTGCCAAAGATCACAAAAGGGTAGTGACCTAAGGACATCACTCAATAAAAAAGGCACACAACTCTTAAAGTTCTCAAATTAACATTTATTTATTATTTAAATAATTAGGACATAATTAGAAGTTAATCAAATTTTACCTAATCAAGCTCAAACTTTTTCTATGGATTAAGAATGATTTATAACAGTGTCATAATAAATTTCATCATTTTTGGATTAATAAATTAATTATTAAAATTCATGGAAGTTGCATTTAATCTTTATTAGAACTAATTAATTCTACTGCACAAAGTACTCAATTTCAGCATTTAACATTTTTCCTAGATAGTTTATACATTGAGAAGCCTACACAAAAATTTTCATGAATTTTGGAACTCTACACAATTTTTAATGAAATAAACAAATAGTAGCACTATTCAAAATTTTGAAAAAGAAAAACAAAAACCGAACTCGGGCCGATTCTCCTTTCTCCCGCGGTCCGGCCCAACTAGACGGCCCGCTCGCGCACGCCCGCGCCCGCACGCGCGCTCGGCCCAGCCGCGCGGCTCAGCAGGCGGCCTAGCCCGCTCGCTCACCCGCGCGCGCGCTCTCTCTCTCTGCGCTCGCTGACAAGCCGACCCCGCCTGTCATCTTCCTCCTCCCGCCCTCTCGCTCGCTCCCGCGTGCTCGCTCGCTCTCCTGCGGTGGCCGGCCGGTGACCGAAGCTTCGGTCGACAAACTGACCCTACCACAACGCCCCACACCTTCTCCTAAGTCCTTGGCACTGGTCTACAACGCGTCTCGAGCTCCGGTGACCCTTCACCGACGACGGTGGCGGACCGTGGCCGACGGTGAGCCGCTAAAACACGCCTCCAAGAATGGAACAATCAAATTAAAGGCGTAGAAAGGATCGGTGGCTCACAGTGATCACGTTGGTGCTCTTGCTGGCGGCTGGGAGGGATTGGAGTGGCCTGGCAACGTGGGGGCGGCGATGGCGGTCGGTCGCCGGAGGCAAGCACGGGAACAGGCGGTGCGGAGGTTTGGGTGCGAAAACGGTGAACTCCGGTGGTCCACAAGGTGCGTGAGGCCAAGGCGGAGCTAAGGGTGCGGTTGGCGTGGCCGGAGATGGCCTGGTGGCGGCAGCGGCGAGCGGCGGAGCTGTGGTGGCGGCGGTGGCGAAAAATGGTAAACGTCACTGTGAACTCGGCGTATTTATAGAAGGCGGTCGCGACTACAGAGCCGGACTGCTCGCGTCATCGCGCTGGCGTTCTCGACCGCGCGCGAAGGGTCTGGGCGGCCACGGCGGCTCGCCGGCGCCCATACCGCGCGGTGGCCGGCCGTCATTGGCGCGGCACTGTAGCACCCCCCTAAATTTTAAATTTTCAAACTGTTTTCTAAAATTACTCTCAAATTCATGTAACAACTTGAAAAACTTCCAATCTATGAAATCTTCAGAATTTCAAGCTCTACAAGTTTTGTATTGAACACCTTTTCAAATTCTCACTGGATTTTGAAATTTGAGTTTAAATTCAAAATGGGACACATTTTTGGGATTTGGTAATTTAGAAATTACTTTTGATTTTATATTGAAACTTCAAAATCTTCAAACATCAAAGTTGTATATCTTGACCAGACCTACAACTTTGCTGTTCAAAACTTTTTCAAATTCTGCCTCCATTTTGAAATCTTAGTTTGGGGACAAAAATAAGTTAAAACTGAAATTTGTTTATTTTTAAAATTGCTCCACATTTTACACTAAAACTTTGAAAACTCAAAACACCAAAGTTGTATCCCTTGAAAAGTTCTACAAACTTGGTTTTGAACTTTTTCCCAAATTTTTCTTAGATTTTGAATTATTTCAAAAGGGGTAAAACAGGGTTTTGAAATTTAGGGTTTTTGGAGGAATTTTAAATTGGAATTTGTTGCTACTTTGATTTGTGATTACTTAGCGATCAAAACCTCACCCAAGGGCATCATTTGGACCAACATGACATGGTTGACCAAATGCCACTCTTGGTTGACCAATTAGCTTTTAAAAATTCTTTTACATTTTTCCCCAATTTTGAATTCGAATTCGAATCGGAAAACTCGTGACAAGTTTTGGGACTCCAATTCAAACTCAAATTTGGAGTTTCATTTTAGAGGTTGTACTTGAGCTCATACCCTACACTTGACACTAGTGTGCAACACAGTCGCACACCTCAAATTACGCAGGGCATGGACTAAGCATTTCCGGTGGTATTAAAAATTAGGGTTTTCGGGTTCGGAGCACACCACTGAGAAACACATTCAACCTAGATAAGTAAACTTGTTTTAGTTGATGCATAACAAGGTTATCCTAACAGGGATGCTTTGCAATGCATTATGATGACATGGCAGATTAATTAGCACTATAACACCCGGGGTGTTACAGCCCTTCCCCCTTAAAGAAATCTCGTCCCGAGATTTAAAGCCTTGAGTTAAGTAATAGAAAAGGAAACGTGTCAAGCTAACACGTCCAAGACTTGTCTACAAAACAGGTAGGGGTTTTCTGCATTACAAAGATTTTAAAAGGATAGGTTACAGTTTAAAGAGGAAATTGCAACCTAGATAGAAGCAAAGAACTCCGGGAAATTCTCTAACAGATAATCCTCCGTTTCCCAGGTGGCTTCCTCTTCTGAATGTTGATTCCACTGTATTCTGTACCATTTAGTTGTTCTACTTCGGGTAACACGATCTTTTTGGTCTAAAACTCTGACAGGATGTTCAGAATATGTCAAATCCGGTTCAAGTTCAACTCCCTCAACATCAACCACTTGATCATGTACTTGTAGACACTTCTTCATTTGTGATACATGAAATACATTGTGCACGGCTGACAGTTGTTCAGGCAGCTTTAACTTATATGCCACCTTTCCACATTGTTGAATGATTTGAAAAGGACCAATATAACGTGGTGCGAGTTTGCCTTTGACTCCAAATCTGCTAACTCCTTTCATGGGTGATACTTTTAGATAAACATAATCCCCTACTTGGAATACCAAAGGTCTACGCCTTTTATCAGCATAACTCTTTTGCCTGGACTGAGCCACTTTCAAATTATTCTGGATCTGCCTAACTTTTTCTTCTGTTTGTTTCACAAGATCAACACCGAAAAACCATCTTTCTCCCGGTTCTGACCAATTCAATGGAGTTCTGCACCTACGACCATACAATGCCTCAAACGGTGCCATTTTGATACTCTCTTGATAACTATTATTATAGGAGAATTCTGCTAAAGGTAACCACTCGTCCCAAGTGTCTGAATAATTAAGTGCACATGACCTTAACATGTCTTCTATAATTTGATTGACCCTTTCAGTATGACCACTTGTTTGTGGATGATAAGCGGTGCTATGCAAAAGTTTTGTACCCAGGGACTCATGTAGGTGTCTCCAAAATTTGTTAACAAACTGAGTACCTCTATCTGATACAATGGTCTTTGGTACCCCATGAAGACTCAGGATTCGTGCAATATAAATTCTTGCATAAGTTATAGCAGAATAGTCCACCTTAACTGGAATAAAATGAGATGACTTTGTCAGTCGGTCCACAATGACCCAAATTGAATCAAAGCCTCTTGAGGTCTTGGGTAACCCAGTAATGAAATCCATACTGATATCTTCCCATTTCCAGGATGGAATGGGCAAGGGTTGTAACATTCCTGCCGACTTCAGGTGTACTGCCTTCACCTTACAACAAGTGTCACATCTGGCCACATACTTGGTAATCTTAATTTTCATTTTGGTCCACCAGAATTTCTGTTTCAAATCTTGATACATCTTATTACTTCCTGGATGAATAGAAACCTTGTGCTATGTGCTTCATCAAGAATGAGCTGACGTAACTCTGGAACCTTTGGGACCACTAACCGGTTCTTAAACCACAACACATCTGCATCATCAATACTGAAATCTGTCTGTTGACCCATTCTAACTTTTTCTTTGATGTGAGCTACTCCGGAATTCTTTCTCTGAGCAGACACAATCTGATCTTTGATTGTTGATTCTATTGTGACATTAGTCAACTGACCTTGTTGAACTATTTCAATATTCAGCTTTTCTAATTCATAACATAAACTGTAATCTATTGGCTTCACAGTAATGCAATTGCAATGATTATTTCTACTGAGTGCATCAGCAACAACATTTGCTTTTCCAGGGTGATAGTGCACTTCTAAATCATAATCCTTTATTAACTCAAGCCACCTTCTTTGCCTTATATTCAACTCTGACTGAGTAAAGATATACTTTAAGCTCTTGTGATCTGTATACATGTGGCAAGTATTACCTAACAAGTAATGACGCCAAATTTTCAATGCATGAACCACAACTGCTAGTTCAAGATCATGTGTCGGATAATGTTCTTCATGACGCTTCAACTATCTCGAGGCATAAGCAATGACTCTGCCTTCTTGCATCAATACACAACCAAGGCCAATACCCGAGGCATCACAGTAAACATCAAATGGCTTTTCTATATCTGGTTGTGCCAAAACTAGAGCAGTTGTCAATGACTTCTTTAAAATTCTAAAAGCTTTCTCACATTCTGGAGACCATATGAACTTAGTTTGATTCTTCAACAACTCTGTGATTGGCTTGGCTACCTTTGAAAAGTCAGGTATGAATCGACGGTAATAACCCGCCATTCCTAGAAAACTTCGGACTTCATGAACTGAGATTGGTGGTTTCCAATTCAGAATATCTTCCACCTTGCCAGGATCTACTGCTACTCCTTCGGCTGACAACACATGTCCTAAGAATTGCACTTCTCTTAACCAAAACTCACATTTACTGAACTTGACATACAGTTGGTGATCTCTCAGACGAGTCAGAACAACTCTGAGATGCTCAACATGTTCTTCTTCACTTTTGGAGTATACCAGAATATCATCAATAAACACAACTACAAATTTGTCAAGCTCCAGCATGAAAACTGAGTTCATCAGATACATGAAATGTGCCGGTGCATTGGTGAGACCAAAAGACATAACTAGGTACTCATACAGTCCATATCTGGTAGTGAATGCAGTCTTTGGGATATCTTCAGGTCGAATTTTGATTTGATGGTACCCTGACCGAAGATCGATCTTTGAAAATACCTTTGCCCCCGCAAGCTTATCAAAGAGTAGATCAATGCGAGGCAATGGATATTTATTCTTAATGGTTACTTCATTCAGCGGTCGATAGTCAACACACATCCTTAAAGTCTGATCTTTCTTCTTGACAAAAGAGCTGGACATCCCCAAGGTGAGGAACTGGGTCTGATAAAACCTTTGTCACGTAACTCTTGTAATTGATCCTTAAGTTCTGCCAATTCATTGGGTGGCATTCTGTAAGCTCTCCGGGATATTAGGGCAGTACCCGGTTTTAATTCAATCACAAATTCTACATCTCTGTCTGGTGGCAGACCTGGTAGATCATCTGGAAACACATCTGGAAATTCACAGACTACCGGTATATCACAAATCTCCTGTACTGAAGTTGCACATATCCTTTCAACTGTTCTCTTTGGGATAGGAAGTTGGATAAGAAGATGGGATTTATTATCTGGCAGGTTCAACCTTATAGTTCTATGCAGTGCATCTATAAGGGCTCCTCTTTGGTACATCCAATTCATACCCAGGATTACATCTATATCCTGTTTCTGTAATATTATCATTGAGGTAGGAAATATATGCCCATCTAACTCTATAGGTACGTCACGTACCATCTCCTTAGTACACAGTCGTCCCCCGGGCGACTGGATAAAGAAATCTTCTTGTGTTCTCATAATTGGAATGTCATGCTTAACAACAAAGGTGTGATTTATGAATGTATGCGATGCACCTGAATCAAATAACAGTACTGCTGGATGATTAGCAACAAGGAACATACCCATCATAACAGGTTCTCCCTCTGGGATTGCACTTGCTTGAGTGTAGAATACACGTCCGGTCTTCTTCTTCTCACCCTTACCCTTCTGAACATTCAGGTTATTATTCTTGCTCTGAGGTTGTTGCTGTTGCGGTACGGGAGCTCTGGGATAACTGGGATTGTACTGCCTTGGATACGGGCAGTCCTTGGAAAAGTGGCCTGGCTTTCCACAGTTGTAACAGGGAAAGTTATGGGTTACTGGAGTCTGGTTTCGAATACCAGGGGCATTCGGCTGCTGTGGATACTGCGGAATTGCGGCAGGACGGAAAAACGTCTGCGGCTGAGCTTGGTATTGCGGTGGACGATAAGTTGGGCGGAAATGGTTCTGAGGTGATAAACAAACCTCTGGCGCTTTTTAATGCCACCAGACGGGCTAGAAAACACTGGCTTCTTTTTCTTCGACTCTTTATGCAGTCGGGACTTCTCTTCTGACGCAATAGCCACATTGACTATCTCATGGTAAGTGGCATTATAGCAGGTGACCAATGCTTCCTGGATTCTGGTACTCAAACCTCTCATGAAACAACTCTTCTTCTTTGCATCGGTGTTCACATATTCCGCTGCATACTGGGACAGATGATTGAATTTGCCCACATACTGTAGAACTGTCTGGTTCCCTTGCTTCAGCGAGAGAAACTCTTCTAACTTCATGGCCATGACACCATCTGGGATATAATGTGCTCTGAAGGCTTCACGAAACTCCTGCCAAGTGATACGGTGGCCAGCAGGTCGTGCGGCGACCAGATTCGCCCACCACGCCCCTGCGGCACCTCTAAGCTGTTGTGCTGCAAACACGGGCTTCTGATGCTCCGTGCACTGTAAAAGTTCAAACTTCTGCTCCATGGTACGAAGCCAGTCATCCGCCTCTAGCGGCTCATCTGCCTTTGAGAACACTGGTGGACGGGTATCGGTGAAATCCACATAAGTGGTTTCCCCTCCATTGTTACGGCCTCGACGGCCCTGATTTCCATTCTGATTCTGATTCTGAGCCAACAAGGTAGTGGCATTAACCAGTGCGGCAATAGCTTCTGCCAAGGTGGGTGAAAACGGTGGGGGATTCGGAGAATTGTCCCTTTCTTGGGAAGTTCCAGTACCATCCATCTGTTGTACACAAACTATATTTATTTACATCGCTTTATTGAATTAAAAAGCATTTAGTACAGTACTTGTATACACACACAACTTATCTTACATTATTTCATTATAAACTTGCTCTCAAGCAAGAAACTACCCACTAAGGTTCTTAGAAAGCAGGAAAGACTACTATATTACACAACCATCCATGTCGACACTTCATTCCTCATCATCATCGCTGATCACGATCACTCCATCCTCATTCTCTGGAGCACTTGCACCAGTGACATGACTCGCATCATCCCCACTTTCCATCATGGGTTTATCTTCTTCTGGATCTTCTTCCTCATTGTCCTCTCCATCAAGAACAATCACGGCACCAACATCATCTTCTACTGCCTGGGGCTGATGATTGGGATTCATCAGATCATTTAGCCTATGGACTTCCTCATGTAGAACTGTGTTGTACTGCTCTAGGTGTGTCACATAAAGCTCCAACTCACGAACACGAGCCCTAGCTTCTGTCTCCTTTTCCAAAGACTTCTTCTGGAACTGTTTCCAAAAACGCATGTTGCGCTTCAGTCGCTCCACTTCTGATGTAAGCCTTGCAACCTCTGATTCCAAATCCGGGTTTGGATTACGGCTACTGCTTGCTCCATCACCTCTGGCGGCCAACTGATGACGCGGCACTCCTTGCGGACCCGTTTTCTTGCGAGGAGTCATCTTCACACGTGCCATCCTATAGCAAGATAGAATTAGGACGATAAGAACAGATAGGGGGATCTGAAGGTTAGCATGAATAGGATTTGAACCTTACTTAACCCAAACCACTTTAAAAGGGAAGGTAACTTAAGCAGGTTAATTAAACATGATGCATGCATCGCACTTACGATCTAACAGAAAGATTTAAGTAACACATGCAATCTTTATAACATAGGGCACTATACATGATACTTCACTACGAAGCTTTCAAATATGAGCTAAGGAAAACTATAGAATAGATTAAGATAAGCAAAAGCAATTTGGACCAAAATATCAGTATTAAGTTTGTTTGACCCAAATCATTTTGAAGTTTTGCAAGGTAATACTACAATAACCCGAGTGATTATGCTCTGGTACCAGCTATCATAGAACCTCCTAATTATGATGACCCACAAGTACCCGTCATTGCCATAATGACCTCTGATGGCCGTACTTATGTTCACCATAACTTAAAAGGCCTGCTTTCCTCCGAACAGGATCCAATCACAGGAGTATTGCAATATTACAACAGTTTATTCAAAATATTCAACAGAGTAACGTAGCGGAAGTCTTACAATAATATAGGTTTACAAACCAGTTTTCAAACTTCAAACCTTATGTAACATTATTACAAACCAGTAGTAGAGAAGTATCGGTATTAACTTTATTACAACACACAAGCGAGATGCCTTGCCCAAAGGCCACACAGTCTACTCGTCGTCGCTTTCTTCAACCACGACGGTCATGCAACAAGGCTCGAAGCAGACTTGTTCATGAACCGCACCTGCAACAAGGGGTTAACAAACCCTGAGTACTTGAGGGTACTCAACAAGACTTACCCGACTAAGACAAAGACTCCAAGGGCATGCTAGCTTTAGGGAATCAAGGTACGGGTATTCCAGAATCAAATTTTCTTTTGCAGAAAAGCTTACTAAAGTAAGTCCTTACCTTCAATATTTTACTTTTACCATTGATGGTTCATTAACCAATTCTAGGTGATCCTAATCTAGATTAAAGTAATTATCATCAAATCCTTTCTCATTCTTTCTTTTAATTCCAGTTCTTAACTACGATGCAAGTCAGGTGATCAAGTCTCCATAACCGAGGAGCAACGACGATTCGAACCGATTATACCCAGCTGGGGATCCCTAACCTCACGACATATGTAGAACCGAATCTTGCATATATCAACCCTCATTTAGATCTCCCAAAACCAGAACGTGTCCATCGCCACCCGAGAGTACAGTACTCCTCGAACCCGACCAAATTCTAGCCCCGAGGGTACACGCTACTCTCGCCATCTCTCCACTCCCAGTGCGAGGTTAGACGTTCTCGTAATGGAATCACCAACATTTTGGGCTTACCCAAGGCATGAAGCTAGTTGCAAAGTCTTGAACACAACAGGCTTACAACGAACGGACCTTAACTGACAAGGCGGAAACACTACATTGAGACTCCTTTCCCAATGCATGTTAGCAGTGGCCAAACCACCCGCCCGATCTTTCAAGTTCATTCTCATATTTCAATATTCATTCAATATGCCGTCATGGCTATATAAACATTGCATTTAAAAGCTTAACTTCTAAGCATAGCGAAGCATACTACGCATTTTCCGTAAAACAGGTATCAAGGTTGATATCACAATAATCAAGGATGATAATGCAGCAATTGGGTTATCACTCAACTCCTAATTACTTAATGCAGTAAACCATATTATAAATAATAAAACATTTGTAAAATTCAAGGTAGGGTTTAAATTCACCGGGGCTTGCCTTGCTCGGACACGACGACTGACTCAGACCCGAGAACTCCAACGTCAGGTCCGAAACCCACCGACGATCGCTCTTCTCCGGAAACTGGCTCGACGGCTTCGACTTCTTCGAAAGCGGAGACTACACGAACACATAACATGCTTTAACATGATGCTCGATGATAAACATGATGCTTGATGATAACATGCTACGAGTTACGACTGGAGTACAACTTCCCTCGCGGTACAGTCGCAAACAGAACACCTACTAACTAGTAGCGACGATTCCAGCGATACCAGCTTTTAACCTAACAAGTTACTAACGAGCTCAAACATGGAATTAAGGTGCCAAAGATCACAAAAGGGTAGTGACCTAAGGACATCACTCAATCAAAAAGGCACACAACTCTTAAAGTTCTCAAATTAACATTTATTTATTATTTAAATAATTAGGACATAATTAGAAGTTAATCAAATTTTACCTAATCAAGCTCAAACTTTTTCTATGGATTAAGAATGATTTATAACAGTGTCATAATAAATTTCATCATTTTTGGATTAATAAATTAATTATTAAAATTCATGGAAGTTGCATTTAATCTTTATTAGAACTAATTAATTCTACTGCACAAAGTACTCAATTTCAGCATTTAACATTTTTCCTAGATAGTTTATACATTGAGAAGCCTACACAAAAATTTTCATGAATTTTGGAACTCTACACAATTTTTAATGAAATAAACAAATAGTAGCACTATTCAAAATTTTGAAAAAGAAAAACAAAAACCGAACTCGGGCCGATTCTCCTTTCTCCCGCGGTCCGGCCCAACTAGACGGCCCGCTCGCGCACGCCCGCGCCCGCACGCGCGCTCGGCCCAGCCGCGCGGCTCAGCAGGCGGCCCAGCCCGCTCGCTCACCCGCGCGCGCGCTCTCTCTCTCTCTCTCTGCGCTCGCTGACAAGCCGACCCCGCCTGTCATCTTCCTCCTCCCGCCCTCTCGCTCGCTCCCGCGTGCTCGCTCGCTCTCCTGCGGTGGCCGGCCGGTGACCGAAGCTTCGGTCGACAAACTGACCCTACCACAACGCCCCACACCTTCTCTTGAGTCCTTGGCACTGGTCTACAACGCGTCTCGAGCTCCGGTGACCCTTCACCGACGACGGTGGCGGACCGTGGCTGACGGTGAGCCGCTAAAACACGCCTCCAAGAACGGAACAATCAAATTAAAGGCGTAGAAAGGATCGGTGGCTCACAGTGATCACGTTGGTGCTCTTGCTGGCGGCTGGGAGGGATTGGAGTGGCCTGGCAACGTGGGGGCGGCGATGGCGGTCGGTCGCCGGAGGCAAGCATGGGAACAGGCGGTGCGGAGGTTTGGATGCGAAAACGGTGAACTCCGGTGGTCCACAAGGTGCGTGAGGCCAAGGCGGAGCTAAGGGTGCGGTTGGCGTGGCCGGCGCCCATACCGCGCGGTGGCCGGCCGTCATTGGCGCGGCACTGTAGCACCCCCCCAAATTTTAAATTTTCAAACTGTTTTCTAAAATTACTCTCAAATTCATGTAACAACTTGAAAAACTTCCAATCTATGAAATCTTCAGAATTTCAAGCTCTACAAGTTTTGTATTGAACACCTTTTCAAATTCTCACTGGATTTTGAAATTTGAGTTTAAATTCAAAAGGGGACACATTTTTGGGATTTGGTAATTTAGAAATTACTTTTGATTTTATATTGAAACTTCAAAATCTTCAAACATCAAAGTTGTATATCTTGACCAGACCTACAACTTTGCTGTTCAAAACTTTTTCAAATTCTGCCTCCATTTTGAAATCTTAGTTTGGGGACAAAAATAAGTTAAAACTGAAATTTGTTTATTTTCAAAATTGCTCCACATTTTACACTAAAACTTTGAAAACTCAAAACACCAAAGTTGTAGCCCTTGAAAAGTTCTACAAACTTGGTTTTGAACTTTTTCCCAAATTTTGCTTAGATTTTGAATTATTTCAAAAGGGGTAAAACAGGGTTTTGAAATTTAGGGTTTTTGGAGGAATTTTAAATTGGAATTTGTTGCTACTTTGATTTGTGATTACTTAGCGATCAAAACCTCACCCAAGGGCATCATTTGGACCAACATGACATGGTTGACCAAATGCCACTCTTGGTTGACCAATTAGCTTTTAAAAATTCTTTTACATTTTTCCCCAATTTTGAATTCGAATTCGAATCAGAAAACTCGTGACAAGTTTTGGGACTCCAATTCAAACTCAAATTTGGAGTTTCATTTTAGAGGTTGTACTTGAGCTCATACCCTACACTTGACACTAGTGTGCAACACAGTCGCACACCTCAAATTACGCAGGGCATGGACTAAGCATTTCCGGTGGTATTAAAAATTAGGGTTTTCGGGTTCGGAGCACACCACTGAGAAACACATTCAACCTAGATAAGTAAACTTGTTTTAGTTGATGCATAACAAGGTTATCCTAACAGGGATGCTTTGCAATGCATTATGATGACATGGCAGATTAATTAGCACTATAACACCCGGGGTGTTACAAAGACTAACTCCTACATTCTTCCCTATAAAACACGCATTAGTCATATATACTTGTTTCATCATTCACCAAAACTAAAACCCTACGATGTCCACAAAAGATATCCAAAATAGGGCCTAGAAGTGTTCTTGGTGGCGGTTCATCGGGCAACGAGCGAGGCAGCAGAAGACAATCAGATGGGAAGAGTCGGTTGTGGGGGCAAGGGGCGCCACTAGTTCCTCTCCACTTGAGATTTGGGAAGGGCACGGTGAAGATGGTGGCGTGGAAGGTGGGTGATGAGGTCACTGATGGCAGGGCGGTAGTCGAGACGATGGTAGTGAGACAACATGGTTAGAAGGAGGAAGAGAACAAATACGAAAATAGAGGTTTTTTGAGGCAAAATAAGAAAATAGAGGTTAGAGAAGGGCGGGGCTACAACAGTGGTGGTAATGGGGTTTGGGTGGTGCACTATGCGACCGATGACAAGAACGTCGTTGGCCTAGGGTGGTGATAGAGGGGGTAGGCTTTAAAAACACGCATACGTCTGTGAAGATAGCAACACATGGTTTATTCTCTCATTCCATTCCCACCTTTCTTCTTCCTCCACACGCCCTCCGCCGCCTCCACCGTAGCCAAGGTCATTGATGACCTTACCATCCACGTCCTATCACCACCACCATTGCTCCACCCTATGCTAGCTTTGCGCTTGTCACCCCCATCGCCAACCCTGCACAACAATGGACAATGAGGTTGCCTATGGCCACAATGGTGGTCGAGATGGTGGCAATAGGGCAACATGGTGATAAGGAGGAAGAGAAAGAAGAAGAAAATGGAGGTACGGGGTTGTAGTTGTGGTGGTGGTTGTGTTGGATGGTGGATAGCGTGGCCAGTGACAAGAACATTGTGGGCCTAGGATGACGATAGAGGGAGCAAATTTTAATGAGGCACACACGTTAGTATAAATAGCAACATGTGGTTTATTATCTTTTTTCATCCCCCGCCTTTCTTCATCCTCTGCACCCTCCATTGTCATTGTCGCCTCAACTGTCGCCAAAGGCCATCAGTGACCTCACCTCCCACCGCCACCGCCAGAGCACTGCTCTTTGCTAACGTTGTGCTCGTTGCCCCTGCCACTGACCTTGCTCACCAGTTATTATCTATTGCTTGGCTAGCGGCGATGCCGCTACCTTGCATTGCCTTGTCTCCCCACCCTTGAACCGCCATCACCACAGGGCAGCCTGCCCTGATCATCCCTCTAAGGCCAAGGACATCGGAGACTCAGAGAGCCCCTCAAAGTCTAAATATGAATCCCAACCCTAATCCCTTCTGCCCCGCCACCGCCAGCCTTGAATGTCGCCCTTGGCCAGCGACGATCACGCCACCAAAAGACGTCACGCCGTGCATAGCTACTAGCTAGCAGTGCCATCGCAATCACGTCTAATAAGGACTTGGTTAGTATCTATGCAAGTGCATAAGCCCTGATCAGAGCCCCCTAACTCTGTGTCTATATATACAAGCGACCCCAGATCGAACAGCACCTCCGATCCCATCTTCCAAACCCTACCCCCGCCCCTGCCGCCTCCGACTCTGACTCGCCCCTGATGGCAGGACAAGCCCGCGAGTGCGAGAGCAGCGCTTACCAGAACGGCCGCTCCGCCCACGTGGGGTCACAGCCGGTCTCCGATCTTGATCCGACCACAGGAAAGGATGAGGCGCCACGCGGGCGTCATGCCACGACTGCTGAGCTCGAGGAGCGCCTGCTCAAGAGGCTAGATGAGTTGTACACGGTGGCCCTGGCCCGCCTCGCTGGCCTCGGCCACGGCTAGGAGGCATCGCTTGAGGCCGTTCTCCACTCAGGCCACTGCTATGGCAAGCTCAGCGACTGTTGGTAGAAATTAAGTGCAACTAAAATATGAAGGATTCTGCAAGCACACAAAATATACCATTGTAGCATTTTATCAGAAGTAAACCAAGTATCGTTATTTATATTTTATCACAGGGAAGCAAGGGTTAAAGAATCTGATAATTCACCATCATGTATCTACTAACTTAGTAAACCAACTAGACTAAAGTAGGGGGTAAATGATATATGATAGGTATATGAATGAAAGCACACATAGGAGAATTCTAGGATAAATGAGTAACTAGCTAAAGTGAGAGGACAACGGGAGAGATCAAGATTCCTATGTACTTTTCTATTACTTTGGTTCTTTAATAACTAAAGCATGAATAGATATAGCGATCATGCACATGACACTTTGGAGCAACAGTACCTTTCCAACTCTCGAAAGAGACTAGGAAGAAAGTAGTCGGGGAAGGCTACCAAAAGCTCTACGAACATCAAACTGAACGTGGTGGATTACGAAGGCCTTACAGAGCTGTCACCTCTGGGTCTACCACAACTATACATGGGGTTGAGCGCAACCTCAGGTAACCTATAGCCTAGACACCATGCCTAAACTATCGATTACGACTCTAGCTATGCGCAATAACTAAAGCACTCAATACGAGCTAAGATCCCATGCCAAGGTATAACAACTATACTGACCATACATAATAAAGGCATAAAGTAAATAGAGAAGATGAAAATATATAAAGCATAAGTCTTGTAAAGAATAGATACAAAGACATACCAAATCTCTGAAGACTTCTCCAGAACCAGAGCGCAGCTCCGCTCTCTCTAACTCCCATCTAGGTCTAATCTACTACATTGAAATGTCTAGCCCTAATTCTCTAGGGAGGAGAGGTCATCCTTTCATAGGACACCTCTGCCTCTGATCCCAGCTAAGAGATAATGAAATTAGGGTTTATGGGATGCCTCCTCCAGGGGCTAGGGGCCTTGCTTATATAGCCCTCTAGGAAGCACCACAACCCTTGGATCAAACCGATCTTGATCTACGATTATTATTGATCCTCAAAGGCGGTGGAGGCATGATCCATGAGATGGAGCCTAATTGGCTCTGCAGGTGGGGTGGGTGTGGGGGTATAAACCCCTATACCCTTACGGCTAGACATAGGCAGGCCTAGACTAGATGGTCCAGCCCATTACATGATGACGCGCGATCCAGATCATTGGGATGGAGTCTCGCGCAAGGCATCAAACCAGACTTGGGAATCAAGCAAGGTCTTGGTCGGTTAGATTAGGAATCCTTATCTGACTCTATATGGCAATTGTAACTGGCTAAGATTAGTTTTCAAATCTGTAACCCTGCCTCCCGGACTATATAAGGAGGGCAGGGGACCCCCTCAAAAACATTAAAACATACTCTAAGGCAATCTAGCTTGTAATACATTGTTTAAGACAGCAATAACAAAGCAGAGCAGGACGTAAGGTATTATGCCCACACGGCGGCCTAAATCTGGGTAAACTCGCGTGTTGTTCTACATCACCATCTCGTTCGTGGCTTGCACACCTGTCTGCCGACAATCTACTATATTGGGCATACCCCTCGGTAGACCGCCAACCAGGTTTTGTCAACAGTGGTGCGCCAGGTAGGGGTGTGTGTACTGCTTTTTAGGCATGTGAGATGGTCATCTTCCCCGATTCCATGGCCACGGCGGCAGGCCTCACGTTCACGTTCGGCCAGATCACCTAGACCACCGGCTCCAATGACTTGTCATCACAGCCATGGAGGAGGTGTAGATCCGATCTGCATCAACTAATTCCCCGACACTGGCATCAACTACGACTACGCTGGCTCCGGCTTCGCCTGCACCAGCACCGTCACCGACCATGCCGGCAACTCATCGACTCCTTCCTCGCTACCAGGGGAGGAAACTCGACAACACCGACCTGATCGACTCCATCGACCGGCTCGGTGGCAAACTCTCATTTACCCTAACTCTGGTCGACTCGCTCCAAGAGCAGTTTACCGAGCAGAACTCGAACGGCTATAACAGATCTACTCGACCTACTCGAGCCACCCATTTTCAATGGTTGGGTACAGATCTAGTGGTCACTTCAACTCCTGAAGGGCGCTCCACTCGACCTCGACCTCGACCAAGCAACTTTGTCAACATGGTGGGCTCTGATCAAGTTTTGATCCATACCACCCAGACAGATAGCCATTTGAGCTCCGGATCGAGCACTGCGTCCGATGAGACTACTCAAACCATGGTATTACACCATGTGAGTAACAGTGATGAGGAGAGGCTATATCCTCCAGGCTTTCCTTGAATCCCGGCCTTCCCTCCAAGGCATGGCGCCATGGTCAACGTGGTTAGCCAAGATGAAGATCCACCTGCTAGAGGCGAGACCGATCAACAGCGACAAGAGCGATAACAACGCAATGCCAACCGAGCTCAACGTCACATAGATGAAGATGCACGCCTAGCACAACAGCAAGCAGACCTCGACCAGCAAGAAGCTGACGCTGCAGCTAGGTGTAATCGATTGCAAGGGTGCAACCTTAATGATGCTTTCGACATGGTGGGGAACAAACCAGTATTCAAAACCCCAAGCGCCAACGTGGCCGTCGCCATTGAAAGTCTGAAGCGGTTACCGGATACCCCAGAAATCCAAAACATCCGGGAGGATTTGCAGGCTTATCTCCTGGCGGCCATGATTTAGACCAACGAACATGCTATAGGGCCATCCGTGTCTGACGTGACTAGCAGGAGTCGCCAGCACTCTAGTCGACCTTTTAGGTCTGGTCAACGTGGCTTACGTGCACCCGCTAGCACAGACCACCACGTTATGGACAACATAGCTCCTAGTGTCAATCCAGGAGCTGACGGAGGCAATGACGGCAATCGCGGAAACCCTCCCCGCAATGATAATCGCCACCTCGGCCATCGCCGCAATAACAACGACAATGACCAACATAGCAATAATAATACGAGACCTCCATGATACGGTGACCACCGGGATCACCGTTGTCAGGGACAATAATATGGTGATGAACGAGATCTCCATGATGGCAATTACGATCTCCGTCGTGACCTCAACAACCATGACCTATGTCCTCACATTGAATAGAGAGCTCGGGACCGTGCATCCCATGAAACCAGTCATCGCATGGAGTACGATATGGTCCATGGTCCCTCGGGCCCCAAGCAATTCACCAACCACCTACGGCAGGTCATATGGCCTAGAGGTTTTAAGCTTGAAAAGCTTAACCATTATGACGATAAGGTCAATCCTGAGCTATGGGTCAAACTTTACGAGACTGCTTGCAGATCTGCTATGGGCGACGAGCATGTCATGGCCAACTACTTTCCCGTGGTGGTTGGCCCGGTGGGGCACCAATGGCTTATCAGTCTCCCCGAGAACCACTTCGACTCCTGGTATGCTTTGTGTCAAGCCTTTGTCGAAAACTTCATTGCTACCTGTGAATAGCCAGGCAACAAGTATGATCTGCAGCGCATCCATGATGCCAGGGACGAACCATTGCACGAGTACATCTGACGCTTCTCGGATATGCGCATCAGGATTCCTAGGATCACCAACAATAAGGTTATTGAAGCCTTCATTACTGGTCTATGCTACCACAACGATCTCAAGGACAAGCTCCTTTGTAAATGGCCTATAACGGTGGTCAACCTCCTCACCACCGTCAAGAAGTATGCGGATGCCGACGATGCCAAGAAGCTGCTGAACGACGGCACCGGCAAAGCACCGTACTCTCCACAACGTGACGACTATCGTGACAACTGCCGCCGCGATGACTTTAGAGGTCGCAGTGACATCAGGGACCGTCGTAACGATAATCATGATCGGTGCAACAATTGAAACCAGCACGGCGATCGCCGTGACAACTTCAAGGGCAAGCGTGCTCACGATGACGACGGCGAGGTCAACGCCATGAAAAAATTTGGTGGGCGTTGCAATTATGAAGAAGACTATGCTAAAGCCTTGAAGGGGCCTTGCCCAACTCATCCTAAGTCCAACCATACGTTGGAAAACTGCAAGGTCCTCAAGGAGATCTACCATCGCAAATAGGCTTCAGAAAATGCCGACAAGCCTAATGACGCAACAGACCAGGGTAACCACAGGGACGATGATGAGGACGATCCTGATAAGAACCCCAAGCACCAGTATCAAGAACCAGTGAGGCATGTCGCAACCATCGTCGGGGGCAAGGTGTCTATTGAAAGTAAACGCGAGCGGAAGCTGCTCGCCCGCGCTTGCCTGAACGTGGCCAAGATAGACGACCTCATTGCAGATCCAAGACTACCCCCTGGTCACACCGAGAAATCAACTTCAGCAGGGCAGATCAATGGGCTACCATCCCTGAACCAGGTCATTTCGCTCTCATCCTCAGTCCCTGCATCAATAAAGTGCAATTTGACAGGGTGCTCATTGATGGTGGTAGTTCCATCAACATCCTATTCAAGAATAGCCTATCAGCATTGAACATATCTAAAGCTAACTTGAAGCCATACGACGCACAGTTCTGGGGGGTCCTGCCCGGACAGAGCTCTACGCCTCTCGGGCAGATTACCCTACCCGTGTAGTTTGGCACGGCAGACCACTTCCATACTGACTACGTCAACTTTGTGGTCGCTGACTTCGAGGGCACCTACCATGCTATCCTTGGTCACCCCACGATCACCAAATTCATGGCCGTACCTCATTACAGGTACTTGGTGCTTAAGATGCCAATAAAAAAGGGAGTCCTCACTCTTAGAGACAATGTATTTGTTGCCTATACCTATGAAGAGGACAGTTTTCGTGTAGCTGAAGCCCACGACCTCTCCCTGCGCATGGCGGCAACGACATGGAGGCAAAGAAGACTCCTCCAAACCAACTAGAAATTCCAGAGCTCGAAGCACCATGAAAGTCTATCAAGTCCAAGGAGTACAAGGAGATCCAGCTGGTCGAGGGTGACTCCAGCAAGACGGCACTAATCAGGTCAAACCTTAACCCCAAATAGGAAGACGCGCTCGTCCGGTTCTTGAGAGAGAACGTAAGCATGTTCGCTTGGAAACCATCGGACATGCCCGGTGTATCTCGAGACCAGATCGAGCACTCCTTGAACGTCGACCCCAAGGCAAAACCCGTCAAGCAGAAGCTGTGGCGGTTTGGGAAGGACAAAAAGGAGGCTATTAGGGTAGAAGTTGCACGGTTTCTTGCAGCCGATTTTATAAAAGAGGTGTATCACCCGGACTGGTTAGCCAATCTAGTTCTTGTACACAAAAAGAATAATGAATGGAGAATGTGCGTTGACTACACCGATCTCAACAAACACTGCCCTAAAGACCCCTTCGATTTACCTCGCATTGACGAAGTCGTGGACTCCACGGCCGGCTGCGAGCTACTATCTTTTCTCGACTATTACTCTGGTTATCACCAGATCGCTCTCAACAAGGACGATCAGATCAAGACGTCCTTTATTACACCCTTCGGCGCTTATTGCTACACGACCATGTCGTTTGGGCTAAAAAAATACCGGAGCTACTTATCAGCGTGTAATACAAGAGTGCCTCGAAAAGGAGATACAAGATGAACTGGTTGAAGCCTATGTAGACGATGTAGTTGTCAAAACCAAGGGATCCCACTCCTTGATTGATGATCTGACATGTACTTTTGCAGCGCTCAATCAATATCAATGGAAGTTGAACCCTAAAAAGTGCATCTTTGGCATTCCCTCTAGTATATTACTAGGCAATGTCATCAGTCGCGACGACATACGTCCTAATCCAGAGAAGGTGCAAACTGTCCTCAATATGAAGCGACCAGCAAATGTCAAGGATGTCCAGAAACTTACAGGGTGTATGGCCGCCCTAAGCTAATTTCTATCTTGATTTGGTGACAAGGGCTTACCTTTTTTAAGTTACTTAAGGCAGGCAAGAAGTTTGAGTGGTCGAAGGAAGCAGATATTGCCTTTACACAACTAAAGCAGTACCTTGCATCACCTCTGGTCCTTACTGCCCCCAAGTCAGGAGAAGTCCTTCAACTCTACATTGCTGCGACTGATCGAGTCGTCTCCACTGTCCTTCTGGTCGAGCGCGAGGAGCCCGACCACGCTTATGGTGTTCAGCGCCCAATCTATTTCATCAGTGAGGTGCTCAACGAGTCCAAAACTAGGTACACTTAGATTCAAAAATTGATCTACGCCATACTCATTACAACTTGAAAGTTGAAACATTACTTTGACGGGTTCCACGTGGTGATCAAAACTGAGTTTCCTCTTGGTACCATTATACGCAACAAAGATGCAAATGGGCGCATCGCCAAATGGGCAATGGAGTTATGTCCTTTCGACCTGGAGTTTGCACCCCGTGACACTATCAAATCCCAAACACTGGCTGACTTCATGGTCGAGTGGACAGACTTAAATATCCCGACCTCTCAAGGACCCATTGACTACTAGAAAATGTATTTTGACGGCTCACTGACTATTGATGGTGCGGGAGCGGGCATATTATTCATATTACCAACTAATGAGCAATTGCGCTACATCCTCAGGATTCACTTCCCAGCATCTAACAATGCTACAGAATACGAGGCATGCTTCCATGGTTTGTGCATTGCAGTCGACCTCGGTATCAAGCGCCTTTACGTCCACGGCGACTCGGCCCTAGTTATTAACAAGCTCAACAAGGACTGGGATACAACTAGCGAGAAGATGGATGCATATTGCAAAGAAATTAGGAAGCTTGAAGGCAAATTTTACGGCATTGAATATTCCCATGTGGTCCGAGATAAAAATCAAGCAGCAGATGCGCTGTCGAAGTTAGGATCATCTAGAGCTCAAGTATCGCATGGCGTTTTTGTTCAAGACCTTTTAAAACCATCAATTAAGCAAGAAGGTGACCCCGTGGTCGAGAAGCCCCTGGACGAGCCTCTGGTAGCTATGGTTCCATCATCGACCACTATGGAACCATCTCCCACCACCGCGGGACCATCTCAGACCTCGACTAAGATAGCGGACTGGCGTGTTCCATTCATTAAGTACCTAACAGATGGCACCAGGTACTCTGATCAAAATGAAAATGAATGCCTTATACGCCGTAGCAGACAATACCTGGTGGTCGAGGGTAAGCTGTGGTGCAAAAATGCGAAAGCAGAAGTATTAATGAAGTGCATTGAGCAAGAAGACGATATTAAACTCTTGGAAGAAATACATTCTGGCACTTGTGGTAATCATGCCGCATCTCGGACACTGGTCAGTAAAGCATTCCGTGCAGGTTTTTACTGGCCATCCGCAGTAGCTGATGCAGAGAAGCTTGTTAGACACTGCGCCAACTATCAGTTTTTCTCCAAAAGAGTTCATGTGCTAGCCCATGAGATCCAGACCATACCAGCCTCCTGGCCTTTTGCGTGCTGGGGCCTGGATATGATTGGACCCTTTAAACTAGCACCAGGTAACTTCAAGTTCGTATTCGTGCTGATTGATAAATTTTCTAAATGGATAGAGTACATGCCCTTGGTCAAGGCATCTTTCAAAAAAACAGTCGAGTTCCTTGACCAGGTCATCCACCGCTTTAGTATACCCAACAACATCATTACAGACTTGGGGACTCAGTTTACCGGGAACACGTTTTGGGACTTCTGTGATGAACGAAGCATTATAGTGAAATACATCTTGGTGGCACACCCTAGAGCTAATGGACAGGTCGAGCAGGCTAATGGAATGATTCTGGATGCATTGAAGAAAAGGATGTACAGAGAGAACGACAAAGCCCCTGGCCGGTGGATTAAGGAGTTACCAGCTGTGGTCTAGGGACTTCGGACACAGCCTAGTCGCAATACTGGTGTCTCACCATATTTCATGGTTTACGACGCCGAGGCTGTGCTCCCAGCAGACATTGAATTCCGGTCACCTCGGGTTGAGAACTACAACGAAGATCAAGTTACTAAACAACGAGAGCTCGAGGTGAATAGTGCAGAGGAACAATGTCTTGACTCCTGTATACGCACGGCCAAGTACCTCATCGTGTTATGAAGGTACTACAACAAAAATGTTTAGGAACATTTCTTTGTGGTCGGTGACATGGTATTGAAGTGGAAGACTAGCCAAGATGGTGTCCACAAGTTGGCAACTCCATGGGAAGGGACATACATTGTCAAGGCTATTACACAACCCACTTCGTACAAGCTTGCAAGACTTGACGGCACTGACGTGCCCAACTCCGTCCATATCGACAAGCTTAGGTGTTTTTACCCCTAATTCTCAAATACATATATATACATATATACATATATATATAGATATATACATATATATATATGTATATATATATGTATATGTATATATATATATACATATGTATATATCTATATATATATATATACATATGTATATATCTATACATATATATATACATATGTATATATATATATATGTATATATCTATACATACATATATATATATATGTATATATATATATATATATATATATGTATGTATATATATATATGTATATATATGTATGTGTATATATATATATATATATATATATATATATATATATATATATATATATATATATATATATATATATATATATATATATATATATATATATATATATATATATATATATATATATATATACTCGACTACAGTTGACTACACTTGTTTACATTGTTGATTCTACAACTACAACAACTTTTTGATAAACCAATACATTGATCACCAATCCTTTCGGGTTCTTGGAGCAGCTCTATCCTTGACCTCACTCATAGCGTGCACGAGATCCGCCCTCTGCGTTTTGGGTGGTCGGCAGATGCCCTTTGGCCAGACCAGTCATACTCTTACGTGTATACAGGCTCTGACAGCCTTACACTCGGATCACTGGCCTCTCCAAAGCCGTACAGACCTACAGGATAACATCGATTACGCTAGAACAACTAAAAACAGAACATTCCACTGTTCTAACTTAGTTCTCATCGATTACGCCGGAACAATTAAAACAGAACATTCTGTTGTTCTAACTTAGTTAAATTCGCACGCAATACAAAGCTTCAACATTTTTTCATACAAAAACATAAATAGCTTTACATTGTACTACTCATTACCTTATTACAAGCTCTCCTCTTTGTAGGCACGAGTTTACAATAAGCTTATGAAAATTAACTTCTCCTATGAACTATTTGTAGGTTCCTACTACTGTTGTCTTTTTGCTAGCTCAGAGACATTTGGCGTGGTCGAGGATGGAGCTGACTGTGCTTCGCTGGAAGCCAGAGATGGTGGCACGAGTATCTGTCCCACGTACAACTAAATTGTTCCTCCAGTTGATGGGGCTGCAGCTGGGCATAAGATGATATCCTTGGTGATCGCGGCAGCATGCTTCATCTTCTTTGACCGCAGCTCGTCCGCTCGCTCCACCCCGACCTCCCTGGGATAACCGGCTTCCAGGCGAGCAATATCCAACAAAGGGTAGTGGGCACGTACCAAGCTAAGTACATGTGCACCCACATACTCCTTGATGTCCTTCGTCCATTGTTGGAGCCATCCCCAGGCTTTTTGGGATTTCTCGACCAGTCCTATTTTTGGTGCATTCACTCCAGCTTCGGTGGAGTTGGCACCAATGACGTCGAGCACTGGTGCGATCCCCTTCGCCATTTTAGCGTAGGCGTGCTTCCAAGTCTCCCACTCCTTGACGAGTACCTTGCATTTACCGTTAAGGGCTTCTTGCTCCTTCATGAGTTTATTGCAATTCTAGGACCACGCCTCGATCTTTTTTACACTAGCCTGGTTTTGAAGCTCCAGGTCGTCGCAATCTTTCTTCATCTTCTCAAGGTGCACTTTGGCATTTTTCTTTACAACTGCAAGGCGTCACGTCGATAAGAATTCCATGCCGCAAACTTCAATGAAAGCTATGACAATGATGAGGAATACTTACTCTTAAGATCCTTTGCTAATTTAGCATTCTCCTCCTTCATGGCCTACTGTGTTTACAACCATTTGGTCTTCTCTTTGGTCAGCCGATCACGCTCAGCAGCTACCTGAGCATTTTCTTCACGAAGTCGGCTGACTTCGACGTCCAGACCTATATAAATACTTCGATTATGACCAATACAGTATTATAGCATCCTACAGAGCTCAAGTACCTAACAACAGAAGGGTCTTTTACCCGATCTCTGTTTCTCGACCACTTCTAGCCGTTGAAGTACCATGCACATTTTTTCTTCATGATCAATGCTTTGCTTCGCATAACTCTCTAACTACTGTTGCAGTTTCTTCTGTTCTACACTCAGCTGTTTGTTTTTCTCGGCCACAGTCTGTAGTACATAGGATCACAAAGCAGTTCTTATGGATTATACAACAACAGCTTATACGGTTACAAGAGTTATACAAATCCATAAGAAGTTACAAAGGTGATGATATTGACCAATTATTTTATACTCATACAAGTTCACAACGACTTACATGTCTGTACAGCGAATACGGTGGCAAACCGAGATTTCTTTAGCTTCTCGGGCCTGGCACCCTTCTCTGCCACTGGGCCGGTGGTTGGGACTGGCTTTGCCATGTCGCTTCTAACAGCGGCAGCAGACTTTTAGATTCCTGAGGCATGTACCTGTGGTTACGGTGGTTGAGGTGTTGGCTCAGTTGTTGGCACCGACGGTGTCGGCTCCTGCCTTCTAGCGAGCCACTCCCTCTGGCTGTGTGCTATGATACCGGAGGCCTCCTCGACCTCCTCATCTTCCTCTTCTGGCCAGTCAGCAATAAGGCATCGACGCTTGCTTGCTAGGTCCTCTGCTTCTTTCAGGTCAATTACCCCTTCTGGACTTTCATCCGAGGAGGTTCCTTGTGAGGTCTGGCCCCTTTTCTTTGTCGGGGCAACAATTGGTTTCTTGCCTGCAAATTGGCTGGCTTGCTCTGATTCATCTTCAATTGCAAGCCAATCAACTTCGGAAGGATCGTCGTCTACGGGCAGCGGTTGTGCATCATGGGCCCGCGGCACGACCTCAGGCCACTCCACGTCTGGAGGACAAGAGATGAATGCTTGCGCTCTCTCCTATCCATTAAACTGGGCAACAGAGAGCAACACGAATATTAGAATGACAGCACATCAAAAAAGTGGTTATTATGCAGAGTTTCAATCACAAGGATAAACTTGCAGACAACAATTGACTTACCAGTGGTGGTGGGCGAGTAAATTTGAACGCTGGCTCGATGACTGTAAGCTTCTTGAAGTTGGGATCCTTAAGATTAAACAGGTCTCAGACCCTGATCTTCACTTCTTTCGGTTCAAGATCTTCATTCCTCATCCTGGTCGGGTCCATACGACCTTGGTATTCATATGCCGGGTGCACTCTGGCCTGACATGGTTGGATCCGACGACTGATAAAATTATCGACTACACTTGGTCCATCTAGCCTCGACCAAGGTAGCAGCTGCATTATTGCTTCAATCTGGATTGTGTTCTGCGGCAGCTCTTTCCAACTGTTAGTCTTCTCTGGGACCAAGGATACATCGCAGTATGAGGCCTGGCTTGGTTCTTCATGGATGTAAAACCAGTGCTTGTACCAGTCCTCTAATGTGGTCTTCCAAGGGCAGTGTAGATACTCTGCCCTGATCCCTTCCCACATGTTCAGATAGCAGCCACTAGCCACATTGGAGCTGCCTCGACCTCCCTTTTTCTTTAACCAAAACAAGTGGCAAAAATAGTCGAAGTGGGGTTGGAAACCACCGTATGCTTCGCAGAGATGGATGAAGCAAGCAACAAGCAAACACAGAATTCGGATGTAGATTGCAAATACTGATTTCATAATAATTGCAGAGCCCTTGCAAGAATGGATGTACAGGTACACCAAATTCATGAGTGAAGTATTCTTGAAAAACAACAATTTCACCTCCTTTGGGATCGGGGAATGGCTCCAGATCGGGTGCACCCCATCCCGCCAGTTCTTGGGCATGAAGCAGACCCATCCGCACCAGTCGCTCGAGGATGAGTGGGGTGCACTTTGACATATTCCACTCCTTCTTCATGATCTCCTTGCGCACTTCGGCCTCTGTCTTCGTCTTCCTCACAGCCATTCCCCGACTCTTTTGACTCTTCCTTTCTATGTAGGAAAAGGAGGGTGCCGCTCTTCCTAGTGGCTAGGGTTTGGTGGCGGCGATTCAAGCGGCAGCGGCGCGTGAGGAACTTGGGACAACTTCGTTGATGCCTATGGCGACGATTGTGGATTGCACTATGGTGGTGGCACTGGGGCTTGAGAGGGCTCTGTGATGACAATGGTGTGACAGCGGCAAAAGCAAGAAGACGATTGATTGCGAATATGCGAGTGTGAGTAGATTGGAATCATTCCCTTTCCCAGTCATTAAGAGGCAACATCGATTCAGTTTCCGAAAGAATGGGGCACGTGGCGCGAGATTTGCGGTAACTGATAGATTTCTTCTGCAAAAATTGTGTCCCTTCGATTTTGGTGCCGTTTGGTCTGCGACCCAAATGTGTCTTGTTACAGGCACTAGGTCACTGTTCATATGATGCGACAGAAAGCAGCTGCGGCACCGCCCACGTCCTCAGCGTGTCAGATTGGACCAGTTAAAAAAAAGAAAATGCAAAGAAGAAAAAAGAAAGAGAGATACAGAGATAGCGTGGTGATGGATTCGCTAGACCAGCGTGCTCTGGAACCTGTAGCCAAAGCTCTGAGCTCTGAAACCTGCAGCTAGACCTCCAAGTTTGGGGACTCACTAGACCAGCGTGCTCTAGAACCTGTAGCCAGAGCTCTAAGCTCTGGAACCTATAGTCAGACCTCTAAGCTCGGGGACTCGCTAGCTCAGTGTACTCTGGAACCTGCAGCCAGACCTCTGAGCTTGGGGACTTGTCTCCAGACTTCCGAGCTCGGGGACTCATCGCTAGACCTCTGAGCTCGGGGACTCGACGCTAGACCTCCAAGCTCGGGGACTCTTTGCTAGACCTCCGAGCTCGGGGACTCTTTGCCAGACCTCTGAGCCCGGGGATTTGTCGCTGGAATTCCGAGCTCGAGGACTCTTCGTTAAATCTTCGAGCTCGAGGACTTGTTACACCATTTCTTGCTCCAGGATTCGTCTTGCTCGACTACATGTACTATGCCTGCATACAGTCGATGGACGCTTGATATTCTTTGACCTTGCTACAAGGCTCATTTTTTGCCTTCCAACAAGCTCGGGGACTACATCATATATGATGCACCTGACAGTGCATAATGATCATTGGTTCTTGAGGATTCTTTTTTAGACCCTAGCATCATGTGCCTACGTCACCTAATACCAGGCTCGGGGACTAAGTGGGTACACTTCACCTGACGGTGAATTGTTCCTATTTTTCAACCCCTACGCTCTGGAATTTTTCCATCAGTTACTTCCATCAAGTACGCACACTTACATTTCTTATCAGAAATACAAGTGGGTACACTTCACCAGGAAAGAAATTTTTTCTTTTTGGACCACTATGCAATCTTCACCGACAACTACAATCTTCATCAACAATCATGGTTTACTGATTCCTGATCCAGACGGAATACTAGCGCATGCTCGGCTAACATTTCAAGGTGATGTGAAGACAAACCTCGCAAGTTAAAGAAGACTAAGACAGTATGTCGATACAGAATCCATAGTGCTCGGGGACTAGCTGTGGGGGTATAAACCCCTATACCCTTATGGCTAGACATGGGCAGGCCTAGACCAGACGGTCCGGCCTATTACATGACGACGCACGATCCAGATCATCGGGATGGAATCTCGCGCAAGGCATCAAACCAGACTTGGGAATCAAGCAAGGTCTTGGTCGGTTAGATTAGGAATCCTTATCCGGCTCTATATGATAATTGTAACTGGCTAAGATTAGTTTCCAGATCTATAACCCTACCTCCCGGACTATATAAGGAGGGCAGGGGACCCCCTCAAAAACATCAAAACATACTCTAGGGCAATCTAGCTTGTAATACATTGTTCAAGACAGCAATAACAAAGCAGAGCAGGATGTAAGGTATTACGCCCACACGACGGCCTGAACCTGGGTAAACCCGCGTGTTGTTCTGCATCACCATCTCGTTCGTGGCTTGCACACCTGTCTGCCGATAATCTACTACCTTGGGCATACCCCTCGGTAGACTGTCGACCAGGTTTTGTCGACAGCGGGCGCCCCCACCCCTTGGGCGGTCGCCCGGCTTCTAGGGCCGTTTTGTCTCCCGTTTGGTCCAAAGCCTTCTCATACCTTCCAGATTACAGAAAAGTTGTGTGTAGTCCCTTTGTCTCTATGTAAACCTGACATGTGGGTCTTCCTTGGTTCTTTTTAGCTGACACCCTGCAGAAACATATATTCACCAAAACTCATGAAATTCTGTCAGTAGACCCTCTATATCTAAGTAGTAATTATTGTTTAGTCCTTTTTCATGCTATGTTGACGGTTAAAATTGACACTTATCTACCATCAACAAACTCCCCTAAGCTTACCCATTGCTCGTCCCTGAGCAAAGATAAACTCAGTGATAGATTAGGAGTTGCTACAATGCTTTCATGCCTCAAAAGTACACAAGCATTCAAATAAGAACTCTTCTCCGGTTTAGAGTGAACCACTCTGACTTTTAAACTTACCCATATTACCTTCCACCATAGAGCTTGTAGCCATCACTTGGGTCTTGAGCAGTTGAAAGATAGAACAGTCAAGTCAAGCACTATGTCTCGAGTTCTTTGATCAACCTTTATTTTAGAGTTTTTGTAGATTTTCAAATAAAACTCAGAGATTCCTATGTATGACCCTCTTAAGTCTCTCCTTTGTTATATTCATGGATCCTTGCCAAGGCATTAATGGTGTATGCCTTCTCTCTTCTCTCAAGATATATGGTATTTTTGTCATAAGGCAGAGTAACATTGTGTCTTCTCTCTCTCACCCAACAACTAATAGGCTTATGTGGAGCTCATAGGTGGGGAGACAGCTAATACATACTTGCAAACATTATTGCATAGTCAAACCATGGATCCAGAGGAATGAGTCCAGCCATACAGTCAAATCAAGATGTGCATGTGTGTGGTCCTAAGTATATGGTTTGAGTGGATATGGTGATAGTGGCAAAAGGTGATGATGGTAGATATATGTAGGAATGAAGGGGTAAAGGTATGGTGAATACCTAATTCTACTTTTGCTCCTTTGAAGAAATACATACCTCTCTTAAACTTTGATGAATTTTTGGGAGAAGTTGGATTGCTCAAAAATCTCTTATGTTGAGACATTTGTCCTCTTTCTTTTATTTTATTATTATTTTCTCTCTCTCTCTCTTTTTAGAGCACCCAAACCTCTTTTTTGGATATATGGATAGAGGTAGTAGCAAAAGGAATACTTGGAGCTTTATTGCATAACAAAAGGGGCTAGCAATGGATGAATGGAATTTTATTTTTATGCTCACTCCCAGTGTAGGAGTAGAACAATTTTGGGATGTGTCTAAATGGAAAGTATGTGGATGCGTACTTCTAGGGTAGAAGCAGCATATATGGGTGAAGTGTACATGATCTTGATTTTAACCGCATGACCAATCCCTAAGGGTCGACACAGCTTAACCATACTCAATGCTCACAAGCAGTAAATATAAGTGAAAGTTTTTCCTAGTCTACAAGCATGTATATATGGCTATGGTAGGAATTCAAGCTCTTGTCATACAGGAACTCATCATGCAATATTTTTTATGTTTTTCAAAAGATAAAATCTTCAGAACTCTAGTATCTCTAGGAACAAGATAAACAATAACTCAGACCTTCTCATATCATATCTGCCAACTACCTAGACTTAGATCAAGCATTTGCTACCCACAAGTTTCAGGTTCAGAGCAAATCTTAGATCAAAATAGTTGTGTTCAAAACTTGGGAGAGTTTGAGATTGAAAACTAGTACTTGAAAGGAATTACGACAAAGCAACTATTCATCATTTCCATGCATGAGATTATTCTAGGGGTTCACTTTAGCAAGGTAAAACTTTGCACACTCTCCTATATTTATTTAGCAAACTTAAAGGTCATACATAAAACATATATATGTATAAGAAAACATTTATTTGGGTTTCTATAGGTTATGCATTTCTTTTATTTCATATATCAAAACAAAAATAAGTAAATAGGTAGGTAAGAAAACACTTAGCTGGATACATGGGGGATGCTCTCCCCTAAGCTGGATGTTGAAATAGTCTTGCTTGATGAAGCTGGTAGACAGTGAAGTTGTACTTACCTCATCAGAGTGCTCATGATGATGATTGTTGAGACAACACTCCAACAGGGGACAGATTGTCCTTCTGTCTGTTTGCTTTCCTTGATCCTTCAAATTCTGTAAAGCTCAAATAGACAACAAAGCTTGTGGAACTTGATTAAGTGTTAGTAATAAATCTCTAAGCCTTGAACATCCAGAACCTCTTAAAATATGTATCTTTCTAGCAGGATCTCTATAGCAATATTTTTGTACTTTTACACTATGCAAGAAATTATAAAGAATGATGAATGTAAATTCATTTTATTTTTATGCCACCTCAGCAAATAGACTTATGAGTTTTATGCCACAAATTTATTCACATAGGGCTTAGTAGTTTAAGATGCAATGCAAGACATATTTATTTTCTTTTCTAATGCAGATCTAGCAAAGTGAATATGCAACCTATATTGATTATGATAATGTGGGAAAGTAGATATGCTTAATGAGAATGCAATGCCAAAAAATAAAATATGGATAACTACCAAGTTTACCTCCCTGGCGAGGGTTCAGTGACTTAGGTCCTCTAAACAGGACTTCTCGTCATGTTCACTCTTTAGGTGCACCATCCATGTTTTTTGCTTGTCCAGCAGTTTGAATTGTAGGGTTTGAGAAATCAACTAATTCTGCTTCATTTTTCTTGAAGTGTGTCATGCTTGCAAAGACAAGGTAGAGATCAAGTGCATAGGTCCTGTTGGTGGAAAAACACCAACAGAACCATAACCCTATTTATTCTTCTTTAACCTTAGGCACATTGAGCATGATGAGATTGATGTGTGTTGTTCATTTTATAGGTGGCAAGATTAGAAGAATGAGCATGAATGTAGCATTTAAATACTTTTGTTAAAAAGAGTGGAATTGCTTAACCAATGGAAGAATTGTCAACTTTACATTTATGTATCAAACATTTTTAGGATTAAGACAATCATCTCCCAAAGATGCAACATTTTGATGTTATGAACAAGCTTAAGAAACAAGACATGTTTAGTCAGATTGAATCAAGCAAGTTATAACTCGAACATGTTTATTCTTTTCTTTAGGTGCATACCAGAGTCACGGTAAAGCTTTATAAATAATGACCACTTACCTTAGGATGTTACCTTTATAACTGGAGCACCCTATGATGAAGAGTAGATGCTTCTAGTGGTCTTTTCCTTCTTTGATTTTGCCTCGCTCGGTGCACCTCTCTCCTTGACTTGTTCATGAGCATCTTGTCTTCTAGATTTACACTCCTTTCCCCTCCCTCTTCTTTATATTTTTTATGTCTAGATCTTTGGCTCCACTCATTATTTCTTCTCTACAGAGTATTAGTGGACAACACATACCCGAAGGAATAACAAGGTCATAGAGCTAGAGGTCATATTCTAATGCAACAGAAAAGTTGGTTTGAACATTTTACTTAGCATAGAATATTTACTCACCATTACTTCTTATCTTAAGGATTGATTTTACTTTGTCTTAAGTTTGATTTGCATATATGACATCTATAGAAACATTTATAGAGAGAAAGTAATTATGAGTGGAGGGATTGCAAACCAGCGTGCCAGAGCGACAGGGGCTTGAGAAGAGAAAGAGCATTGCTAGATCATCATTAGAGGAGTCGGTGGCCTTTTTCCCCCAAGGTTGAGCCTTGATGTCGCTCGTCACTTGAAGCCAAGTGTGAGTGTTGAATCATCCCTCAAAGTGTGTCATAACTCCATGTCCTTAGACACTTCGTCCTCTGTTCTTCAATCTAACGGAGAGGGCTCTTGATTCTAGGTCCGTTGAGCAAAGATCTCTCCTTTGCATTCTACTTTTCTTTGTAAAAGGATCAAGATGCCCAAGAGGGGGGGTGAATTGAGCTTTTCTAAAATTTATCACAATAATTAAATCCTACTAAGCCATAATTCACCCCTAGTGCCTACAAGTGTTCCTAGTGATTCTATCGATAAAAGTTTTGCACCCTAAGTTACAATTCTAGTCTAGCATGGCAATTCTAGGAAAGTAAACCAAGCAACAAGAGTAATACGAGAAAGTAAATTGCTTGAAAGTAAAGGGTTAGGAACACGGTGATATTTTCCCGAGGTATCAGAGAGTCACCACTCCCCACTAGTCCTCATTGGAGCACCTGCGCAAGGGTGTAGCTCCTCCTTGATCCACGCGAGGATCAAGTGCTCTCTATGGGCTGATTCTTTGACACTCCGTTGTGGTGAATCGCCCACAACCGCTCACAATATGAGTTGGGTCATCCACAAGCTCCGTCGGATGATCACCAAGCTCCCAATCACCACCAAGCCATCTAGGTGATGGCGATCACCAAGAGTAACAAGCAAGAACTCTCACTTGACCATAACAAGCCTAATGAGAAGGTGGATGCACACTTGCTACTCCCTAGACACTAATGAGAGATTTTAATCTTGGATTCTCAAATCTCAATCCTCACTAGAGCTCTTGCACTTCCTTGCATATGAAAGGTGTTTCTTAGCTGAACAAATAAGCAAGAGACCTCAAATAGAGGGGTAGGGGATGTATTTATACTCCCCACAGTCAATCCCAACCGTTATGTGCCAACTTAGCATTTTTTGTACTGACCGGACGCACCGGTCGACGTGACCGGACGCGTCCGGTCGGTGGCAACGGTCGAATTGAAAAACAAAGGCGTTGAGTGACCGAACGCGTAGGCGAATCCGATCAGGGGTGACCGGACGTGTCCGGTCGCTCAAAACCCTTTCTAGAACCTTTCTGTACTTTGACCGGACGCATAGACGAGTCCGATCGGTGATGACCGGACGCGTCCAGTCAACGAAGTTTCTCTCTGGAAATGGACCGGACGCACTATAGACGCGTCCGATCAATTTCCTAGCCACGTCTAATCACGACACTTACCCTCTCTGACTCTGGTCAACATGATCTACGTGTCCGGTCCATGGGAGGACCACATCCGGTCGATCGTATTGAGTCTGCGGTGACTGCCAGTACTGACCGGATGTGTCCGATCAAGGCAGAGACCACGTCTGATCAAGAAGAAAAGGCTCAAAAGACTTTGAATCGCGACGTAACCTGAACCGAGTTTCTTCCAACTGAACTTTGGGCTTCACCTGAGCTACCTAGTGCTAAGTTTGACAAGTGTGCACCACACCTAAACAAAAAGACTCGTCTAGGTCAAGCTACTCGCTCTTGCCCCCCTTTATAGTATGGCCAATGGAGAAAAGCAAAGATCCTAATGACTATTCTGAACATAACTCAACTCCTCGACGTCCGGAACTAACCGTCCTTAATCTTGACGTTAATCCTTTGAAAACCAAAATGATTTCCATCAAGGGGCATGAAAACCATAGTGCTAAAAACAGTCACCATTCCCATGACCTAACTTACCAAAGTTTCTATAAAATACACGTTAGTCATGGTAATGTTGTGTTGTCATCAATTGCCGAAACCAACTCTAGGGGCCTAGATGCTTTCAATATCCCCCTTTTTGGTGATTGATGACAACACCTTGAGTAAGTAGATTTAAGAGATGAGGTTTTCGATCATGCTTGGTTCACATAATCAAAAGGCAATAAGAACAAGGGGTTTAGGATTGCTTATGTGCTCCAAGCCAACATGGTGTACTCATAAGATGAAACAAGAAGAGTTAGTACACAAAAGCATAGCTCATATGAAATCGGAGCAAGGCACAGAAGCAAAACCTTATGAGTTAGAACCAATCATGTGACATGACATAATAGAGACAAGACAATCAACATATTACTCAAGTGTCTCACAAGCACACACGACACATAATGCAAGTGCAGGAATATAAACATGATGCATGAAAGTAGCACACAAAGAGCCAAGAAACTAAAACCCTCTCTCACAACTCCCCCTGAATCTACTCTCTATCCCCCTTTGGCATCAAGAGCCAAAAAACTAAGGGTCTGAAGGAGGAAAGGAAGCAGTCGAGTCGAGTGCAGAGGAGCGTGGAGTGATCAAAAACTGAGAAGTGTCCTCCTTTGACTCTGAGCTGTCATGCTGACCCTCTATAGGTACATGTGGAAGTGAAGCGGTCTAGATCTGCTCAGTGTGTGGGTCGGCAAGCTGTAACTCATGAGCAGGAGCTAATGAAGTAGTAGCTATGAGAGCCGCAGTCTCTATCACCTGAGCCTAAAGAGTACCAATCGTGGGAGGATCAGTCGAAGCAACCGATGAAGGAACTGTCTCCATAGTCCCGGTCCCTGTCACTAAAGGAGCAACTATCTCTGAAGCTGATATCTCTGTAGTGGTCAGAACTGTGGTCTAGGAGGGTGTCGGCTGATCGGTCAACTCACTGTAGGACGCACTCAAGTTAGTAGAGAATGGAGTGCTAGTCAGAAGGTGAGGCCTGAGCTGAACCGGTGGAGTGAATCTCGTCTAAATAGGAGTGTAGTCTAGGGACTGAAATGACTGAGGCACCTGCTGCTGAGGTGAGGCAAACTAAAAGCTTGGTTGTGGTCCCTGACTCTGAAGCCCACTGGGCTGTAAAGCTGGAGTAAGGATGGACGGAGGTGGAGGGACCCCAACAGTAACAAGGTGTCTCAAGAGCTCAAGGTACTACTATTGGGTAGCTGCCTGCTACCTTTGTATCTCTAGCTGCTACCTCTGAAACTCGTCCTGACGAGCCTAAATCTGTGCAAATGCTGTGTTGTCCTGAGCCTGTCTCTGTAGCTGAATCTCCTGCCTCTCCTGAGCCTAAGTTAGCCTCTCAAGTATAGCCACCATGGCTGGGTCTGTGCGTGAGGCTGAACCAGAATCACCGGCCTCATGGTCGAGAGAACGAGGAGAGCGGTACTGAGGAAGTGGCTGATAGTCGTCATCAGTGTTGTCGGTGGCATCGTCCTCGTCTGGATCGGCTGGCTGAGCATCTAAGTCAGCAAGCTCTGCCTCTGCAAGTCCCTCAATAGTCTGGTCCTGCTCAGCTGCAGTCTCAGGTACCTCTACTCTCTGATGCTGACTCTGTCTAGGTGCCTGCTCTCGGGTGATATAGGCCCATAGCTGTCGTATGTCATACTCAGGGAAGGCTGTCGTGGTGTTGGAGATCTCCACTCGAATCTCAGCTGGAAGGTCAAGAGCACACCGAATTAGAAAACAAATCCAATGGGCATAGGGTAGCTGACGGTGACCCTTGAAGCCCTCTGCTAAAGTATCCTCCATCTCACAGAGCATCAAATCCTAAATATCAAACGAAATCTGAGAAATAAGGTGATGAACTACCCCAAGCTACATATGTGTCAAACCCTCTCGGTAGCCCAACCTCAGAAGCGGTGTCCTCCTCACAATAGCATCAAGAACTGTGGCAATAGGAACCAAACTGGCTGGTGTACGTCTAGACCCCTCACCAAACGGCTCATGAAAGCATGGTCTGACTAAGTCTGTAGGTGGCACAGTGATGCCGTGTGGACGCCTCGGTGGTGGTGTCTGACCAAAACAAAGCTGGTGGATCTTCGTCTCTGAAGCTAGGAGCCTAAGAATCTCCCGTACCCTGGTGCTGTATAGCCTATGATCACGACCTCTGAATGCAAAGTGGATGAACTCGTGAGCGGAGTCTATCCAAAGTGAAGAGTAGAACTCTCTGACCCATGTGCCGCAGTATGCTCTTGTCCAACCCAGAAGATCTGACAATCCTGGTAGAAAAGAAATATGGGGACAGAGTTGCTCGCCAATAACTGCAACAAGTGACTCTAGTCGACAAACCCTCTACGGTCTGAAGGCAATCCCACTGTAGAGGTGTGTAGAATCCCTCTGAAGCTCTAGTGTCCTGCTGAGGTGGGAACCACCGAGCAACCTTGACAAAATGGAGAGCCTGAACCTGTCATGTTGTAGCTCCCCTCAGGTCAAAGTGCTCAACTAGGGGCTGACCATGAGCTCTGGGAGGTGGACGACCTCCACGTCTCTGACCCTCTGGCCTAGGAGTCACCTGAGCACGTGTTTGTCCTAAGCGATGACGCGGTGGAGTCTGTAGTGTCTGCTCCTATGTCTCCTCTATCTGCTCTGTGGGCTGCTCCTCTGTCTCCTCGGTGGCCTCTATACCAAGTTGTCATCCCTCAAGGTGAAAGCGGTGCTCGCCAATCTGAATACCACTGCCTCTGCCTCCTCTCTCAGCTTGATCAGCAGCGTCAGCCACTGCCTGTGCTACCTCTGCCTCTGTGAGCGTCCTCTTTCTTTTCTTGGTGGCGATCTTCTTGCGCTTGCCTCAGGCAACCTCTGTCAAATGTGGAGGACTTCCGTCCCCATCACTCGGAGCCCCACCAACATTCTTGCAGCGGGCCATGCTGACAAGGCTCTATGACTGAGAACAACTGACACTGAAAAGATGATGAGCTGATTCTCAAGAGGCTTGGCCTCAATCCATATCCATAGGCTTGGCCCCGAATTCAATACTGACAAAGGTGTCAAACAACACAGAGAACCGACTCGCTGCACTGGATGGAATAGATAGTGTTACAATAAGCAATATAATTTCTAGGGTTACGATATCCTATTGGAAGCAAGCAGTTTTAGGTACGATCAGAGTGAGGCAAAATAGTTTCTACCTTAAGACAGAGGAAGCCCTAACGTGGGTTAGCGGAGGAGGAGGAGCGGTGGCGCATGTTGGATGCGGTGGAGGAGAAGAGCAGTGGCGCTCGGGTTAGGAGAGGAGGAGGAGCGGTGGCGCGCGGGTTAGCGGAGGAGGAGGAGCGGCGGCGCGCGTTGGATGCGGTGGAGGAGAAGAGCGGTGGCGCTCGGATTAGGGCAGAGGAGAGGCGCACGGTGGAGAGGAAGAAAATAAAATCGTAGATAGATTAGATGAAGAACTTGAGATCCGCTTTTCAAAGACTGACTAGACGCGCTCCTCAACTAACTGGACGTGCTGTAGAGGCATCCGGTCAGAGTCCAGTAAGGTCCAGGAGCGACCGAACGCGTCCGTTGAGAGGTGACCGGACGCGGACAGAGTCCGGTCAGAAGTCCACCCGAGAACCAACTTCGCGCGACCGGATGCGCAGGTGTTGTCCCGAACCGGACGCAGTGGTCGAGCAATGCCGCGTCCGGTCCAGCGTCCGGTCAGAGGTCCACGAGAACCACCTTCGCACGACCGGACGCGCAGGTGATGTCCGGAACCAGACGTAGTGGTCGAGTAGCGTCGCGTCCGGTCCAGCGTCCAGTCAACGATTTTCACTTTTCCTTTTTCGATCTTCGATGCGACTTCTCCCAATCAAGTTCCAAAACAAAAAGACACAAATAAACACCAATTGGAACCTGATATGAGTGAGTTCTCTCAAACCCTCAAGTTTTCAAAAATAAATTTGTCTTAGGCTAGTATTATTTTTAAGAAAATATGCGATAAACACCTGAGGAGCAACGTATGGCCATGCAATAGAGTTTATAAACCCTTGGGAGCGTCAAATGCTCTCTCTATCCATGGACAAACACATAGGTTGCTCAATGCAAAACCAAAAAGAAACAACAAAGCAACAAACATGCATATGCAATGCAAAGCAAGAAGGTAAAACCTGGTTGCTTGTCAAGTTTGATCCACGATTAGGCTTCTTCACTCCTCCAAAAGAGGGTTATCGTAACCGTGTTAGACAAGTCCTAGATGCAATACAGAAGTTTAAACATGACATATATTACAATGCAATGCAAGGGACAACACAAGCTCATTTTTTAAAATTACTAGAATCAAGCACATTTAGCTCACTTCTCAACCTACAAAAGGTAGCCTCATCCAAAGGTTTAGTGAAGATATTTGCTAATTGATTTTCACTTCTTACACCTTCTAGTGATATATCATTTTTAGCAACATGATCTTTTAGAAAGTGGTGGCGGATATCAATGTGCTTGGTGCGTGAGTGTTGTACCAGATTATTAGCAATTTTAACGGCACTTTCATTATCACATAAAAGCGGCACCTTTTCAAGAACAACTCCATAGTCTAGGAGGGTTTGTTTCATGTATAAGATTTGTGCACAACAAGCCCCCGCGACAATGTATTCCGCCTTGGTGGTGGACAAAGCCACACTATTTTGCTTCTTGGATGACCAAGATACTAAGGACCTCCCAAGCAAATGGCACCCACCGGATGTGCTTTTTCTATCAATTTTGCAACCGGTATAATCCGAATCGGAATAGCCAACTAGTTAGAATCTAGCTCCTTTGGGGTACCAAAGACCGATACTTGGGGTGTACTTAAGATATCTTAAAATTCTTTTTACGGCACTTAGCTGAGGTTCTTTAGGGCACGCTTGAAAGCGAGCACACATGCACAGACTAAACATGATATCGGGCCTAGATGCGGTAAGGTACAACAAGCTACCAATCATAGAACGATAGAGAGTTTGATCAATTGGTTTATCTCCCTCATCTAGGTCGAGATGTCCATTAGATGGCATTGGGGTCTTGATTGGCTTACACTCTTCCATCTTGAATCTCTTGAGAAGATCCTTGGTATACTTTTCTTGAGAGATGAAAATCCCTTCTCTCGTTTGCTTGACTTGAAAACTAAGGAAGAATGTTAGCTCACCAATCATTGACATTTCGAACTCCTTTGACATTAATTCACCAAATTCTTTGCAATAATCTTCATTTGTTGACCCGAAGATGATATCATCAACATAGACTTGACAAATGAAGATCTCTCCATTAAGCTTCTTGGTGAATAGTGTGGTGTCAACCTTCCCAATAGTGAAGCCCTTCTCAATGAGAAAGTCCCGGAGGCGCTCATACCACGCTCTAGGGGCTTGCTTGAGCCCATATAGCGCCTTGGACAACCTATAAACATGATTAGGATATCTAGGGTCTTCAAACCCGGGAGGTTGCTCAACATAGACTAGTTCATTTATGAAGCCATTTAAAAATGCACTTTTCACATCCATTTGATATAGTTTCATTTCATGATGTGATGCATATGCAAGAAGGATACAAATGGCTTCAAGTCTTGCAACGGGTGCAAAGGTCTCTCCAAAATCAAGACCTTCAACTTGAGAGAACTCCTTTGCAACTAGTCTTGCCTTGTTCCTCACTACTACGCCTTAATCATCTTGCTTGTTGCGGAACACCCACTTGGTTCCAATGACTCTTGCACCTTTTGGATGCTCTTCAAGTGTCCAAACTTGATTACGGGCGAAGTTGTTCAATTCTTCATGCATAGCATTCACCCAATCCGGATCTTGAAGAGCTTCTTCTACATTCTTAGGTTCAAGACAAGAGATAAAAGAGTGATGTTCAACAAAAGAAGTAAGCTTTTGAGATCGAGTCATTACACCCTTTGTAGGACTCCCTATGATGAGATCTTGTGGATGTGCTTGAAGTAGAGGTGAGTTTCTTCTATCAACCACTTGAGGAGAGGGATGAGGAGCATCAACATCTTGAGCTTGTGCCTCGGCTTGTTGATGAGAGACATGAGTATCTTCATTTTCAACTCTCTCGTTCTTGTCATCATCTTGAGGCACATGTGATGAAGATGGTGGATTGACAATTTGTACATCGTCTTCATCATCTTTAGGCTTGATGTCTCCCACCGACATATTCTTCATTGCCTCCCTCAATGGTTCATCACCTACATCATCACAATTCTCAAATGCTCCTTGGGAGCCATTAGATTCATCAAATTTCACATCATATATTTCTTCAACCAAACCGGTGGCATGGTTAAATACTCTATATGCTTTGGACTTTGATGAGTAACCAACAAGAAAACCAATATCACAACATCTTTGAAACTTTCCTAGGTGTTGACACTTCTTGTAGATGTAGCATTTGCAACCAAACACCCAGAAGAATGAGACGTCCGGCTTTTTCCCATTTAGCAACTCATAGGAGGTCTTGCCAAGAAACTTTTGTAGGAAGAGGCGATTTGAAGCATAGCATGCGGTGTTGATTGCCTTGGCCCACAATTTTTCCGGTGTGTTGTACTCATCTAGCATTGTTCTTGCAAGGGTGATCAAGGTCCGGTTCTTTCTCTCAACTACACCATTTTGTTGAGGAGTGTAGGTTGATGAAACTTCATGCTTGATTCCAATTTCATCACAATAAGCTTCAATATTTGTGTTGTCAAACTCTTTGCCATTGTCACTTTTAATCTTCTTTATCTTGACTTCAAATTCATTTTGAGCTCTCTTTGCAAACTTCTTGAAGCAATTTGCCACTTCGGATTTATCATGAAGGAAGAAAGTCCAAGTGTATCTTGAGTAGTCATCCACAATCACTAGGCAATAGAGATTTCCACCTAAACTCTTGTAAGTTGTAGGACCAAACAAATCCATGTGAAGAAGTTCTAATACTCTTGATGTTGACATGTAAGCTTTGGTTGGATGAGTATTTGCAACTTGTTTGCCGGCTTGACATGCACTACAAGGTTTGTCCTTCTCAAATTTTATATCCTTAAAACCTCTCACTAATTCTTTCTTCAATAGCTTGTTGAGAGTGTTCATTCCAACATGAGCAAGCCTCCTATGCCAAAGCCATCCAAGTGTAGTTTTGGTGAACAAACATGTCATCAAATTTGCATCTTCAGAGGTGAAGTCAACAAGATAGAGATTGTTGTATCTAAAGCCTTTGAAAATCATTTGCTTGTCATCTATCTTTGTAACTACCACTTCATTAGGAGTGAACAAGCATTGGTAGCCAAGGTCACAAAGTTGCCCAACGGATAGTAAGTTGAAACTTAACGAAGCAACATAGAGCACATTTGAAAGAGAGTGATCATTTGATATTGCAATCTTGCCTATACCCTTGACTTTGCTCTTTGAATTGTCCCCAAATGTGATCTTCTCTTGACACACCCCATTATCTTCAAGTGAGGTGAACATACGAGGATCACCGATCATATGTTGAGTGCAACCACTATCAATAACCTAATGAGATCCACCGGTCTTGTAGTTCACCTACACACAAGAGATCAAGCTTTTTGTTTAGGGACCCAAACTTGAGAGGGACCTTTGACTTTCTCAACTAGTGACTTGGCAACCCATATTTTCTTTGGCCTATTCTTGTTAGGGGGACCCAAGAACATGACTTTTATCTTTCCACTTGAATCTTTTCTAAGCATGTAATGAGCATTGAAAGCAAAGGGTCTAGCATTCTTGGGCAAGGGTTGTGGTGATGGAGTTTTGCACTCATGAGCAAAATGACCTTCTTGTCCACACTCAACACATCTCTTTGGCTTGGGCTTTGACTTGCTTAGTTGTTGTTGAGCTTTAGCCTTCTTCTCTTGATTTGCCAAGTAACTAATGCCACTTCTATCCATCTTCATGATGGTGTTCATGAGTAGCTCACTTTGCAAATGTTGGCCTCTTGTGAACTTGCTTAGACCGGTCTTGAGATGCTCTTTTTCTTGCTTGAGCTTTTTTTCTCTTCAATAAGTGACTCATTTGATGTTTGCTTTTCACGAGCCATCAACTTCTTGTTCTCATTCTTGAGCATCTTATTTTCACTCTTGAGCTTGACATACTCATCATAATTGTCGGACTCAACCACACTCTTGCCTTTGTCGCTAGAACCTTGCTCAAAGTTCTCAATAATCAAATCATCACATGATGTAGCTATATCAATCTTAACAACTTGGTTAGTAGCATCATGTGTCTCAATAGCAAGCTCATTAGCAACAATAAGACTATCATAGTTGATTTTCAATGTAGTGTATTCATCTTTTAGCAAGTTGAGCCTAGTGATGAGTTCACCATGCTTCTTCTCAATTTTATCATGTTTATCTCTAAGCTCTTTGTTTGAAGTTTTGAGCTCCTTGAGAGAAGAAGACATAGTTTCATTTTGATCTTTGAGCTCATCACTAGTCTTATGTGCATTCTCAAGCTTAGACGAGAGTGATTCATTTTCATTTTGAAGCTCATCATTTTCATTTCTAGTTCTTCTTATGATTTTAGAATATTTATTCAATAATTTTACAAGTTCATCATAAGAAGGTGCATCATATTCATCATCACTATCGCTATCATCATCATCACTATCATTGTTTTGTACCTTTCATTCACCCTTGGCCATAAGGCATAGGTGAGAAGTAGATGATGATGGTGAAGGTGGCGGTGAAGGTGGTGATGAAGATATCGGCGAAGATGATGATGGCCCAATCACAAATGCGGCGACCTTCTCTTTCTCATCGTCGCTCTCATCGCCGGAGGACTCACATGATGACTCAATGTCGGTGAGCCAATCACTAACAATGTAAGCTTTGCCTCCCTTCTTCTTCTTGTAAAACTCTCTTCTCTTGCCATCTTTCTTTTTGTATGGCTTGTTCTTCTTTTTCTCATCTTCTTCATCACTTGAATCATCTTTCTTACCCTTGTTCTTGTTTTTGTACTTGTGTTTTGGAGGCTTCGGGCATTGATGAGCTAAGTGGCCAAGTTCACCACAATTGAAGCAATCCATCTCGGATATTGGCTTCCTTTTGCTACTTGTGAAGAATTTCTTCTTCTTGCCATCGAACTTGATGCCACTCTTATTGAGCTTCTTTAGCATCTTGGTGGTCTTTCTCACCATGAGTGCAAGTGATGCATTATCAATATCACTTTCACTTGAGCTTTCTTGCACCATCATGGCTTGGCCCTTATTCTTTTTCTTTTCATGGCTAGCTTTAAAGGCCAAGTCTTTCTTCTTAGAAGATGATGAGCCCTCTTTCAGAGTGATGTGCATGTACATCTCATGTGCATTGATCTTTCCCAATACTTGAGTCGGTGTTGCGGTGGAGAGATCACTTTGGTGAAGCACGGTGACAATGTGACCATACTTCTCAATGGGAAGAACGCTCAAGATCCTCCTTGCAATATCTGATTGACTCATTTGAGTGAGTCCAAGAGCATTGAGATCCTCTACAAGAACATTCAATCGAGTGTACATTTCATTAGCACTTTCTTTGGGAAGCATCTCAAAAGAATTAATTTTCTTTAAAGCAATATGATAGCGTTCCTCACGCTCACTCTTTGTTCCCTCATGAAGAGCACAAAGGTTTTCCCACAATTCATGAGCGTTTTTGGCATTACGCACACGATTGAAGATATCCTTGCCTAAGCCCTGTTAGAGTGCATTTTTTGCCTTTGCATTCCACCGGTCGTACTTCTTCTCATCACCACTTGGGTTGGCAGGATCCCTAATAGGGGGAAGCCCTTCAGTTGCGGCTCTAAGGCACTCAACATCTATGGCTTCGAGGTATGCCTCCATATGAATTTTCTAATATGGAAAATCATCTCCCTCAAAAGTGGGAGGTGGTCCTTCCCCATTAGACATCTTGCTCTAGGCGGTGAAGCCTAAATAAAGAGCAACAAGGCTTCAATACCAATTGAAAGGATCAAGATGCCTAAGAGGGGGGGTTAATTGAGCTTTTTTCTAAAAACTAATTGCAAGAATTAAATCCTACAAGCCAAACTTCACCCCTAGTGCCTATTAGTGTTCCTTGTAATTCTACCGGTAAAAGTTTTACACCCAAAGTTCTAATCCTAGAGTAGCATGGCAATTCTAGGAAAGTAAGCAAGCAATGAAAGTAATGCACGAAAGTAAATGCTTGAAAGTAAGGGTTAAGAACACGGCGATGTTTTCCCGAGGTATCGGAGAGTCGCCACTCCCCACTAGTCCTCGTTGGAGCATCCACGCAAGGGTGTAGCTCCCCCTTGATCCGTGCAAGGATCAAGTGCTCTCTATGGGTTGATTCTTCGACACTCCGTCACGGTGAATCACCCAAAACCGCTCACAACATGAGTTGGGTCACCCACAAGCTCGCCGGATGATCACCAAACTCCCAATCACCACCAAACCGTCTAGGTGATAGCAATCACCAAGAGTAACAAGCTAGAGCTCTCACTTGACCACAACAAGCCTAATGAGAAGGTGGATGCACACTTGCTACTCTCTAGTCACTAGTGAGGAACTTCAAACTTTGATTCTCAAACCACTATCCTCACTAGGGCTCTTGCACTCTCTTGCACTCCAAAGGTGTTTCTCAGCTGAATAAATGAGCAAGAGACCTCTAAAAGAGGTGGAGGGGATGTATTTATACACCCCTTAGACAAATCCAACCGTTATCTGCCAAATCAGCAAAACACGTACTGACCGGACGTGCTGGTCGTCATGACCGGACGCGCCGGTCGAGTGTAACGGTCGAAAACCGAAAGTCAGTGCTGAGTGACCGGACGTGCCGGTCAGGGATGACCGGACGCGTCCGATCGTGCAAGAACCTTACTGAACTTTGACCTGACGCATGACTGCGTCCGATTATAGATGACCGGATGCGTCAGGTCAGCTTGGGACCTTACTGGAACGTGACCGGACGCGTCCAATCACTTCACAGTCACGTCCGATTACACTGTTTACTCTCTGGAACACGTGTCAGACTGATCACCGCGTTCCGTCCTCGTAGGAACCGCGTCCGGTCAACCAGTTAACGACGCAGTGACTTGTTAGTACTGACCGGACGCGTCCGGTCGTGACAGACACCGCGTCCAGTCACAGATAAACAGCTCAAACGACTTCGAAACGCGACGCAACTTGAACCAAGTTACTTCCAACTAAACTTTGAGCTTTACCAGAGCTACCTAGTGCTAAGTTTGACAAGTGTGCACCACACCTAAACATAAGACTCACCTAGGTCAAGCTACTCGTTCATGCCCCCCTTTATAGTACAGCCAAAGGAAGAAACAAAGATCCTTACGACTATTCCAGATGTAACTCAACACCTTGACATCTGGAACTAACCGTCCTTAATCTTGTCGTTGATCCTTTGAAAACCAAAACGATTTCCATCAAGGGACATGAATACCATAGTGCCCAAAGCAGTTATCAACTCCATGACCTAACTTATCAAGTTTCTGTAAAATACACGTTAGTCATGGTAATAATGCGTTGTCATCAATTGCCGAAACCAACACCGGGGCCTAGATGCTTTTAGGGCTCAATGCTATGATGTCTTCAAGGTTGCTCATAGCTTGTTGCCTTGTTCATCCACTTCTTTTGAGTGAGTTCAAGATGTTGATCCTTCTTGTGGCACTCTTGTCTCCTTTGTTCCATCATCAAAGTGGTGATTTGGTAGGTCCATGACAAACCATGAACATGCACATCATAGATTCTTTCCTACAAAATGTTTGTGGACACATACCCGAAGGATTGCAACAATTTCAAGCTATAGGCTATTATCCACTATCTATTTGAATTTCATCTATGGTAACAAAGAGATGGTTTTCAAGTTACTTTAGCATAGGATTTATTTATCATATTTTCTAACAACTTTTTTATGGCAATTTAACATGATTCAAGGCAAAGGTAACATGCAACAAAAGACATTGTGAATGATATTTGATACTTACAATTCTTCCTTGGACGATGAATGAGCTATGTCTTTTGTGCGAAGTTGTTGGAGTTCATCATATGTCTTGCTTCACCTCTCATGTGAGTTCTTCTCTTGACTTACCCAAATTGGATTTGTGAATTTTCTGCAGGGGTTAGTCCGACAAAATAACCAATATCTACTAAAGCACAATTTTAGTTCAATAACCAAACTAGACTTCATGTCTAATTGGATTAAGGAAGGCTATTTAACCTAAGCACCATGCTTAATTTAAAAGCCTCTAGAAGTATAGCTAGTACTTCCAAACCGAAACATACTTTAGCAAACAAAGGTAGCATAAAAGCACTATAGAGGTTTTACTCAAGTGGAGATGAAAGAGCATGATCATGATGAGAATTATATATTTTTTATATATAAAGATGCAGACAACATGGATTATATGCAAGGAACTAATCATGCAATGGATGAGAAAACATTATAAACTAAATGGAGTGAATGCATGAATTGTTGAAAGTAAACATGCTGTGAGATACAAGAATTTAAAAGATAACTACTCATCAATTTTAAAGTCTATGAGCAAGACTATCTCACCTTTCTTGATCATACTTACCATGACTCACAAAATGGTTGTGAGTGGTGTAGCTTCTAATTTCGTCACTTGAGATGTGAGTTGAATTCTTGTGATGACGACCTTGTCTCCAATCTACACATGGTTAGAATAACATACATGTATATGCAAACCTGGTAGGGTTCCAATGTTGATGAATGTTGAGGCACCCTGGGTTCTTCAATCTTGTGGAAACTTATCGGAAGGTTGAAATGACATCTTTTATCCTGTCTATTCCACACTCAACAGAACAAGGGGTAATCATACTAAAGCTAATGATACACTAAATTAGCAGACATCAAGATCATTATCAAAATCCTTACGCCACATTGCTTCCCCAATAATGGCGCCAAAAATGCTTGTTGGTAGAAATTAAGTGCAACTAAAATATGAAGGATTCTGCAAGCACATAGAATATACCATTGTACCATTTTACCGGGAGTAAACCAGGTATCGTTATTTATATTTTACCACAGGGAAGCAAGGGTTAAAGAATCTGATAATTCATCATCATGTATCTACTAACTTAGTAAACCAACTAGACTAAAGCAGGGGGTAAATGATATATGATAGGTATATGAATAAAAGCACACATAGGAGAATTCTAGGATAAATGAGTAACTAGCTAAAGTGAGAGGACAACGGGAGAGATCAAGGTTCCTATGTACTTTTCTATTACTTTAATTCTTTAATAACTAAAGCATGAATAGATATAGCGATCATACACATGACACTTTGGAGCAACAGTATCTTTCTGACTCTCGAAAGAGACTGGGAATAAAGTAGTCGGGGGAAGGCTGCCAAAAGCTCTACGAACACCAACCCGAACGTGGTGGATTATGAAGGCCTTACAGAGCTATCATCTCTGGGGCTACCACAACTATACATGGGGTTGAGCGCAACCTCAGGTAACCTATAGCCTAGACACCATGCCTAAACTATTGATTACTACTCTAGCTATGCGCAATAACTAAAGCACTCAATACGAGCTAAGATCCCATGCCAAGGTATAACAACTATACTAACCATACATAATAAAGGCATAAATAAATAGAGAAGATGAAAATATATAAAGCATAAGTCTTGTAAAGAATAGATATAAAGACATACCAAATCTCTGAAGACTTCTCAAGAACCGAAGCACTGCTCCGCTCTCCCTAACTTCCATCTAGATCTAATCTACTACATTGAAATGTCTAGCCCTAATTCTCTAAGGAGGAGAGGTCATCCTTTCATGGGACACCTTTGCCTCTGATCCTAGCTAAGAGATAATGAAATTAGGGTTTATGGGATGCCTCCTCCAGGGGTCAGGTGCCTTATTTATATAGCCCTCTAGGAAGCACCACAGAACTTGGATTAAACCGACCTTGATCTATGATTATTATTGATTCTCAAAGGCGGTGGAGGCATGATCCGCGAGACGGAGCCTGATTGGCTCTACAGGTGGGGCAGGCGCCCCCACCCCTTGGGCGGTCGCCCAGCTTCCAGGGCTGTTTTGCCTCCTGTTTGGTCCAGAGCCTTCTCGTACCTTCCAGATTACAGAAAAGTTATGCATAGTCCCTTTGTCTCTATGTAAACCTGACATGTGGGCCTTCCTTGGTTCTTTTCAGCTGACACCCTACAGAAACAGACATTCACCAAAACTCATAGAATTATGTCTGTAGAACCCCTATATCTCAGTGGTAATTATTGCTTAGTCCTTTTTCATGCTACATTGACGATTAAAATTGACACTTATCTACCATCAACAGCGACCCCGTTTCCAACATCGTCGCCAACACCCGCTCTTATTTATCCGACCCTGACCACACCGGCAGGGCCGGTGGCTTCGCCGATCTCCGACGCCTCGAGGAGTACTCCCTCGCTGGGCTTGTCTGCCTCCTCGAAAGCAGCTGCCATACCCTCACCCTCGCAGAGGCCTTCTGGTGCCTTCTCTCCAGTGACCTCTACCTTTAGGAGGCGATAGCCATAGGGCTCTCTCTCAATGGTGAACGCTCACCCGCTTCTGTTCTTGCTGAGGTTAAGGAGCTCCCCCAGCAGTGACCGAGACTGCACAGCGTGGATAGATGCGTATTGGAATTTAGCATTAGCTATTGCTAGGTTACTATTACTATTCCTGGATGGTCAAGTGATAACAAGAATGATGATATTGGTGAATGATTATAATAAAGAACATAAACTAACCTTTCTTATCAACCTCCTTCCAAAAAAATCAAGATCAAAACCTCTCCCCTTATATTTTGAGAGATTTGGACCTCCAAAATGCCCTTCAATGGAAGGTGGTTGTGATGAACAGTTCTGCTCGGGGAGGAAGGAGGGGTATATATACCAGAAACATCACTAGCGGTTTCCTTTAGTAATCACCTGTGGAAATCCATTTCCACAGGCAGTTGTCATAAGTCAATCGCCAGTGCAAATGTTACATTTACACTGGTGGTTGCCCTAACACTGGTGGTTGCCTTATGCCGCCAGTGTTAGGCAGCAACCGCCAGTGTAAATGTAACATTTGCACTAGCGGTTGGCTTATGACAACCGCCTATGGAAATGGATTTCCACAGGCGGTTACAAAGTCGTGGCCCGCCCATTTCTTTACACAGTCGACCCTAAAGTGAAACCGCCAGTAAAAAAAAGGACCGCCGGCTTAGAGCTCTTTTCTACTAGTGTAATAAAGAACTATGGGTTGAGAAATTATATTCTTTTCAATTGATGTGGAAACTTAGGGTTAATTTCTCTATGCATACCTTCTTTTCTTTATGTTTCTTTGTGGTTTTATACCATGGAATAATTGATATGGAAACTTAGGGTTAATTTCTCAATGCATACCTTTTTTATGTTTTTTATGTTTGTTTGTGGTTTTATACCATGAAATATAGTAATTACCTAGAAACTACTAAATTCTAATTATATTAAGGAAACATGATGTTAGTATTGATAGAAGTTCCAAATTTTGATTATTTTTAATATTTCATTATTGGGAACTTAACCCCTATTATATATAGAACATGCGATCCACAGTCCCCTATACAGACACTACTTCACTATGAACCCACTTTCTGCTATTTGTTAGCTATTTATTAGCTTGACTCGATGATGTTCCATCCTTGCATATTTCGTTTTGAAGATCCAAATCCAAACTCTCCTTCGCTAGCAATTGAAATTGATCTCTTTCTTTTTGTTGATTTTGAACATAACAGTGGTCCTTGCTGCGCTGCGCAAATTGCCTGAAAAAGATTGTCAATGCAAGTGCATGGCTTTCAGGTATAGTGACTATAACAACAACCTACCTCATTCATGCTGGTTGTACAGTGGAAAAGATTTCATGTAGTTTATTTTCTACTGGCTGAGTATTAATCCAGCAACCAACAAATGACTGCTCTTGATTCCAAATAAAATAAAATACGCTTAGGTATGGTGATGGCTACATTTCCATCTTTTGTATATGTGTGTGTTATTATGGCTAGCTAGAACATCTGGTAACCACCCTTGTCTATGATCGGTTGTCGATAATTTATTAGTTTTCCATCTTCTAAAACAATATGATTTGGGAGACCTAGGATGATCTCTCCTTTTTCCTAATATATATTTATTTTATATAAAAGGTACACTACTAAAATGGTGGAATTCTCCTAGTGTTTTTAAGTAGTAGTAAAACACTACCACTAGTTATAGCATATGGGAATCTCACTAGGAAATATTTAGTAGAAAAAGTTTGTACTAAATTTTGAATGCCAAAACACTAGGAAAAACCCACATCACTAGGAAAAATCTAAAATTTTGGTTGTGGTATCGTGTTGCTTTCAATTGTAAGCATTTTTTGCTATTTCAACCCAGATATTTTTTTGAACGGTTTTTCAACCCTGATATAAATTTTCTACAATTTTCTTTTGCTTGCAAAGACTTTAGAAATTAGATATGTGTTGCAGATTTCCTATTTTCTTCCATTAGAACTGTAACATGAGTTCCCTCCTCACTAAAACACTTGCATTAAGTTATATAATCCCTATGTAATCGTCACTTCTTTGTGTGGGCCTATGTTATGCTTCTTCTCTTCCTTTTTTCCATATCTTTCCTTCTTTTGCAGGATGGGTTTTATTAAGTTGGACTTGCAACACTTTTATTTAGTTTTGGTTCCATTGTTTTTTCTGTTTGTTCCTCCACTTGAGCTAACATCTCTTTTTAGACAAGGTATGTCATTGGGATAAGCATTCATTGACATTTGATAGGTAATGTAACTTTCCGCTCGATACTGCTCCCCTGTTTCTCCATCACACATTTTTATTCCTGCCATACTAAGCTAAGTATTGGGATGTGATCATGTGAATGAAGAGCTTAAATCTTTTCTTTACGTACACTTTTCAGGAACAAGAATGACTGGTTGGTCTATTTGTTAGAGAACTGTTTCTCTAGATGTTCTATAATAATGGTATATGCTAAATTCAATTAGTGTTACTTTGTGTTTTGCCAAAAAAAATAGTGTCACTTTGCATGCTGCAATCATAATTACAGACCATGCATACAATATTTACCTTAACCTTGCATCTGTACATCATACTTTGCCTACTGGAATTAATTGAATTCTTACAGTTCATTTAGTACATTTTCTAGACATGTTTTAAAAAATAGTGTCACTTTTGCTTACCTTGACCTTTGCGAGTTGCATTCATAATTGCAAGCCATGCACATAGATACCTGTAGCCTTGAATTCCACAGCAAACTTTGTTTACCTGCACTAATTGATTATTTGGAAAAACCACCACAATCTGTTGTTCTCCATCCGCCAAGGTCAGGTTATATGAATTTCTTCCAAGGAATGCACTCCTTTAGGCCTTGTCATAGGGCTTGGAGATCTTGGGATCCTGGCAAGCGTAAATTCCTCATGTGGCTGGTAGCTCATGGCAGGTGTTGGACGGCCATTGACTAGCAAGAAGAGGGCTCCCTCATCCAGAGAGGTGACCTCATTGTGATCAAGCTGAGGAATCCACAAACCATCTTCTCCTTTCTTGAAGTCTTTGTTGCTAGAGATTTTTGGTTCAGCTTGCTCCAAAGAGTAGGCCTACAAATCCTTGCCCCTTAGATTGGAGAAGAGTTCTTTGATGATTGGTGGGAGAAGGTTATTCTTGCTGTTGAGGACAATTGCAGAAAGGCCTCAACTCCCTTGTGGTTCTTGGGGCTTGGACCATATGGAATCACCGCGATAGATGTGTTTTGATGGTGTACCACCTTGTTTGACTAGAGCTTATTTATTGCTTGCTAGTGAGGAGTTACAGTTATGGGGTTTGGCTAGGGCTAAAGGTATTCTTTACCTTTTTACCCAGTCGTCTCTGTAGGGTTTGTGTGTTATTTAGGTTGCGATCATATCATTTTCTTTTCTTGGTGCAAAGGTGATTTTTAGCTTCCTTTTGGGTGTGTGGTGTTTCGTAAGGGTTCCCCTTTTTTCTTAATGCAATGATACACAGCTCTCCTGCGTGTTCTAGGAAAGGTAATGTTGACCGCTGATTGAATTGCATAGATTGACATTGCTTGAACATGATTCCTAGACGCTTTACTGAGCTGATATATGATATATCCCGCATCCAGTTTATGTTGCATTCAACCTGCATTCATAATAATTGCAGGCCATGGATATAATTATTCCTTGTAATCACGTCCTGTTTGCTTGGTTGAAAAGTCATGGCTGAAAGTATTGTTCACTGCTTTGTTGTGAGAGAAAAATGTTGAACCATGGCTGATAAGCCAGGCTGATAAGTTCAAGCGAACAGGGCGTTTGATTTTCATACCATACTTTGGTTTGTTTACCTAATTGATTATTTGAAAACCCATAAACTGTGGTCCTCCTCCCTAGATCTCCAGGGATCACCACACGTGTATGTTCATAGTCACTGCCCTGTGATGCTTTAATCCATCTTGGTTGTTGCCCATATATACTTCATGAATTAATTTCTCTCCACATCTTTTTACACCACGCTGCAAAAAAATAGGGTGACAGGTGTATGCCATGCCTTCACATAGGAGCAAAAGTAACCAACCAATAAGCATCCCTATAATAAGGCTATAAACTCTACACATATGGGTGAAGCCAAAAGGGATGCGAGGAGGGTTCTAACTACACTGTCAGACTTAGCATGTCTTAATTCCATTTATAAAATATAGTAGTGTCGAGCAGTCAGGTCAGCGTAGTATAAAGGATATTCCATACATCCTTTCCCAACCCGTTTAAATAAAGCACGTCCCATTGATGAATCTGCAGTAGAAGAAAACAAATCTACTAGCCGTGATATGATATAGGTGCTTCCTCCATCCTACATTAATACTACGCTTCTTATTAGACAAGAATTGTTCTCACATAGTAACATTTATTTAAATCATCATTCCCCACGATGTTTCGTGATCTGTTTAATTAGCTGAATAATCTGGCATAGACAAAGAAGTCCTTGAAGCAGCTCGTGAGGAGCAATTCTAAGAAAAAAATGCACCTGTACATCCATCTTTCACCAACATGCATAGAACCCTGCCTCATGCTCAACCCTCCCTTGCATAAGTGCATTTCTTGTACTGCAACGCTAGGTACTCAAACCTAATAACATGACACACACACTGGAAGTAACTTTAGTTACTCTATAACAAAGCACAGCAGGCTCTGGAATGATCATATACTTTTTAGGACGACGTGAAGTAGCCGCACGAAAGCAGTAGTTGCACCGACAGCCATGTTCTGTCCTAACTTACAGGGAAATAGCTGCATCTCAATTAGCATATTAGCACTATGGAGACTCCACTCTTAACCATTGCAACATATGTTGCAGGATCTGCTAACAACTCAAAGCACCAAACCCCAAGCTCTAACCTCTCTGCGTGGAGTTGGAAGTACCACTAAACCACTTCAGAACGAGAACTTTGAGCATCATAGTTAACAATCAGATCATACTCTATTAGTCAATAATGAGATTCGTGTATATTTTCGTTCGCTTACCTCGCCAGGTGAACTGTATGAACCAACTTCTTGACGTACTGTCTTGGGCTCTTGGCTATGGACAATGTAGTCAATGCATATTTACATGCACTCCTACTGGTGTTTAATTTCCCAGCAAACATTTATCTTAAGTACTGAGTAAAATCGTGATGATCATAGGCGTGCATGGGAGCGTGCAAGTCACTAGTTGTAGATAGAACAAGCTAGCCATTGCAACACTTACAAGGCGGCTGGCTGCTGCCCTTCGTATATAGCAGTACACCAGCAGCACTGCCTTACAAAGGATAAGCAAAAATGGAAGGGGTTAGGCGCAAGATTAACCAATCTGCTATATTATGAGCTGAAGTCATATAGTTACTTTGTAAACCAACGAACCTGGAATCTCTTGTGTAGCCAACGCTGTGCTGTGTCGACTACTCACTACTCTCAGTTCTAGCTAAGTCTTATTTGACTCCTTACACAAGAATAAAGAATGCAGTGGCTTTATCATTTGGGAATTGAACAACTTTTTTTTACAGATTGTGATATAAGAAAGGGAGAATTGGCTGTGTGACACTGCCAAAGCCGAAAATTGGGTGCCACACACCTCCATTCTCGTTATTTGCTGAGAGACACCGCGTTTTCGTTCACTTTGGCCAGTGGACACCGTCGACCGGTTCCACCCAGTACCGGAGAGAGAAACTTTGTGAAATGACGACCGGTGCCCCTGACCCATGTCTGGTTGGACCCAACCGACTGTTGCGAACGGGTCTGGTTGGACCAGCTTAAGTCCCAGCCGGTCGAGTCTAGATTAGGGTTCGACTCCAGTCTGTCCCCGTCCCCAATCCCTTCGTCGCCGCTCCACTTCGCCGCTCCCGTCGCCGCCGCGCACTATTGACCGCCGCCGCTGAGCGTCTGGAGCACACCCGTCGTCCGCCATGTGGGGCTGAGCTTCGGGAGCACCACCGCGCACAAGGAGATGGCGTCCCCTAGGAAGGACGCCCCGTGCCCTGGGTCTCCGCCTAGGGTTCTACCTCAATTCAATTGGATTCGACCAGGGTGAGATTTCTATGCCCCCCTTACTGCTTTCCCTTAGATGTATACGTTAGAAAGGTTGCGTTGAGTTTTTTTTGGATAATTTAGGATGGATCCGGCTAGTGCTTGTAGACTGGCGATTAAGGTTCCCGCATATGTAGAGCAAAAACCAGATGAGCTCGGTGATTATCACGTGACTGAGAATTGGATGCATGTGGTTGACAAGGATACTTTCAATTGGATAGGTTTTCATGCATTGCTTGATGAGGAGATTGTCCACGGTTAGGATCAGGAACTGCAGGTTACATATTTGGACAAGAACACGAATGAGACAACTCGTATAAATTCTGATAGTTCTTTGCTACATGCATTTGATATGTACTGGGACAAGAGAAAGCTGCCAGTGACTGTAGAGGTTGTGGACACTTGAGCTTGGGACACTATAGGGAAACAGTTCCCGGATTCTGTCGTTGAACTGGTACTGAAATTAGAAGGCTAATGTATATAACTTCTTGTCTCTTGGTACTAAAAGTTGGAATAAATGCCTTTCATTCATTTCACAATGGCATTACAAAGCATAGTTCATGCTAGTTTGTACATTAACATACACAGCATGACAAAGCACACAACTCCACACACACTAGCAACTTTCATCCACTTTTCCACACTATGCTTGTCACACCATGCTTCTAACAACTACGCCCAAAGCTTGAACACTAGTGTTCATCACCGAGATAGAGTCCTCCAAAGCATGCAATTGGGCCACCATTGTTGCAATCTGGGCACCAATGTCAACGACAGAGCTTTCAGGCTTCCACATGAAGAAGTTGCACATCTTGTTGCCCTGTGACAAGCATATGAACATATGAACCCAAGATCTGGACGTTGACACCCAAACGAAATTGAAAAACACGAACTACTCACCCAATCTCGTCTCTTGCAAGTTTAGAACGACTTGTCGGGGTGCTTCAAAGTCCTCGAGACACGCTCCACGACGGTGGGCGTCTTGCAGAACGGGCACAACGGCTGGCCACCCTCCGGCGGCTGCCCCTGCCCACGCGAACCGGTCGAGCAGGAAGCGCTGGAACCGGTCACCATCTTCAGGCCTCCTTTTCGCCCACCACGCCAGTCGAGGAGGAAGCGCCGGAACCCAAGCCCGACCGCCCGCCACCTGCCAAATCGCCGCCGCCGCCGACGCGCTTTCGTCGTGAACAGAGGCAGGGAAGGGGAAGGAAGTGAACAAAGGCAGGGAAGGGGAACCAGAGGCTGGGACTTAAGTTGGTCCAACCAGACCCGTTCGCAACAGTCGGTTGGGTCCAACCAGACATGGATCAGGGGCACCGGTCGTTATTTCGCAAAGTTTCTCTCTCCGGTACTGGGTGGAACCGGTCGGCGGTGTCCACTGGCCAAAGTGAACGAAAACACGGTGTCCCTCAACAAATAACGAGAATGGAGATGTGTGGCACCCAATTTTCGGCTTTGGCAGTATCCCACAGCCAATTCTCCCTATGAGAAAATACGATGCTAGCTCTGCTACGTTCAAGCTTTAAGTCTTATTTGACTTTGACTGCACAAGGATGCAGTGACCTTATTGGTACCGGCTGCTAGGTGCTAGGATGTGGATGTAGCATGAGCGAGCCTCGTAGTGTCGTCTTCCCGGCGCACCTGCACCCGATCGGCCGGAGCCGGTGCTGCGCCGGGGGCCTTCGCCATGTTGCTTCCCACCTATTGTTGCCGCTTAAGCCAAGTCTAACTCCAATTTAAATTAGAGCATCTCCAAGAGTTTCCAAAACCCACTTCCGATCTTTATCTTTTGGCAGCATTGAAAAAAAACACTCTCCAACAACTTATTATCTCAACTTCCAATCTTTCCACACCTAGAAAAATCGACCAAATCATGCAAAAATATGTGTGCATAGCATTTGGGCAATCTGGAGTGAAAGGACGTGTGAAAGAATATGGAATAAAGATAAGGTTTTTAATGCAAATGTACAAGAGAGAAATAGAGTAAAAAAAGTTATGGTGATTTGAAAATGGCCAGAGATTACTAATGCAAATTTGTCTTCTTTGGAGCAACCCAACAAATATGACCCTAACCTTTTTAGCCACTTAAAAACTCACTGAAACTCTTGGAGATGCTCTTAGAGAAGGGTTTGCTAACAGTAAAAGCATTATCGAGAACCCTGATGCACCAAGCAAACTGGACAGCCTCTTCCATAAAAGAAAGGCAGGCAGGTTCAGCACTCCTGCTTTGACATAGTACAATTTTAAAAGGTGGTAATTCCACTAAGTATTTGTAAAAGTTAAGAAAAAAAAGTTGCAAAAGAAGAAAAAGCTAACCCTTTGACCTAGCAGCACGAGTATGTCACCAATGAACAAATATGGTAGACAACAAACCTAAATTTACAAGCTCCAAACAGGCCCCTTTTGGCATGCTGGAAAGCGAACGAATCAACAGGGAAGTGAAAAACTGACCTATACAACAGGGCAATAAGGAATGTAAAGTCAAAAGATCGTGATGGGCTGTGTAAGCTGGCTTCGGTCCCTCAGACAACACGACATCAAAATGACTGTGCACCACTGCCTGCTTGGAAATAATTTCAAGCTCATCTGATCACCTTACAGAAACTAAAACTCAGTTTAGCTGCACAAGGTTGAATTGGCTAGGCATTCGTGGGGGTTAGCATAGAAGTAATCCTCTTCTTTTGGTCTGTTTTCAAGTTTTCGCCTGCACGATGGTTGAGCGACACGGTTCTTCTTATGAGCTTCCTGAACAGAAGATGCAAAATTGTCCCAAGAGATTGTCTTGTTGGTGTACAGGTCTAGAAGTTCAACTAATTTCCGTCGGTCTAGCACCACACTTCTCCGGAAACCCAGGAACCTGAAGAAAATGATCCAAACAAGTATCTCGTAATCAACTGCTGTATATTTTATTCTAAATAAGCAATTGATTTCATAAGATGACCTCTATCTGTATATTCGTACCTTCGGTGACCTTCAACAAGCTTTGCCATGTTACCATCAAAAGTGGGAACGAAAACATCACTAGCTGTGGATACGATGAAATCAAGTGCAGCCATCTGGGAAGAGTGATTTTGGAATTGACGCAGAACTTCAGAGTCTAGCAGCATCTCCTTTCGTACCTGAAAAACATTCAACACTGCTTATACAGCGAATTTGGTTGAATACTGGGGTAAAAAGATATCTCCAGACATGCTGTGCAAACGAAACTGAAATGCGGTGTTGGCACAAAATAGGGAAAATAACTAGTTATGGAACATTAGAGAACTGTGAAAGATTTATTGCAACAACACAGTTAAGGGCATTATAATTGAATGTTTTTTTTTACAAAGAAAGGATGCTTACAAGGTTTGGAAAAGCAGCCCGTAGTGGTTCTAGTCTCCTATCTCCCCCATAAATTTCACCAGCTGCGATGTATATAAGAGCATCCTTTTGAAACCCTAGAGCTTTCAAAACAAGTGATGCCTCCTCAGGGGTAAGTGGGCATAGTCCTTGCGACCTCTTGGCTTGGGAATCAATTTCTTTATCTCTCCACCATGGATAAGCATATCTGATTGGCAAAAAAAAATGTTAGATACTTCAAAACTAGCGCCTAGTGAAAGAACCTACTGTACCTCCCAGGCCAAGTCTAATAACAGTCAATAAGCGCCACATGTAGAGTAGTATAAACTTGGGTTTGAGCCACACATCGTGCAGGGCCCTATTCACATTTTACAAGCTTCCATTATGAATGACTTGTTTACCTAATAAGATACAGATGCCGATTAAGAACAAATAAGTTTGCATTGTCGCTTTCACTGTTTCCAAGATATATGTGGGTTTCAGGTTGTACTGTGATTTATCAAATGTTTCTCACAGTAGGATCTAGATTCTATGGTTAGCATTAGCATTAAATACCTCTTTCTTTATGCAATTCTAGTCAATGGATTGAATTTAAGGAAGGGGGATAAATCAATAACATGGTGCCTCCTGCATCATTTTGTAATCAGATCTTTAAAATAAGTAACAGCAGAAATAAGCTGGCACTAAACTAACTTAACAAACCTAACTAGTGAGTAAATTTTTAGTAGTCCATTTTGCTAACAGCAGTGATGTCACAAACTTTGCTTACAATGAAAAACACCAAATTAAAATTATAATGCTTTGGAGAATAACACGAAATTGGCTGTTATGCACATTATTTAAGCCAGTACTTGACATTGGCAGCTAAATTTAAGTACGTAACAATTGGTTTCCCCTTCTTGAATGGTAACTATACAAAGTATAAAGATCATTCAAGTAATATGATAACTTGCCATTCCTATAAAGAATTACATGGTCATATCCAAAACATAGTTATGTTACAAAGGAAGGCAGCACAGGATTAGCCACAAACCTCATTTTTTTGAGCTCCTCAGCTTCTTCAGGTGAAAGGCCGTGGTTGCAACCAGAAAACGCCAGCATATCCATCTCATAGCGTAAATGCAAGGCTACAAATGATCCCTTGGCTCGCAGTTTATGTACCAGTTTATTCCCTAGTCCCTCAATTTGAGGTGTGAATTTCAGTGCATGAAAATTAACATGGCATCTAAGCAGTTGAAGCTCTGTACTGATACCATTATTGGCTAAGCGAGCATCTGTTTTGTTAAAATGGATGACACTGTATTTGCTGAACAGTGGTAAGATCTGCACGGATGAGATATTGTCAAGAGTAATACAGTGAATCAGTTACCATGAAAACAAGGACACATCAAGATGAGTTACAAACCTGATGCAAGTAATATTTTTCATCTGACCAGCTCACAGGTGGCATTTCAAGTATAATAATGTCTGAATCTCCTGTACCAAGCTTCTCTGGAAGCTGTTTAATGATGTGCACCTCATCTCTCAATGAGTCGATGAAATGCCTCACGTCAAATATGTCTCCAAAATTACTGTCGACCACAACGAACACTACTCATTTTAGATGTTAATATGGTTAGTTCCATAGTGCATCTCTCAAATAAAATGATGGTTACCTTTGATCAGCCCAGAATGATCTCTTGTCAAGTTCTGGGACAACCATAGTGAGGTTTAGAAGACGAGCAACTGCCACCATGTCACATATCTGAATAAATGGAGGTACCAAACAGCAAAGATTGTTAGGAAAGAAAAAGGAAACACGAAGTTGAATGGAAGAAGAAAGCAAACAAGAATGACCTCTGAGCGCATCTGATTCAGACCACCATTACAAGATATCTTCAGATAACCATTGCTCTTGTATATTCCTGAAAAAAATTAACAGTGATCAAATTGCCAAATTGCAGTGGCGATTGAATGCAGCAGCTGTGTATCAACAAAGGTCTACAGAATCTAGTCAATCTACAACAAATTCAACTCAAGTTCTCAACAAAACATGAAGCCTATTCGTAACTTCACATTTCAATAATGCTAGTGCCTCGAGAAAAAAATATGAGGGTGTCAATCGATCAAAGCATTACTATACACTACTCCCTCCGTCCCCAATTAAGTGTCGTTTCCGGTTTTTGTGCCCGCAAGTTTGACTCGATTTGTATAAAATGCGTGCAACATTTGTATCTCTAAATAAATTTATTAAAAAACTAGATTCAAAGATCTTTCCAATGATACTAATTATATACCATAAATATTAATATTTTTTAATATATATTTAATTAAAGTTGTTTCTCGGGAAACGTAAAGCGACAGATATTTAGGGACGGAGGGAGTACTCCTATACAACAGTATATGGTTGGCATGACTTTCCGAGTCAACATACTTATACTTTTATCTCAATAATAGTCGCAACAATGCATTCAGCAGCAACATTTACAGGTTAATAAACGTGCTAGTGCCAAGTTGCGTACGGACAATCACAGCTGCGCACTCGTACGACTCAAATACCCTTCAGCATTTGTAACACGATATTTTTCCATTTTCACTCGCTCAGTGCTCTATGAAGTTCCATGCAATAGAGCAGTAATAAGAACAAAATGAAATCGAACTACCCCAGAAATACAAAACAATAAGGAAACCACGCACTCGGGGGCGCAAGCGCAGAAGGTGGCGGCGAGGGATCGGCGTCGCCCGCGAGGCCAAAAAGGAGGAGAAGACGGCCGACGGCAACGAGCTGCGCGACGGAGGCCCACAGCAGGACGGCGACGCAGCCCGCCACAAGCCAAACCCTAGGCCTCGACCTCGCCATCGCACGCGCGGCCGCGGCCTAGGCCCGGCGGGCGGACGGCCGCCTCCTGATCGCCGCGGGCATTGGAGCGATTCCGGTTCCGGCGGTTCGAGAATGTTCTAGAAGATTCGCGAGGGGCGGGAGGTGATTTTGTTGGCCTGGTGGGGAGCGGGTACTGGAGAGCGCTGAGGCCGTGACCGCGACCGCGAGAGTGGGGACTGGACGCGTTGCTGCCGGCTGTTTGCACTTGGGGCCTGTTTCCTTCCTAAAATTTCGTAAAATTTTTTCAAAATTTCTCGTCACATCAAATAATAGACGTATATATAAAGCATTAAATATAAATAAAAAATATAACTAATTACACAGTTTAGACGAAATTCACGAGACGAATCTTATAAACCTAATTAGATCATAATTGAACAATAATTACTAAATAATAACGAAAGTATTACAGTATTATTTTCTAAAAAATTTCGTAAGGGCTTTTGGCTTTCCTACCAGAGTGGTTGGAAAGGATGGATTGGTGTCTCGGTGACCCCTGGCGACGAGACATTCCATTTCATGGTCCCTTTCCAAAGGATCCCACGAATTAAAGTTTAGTTCTACACTTTTTTTTTTCTAACTTTCAGTCTATAGAAATCTAAATAGATGGCTTAAGGCTAAAAAAAGAGAACTAAAATTTGGTCCATTTGCTCCAAAGGGAGCTTAAATTAGGCTAAAAGTGCCTGGGGCAAAGGACGTCCCATACCCCAACCCACCCACTAGCTGTGCATGTGCATGGGCACATGCATAGATAAATTAAATTAGAGGTAAATTGGTCATTATTGGTTGAAGGGCTAAAGTTTAGCCTATGGATCCAAATACCTCGTCAAGAACTAAACTTTAGCTTATTTTAATCCAATGACTAAACTTTAGTCTTAGGACTAATGATTCAAACAGGTCATAAGGATCTGTCCCTCAGATCTAAGTTTTTAATAAAACTTATAATTTTAAATTAGTTAGTCTCTTCACCAAAATAATTAATATTTTCATTTTTTTGGACAGATTAAAAATACTAGCAAAAGACAAATATATCCTCGTCTTCTTTTCTTTCCCGGAGGATATCTGCTTAATTTGACAACTACCGTTTTGTATGCATTCATAATTAGTTTTCGCATTAGAAGACAATATCATATACTCTTGTAGAATGCTATATTTAGGGAACAAATTTTAAAGCTCAGAAACTGGGACTGAGTGAGTGTATTTAAAAGCTACGTATGTACTAGAGATTAACTCATTCTTTGTATTTTAAGCATTTAAGTGATGGAATCTTGTACTCATACCTGCATCTACATACTACATATAAAGCCTCTTTGGTTTTCTTGTTAAGGAGCATGCATCGTATCTAGCCAGCCAGGTCTCCTCTAGCGCGTAGTCATGCAAACAATTATTGTTTGGTCGTTTTGACCTGTATTGTCATACATAGAGCAACTGTTTGGTTGACTTGATCTGTGCTTGTACATGCATGGCCACTAGGGATGAAAACGATCGGAAACGATCGATAGAAGGCTAAATCACTGTCATTTTCATTTTTTTTCTTGAAAACAAAATCGATACGATATTGTCGGAAACGAATACGGCGCCGATATTCCTATAATTTCAAAAACAATAATAGTCAATCAGAAAATACATTGATAACAATTGGAATCCATGAGAACGATATCCTCAAAAACGATAAACACGTCAAACCGTAGAACATGAAAATATCCATATAACTCGACCTATCTCATATGACATGATAAATAAAGCTACAAATGACAAGATCATAAGCTGAAACCACACAGTTCACACCATCTTAGGTCTCAAATAGTGGCAAACCACATAACAGTACGACAATTCTTGACAAAGACACAAATAAACGATCATGTTCTAATAAGTTGACTCGACATAGCATAGTGATCAAACACATGAATTATTAGAGTTACAGGTGCAGCAAGTGATTGGGTGATATGTTGATTGTCTTCTTGTTATACAGAGGAAATACTTCCGTATAGATAATTCATTTCAAAAAAAAATATTTGCCTTATGTACTTGCGTGTGCAGATGGGTTCCTTTCAAAAAAAATATTTGCTTTATGTGCTTGCGTGTGCAGATCATAATACATCGTATAGTCTATAAATAAATTAGGATTCATTAATTAAAGGCTTTTGAATTGGTAATTACCTACGGTAAATTACCGTTTAAATACGAGAATCTTCGAAAACGATCGAAAGAGGGCAAAATTATTTTCACTTTCATTTCCGATTATTCTTACCGTTATCGTTTTCATTTTTTCGATTACCGCTACCCGTTTTTGTTTAGGTCTAAAAATCAGAAAAAAACTCGAAAATGATTACCGAAAATCGGAGATCATCATTTTCGTTTTCATCCCTAATGGCCACTCTCTCACGCGCACACTGACGTTGTTTGCGCGAGCCAGGCTACTAAGAAGCGGATCGGCTGCGAGGTACGTACTGCATGCACCAGACTTGGCCCATGAAGAAATACGGGTAACCAAACGGCTTGAGCTCCATCTGTCAAACCAAGCTATATCTAAATTCCACCCGAGCCAACTAAACAAGTTCACAGGCGTTTGGAACGCAGCAATAAAAAAATATAGGAACAGGAGAAAATACCAAAATAGGAAAGGAATGTGGTGGTAAGACGGAGGAATGGAAAAACACAAGATTTTTTTATAGGAATGGGCGTTTGGAATGCAGGAATGAGATAGTAGAAGAAACTTATTTTATTTGGACTAATAATGTGCCTGTTTTGCTAAACTTGGTAGCTTGAGATTAGCCTGGGTATGTCAATAGAGCACTGGAGTTACATGACGAGAACACAAGTGACGTGAATGGTCAATCACACATCAAGTCACAGGAAAATTTCCCTTAGATAAGACCGGATGTTTTCTTTTCTTCAAAATGCATGAGTATTTAAAACTTTTCATAGGAAAGAATTTGCTCGATCCTACGTTCCAAACACATAAACAGAGTAAAAAAGAGGAATCGTGATTCCTGTACTTTTCCTTCAAAAATCCTGCCATCCAAAATTAGCCTAGAATTTTGTATCCCATCTACGATAGCTCGAGTACTCATGCGTATCTAGGTAGCATTGCTATTTGCTAATAGGGCTAATTGAATCCATTATAAATTCTATGTGTACGTGATACACCATTACTTCTTGTCTAATAGGACTGGTGTCATTATAATTTCTCTTGGACTTGAAATATGTCATCCATACAAAAGCATAGAGTTGTCTGTATGTCTATACGTGGGTTTAAAGACGCGGCAGACGTACAAAATAACATATTTTAAATTTTAATTGGCATTAGTGCTGTGTAACGTCGAATTTGAATTTGTAATGGCATGGCCAATTAACCATTGCCAATTTGCCATCCAGAGTTCCAGACTCCACGGCACACAGATGATGCGCAGCCAGCTTCCGCGATGCCGTCGATCTCACCGGCAGATTTACTTGTCTGCTCGGCCCGGTGCTCCACGAAGCGCGACCTCCGGCTCCTCCATGCCGCTCTCCTCCGTCGCCGCCACATACTTCCGGCGGCCGATGCCGTCGTGGTGCTCGCCAAGCTCCTCCGCTTCGCCGCGGTGTCTCCCGCCGGCGACCTCCGCCACGCGTCCGTGCTCTTCTCTCTCCACCTCCCGTTCATCTCCGCCGCCGCTTCCCACCTCGCCTTTTTCTACAACACCCTCATTCGCGGTCTCGCTGTCTCCTCATCGCCCAGCGTTGGCATCGAGCTCTTCACCGCGATGCGCCGCGCGGGCGCCGCTCCCGACGCCTTCACCTTCACCTTCGTCCTCAAGTCTTGCTCCCGCTGCCATTCGCCTGGTCGGTTGCCTTCTGACCTCCACGCTCAGGCGTTCAAGCACGGTTGCATCGGCGCGCGGAGCGAGCACGCTCATGTCCAGAATGCTCTGCTGCACGCGTACGCGTCTCGGTCCGCCGTCGACGACGCCCGCAGGGTGTTCGACGAAATGCCCGTCCGGGATGTAGTCTCATTCTCGGGGCTACTTACGGCGCACCTCAAAAACAACCAGCTGGACTCCGCGCGTATGGTGTTCGACCAGATGCCACACCGTGATGTTGTTTCCTGGACTGCCATGATCTCTGCCTATGCCAGGGCTTCGCGTCCACAGGAGGCCCTGGCATTGTTTGATGCAATGCCAGTGCAACCAGACGAGGTGACCATGGTGAGTGTTGTGTCGGCATGCACTGCACTTGGGGACCTTGTGACTGGGGAGCGTCTGCGTCACTATGTTGATTCCAATGGTTTTGGGTGGTTGGTTTCACTCCGCAATGCACTCATGGACATGTATGCTAAGTGTGGGTGCCTACCTGAAGCACGTGCTTTGTTTGATGGGATGGCAATAAGGAGCTTGGCATCTTGGAATACACTTATTTCAGCATATGCATCACATGGTGATGAGGAAAATACAATTGCTTTGTTTCATCAAATGCTGGCTCATGACAATTCTGTGAAGCCAGATGGGGTCACGCTGCTTGCAGTGCTCACCATGTATGCACACAAGGGCTGTGTTGAGGAGGGGCGCACGGTGTTTGATGCAATGCAAAGAGGAGATTATGGCAAAGTGGAGCTGACCATCGAGCACTATGGGTGCATGGTGGACTTGCTTAGTCGGGCAGGACAACTTGAGGAAGCTTACAAGATGATAGAGCAAATGTTGATTCCAAGCAATGATGTGGTCTGGGGTGTGTTACTTGGTGCATGCCGTATGCACGGCAATATTGACATGGCAGAGAAGGCCGTCCAAAAACTAAGGATCCTAAACCCACATGAGGGTGGTTACTACATTTTGCTCATAGATATGTACACAGCTGCTGGCCGAACAGCAGAAGCCATGGAGGTTAGACGGACCATGAATAAGACCAGGGCCAAGAAAACTACAGGCTGGAGCTGCCCGACTACCGTCTGTCTTCCTCAACAGTAATTTTTCCTAGGCCTATCAGTTTTCACTTGACACCAGAGAGGGTTGGTTACATGTGTTCTCTGCCTTCCTACTGATGTTGTGATGACTGGTAATTAGTTCTCCCTTTCAGTGATGGTTACACTGAATGATCTGGCGACAGGTAAAAATGCAAAAATGCACCATAGTCAAATCCTGTCATTATGAACGCTTCTTACAGACAGTCCAAGTCTATAGCTATCACTAGTATTGTTTACGTGGTATCCTGCTGCACATCAACATGGAAAATACAAAGCGGTCATCTATGGAGCCTTTAGTGGCATCGAACCTTGAAGGGATCAGACTTCATAGAGTATTTGAAGGATTAGGCAATATGGTCAGAGCCTATAGCTATCACTTGTATTATTTATGTGGTATCCTGCACATCAAACAACAACAACAACAACAACAACATAGCCTTTTGTCCCAAGCAAGTTGGGGTAGGCTAGAGATGAAACCCAAAAGAGACGAGAAACAGGGAGACACATAAAGGGACATAAAGGGCACAAGACAAAAGATGTTACGGTTCAGGCACGTTGATTGCTAATCTCCAAGCGCTCCTGTCCATAGCTAAATCCTTGGGGATATTCCACTCCTTAAGATCTCTCTTAACGGACTCGTCCCAAGTTAGTTTAGGTCGACCTCTACCGCTCTTTACATTATCGGCCCGCTTTAGAACCCCACTACGCACCGGCGCCTCAGGAGGCCTCCGTTGGACATGTCCAAACCATCTCAACCGATGTTGAATACAAAGCAGTCATGTGTGGAGCCTTGTCAGCACCGAACCTTGAAGGATCAGACTTCATAGAGTATTTGAAGGATTAGGCTTCGTAAAAACCGAATCCTTCCAACATTTGTACAGGCCAAAATATTCCAACAATAAAAAACTTGGAAGAAAATAAGGAGCAATGGGGGATAGGAGGGTTCTACTTGTTGCGTCTCCTGAGGTAGCAATCTTTGGTTATGATGGGGTTGTGTCATTTGCAAGTGTTCAGGATGCCGTGGATGCTGTTCCACTGAACAACCAAGTGCGCACCATCATCAGGATTGGTCCTGGTGTGCATCGGCAGCCAGTGCACATTCCCAAGACCAAGAACTTCATCACGTTGTATGGATCCCCAATAAAGGACACAGTGATCTGTTGGGACAACACGACTACTCGCATCAAGCATACTCAGGTAGTGTCACTTCCGGCTGGCCTCCTGCTTGAATAGATAGTCTGTCATGTATGTGCTATCCCTAATGAAATTACTAGATAGTCTGTCATGTATGTGCTATCCCTAATGAAATTACAAGTGCCTGGTAAAGATTCACTTAACAGGGACCGCTATTAGTTAGATATGTCTCAATGATGTCATTTCGATGTGAAAATATTGTTTGTCAAGGTGACCAGTGCATTTTGCATTGATCAGGTACAATATAAGTTGAGGTTATAGTCCCCTTGTGAAAGCAGTTTCATTGTTTGTTATGGGAATCAATACATTTGTGGCTTTTGAGTATTATAACTTTTTCCCACCCTGGTAATGAATTAGTGAATTATTTTTCCTAGATGTCCTTAAATTTGAAGTCTTGTTCATTAAGAGGAAGCCACTAGCAATGACATTTATCTTCTTAAAAGAGCAACAATGTGTATTTCAGTTCTGTTAATCTGAACCAATGTGTATCCGAAATGATAAACCTGATTGGAATTACTCTGGCTGTTCCTCTACCATAATCGGATGCAATCATGTAAAGTTCTTGTATTATTATTTTCTCCTTTTGCATTTTCTGAATACCCCTTTACATATTCCATATATGTTCTCTTACCAGTCATCACAAGAGATTGGCACAGGAACACTAAACAGTGCAACAGTTATTGTGGAGGGGGATGATTTCATTGCAGAGAATGTTATTTTTAAGAACTCAGCTCCCCAGGTATTATCCTAGCAGACTTGTTTATGTGGCACCTCTGGTGGATCTGGTTAGTCAGTGATGCTGGTGCGATGATATGTACTGATGTGTTATAGGCGTCTGGGCAAGCAGCAGCAGTCCGTGTGATGGCCGACAGGTGTGGCTTCTATGGTTGCAGATTTCTCGGGTGGCAGGTACATGGCTCTATCAGCTCATTATTTGTGGTTTCCTTTTTTTTTTTGAGTTTCAGGGCAAAACGCCCCGGCCATTGCATCATCACAAAGACCAGAGTAACAGTTTAAGCATTCAGAGTTCGACAACCAAACTCAGCATTACACTCAACTCAAGACAACTTCGCCCTCCAGAAAGAGAAACTAAAAATGATACTAAAGAGCCCTATTACATATTCCACTCTTTACCCAACTCAAGAAGACCGATCCACTTCCCATTGGATTCCACACTTTTAGCTGACGCATCCATCAGAAGACTTGTGATTTCAGCAGGGTAGTTTGTTTGCTTCCAGTCAAACACTGATGAGTACATGAGCCTTTCCAGATCATCATCCACCTGGGTCAGCCAGGTAAGCTTGGAATACTGGTTGCCAGGCACCTGAGTTTCTCCAGATTTGTGTTGAAAGCTTGTCTCTTCTCCATTGGACATAGCAGAATCCAATTCGTCAACATGACCAGGATTGAAATTAGGAGAGACTGAACACTTCTCCAGGTAGTTCCCTGAAAACACATTTCATTTCTCAGTTTCCAGAGCCCCCACAGGGCTGCAGCACAGAACATATTATCTACTAGAAAACGATTGTTACTAATCCACATTTGTCCTACTGATAAAAAATCCATTCCTACATTCCTAGTCAAAACTTCAGACATATAAGACCAGAGTTGTTTAGCTACTGCACAATCAAAGAACAGGTGATTGACAGTTTCTGTTTCACAACAGAAAAGACAGGAAGGATCTTCCACCTTTCTTCTAATGCCTAAATTATCTCTAGTTAAAACCTTATTCTTAGAGAGAAACCAACGGAAGAAATGAACTCGAGGTGGTACTTTCAAACTCCAAACTGCAGGAACAAAAACAGATTTTATACCTCTAAAGTTAATTACTTTATATAACAATTGGGAAGAGTAAGTTCCCCTAGAGCTAAAGGTCCAGATCAGAGAATCTTCATCATCTGTAAAAACTATAGTAGAGGCTAATTGAATGATCTCTTGCCACCTAAGCATAAGTCTATCATCTACTCCTCTCCTAAAAGTGCATTTAAGGAATTCCAAGTGGTGGCCAAGAAGGATACTTTTCGGTATTTAGGATCGATGCTACAAAAGGATGGCGACATTGATGAAGATGTTAGACATAGAATTTCAGCCGGCTGGTTGAAATGGCGTCAAGCTTCTGGCGTCCTCTGTGACAAAAGGATGCCTCAGAAGTTGAAAGGTAAGTTCTATAGGACGGCGATTCGTCCGGCGATGTTATACGGTGCTGAGTGTTGGCCTACAAAAAGGCGACATGTCCAGCAATTGAGTGTAGCAGAAATGCGTATGTTGCGTTGGTGTTGTGGGCACACAAGGAGAGATAGAGTCCAAAACGACGGGATAGGGTTGGGGTGGCACCAATTGAGGAGAAATTGATTCAACATCGGTTGAGATGGTTTGGACATATCCAACGGAGGCCTCCTGAGGCGCCGGTGCGTAGTGGGGTTCTAAAGCGGGCCGATAATGTAAAGAGCGGTAAAGGTCGACCTAAACTGACTTGGGATGAGTCCGTTAAGAGAGACCTTAAGGAGTGAAATATTGTCAAGGATTTAGCTATGGACATGAGCGCTTGGAGATTGGCAATCAACGTGCCTGAACCGTGACTTCTTTCTGTCTTGTGCACTCTATGTCCCTTTACGTGTCTCTTTGTTTTTTTTTGTCTCTTTTAGGTTTCATCTCTAGCCTACCCCAACTTGCTTGTGACAAAAGGCTATGTTGATGTTGATGTGTATCTAAATCTCTCTCTACATTGTGTTTTCTTTTTTTTTGGGTTAGCTCTTTTGCACTCTAGCTCTAGGTGCCTCATCACATTGTGCTGTTTATTCGATGTTTGCTTCTTCAGAAAAATGGTCTTACCTGAATTTCCTGTTACTAGAAATTGGGTCTACTTTTGATTTGCCTCATAATGTAATCGTCTAATACATCATTTAATGGCAGAAAGGTACATATATGTAATTGTGTAACCATTTAGCTTTAGCTTGGGGCTTTGGTTAACCAGGTTTGTTAGGTTGACTTGTCAGTCTGTCACCTCTGGTGGTAGCTTAGTGGAATACACATTATAATACTTGATGAGTACAGGCCCGATCTTCCGAGAGGTAGCTGGTAAGTTCGATTTGTGGAGATCTCGACGTTGGCGATCCGGCTTCAAATCAGACACAATTCGAACCCTGCAACCGTTACACCACTGCTCCGTTGGTTATCAACCAAGCACAACTTGATTGACATCGCCAAGAAGGCTTTTCCTACAAGCGAATCGAAGAACACAAGCAAGAAGGCAAAACACGCAATCTGAAATTGCAAATATGAATGATGCGAATATCAATAGAGGGTTCGAGAACTCGGTTCCAAAGGACTAATCGACACAGTGGAGGAGATCAAGAACAGGGGCCCTGGGTCACTGTAAAAGGATTTGTCACCATAGTTACAATGAACAATTCAGTTTCTCGATGGAAAACTAAACTCTAAACAAAACCCAATTGTCTAGCAGCGGCAGCGGCGGCTGTGTTTATAGTCTAAGACTCGACCTAGGGTTGGGGACGGCCAAGGGTTGGGCGCCCACAACTTGGGCTTAAGGCCCGACACGATACATGGTCAAGTTGGCCCAAATAGGTGACGCAACACCTTGACGTGGTCACACAGAATGATCCACGGACCTTCTGGAGCTGGGACTAGATCCAAAACGACGGCGTCGTCGTCCCCTTTCTAACGCATCCAAGAACGCCGCGTTTCGATGTCGTATGAGAAAGTTATGACCGAAACAATGACGACGTGTCTGCTAAATCCGAGGGTGACGTGGCAGCTGAGTTGAGGATGAATTGTAACTTGGGAAGACCATAACGTCGGTGTGTCCAGCATGGCGATGTCCTCATCATCCTCCCCTTCTTGAATTGGAGTCGTCCTCGACTCCATCTTGGCGATGTCCTCATCATCCCCTCCTAGAATTGGAGTCGTCCTCGATTTCATCCCATCATCAGAGAACTCCTGCAAAAGGTTAGTGACAGCAGGCAATGCAACAGACATAATAGGTTGACAAAACATAGTATAACATGGTGCATCAGGATTATCACATAACTCAGCAGCAGCAGAAGTTGTAGCAAGAAAAGTACCCCTTTTAACTTAATCCTATTATTTTTAGCAATGTCAGTTGGAGGTTTATTTTTAATCTCATTAGCATATTTAATAATATCCGTAGGAGACAAAGGTAGCAATGTAATTTTCTTGTCCTTATGTATGATAGTATATGTATTAGTTTTACCATGGTGTAAAGCATCATTATCAAATTCCCATGGGCGACCTAACAAAATAGAACAAGCTTGCATAGGGACAACATCAAAATCAACAGTATTATGATAAGAGTCTGTGAAAAAGCTAATGCGTGCTGATTTAGTTACCTTAGTCTTACCACTATTATTGAACTATTGAAGTTTATATGGATACGAATGTTATCGTGTGGTCAAACCAAACTTCTCAACCAAATCTGAACTCACCAAGTTATTGCAACTCCCGCTATCAATGATAGTGAGAACACGACAACCCTGCACAATGAAATACATGTGGAACAAATTGTGGCGTTGGATCGTCATCTCTTCTTCATGTCCCACACGTATACTCAACACACGCTGCATAAGAAGGCTAGGGTAGTCTGCAGCAGCAGCCACGGAGTCAATGATGATGACCTCCTTGTCTTGATCGCCCTCGGTGGAATCTGCATCAATGTTAACAGCAAGGGCTAAATCATCTTTAACATCACTAGCACTTACATATCCATCCTCGGTAGCAATGAAAGCACGACGACTAGGGCAATCATTCATGACATGTCCCATGCCTTTGCATCGGTGGCAAATGATTTTAGAGCTGGATGAGGAGCTAGTAGAAACATCCGGAGTGGCACCTTTCTTCTGCACATTAAACAATTTACTTACCCCGGAAGAAAATGGAGGTGTAGATGACTGTGATGCAACAGGAATCTTGGGTGTCTCCGGCTCTGAACGCTGCTGAAAATTCCTCCCATTGTTAGACCTGAAAGGCTGGTGTTGTTTGCGGCCCTATACTTCACGTTCTGCCTTAATAGCCAGATGATACAATTGGGAAAAATTGTGTCATTCTTTGTAATCAAGTATGTTCTGTATATTATGGTTTAAACCACCAAAAAATCTAGCACTAGCATCAGTATCATCTTCATTTATACCACAACGGGCTAAACCAATAAGCAATTCTTGATAATATGTTTCTACTCCTTTATCATCTTGTTTTAAAGTTTGTAGTTTCAAACGTAAATCGCGTTGGTAATAAGGAAGAACAAAATGAGATTTCATACGTTGCTTTAAAGCATTCCAAGTTTGAGGCACAGCAGCAACATTATTAGCATTGCAAAGATCACTCCACCAGAACAAAGTAAAATTAGTAAACTTACTAGTAGGAAGTCTAACTCTATGCTCAGGAGGAACATTATGAGAATTACATTTTTGTTGAACAACAAGCTCCCAATCTAAATAAGCCTCTGGATCAACATTACCAGCAAAAGGAGGAAGGCTAAATTTAATTTTAGCAAAAGGATCATTATTACCATGATTATTACCTCTCATACCACGACGGTTGAAGTTGAGGCGGCGACGGGCATAACCGTCATCATCCGCATCTTCATCACAAAAATCATCCATATCTTCATCATCAGCACGATGAGGTGGAGGGCGTTGCTCGAGTTGTTCAATGCGGGTGACCAGATTGTTCACATTGCACGTCAGCTCGGTTATAAGATTGCGTTGTTCAGTCATGAACGTTGTAAGCTCGCCCTTGGACACGCACTCATGGAAGTCCGTCGGAGATCCTGCCATGGTTAGAAGATCGAAAAAAACAACACCAAACTATTATCCCTATCAACTAAAAGGAAATAAGTGGTGGTGGTGGTGAAAGTGAAATGCAAAATCACAAGCGGCTTACCACCGTCTTGCCTGTATTCTTACCAACGCCAAACAGGAGCAAAACCAAAGTGGTGGAGTAATATGTTGTTGAGCGTAGGTAACAGTTGCAAGATGAACCTGTGCTGACAGAAGAATATGTGGAGCTATGAGTAGGCACATAATATGACAGCAAGGATTAACAATTAACGAATGAAGATTAGCGATTGTTCAATCCGGATCTAAAGTACAAATCACAGGTGCTGGCTAAGACGTATCGAGACGTAGCGCAACAAGGTAAAAACAAAGGACGATGGTAAGAACGCACAGAACAAGTAAATAACTCGGATTTTTTTCTTTTTCCTTATATTTTTCTCTGAACAAGGATAAAAAAAGATGCAACCACAAAAATTGGCACCTACAACTGAGGTGGTACGTGGTCTACAGAAATACAACACGTTCTCTGAAAAGCGTGCAAAAACTTTGATAATTTTTTTCTTTATTTTTCTGTTTTTTTTTGGCAATTTTGATGAAACCAAACAGGGCGAAGCCGAGTTTGGGTCGGCTCCAAATGGTGTTAAGAAGCTGCTGTAAAAATTTCAGATTTTTCTGATAAACGAGCGAAAAGGTATGCCTGTTTTACCCAAGGTATCTGAAGTTATGTTTTTCGGAAGGCATAACACGGCAGCGACAGTTAGGGCAAAGCGTCCCTAAACTCCAACACCGATCACAAGATCGTTCCTGTGACTAACAGCAGTAGGTATTCGCCTGATGATGTAAGGAGGGCTGCGATGCAGGCAAAATAAGAGCGGCTGGCAACCTATCTAGGGTTTGCGCGGCGGCGAGAAGTTACACAAGGCGGCTAGCGGGGCAAGTCGAGTAATGTGGTGGCTTCGACTTGTTGTTTGGGAACGGTGGAGGGATAGCGGCGGAAAACAAAAATCACAGCAACAGGCGATTGAACTATGACTACGAACACAATCCTAAACCAGCAACAAGACTCGACCACGGACACAAACTCAACAACGCGAATCTGAAACGAAATTGCAAAGGCACAAAGGGTGATAGGACAACGGAAATTGAAATATTTTTGGGCTTTTTGTGGACTCTAGGGAATGAACAAATATGAATCTAAGGCAAACGAGAATATACCTCGCGGTAAACCTGAAATCTCTGATACCACTTGATGAGTACAGACCCGATCTTCCGAGAGGTAGCTGGTAAGTTCGATTTGTGGAGATCTCGACGTTGGCGATCCGGCTTCAAATCAGACACGATTCGAACCCTGCAACCGTTACACACTGCTCCATTGGTTATCAACCAAGCACAACTTGATTGACATCGCCAAGAAGACTTTTCCTGCAAGCGAATCAAAGAGCACAAGCAAGAAGGCAAAACACGCAATCTGAAATTGCAAATATGAATGATGCGAATATCAATAGAGGGTTCGAGAACTCGGTTCCAAAGGACTAATCGACACAGTGAAGGAGATCAAGAACAGGGGTCCTGGGTCACTGTAAAAGGATTTGTCACCACAGTTACAATGAACGATTCAGTTTCTCGATAGAAAACTAAACTCTAAACAAAACCCAATTGTCTAGCAGCGGCGGCGGCTGTGTTTATAGTCTAAGACTCGACCTAGGGTTGGGGACGACCAGGGGTTGGGCGCCCACAACTTGGGCTTAAGGTCCGACACGATACATGGCCAAGTTGGCCCAAATAGGTGACGCAACACCTTGTCGTGGTCACACAGAATGATCCACGGACCTTCTGGAACTGGGACCAGATCCAAAACGACGGCGTCGTCGTCCCCTTTCCAACGCATCCAAGAACGCCGCGTTTCAATGTCGTATGAGAAAGTTATGACCGAAACAGTGACAACGTGTCCGTTGAATCCGAGGGTGACGTGGCAGCTGAGTTGGGGATGAATTGCAACTTGGGGAAGACCATAACGTCGGTGTGTCCAGCGTGGCGATGTCCTCATCAATACTATAGTGCGCTTATTGTGCAGAAGAATATCATGTTTCATGGCGGTTGATGTCTTTTGGTGCCAAGTTGTATGGAGATATAAACATAGCTGTCATTATTTAGTTTTATATTATTTTTAATTTCATGTATTCTAATGTGCTTTGAAAATCATTCAGGAAACTTTACATTTGCATGGTGGAAAGCAGTTCTTCAAAAACTGTTACATTGAAGGTAATTATGATTTTGTCTTTGGAGATTCTACTGCCCTTCTGGAGCATTGCCATATCCACTGCAAAGCAGCAGGATATATTACTGCTCATGGCCGCAAATCCTCTTCAGAATCAACTGGATTTGTATTCTTCAAGTGAGTTTACTTCTCTCCAGTGTTCTCACTTCTAAAGTAAACCTGCTACGTGGTTATCTAGAGACGAGAGTTAGCCTATCAGTCAATCTTCCAAACTGTGTTTACCATTTCCTTTTACTTCTTACTACGAGCTCACCATCCAGGTGTGTTGTTACTGGTAATGGAGAAGCTGCATATATGTACCTAGGTCGGCCCTGGGAGCCCTTCGGGAGGGTTGTTTTTGCAGATACTTCTATGGATCACTGCATAGAGCCTGTTGGGTGGCATAATTGGGACAAACCTGAGAATGAGCAAACGGCCTGCTTCTACGAGTACAGGTCTCAGCCTTGTCCTTCTGTTTCTCATTGTTCCTGAACACGAGTGTTACTTGAACTTCAAAATGACGATATTTTCCTTTTGTGTTTACTGGTTGATCATTCCTCCACTCTTCTACTTTCCAGCTCTTCTTGGTTACTCATGACGAGATGACTTGCTGCTGAATAGGCATGTTTGGTAATTGGTATTGACACCTGGTATTGGCATTCTTCACAGGTGCTCTGGTCCAGGATCCAGCCTACCAGAACGGGTACCTTGGTGCAAAGAATTGTTCGGTGATGAAGCTATACCGTTCCTTATACAAACTTTCATTGATCCAGATATCGAGAATCCATGGTTGGTCCACAGGTTGGGAACTCAAGTCCCAGTTTCAGCGTCTTCACCGTAGCATATGGCTCCTATTAATGTTCACTTCAGAAACTTCATGTAGATGAATAGATTATAAAGGGGATGTAACGAGAGCTGAGCAGTATGCACTGGAATCATGTCTATAGAGTAGGAGTACGAAGAAACTGTCTTTGTTAGACTGTTGTGAAAGATGAACTACATGTTGATGATCAACGAATGATGGATCATACATAATACAGAATCCGCATGGAATGGGACCAACTTCCTTGACTGCTGGATAAGCTGCTATGGTGAACTGTCAGTGCGCCTCCTTTCTGGAGCGACACTACAGTCTGCAGGGACTGCAGCCTATCTTGGCAGGAATCCGTGCTGTGAGACCGGAACCTCGAACGCCATCATCTTGTCGCCTCGAGCAAAGCCGTTGCGGTCGTAGGAGACCTCGGAGATGCCCAGCTCGTTGCACACCCTGACGAGCTCCTCCCCGACCCTCCGGGCTGCCTCCTGTCCAGGGCGAGCCGGCGAGGCAAGCTGAACTTAAAATTTCCACCGGAACGCAATGCAAATTTCAGACGGAGAAGACGATGACTGCTTACCATGGTGCCGCAGGGCGGGTCGCCGCAGATGGACTTCTGCAGCGTGCTGCCGTAGAAGAGGATCTTCTTGTTGTGGTCGTCGGCGAGCACGGCGTAGAGCTGCCGGTTGGAGCAGAACACCGAGAGCCTGGGCTTCGTCGCCGTGCCGTTGAACTGCAGCCAGCGAGAGTCGGCGAACCGCGGTTTGGTTACATCCTGCTGGCCTTATCCTGAAATTCGAAAACCCAGGTGGAACATCGGAGCTTACCTTCTTCTGCAGCCGACGGTTCCTGACCTTGGCGCTCTCCGTGCGCGCGCCGCGCCTCGCCGTCGCCTCGATCCTGGGGTACGCGCGCCGGGGCGCGCCGACGCCTGCACGCGTCAGACAGAGATAAGAGCGCGCGTGGGCGTCGCCGAGCTATAGCGAGCGCAGAACAGCGTGTCTGCGGTGGCTCTGCTCACCTGGATGTGGCGGAAGCGAGAAGTTGAGGCTAAGCCCGGAGCCTGACAGCGAGGTCGGAGGGTGGCGGACCGGGAGCGCAGGGCGCGCCGAGAACGGCTTGGCTAGCTCGGCGCGTAGCAGCGCCATGGCCAGTGGGCAATTCGTCGAACAGATGCCGCGCGGGTTTTGTCCCTGGTTGGGTTGCTGCGCTATTGGCGTCAGTCTACCCCACCACATCAACAGCACGAACCGTCTCCCTTGCCCTGAAAAAAAAAAGGGGGGGGGGGGGGGGGGGGGGGGGGGGGGGGGGGGGGGTAGTACTCCGACTCTCCGAGATCTGGCCTTCTCAGTGTCCACAGCCTTCTCCCCTGACTCCGAGATCTTGCCGATCTGCACTGAAGCTGCGGCCCGCGGCCATGGCGGTGCCCTTTTCCTCTCCCACCCCGCGGTCCCCGCGCCGACCGGATGCCATTGTGGCCCCGGACCCCTCGTCCGCTGACGTGCCACCGTCCCTCGACTTCGGCGACCCGGCCTCCCTCGCCGCGCTCCGCGTCCTCACCGACGCGGGTGCCGCCACCCGCCTCCTCCACGAGTGCGTGGCCTACCAGCGCGCGCTCGACGCCCGTCTCGACGCTCTTCTCGCCCGCCGCGCCGACCTCGACCGCGCCGCTGCTTCGCTCCTCCGCTCCGCCCCGCCGCTGCTCTCGCTCGAGGCCTCCGACGCCGCCGCGCTTAAGGAGTCCTCCTCCTCCACCGCGGCGCTCGCTGACGCGCTCTCCTCCCGCGTCCGCCACCTCGACGCAGCGCACTCCAGGGCGGACGCCGCGCTGGCGCGCGCCGAGGCCGCGCTCGACCGTTCCCGCGCGCTCGAAGCCGCGCGGCGGGCCTTGGCCGCCGACGACCTCGCCGCCGCCGCCACCGCTGCACATGAATTCCTCGCTATCGACGCTCGGTTCCCCACCGACGACGATCTCCGCCGCGATCTGCTTGACATCAAACGTCGCCTCGAGGGGCTTGCGCGTCGGAGGCTAGCGGCGGTTGTCGACGCACAGGACCACCCTGCTGTGCTCCGCCTCGTCCGCCTGTTCCCACTGCTCGGACTTGCCGATGAAGGACTCCAGGTCTACGTTGCCTACCTGAAGAAGGTTGTCGCTCTGCGTGCCCGTGCAGACTTTGAGCACCTCGCTGAGCTGACCTCCGCGACCCAACCGACCTCTGAGCGGCCGGATTTTGTTGGCTGCCTCACTCGTCTCTTTAAGGACATTGTGCTCGCTGTTGAGGAGAATGATGCTGTGCTTCGGGAGCTCAGAGGCGATGATGGTGTTGCTTATGCCATCATTGAGCTGCAGGAGGAGTGTGATTCACGGGGCACCCAGATCCTACGCCGTTATGCTGATTACAGGAAGCTTGCACGCCTTGCATTGGATATAAACTCCTATACAAAGAACCTCCTTTCGGTCATGGGTTCCATGGCCAGTGCTGCTGGAGGTAATGAAGGGCCTGATCCCAGGGAAATTGAGCTTTATCTTGAGGAGATTCTTGCGTTGACACAGCTTGGGGAGGACTACACTGAATTTATGGTGAATAAGATCCGCGGATTGAGAGATGTCAAGCCTGAACTTGTGCCGCGGGCGATGAAGGCCTTCCGTAATGGTAACTTCAATAAAATGGAGCAGGATCTGACTGGATTCTATGTGATATTTGAGGAGTTTTTCATGGTGGAGAATGTGAGGAAAGCCATACGGATTGATGAGCCCATACCAGATGGTCTCACAACGTCAATGGTGGACGATGTATTCTTTGTACTGCAGAGTTGCTGTCGCCGGGCTGCTTCCACTGCAAGCATAAACTCGCTTCTTGCTGTGCTTGGTGGGGCAACGAGCCTTCTGAGCAATGAGTATCAGGAGGCACTACAATGGAGGATGCGGGAGCCCAACTTGGGTGCAAAGCTCTTCCTTGGTGGTGTTGGGGTGCAGAAGACTGGTGAGGAGATTGCGACTGCACTAAACAACATTGACATTAGCTCTGAGTATGTTCTGAAGCTCCGTCATGAGATTGAAGAGCTCTGTGTGGAGGTGAGTCTAGTATTTTTTAACTCTATACATTTGTTTAAGCCTAAAGTGGGACATGTTTAATAACTAGGCCAATCTATGCATTCCATCAAGTTCAATTTATTGGATATGTGCATTTCTTCAGTTATATAATGTGTTCTTAATTGCAGATTGTTTGATTTAAAATGAAGGTGCTCACAATGTTTTAGAAGTCTCTGAAAATTAGTTGATAGTAATAGAGTAAATTTCAGAAACCTAAAACTTTTTATGGCAGTGATAAATCATTTGGCATATCATATTTTTCTAGCTGTGTACACGTACATTTATCAACTTGATAATGGTGTCTCCTGTATGCCGCTGCCGCCACTGTCATTTGATCTTAGAATCTCATAACTCACAAAGAATGCATTTCACTGTCTTTGTAAGATTAGTTTGGCATTGCTTAATTCTATCATGCTAATGCACATAGAAATGATTGTTTAGCATAATGTATTTGTCATCTGGAAATGCCAAATCGGTAGATGTAAATGCTTGAACTAGCAACTTTCTAAGTAGAACAGCATTACACACGTTGATAACAGTGTTTTGTATACTGCTTTATGTTCACTCCTGTCTAGCGTATTGTATACTGCTTTGTGGCCACTCCTGTCGTAGGAACTGTCTTTTGAGCTTGTCATAGCAAAACTGTTAAACTTGGTGCCAGATAAACAATTCTGCAAACTAAATCACTAAACTTACTATATAGAACAAACAGTAATGATAAATGACAAAGTATGGAATGTATGATTGATCCAGCATTCTTATCTGCGGGAACCTGTGATCTAATGAATAGGGCAGCTTGCTTATGAGTAATCTTGCAAGCAGAATAATGTACAAAATGCCAGTGACAGGCAAGATATGCACCAGACCACCTTAAACTTTTATTGAGCAGTGTATAAAACAGTTCGGCAAAAATGAAGCTTGTTTACGTTTATCTGAAATAAATTTTGAAAATAGATCTTGAAATGAGACAAATGAATCATAGGCTTGTACCAGCATTTACTGTATGGTACACATAGATATCAAACTAGTCTATACAATATACATGGTCTAGCCAGCAAAACATGTATCCCTGTATGGGACTAAAATTGTAGAACCATCTACAGGACTACAACAATACGCTTGAGCGTCTTCATTGGCATCTACTGAATAGATTCTTGAACCCTGTACCAAATTCCTATATAGTCGTTTGAAATGCAGGAATTTCACAAGAATCAGTTCAATTCCACAGGAAAAACACAGAAGTAGAGGGGGAAAAAAATCCTGCGTTCCAGTGTACCTTGAATTTTGGCTACATTGTTTAACGTAACTTTGGTTTGCTGAAGTTTAGAGCAAAAGTTCACTTCTGATTTTGATTCCTCTATGTCTACTATAGTACATGTGTGTACTTTGGAAATGATTCAGTTGATTTTTGTTCCTCTATATGCTCTCCTATAATTTATAATGGACTAAGGGCAAGTATATTGGTGTTGTCTTATAGGTGGTCTCATGTAGTGCCACTTGAGACAATCTGTACAATAACTTGTCTTTTGAGTTGTCACGTAGTAACTCACATTTATGTATTTTGTGTAGAACAAAAGGAATGTTTTGAGTTGCATGGCAACAAGTCATACAATGGTGCAGAAGCAGTCACATAGTCCTAAATTTTAGCTTATGATGAGGTGGTTGTTTCATGAAACAACGAGCTCTTTCTCTCACCTCCCTCTTCTCATCCACATCATAAAAAAGTCCTACGTGGCTTTGTATGAGATGACCTATGAGACCATGTACTTGCCCTAATGGTTCTAAGAAATCTTCTGTTGATGAAGAATCTATTGTTAGCATAACTGGAAGTTCTGAACCTGAAGGATCGTAGGGCTTATTAGTCACAATTAGGATATAATATTTACTTGAGTGTGACTCATATGATGTAATGGTGTCATTAGTAACTAGTAACTAGTGATTTGATTGCCATATCAACACGGTTGATATAAACTCCACTGATTTGCGGCTGTCCAACAGGTTTTTCATACTCCAGCTGATCGAGAGAAGATCAAGTCCTGTTTATCAGAGCTAGGAGAGATCAGTGCTTCCTTTAAGAAGATCCTTCATTCTGCACTGGAGCATTTGGTGGCATCTGTGGCGCCACGCATTCGTCCAGTCCTTGACACTGTTGCTACCGTCAGTTATGAGTTGGATGATGCTGAATATGGAGAAAATGAGGTGAATGACCCATGGGTGCAGAAGCTTATACTTGCAGTTAACACTAATGTGGCTTGGCTCCAGCCAGTGATGACATCAAACAACTACGATTCCTTTGTGCACTTGATCATTGACTTCATTGTCAAGAGGCTCGAGGTGATTATGATGCAGAAGAGGTTCAGCCAGCTCGGTGGGCTCCAGCTCGACAAGGAGGTCCGCTCTCTGATCAACCATTTCTCAGAAATGTCCCAGAGACCAGTCAGAGACAAGTTCTCTAGGCTTTCGCAGATGTCAACCATTCTGAACTTCGAGCGGGTATCAGAGATATTGGATTTCTGGGGTGACAATGCTGGCCATCTGACATGGCTGTTGACACCTGCAGAGGTGCGGAGAGTGTTAGGACTTAGGATTGACTTCAGGCCTGAAGCTATTGCTGCTTTGAGGCTCTGAATCATGCATTTATATGTACTTGTTAATTCTTTATATGTGATATACCAACAAGATGCCTTAGAAATTTTTGTTGCAATGACAAACACCAGCATTGTAAAAGAAATCTGCGACATGCTTTTGTCTGTTATGAGCTTATGATATGGCGAATTGGCGATGTCTGGGTCCATCCATGTTGTAATATTTTCTTTTAAGCTTTTATATATTGCCTCTCTTGGTGACTGGTTGACCATTTGTGCAAAGGCAGCTCTTTTCAGTATAACTTGCAACCAGTTGGAAAAAAACATGCAATTGCTTGAAAACAGAAAAACTAAAAGGCAGAGTAGATCAAACTACTGAAATAAAATGTTACACTTGTGTTACGACCCAAGATGTCAATTCTGCTTCACTAGTGGTAAAAACAGAAGAATTCACTCCTAAAATTCCAAAAGTCAACATGAATGACTTATAAAAGGGTCAAAATAATCATGTCATACGAAAAGATTATTTTTTTTTGTAATGCATAGAAGCATGACCTGAATATATACAAGTGTTTACTTTGAATCTTAATAAGCTCACTAAAAAGGAAAAAGATGATTACCAAAAGTGAGACATTACATTCGGACAAAGCAGCATGGCATCTACTATATAGTTAGTTCCTTCCTGAGAGCACTATGCAGCATCCGAGCTTTGACTTTTGGGTATGACATCTACTACTTGCTATCCTGTGAAGAATGTTTTTGCCACTGAAAGCTTCAACTAAAACTAACCAAAGGATAGTGTCAGATCACGAAATCTCACCACCATGACCCCGATCTTCTAGTCACCTTGACGCCATACTACGAAGCTTCTCCACACGAGGGAGGGGGTCTCCTTGTCCCCCACACACCGATACCATGCTGCTTCACATGAAGAATTGATGGTCTCTGTTTGGAAGGCAACCATGCCAGGTCACAACGACCTCAAGCGTTTCAGGCCCCAATGATACACGGACACAAATAGCCTAATTTCTCAAAACTCTCAAGCACTAAGGTGATAAGGTCTAAACCCCACAAGAATGAACTATATTGCTTATAGGCGTTGCTAACGCCCAGACGTCCGCATGCTAGCCCTCCGTCCAGACGCCTGCACCGCTACGCCAGCAGCCTGCTGCACCCACGCCGCTACGCCTGCCCGCCCACGCATGTTGTGCCTGCTAGCCCACACTTGCTGTTGTTGCGTGCCCTGTGCCCACTTGCTGCTACACATGCTGCATGTTGACGCGCGCCCACACATGCACGTGGGACCGACCACGCCAGCGGGGACCACCTCCGCCTGCCCTTGCTTCCCACGCTTGATACCGAGGCGAGGTAGCAGAAGGTGAGGAGGGAGATTCAACACCAGATCTAGTTTTGAAACATTTAGATGCAACAATTACAATATACCTAAAGACAATGAAATATTTGAAATATGCGTATGAAACAATTACAAAAATACTTGAAAAACACTTTAAACTATTGTAAAACATACACAACATCCAGATAAAACACTTGCAACATATGTGTGAAAACATATGCAACATTCAGATAAATACACTTGCAACATACGTCAGAAAAAAGATGAAACATTGATAATAGAAGCTTGCAATATACGTGTACAACCATTGCAACATATGTAACAGCTCGATCTACTTTTACAACATCTATGTGAAAATGCTTGCAATATACCTCTAGAACACTTGAAATGTACGCTTGCAATATATGTTTTCACACTTCTTCCGTGCGGGGCAGAGCAAAGTGGGGAATGGCCGGTTTCGCTCATCGGTGGGCGAGGATACTGACGCAGCCTCGCAGCGGCCAACTGCGCCTGTGTCTGGCCTAGGCCCAACCAGCGACGGCCCCCTCTCCTAGCGCCTGGCCTGGGTGTGGTGGGGACGGAGGCGCCGCTGCAGTCACCGAGCACACGCATAGAGCTTGGAGGTGAAGAGCGAGGCGCCGACGACCAGGACCAGTAGCGACTGCAGTCGGTGGGGCGGCTAGCAGCATACCTTGCGAAGAATTCCTCCTCTCTGCGGGGGACCGAGGCGCCAAGGGGTACAAGGCCGAGCGCCGCTAGGGATGGCGACGGCGGCGCGCCGGATGTAACACCCCAGTGTTACGCAAGGCATTTAGGCACTGCAAATTATGCATATTATGCATAATCAAGCATCATAATCATACATGCCTACTCATGTTAAATAATAACTGAAACGATGCTTTGAAACAGATAAAACATGCTCGTGAAACATGAATGTTGCATACACTTGTTTAGAATTGTTTTGCCTTAATTATACTGGCTAGGCTAATAAAACATGGTTGACTATAAGTGTAAATCACCTAGGATGATTTAGCACAATTTTTGGAGCAAAGTTTGTATTCAAATTTTTGACAAAATTTGCTTTTGATAATATTATTGAAATTAGTCAAAAATCCTCCCTATTTAGCTTTTACTTTCCAATTCAAAATCTGTTAGAAATTTTGAGTTGGTCCCTTAATAAAAGTTGTAGAGAATTAAATTTTAAGCAACTTTCATTTTTGGGACATTTCCAGAAAATATCATTTTCTTGCTCAAAAATTAGTTTAAAGCTGCTGCATTTTGAAAATCTTGAAAAAGAGTTGAAAAATAAAAAGAAAAAGCTCGGTTTCTCCTTCGTGGGCCGGCGCCTCGCTTTCGGCCTGCTGGCCAAAGCCGGCCCAGATCCTCGCGCGCGCCCGCAACCGCTCCCTCGCCCGTGCGCTGCCTCGGCCCAGCTCGCTCCCGCGGCCTAGCCCACGCCGCACGCCTCCTCTTCCTTCTCCCGCACGCGACGCGCGCTCCGACCGCGCGCAGATGCTCGTCGCCGCGTGGCGGCCGCATGCTGGCGCCGCTAGCCACGTGGACGACGGTGACACCACGCGCCGGACCTCAAGACGCCACACTCGCGTCTCTGCCTCCACTCCTCTCCTCGCTCGCTCCCTTTCTCATTCCCTTTGGAGAAATCGAGCGGGAGGAGCCGCTTGCCGCAACTCGCCACCGCCTCCGCCGTCGCGTTCCGACGCCGGCGAACCACCTCCGTCCGATTGACTGCGCACCACGCTCCGCCACCTTCCCCCCTCCTCCGAACAGGCATCTGCGACTCCCCGCTAGCAGCGGTATGGCTCAATTGTGCGGTTCCCGCCCACGCCGCCATGGCCGGAGCCGTCAAGCTCGCGCTTCGACCGCCAGCACTCTCGCTCCTCCTCTCTTCCCTTGAACTACATCACCGTGTTCTCCTTTTCCTCGTGGTCCTCATGCATGCCGCGTCTCGCCCGCTCGCGACCGGAGACGGCCGCTGGCCGTTGGCGGCCGGTGTGGCGTGACCACGGCCGCTCCCGGGCCCTTGCTGGACCGGCAGCGCCCGTGGGCCGAAGCCCCGAGCCGGGCCGGCTCGCCCTTTCCCGCGCGATCTGCTCAGGCCGAAAGCGGCCGTGGGCCGGTCGTTCCCACGGGCCGGACCAGTGGCAATAAAAAGTGTGTTTTCTATTTTTCTTTTATTATTTGAGAAAAGAAATAGTTGGAAAAATGTTTGTGTACACATTTTTGCTCCAAAAATGGTGAAATAAATTTTGTAGTGATTCTCATGAGTAGATCTATGGTTGAAAAATATTGCATGTCAAGTTTAAAATACTTTTCTGTAGAGTTTTTGTTTGAGCATCGAAATTGCTATTTTCTTGAAAAATGCATAATAAATCATAGAAAATTCAGAAAAATGTGGTTTCAAGTTTGTTACTCTTCTTGTGTAATGTACTTTCGAGGGAAAATATATCTCATGTATGTTCTATAGAAAAATTATGATGTGTAGTTGAAGTGCCTTTAATTGATGATTTTTGTTATTTTTGATAGAGAGCAAAAATTGTATAAAATATGCATATGATAATTTTGTACAGTAGTTATTTACTGTGTAGAACCTAGAAAAAATACTAAATTTGTTGTTTGATACTTTTCATAATACAGAGTATTTCCATGCTCATATTTAAGCCCTAGCTTGTCATTTTTGTGTAGGCTATTCCACTTATCCAAATACCATAAAATTTTGATGGTAGTCTACTTAGGGTAGTACTGTGCTATGGTAGTTTTCTAAGATTTTTCTATGATGTAAAAATAGATGTTGCTATTCAAACCTAGTATTAATTAGGGTTTAATCAAATAATGCTTTATGCATGATTTAGGACTCAGTGAAGCTTTGGTGTATCTTTGAAGCATCCCAGAGATGTGTGGACTAAGCATGTTAGTAGTCTAAGAAAATGCAGTAGATGACATGCATTAGTATTACATGTCTTGGATAATGTGAACTACCTCGTATGAGATTTCTATGATACTCCACTCATTAAAGCAAATCATGCTCATCTATCTCGCCTGCAAGCATATTCTTGTGCTCATTTCGTCCGATGCACCTTTTGCATAAGCACTTACACATTTGCATCATACAGGATCGCAAACCGAGAGTCAGTCATAGTACCTGAGGAGCCAGAGGAGCAGCCCGAGGTGCAGCCTCAAGAGGTGACCGAAGCAGACGAGGAGGACGTTGAAGAACTTCCAAAGTGCCCTGATCACCATCCGAGCTCCTTCGAGAGAGGCAAGCCCCGGAGCATTTCTCTCCCTCGGTTTGTAATTATTAATTAATGCTTTACTTAAATGATGCATTACGTTCAGGAGTTGTTTGCAACCGTTGATGCGTTATACCTTGTTTACCCTTATTCTACTATATCCTTGTTACCCTGGTATCCACAGTCAAGTCAATGCTTAGCTGGCTTAGACCGGTAGAAGTCGGGTGATTTCCTGTCACCTGCGAGCTATAAGTGGTTACCTGGATCTGCTCGTATTATTATATCGTCATGGTATAACTAAGTGTTAAAGGAAAGTTGAGACCGGACAGAGACTTACAGGGTTTTGGACTATAGTGTTTTCCGTCTGCGTCGATTAAGGACCGACCGTTGTTGGGCCTCGAGTCATGTTGAACACATGCCTTACATTTAGCTGCCCGAATAACGTACCTTTTCGACCATGAAACTAGGAGATTATTCGGGCCGAGTGGATTGCACGCAACGCACTGTACCGGAGCAGGTGTGGTAGAACACGGGGGGCGCGATGATAAGACCGAAAGGCAGTCGGGCGGTCCCCGGGTACATGTGGTTCCTGGCGAACTCGAGACTTTACCTGAATAATTGACTCGGTGACCAATATATCACTTTAGCGGGTGAGTGATGTTTGTGTGAGGAATAAATTACCAGCTGATTAATATTCGATTCGAATCGCCATCGTTCACTGAATAGTGAATACTTGACTTGAGTTACTTCATCGTAGTAATGTTGATAGAACACTTGGACAGTTATGATATGGATATGACATTATGGAAGTGTTAATGATCATTGATTATCATTAATTGCTTAATCACATGCTTGCTCTAGTATATGTGCAAAGATAGTCGACAGGTTAATAATAATTAACTTGACATTAATGCTTTTAAAAAGGTTCTACAATTGCTAAAAATGCCTTTTGTAAATGAGTCAGCTACCCCACTATAAAGTCTTTCATCATCCTTGGTGTCACTTTATTTTCAGTTATGTCGGATAAGTCTAGCTGAGTACCTTCTCGTACTCAGGGTTTGTTCCCACTTGTTGCAGATGGGCAGATGTATTATGACTACTGTATCAACTGCCTCTATTCTGCGATGGGTGATGCTTAGAACCATGGGCATGGTCATTCCTTACGTCTCGTCTTATGCTTTTGTTGGAGATGATCGTCAGCTGGCACTGTAATTAAACTTTATGTGAGTGTGTAAATTTGATCAAATGGTTTTCGCTACTTTTTATTCGAACTCAGTTTATAATAACTATATTTAAACTCCGATGTATCTGTGATTCGAACTTTTATGTATTATGTGATGGTGACCGCTAAACTTATTACGATCTTGGCTAGTATGTGAGTTGGTTTGAAATCCTTCGCGATTTCACGGACTACCGGGTTATACAGGCTTAAGTTTGCTAAATCATCTGTGTTGGCAGGTGATTTTCTTACTTAATTTCGTATAATTGGTCGGTTCTGTTACACCGGAGTGGACCGCGGTGCGAGATAGAGACGCCGCGGGGATGGCAGCAACGGCGTGACAGAGTAGGGCAGGCGGACAGCTGCATGGCACGGTGAAGCCGAGACGGCGCGAGGCGGAGTTGGGAATTTTGTTTTTTATGAGAGAGTCGGGCGAAGCAGAATGGATGTTGTGTCTGATAGGACGGACGCTCGCGTCTAAGCATTTCTGATTATCTATCCTATAGGCTTGGGATATGTGATTTTGAATGTCTTGAGGGGATGGATGGAGTGTGAAACCACTTGTTCTAACTTATCTTAGCCTGGGGGCACTCCAACACAATCAAGTAGGTGAGAAAACCACATATATATACTCATATCCCCTGAATTTGGTGTTGAAAGAAGTCTGTCACTTTTTTGTGTTGCACTGGATGATCCGCTATATTCAACTCTACCGGATCATACGGTGCTACTAGCCACTTTTCTGTGTTGTATCCGCTGTAGTCAACTCCACCGGATCATACGGTGCTACTAGCCATTGAACTAGACATTGGAGCAGGGCAGGCCTAAGGGCAGGCAAGCGGGGATGCCACCCTGGGCAGGGCCCCACCCCCGGTATACAATCACTACGTAGCTGTATCTGTATATGGATAGGTTGGCTCGTTAAGGCCCATGGCATAACTGGGAAGAGTTGGCGTACATAGCTCCATATGTACCTGGTATGCACCAACATCCGAAGGCCCCCAAAACCACCCCCAACATCCTTGATTTTATTAGATTTTGCATTGGTGTGTATCCGGTATCCATGCTGGTGTGCTTCGAATTGAATTTGATTAGATCGGATCCATGTTAATTTTTGAGCTAATTGTTTCTTTAAATTTTAATGGTATCATATTATCAAGAAAATATGCTTCCGATAGTGAGAAAATAACTATTTGAGATCTACCGCCTCTCAAGAGATGTTAAATGGTGTCGTGACGAGGCTTTTTATTAAATACATGTATATAAAAATAATTAGTGTCGTGTGTTGCTTTTTATTAATTAGTGTAGGCTCCTTCCCTATCTTCAGTGGGAGTGCTCCTTCTTTCCTAGCTCTGTCATGAGCTTCTTCCCTAGCCGATGATTAGCTCATATAGTGCTAAATTTTAGCCATCCGTATCCAAAGTTCTAGAAAGGCCAGGTAGGGAACGTCGTTGAAGTGGCCATTGTATACGACTAATTAGGTTTGAAAGATTCGTCTCGTGATTTTACAATCAAATTGTGTAATTAGTTATTTTTTACTTATATTTAATGCTTCATGCATACGTTTAAAGATTCGAAGCGACAAAAAATCTTGTAAACTTTTTGGAAGTTTGAAGGAACTAAACAAGTAAACAGGACCTATATGCCATGCATGGAATGGGGGGTTGCACTAATGTTAACGCGTGAATAGTAATCCTGCATGCATGTGCGGACAAGGCACGTACTACGTACAATTAATAATGCATGGTGGGGCGATGACTGATCAAAGACTTGCTAGTCATTACATGCCTTGCTTTTAGAATCACCCTATTCGTTTGAACTTATCTGTCAGAATCAACCAACCGTTCAGCAGTGTTTTTCTCTTACAACAAATCAGCATCAGCCGTTCAACAGTGTTTTTACAGCCTGCCGAACAGGGTCAATGTGCAGTGTAGTGCAGCTCTACCTCCCTAGTGAACTTGTGGTGGTAGTTGGCTTGTTTGGCAACCTTGGTACCCTGGCTGATAGAGTGTGCAGGATGTCCAATTTATTTCCTTCCTGTGCACCATATAGAGAGAGAGGGTGCAGCTCAGTCAGCACAGGCTTGAGAGTTATGTCATGTTTAGATAAAAACACCCAAAAATTTTTGCATAATACCTGTCACATCGAATTTTTGGACGCTTGCATGGAGTATTAAATGTAGGTAAAAAAATAACCAATTATACAGTTTGTCTGTAAATGTCGAGACGAATCTTTTGAGCCTAGTTAGTCCATGATTAGATAAATTTTGTCAAATAACAACGAAAGTGCTACAGGAACTTTACCCAAAAAATTTTGGGATCTAAACACGCCCTTAATACTGGAGGTTTTCAGCGTGTGCCCACTAGTCACGCCCGTAGTCCTGTGAATTAATAGCTAGCTGTAGAACTTAAGCTTCGCACCCTTATTTCCTTTCTGATAGAGATAGCGTTGAACTCGGCTTGGAAATTCTCCTCTCGAGTGCGTCCTTTGTATGGCAAGTGTGCATGCATGTATGGTTGGACTGCAAGATTAGCGTGCTTGTTCCTAACGGCAAGAGTGGCTTACTTGTTTTTCTTTTTCTAGCTTTCCTGTTGTAGTGTCGACATGTATTTAAATAGTTGGTTAATGTATTGAGAAAAGCTGTCACGGTTTGTGCAGCACCAAAATCTCCTGAGTCTCGTTTGCATCTTTGAGTTCGCTGACCAGCGATGCTCCTCTCTGCGAAGGTCTTGCCAGAGCCTTCGTCTCCACAGCGTGCCACCGCAGTCTACGACGGTTGCCACGCACTGCTCAGCTCAGCCCGTCTAGCACGCACACCATCAACGGTGGGTTGACAAGCTTGCCGCGGACTGCCCTGTTAGCCCGTCCAGCACGCGCGTGCTATTATTGGCATGCTCAAGCTTGTCGAATCCTCACCCTGTGTCCAAGGCTACTTGTGCCGCTCTCGCACCTATATTATTAGGGGATGCCGAACTACCCTCCATCGCACTCACGAGCTCGCTAAGCCACCCTACTTCGTTGTCCACCTTCTTTCTCTCTGAGTTAAGCTTTCTCCGTTCTCCAGTAAAACTCGGCCGTTTGGCCAACCCCCTCCCCGAAGCACCAGTCGACTGTGGTGAGTATCCCATGAGTCCCTCCAGTACTTTCTCTCTCTCCCTAGCAGCACCATCCTTTCTCCTTGTCTATATCGCACTTGCTCTGAGCTCCAGTAGCTAGCCTGCAAGAATTCCTTCATTCTCCTCTTCATTATCTTGACACATGGTCTTCACCATTAATTCCTTGTATCAAAGGCCCACTCAAGTCCAAGTCCATCATGAGAAATCCACCAGCCCACTTGATAAGTCGAAAGACCAAAGACCCATATTCAGGAGCAAGTCACGTGATACCAAGCCAAGAGCTAATTAATTTCTTTTAATTTTCGAAATTAATTAAACAGTCACCTTGCACGATTAATATCTGCACCATACAATCTCCGATTCACTCGATTATTCATCTAAAATTAAGAACTATCCGTCCATGCCATTTTCTTCATCTCTAGAGCTCATTTGAATTTATTTATTTATCATGAAATAAATTTTGTTAAATTTCTAAATTCATGATCTATCTGTTAGTGTATTTAGTTCATACAGTTCAGTGATATCTTTAGGGTTAATTTATTATTTGGAAATGCTTAGTATTATTATGGTTATTTAGAGAATGACTTTTTGTGATGCATTGGTAGAAGTGCTAGCCCTGAAAATTTTACAGTAGACTCATGGTAATATTAGATGCTCTCCATGATTTTTGTAGCCTCTGAATAGCTAATTTATTAAGGTAGCTAACATACCCTGATGAAAAGCATATTAAATTATTTAAGAATTTAGTTGCGAAACTGTCTTGTTAATGAAATGATATTTAATTGGTATGCAATCAGTAGAGCTAGCTTGTTAGCATGATAAGTGTGTTCTTATTTTAAGAGTTGATATTACCTAAATACTGAATTGTTGCATCATCATCATTGCATGTATATAGAGAACGAGTTGGCAGAGATCGTGACCATCGGTGATAAGAGTACGAGGAGATCGTCGAGGAGTACGAGGAGGAGATTCTCGTGCCGGAGGAGATCCCGAAGCCATTGTTGACTGACCACACTGACACCCCGCCTGCTCAAGGCAAGCCCCGGTGCATAACCTTTATTTTGATAATCACTAAATATATATGTCGTGCATTTATATTGCAGGAATTTTATAGAAACCACATGCGCGCGCGCGCGCACACACACACACACACACACACACACACACACACACACACACACACACACACATATATATATATATATATATATATATATATATATATATATATATATATATATATATATATATATATATATATATATATATATATATATATATATATATATATATATATATATATATATATATATATATATATATATAAGTCTTACTAGTGCAAGATCAATTAGTTGCTATGCTTAGGTTTATCGGTAGTGTGAGCGACCTGCTATTGCTCACAATAGGTGATTATTATTACACTCATGATAAAATGATGGAAAGAAAAATGGTGATCGGATAGGGATATGGTATGGTTATTGGTGGGTGTAACAAGTTATGTCCCACGGCCACATGGCTTAGCTTGGTTGCACTGCTTTTCCTGTCCGTATCGATTGAGGACCGTCTGTTGTATTGGACACTAGTCAAGTCACTTATTATCCGGGACACATATACTTGCTTATGGGAGCGAAAAGGCTCGTTACTCTCTTGTCGTGGGTTCCAGCTCTTTCTGGACCAACTGATTGGAGGCTGGGAAAGGTGGAGATTTAAGCATCGCACTAAGACCGGGTCTCAAATGTGGAGCCTTGGAGTCCAAGTTTGGACGGGGACCTGGACCCCTCGACGGGAGTGAAATGGGTTGGTCTTGTTTGTGCCTGGGGTACAAGCGAGGCGTGTGTTTTTCGAGGTTACCAGCTGGACTACATTGATTCGCGAATCACCGTTTCTACATGATGGTACAACTTGACTATGGTCTAGCACTATAGTAAGAACTGAAAGCTGAAAGATAGAAAAATAGTTCTGATTGCTCAAACCTTCCTTGAAAGTAGAACATGTGCTTACATATAAAGGTTGGATAATGAATTAATCATGACAGCTAATAATCTCAAATAAGGACACACTCTTAGTATTGTTTTCTGCAAATAAAAAACCCACAAGCTATATAGCCTATCATATTCCTTGAGAGTCGGAAAATATATTCTCTGGTCGGGTAAGTCTTGTGAGTACATTGTGTACTCAAGGTTTATTACCCTTGTTGCAGGTGCAGTTTGAGAAGCTAGCTTTTGTGTGGAGGATTCTTCTGGTGGGCACAGACGGATCATTGTATCGCTCTGCTAGATGTTTATTTCATTTTGCTGTTTAATTATCGCACTTTGAACCTTCGTATTGTAATAAAGAATTTCTAAGACTCTATGTCGTATGAAATGGACTAAGTATTGTAAGCTCGTACTCATTATTGAATCCTGAATGTAAAACATGGATTGTTTCGAGTTCTCTCTTGGGGTGTGCTTAACGGAACTGTTTGGTTTAGCTCACTTTCAGGGTACTTAATGTCTAGTAGAAGACAAGTGCCTCCGAAAGTATGTTAATTCGGACAGTTCTGCCACAGGTGGTACGAGAGCCAATAATGAGTTTACGAGCTTAATAACTCTTTTCAAAAACCTAAAAATTTGATCAACAAAAGCTTTGCGAAAAATAGAACGCGGCAAAATTACGTAAATAAGTATAAGCCCTAATAATATGGTCTATCTAGGATAGTGGCACTGGTTTATCTAATCATTTTCTGCAGGTACACTAACTTACATTGCATAAGAATCGCCTAGTATACGGGAAGCGAGTGTACGATGTGCCAAAAATTTTATACGAATTGCCGCTATATTCCGGCTTGAGCGAACGAATAGGTCGATGCATGCATCATGGAAAGAAAATCTGTTAAGTTAAAACCCCCTTCACGTATAATTTTTGGATAGTTAATATGATATGATAATAAATAAAAGAAATGCTTCAACTCTTAAGGAAAATGCCTTATCAGTCAGCAATTTATCGAGCCTTATCATTTCCTAAGTCTCTTGTTCCTAATCTGAAGGGGTTGTCTCTAATGGTTAGTTCCTATCTGTTTACAGATGAACCTGAGGTCCGGTCACGTAGGCACTGGGTCCGGTCGCGGGAGCACCGGTGCTGGAGCGGGCTTTGGCCTTGGTGAAGGGCACGATGACAATGGTTCTGGCAACGCGGAGAGCCACGAGGCTGAAAGCCCAAGTTTGATTTTGGTAATTAATGACACCAAGTTGCTAATACCTTGTGTTAAGTGTATTGAGTTAGGCATAAGCAACACATGTGATGAAGGTGTATGTGGCAAGGAGTGGTGGCCACAAGATCACAAAGAGATGGTGCATGGACATGAAATAATGATCATGGTGGAGATGCACATAAAAGGAAGGACATGATGATTAAGTGAAAAGAGAAGGATCTAAGAGCGCAAGGCAAAGGTATAACCATAGGGGTTTTCCTTTTGCCGGTCTAAGATGAGTAGAGAAGTGATTGACCGGGTTTAGGATACATAGCCGACTATCAAGAGGGGCAATCACGGTTAGCTCGTAAATCAAGTGCCACTAGATCAATGTCTTGAGCATATGCATTAGGATCTAGTAAAGAGCTAACATAACGCCTTGGAAAATGATTGTGAAATGCTAACACACATGCACATGGTGGTGTACACTTGGTGGTGTTAGCACATTTGTGAAGGCGGTGGAGTTTGAGCGGTAGAGAGGGGTTTGGGTTCCTCTCTCCCTCCCGCCGAGCTTGCGAGGCGGGATTTGGCGCTTTTTGGAGAAATGAAATGCCTATTTTCTATTGCGCCGGAAGTCGGAAAAGAAACGGAGGCGAACGGAGGTCACAGAGATGACCGGACGCTGGATCGGACGCGGTCTCTGTATGACCGGACGCGTCCGGTCAGTGTTCAGCGTCTGCGCGGTTTTCAGTTTGATGATCGGACGCGCAGCGCGTCCGGTCACTGATGACCGGACGCGTCCGGTCATCCAGGGAGCTTACTGGACTCTAATCGGACGCTGGCACTGTGGCGTCCGGTCAGTTCAACAGCGCGTCCGGTCAGTTCTCCTGAGCGAACCAGAGCGCGTGACCGGCGCGTCCGGTCCCTCACGTAACCGGAGCGTCCGGTCAGGCGTCCAGAAGGGTAGAGCGAAGCGGAGTAACGATCGGACGCGCGGCGCATCCGGTCACGTGCGATCGGACGCGTCCGGTCTCAACGGGAGCATACTGGAATGCGACCGGACGCAGGCACTGTCGCGTCCGGTCAATCGGTTCAGCGCGTCCGGTCACGGCAACGGCTAGTTCTCACACGCACTGTTTCTTGATGTCGTGTAGTGACCGGACGCGTCCGGTCACCCTGACCGGAGCGTCCGGTCAGTGCGTTTTTTGCTGCGTCGTCTGTAACGGCTAGCTGCGTACCCCTTCGTTATAAATAGACATTGGCCAGGGTTTGAGGGTAACTCTTGCACATTTTGAGAACTAGAGACATACTTTGAGCTAGAGAACAACCCCTCCACTCATCTCTTTGCATAGTTGCACATCTTGAGTGAGATTGAGTGAGATTCAAGTGCATTGCTTGAGAGTTGCATTCTAGAGGCACTTGATCTTTGAGTTGCTACGGATTTCTTGTTACTCTTCCGTGTTTCCCGACACGGTAGACGGCTTGGAGCAGCGGAGGTGATTGAGCTCGCAATTGGAGATTGTTGGAGCCTTCACCAAGTATTGTAAGGGGTTCTTGATCCTTCCCCACGGGAGTTCGCAAATTGGATACTCTAGTGGAGCTCGTGGCTTGGAGGATCCCCATCTTGTGTGCGGTTGTGCGGCGCCCGCCGAGGGCTCGACTCTTGATAGTCGATTAGCTCGCGAACCGACAAGTGGGTGTATCGCCACAACGGGGAGTAGCTTGCCGGGAAGCAAGTGAACCTCGGGATAAATTCTTGTGTCATTCTCTTCCCGAGGATTTCTCTTGTATGATTGATTGATTGGTATTTCTCTTCTCTTCACGGCGGTATAATCACTCGAAGCTCTTCTCTCGTATTACTTCTCGTTTCTAGATTATAGTTGTTGTTGTGTTTAGTGAATAGCCTTGTACTAGACTTGTGTAGGTGGCTTGCTTAATTAGTTAGAGCTAGTGCTTTTGCCTCGCCACCTTTCGTACTAACTCGTGGTTAAGTAATTCTTGTAGAAGTTTTTATTAGGCTATTCACCCCCCCCTCTAGCCTATTTGGACCTTACAGAGGCCCCACTCTTGGGTCCTCCTTCTCCGCCACCACCACCGCCACCTCCGATGACTCCTGCGGAGATGATGGCCGAGGTGTTGGCTGCGCGTCGTGAGACAGCCCGTGCCTTGGAGTTGATGGCACAGCCTATTGGTGGTTTCGCCCGTGGAGCCCCGGTGGCAATGGCGAGAACGGGGGTGGTGCCCGCGGTCTCGAGAGGCCCTGTTCTTACCAGGACTTTTTGAAGACAAACCCGTCCACGTTCATGCCAACTGCTGAGCCTGTGGACGCAGAGCATTGGTTTCATGTTCTAGAGCAGAAGTTTCTGATGCGCTTTGCCGCACAGCAGCTTTTGGGATCTGCCAGTGCGTGTTGGATACTTTCAACGCCATGCAGCTGGTGGACCACCGTGTGACTTGGCAGGAGTTTACAACTGCCTTCCACGAGTACTATATTCCTGCTGGTGTGCTGAACAGGAAGCTAGAAAGTAACATTCAAGTACAGCACTGCTTTCCTGAACCCACTTTTGATCTGTGACAAGTTGGTAACTGTAACAGTATGAACCTTGACTGAGACATTAAATACTGAAACAATATCCTCTTGACAGACCATCTTCAATTCATTAACAAATCTACGGTGGGTGGATGTGTCGTCTTTAGGTCAAAAGTAAATAGCAGTACTAATTAATACCAGCAGACACGCTGTGCCACGAAATGAATGAAAATAGAAAGCTTCTGATGAGACACAGAGAAGCTTGAACACTTCTCTTGGAAATGATTTTGTGAAGTGAACAAGTCAGAAAGAAGTCAGATCTAGCGTATAGGCAGAGTTAATGACTGGATCAACTAATTAGGATAGCAATTTGGCTTTCTTCTTCCCCCTAAAATATTCATTATATTTCAAGCAAGCTAGCTATGCTCGCTGACAAGTTAATGAATGCATACATCATATCAAAAGGTAGTTTACAATTCACCAGAATTTCATTCTAACACCACAAAAATGGGTAAGGCCAGTAACCATGCATAACGTAAAGGTGTATACTGACAGAATCATGCAGGCAGTGAAGGAAGAGGCAGAGAGCGTGTTAACTGAGAGATTAACCAGACCAGTAAGGATATTTGCCTGAAAGAAGAACAAGACACTTAATGCACAGTGAAGTTCAATTACTTGACAATTTCCATTTTCTAGTAATAATAAAGAAAGCAAGCAATGATCTTACCAGAAGGAATGAACCAAGCATATTTTGATTGAATGCATCTTCAAGAATCAAGTTCTTTTGATATGAGGCAAAACCAGCTAATGTGAGGATAGATAAAACCTACATTGGATAATCAGTCAGCATAAACAGTGAAGCATGAACAAAAATTGCCTTGCAAACCCAGCACAGTTGCTTCCAAATCATAAAACGGTAACATTAACAGGCAAAGAAATAAATAGAATGGAATTTTGGACCATGCCGTGCACATTATATCAAGTGGAAACATGACATGTAAGACATACTGACCAAAAGATTACAAAATATTTAAACCATATAAGACTGCATCTAAAAATTTGACCCTGCCGCCTTGGCTTCTTTGGCCTCATTATGGATTAATGTGTAGGAATTTTCAGAAACAAAGTGCATATTGTTCTTGTGTCATTAATTCTTGACATGGTCTAATATTTGTCCACTGTTTAATATACAAACACTACGAAAATGTTAAAGAAAAGACCAACTTGATGTGCTAATGAATGTGTACTATAATTGCACGAAAGAACATACTAGAAAAAGAACAATACCTGAAAATTCTGGCCAAAAACAAGCATAACATAAGCGAAGTTGCACTGCAAAATGAATGTTTTGATCAAGTTTCAAGCTATATTAATTTCCAATTCAATCTTTAGACTCAGTAGAAAAAAGGTTAAGCATCATTGGCCACTTGGCAATTTAGGAGGGTGCCTGCTTGCTAACCAAGATGAAAAGAATTGCTAACTTCTCCAGAGAATATGTTAAGGAATCTGAATTGTTTGGGCATGATGTCTAACTGCCTTGTAGTTTTTATGGGATCAATTAAGTGTTTCCTGGCTAAAATAACTATCATTCAATGTTAAGACCACAATATGGCTCCACAAACCATAAAATTGCTACATAAACTTTTAAAAACATTCTCCAAGATGGCTTCACTCTTCAATATTATTGATTTCATGCTAGAGTAAAAAGTCAACCAGAATTAGTATCTTACCATTCGCCGAGAAACTCTCTCAATATAGCTATCAAAGATGATTGCCAAAATCCTATAAACATGACGTGTAAACAAATCTTAATAATCAGAAAATATTCAAAACAACAATCAAGCATATCGTCCTTGTTTCTTACCAAAAAGATGCGGCAAGAACCCAAATTTGCATGACTTGAGTGTTCCTATTCTTACCTTTTGAACTGGTGTCAACGAACAGATAGAAACCCAAAGAAACACCAATTAGAAACATACCCCAGTATCCTGCGATGAGAGGGTATCCATTAGTGGAATGCATATTTTTACAACAATTTTAATATACAATGCATGCAAATTTATGGCATGCAGCTATTAAAAGGGCACGATTGCTAACGTAATTAGTGTGTACAGCTTAGTAAGGTAAAAAGAAACTATGTGTAGCATACATGAATAGGGTAAAAGAAATAGAAAAAATATTAGTAAGATGCATGTGCAAGACCTGCATCTACATGCTAAGAAGGTTGAACGGTTGTATGTTTCTCAGCATATGAAGAAAATAAATTACAAACTACATAGAACTGTATTTTTTACCGAGGATGCTATAAATGCCCTCCTTATTCTGGCTGATTATATCGGCACTTCTTTTATCAGAAATGAGGTACTCATTCAATCCAGAAGATAGCCAAACCTGGTATCCTGAACCAAAAACAGAGAGAAATCTTTAAGAAAAGTATTATAGCAATGTAAAGTCCATCTAAGTAAATTGGAAAAGTCTGTACCAGCAAGAGTAAGCAGACCAACTAAGCCACAATGTTTTGGATGGATCCTGACAATGGATGTAAGGATAGAAACAGCTGCGAGGGTGAAAAAGAAGTTCCAATGAACGCCATATTCTCCTACATGGACCTACAAGATAAAAACAGTAGTTTCTTCAAATATGGAATTACTTAATAACTTCTCTACCACGTCAGGAAAATTGATATCCAATAACACCACTTTCAGTATTACTAAAAAGCAAATATGTTGTGGTACATAGGGCTTCAGTGTCCAAAAAAGAGGAAATGGGGCATTGTAAATCATAATATAGATCATTGAGGAAAACGAAACAAAACAATTGCAGGCATGCCTACACAAAGACGTTACAGTTACACACCAGTGTATGTGTTATAATGAATCACCGAAATAAGTAAATAGTAATATAGGTAATTGGTCCAAAGAAACAAGAAAAGCACCTGATAATCAACACCCCATGTGGAGATAATGCGAGCAAAACCGAGAAATACTAGTGGACTTATGGAACTCAGTGCTGCCTTGATACTCCTAAGGAACACAAGTAGGAACATTGTAAGATATATCACATGAATCTGGCAGACTGGTGTTGATTGGCACCTATGGTACAGATACTAATGTATTAGCACAGTAAAATTAACGAATTCAAACATTGAAACTGTGAAAGAAGTTCTAGTTTTTAATGACAAATATTCTCTCTTGCTCTATAAAGACTTTTCCTTGCACATATCTTGGCCTCCCACTCTCCATTGGAAAACCAACTAAGGAGGTGCTTCTACCCTTAGTTGATAAGGTGGCAGATTATCTCCCTGGATGGAAGGCTTCTCTTTTGAACAAGGCCGGACGGTTAGTGTTGGTTAAGGTTGTGTTGACGGCTGTCCCAATATATCATTTAATTGCCTTGGACCTTCCAAAATGGGTGATTAAGGCCATTGATAAAAAGCGGCGAGGTTTTCTCTGGAAAGGTCATCAACAGGCCAATGGTGGCAATTGCCTGGTAACTTGGGAGAAGGTACAAAGACCAATTGAATATGGAGGACTTGGGATTCATAATCTTGAATTGCTTGGCTGCACACTTAAGATTCGGTGGCTGTGGGCACAAAAGACAGACGATGAAAGACCTTGGGCTGGCCTTCCTATTGCTGTTCCTCATAAGGCCCGGGCTCTCTTCAATGTTGCAGTCAATGCCATAGTCGGAAATGGAGAGAAAATATTATTCTGGACTGATAGATAGTTGGATGGGTATACCATGGCTGAAATTGCACCCAACTTGTTCAAGGCAGTTCCAAAACGTACAGCCAGAAGGACTATGGCTCAGGCGTTGCATAATAGAAGTTGGACTCAAGATGTTAAGGGAGCTCGTACAGTCGAGGTCCTACTTGAGCTCTTCCAGATCTGGGATATTGTGGATGGTTTCGTTTTGCATCCACAGACTCCAGACCAGTATAAATGGAACTTAACACATGATGGATCCTATAGCAGCAAATCGGCATATAGCCTTCTTCGAGGGATCCATTAAGTTTGGCCCATGGAGAAGGATCTGGAAAACCTGGGCTCCGCGCTGTAAGTTTTTCATCTGGTTGGTTTTTCACAACCGGGTTTGGACAGCTGATCGCTTAGCAAAGAGGAACCTACCCCATCCTGATGCATGTCCTTTGTGTGATAAAGAGGATGAAACAATAAATCATTTGCTAGTGGGCTACGTTTTTGCTCGACAAGTTTGGTCCCTAGTTTTGCAGCAGTTACGGTTGTTGCAGCTGGCACCACAGCCTTCTGTGACTCGTTTCTCAGGGTGGTGGAAAAGATCTATTGCTGTTGTCCCAAAGGAAGCGCGTAAAGGCCTCAATACCTTGATAATCTTAGTAGCTTGGGAGATTTGGAAGCATCGTAATACTTGTGTCTTTGATAATAAGAGGCCAAGTGTTCAAGAAGTCATTACGGCTATTAGCTTAGAGGGAGGGCTTTGGTGCTCAGCGGGGGCCTCCAAACTCCAGGAACTTGTTGTTAGGTCGTTGCCGTCTGGGGCTTAAGGCTTGCAGGCTTTTGGTCGTTTTTTATGTTCTTTGTGTGGTGATCCTATAATCCAAGGATCAGTGAGTGGGTGTGTGAGTTGTGGGGTGTGTGTTGGGTCTCTTGGACCAGTGAGTTGTGGGGTGTGTGTGTTCGGTCTCTTCGACCTGTGTACCTTTTCTGCCTTAATGAAATGACGCGCAGTTCTCCTGCGCTGTTCGAGAAAAAAAAATGATTACACTAGATAAATGGAGCATCAGGTGTCAGTGTACTAAATGAGAATCAGTGGACTTATGCCATGCAGTGGACCACACTTTTTCCAAGTGTCTATTATATCCCTAAAGATATTTTGTTATGATAAATAATATCAAAAATCATAATTAAGGACTTACATTGAGGCTATATTTCGTGCTTGTCTGGATACCAGTGCGTTAGCCACTACAAAAGATCCTACTCCAAGATCCATCTGTTAGACCATGTGTCAAATTCTTAATATTATTAAAATAGGAAGATGATTCCAGATTGTACATTGCAACTTCTGAACTTCAAAATCAGTAGTAATACATTCCAAATTATGCATGGCAGCATAGGTTCAACACTGAAAACAATAAGCAGAGAATTTCTAGACAAAAGGACCAAACAACAACAACAACATAGCCTTTTGTCCAAGCAAGTTGAGGTAGGCTAGAGATGAAACCCAAAAGAGACGAGAAACAGGGAGACACATAAAGGGACATAAAGGACACAAGACAAAAAGAGGTCACGGTTCAGGCACGTTGATTACCAATCTTCAAGCGCTCCTGTCCATAACTAAATCTTTGAAGATATTCCACTCCTTAAGATCTCTCTTAACGGACTCGTCCCAAGTTAATTTAGGTCGACCTCTACCGCTCTTTACATTATCGGCTCGCTTTAGAACTCCACTACGCACCGGCGCCTCAGGAGGCCTCCGTTGGACATGTCCAAACCATCTCAACCGATGTTGAATCAATTTCTCCTCAATTGGTGCCACCCCAACTCTATCCCGAATATCGTCGTTCCGAACTCTATCCCTCCTTGTGTGCCCACAACATCAACGCAACATACGCATCTCTGCTACACTCAATTGCTAGACATGTCGCCTTTTTATAGGCCAACACTCAGCACCGTATAACATCGCCGGACGAATCGTCGTCCTATAGAACTTACCTTTTAGCTTCTGAGGCACCCTTTTGTCACAGAGGACGTCAGAAGCTTGACGTCATTTCAACCAGCCGGCTGAAATTCTATGCCTAACATCTTCATCAATGTCTCCATCCTTTTGTAGCATCGACCCTAAATACCGAAAAATATCCTTCTTGGCCACCACTTGCCCATCGAGGCTAACGTCTCCCTCCTCATGCCTAATCACGCTGAAATCGCACCTCATGTACTCGGTCTTAGTCCTACTAAGTCTGAACCCTTTCGACTCTAACGTGTGCCTCCATAGTTCTAATTTCCTATTAACCCCTGCCCTACTGTCGTTAACCAGCACCACATCATCAGCAAAGAGCATACACCAAGGGATATCACATTGTATGTCTCTTGTGACCTCATCCATCACCAAAGCAAATAAATAAGGGCTCAAAGCTGACCCTTGATGCAGTCCTATTTTAATTGGAAGTCACTGGTGTCGTCATCATATGTTCGGATAAACGTCACCACATCCCTGTACATATCCTTGATGAGGGTAACGTACTTAGTTGGAATTTTGTATTTTTCCAAGGCCCACCATATGACATTTCTCGGTACTTTGTCATATGCCTTCTCAAGGTCAATAAAGACCATGTGCAAGTCCTTCTTCTGCTCCCTATATCTCTCCATCAATTGTCGTAATAAGAAAATCGCCTCTATGGTCGACCTACCAAGTATGAACTCAAACTGATTTTAGGTCACATGTGTCATTCTCCTTAGGCGATGCTCCATAACCCTCTCCCAGAGCTTCATCGTTTGGCTCATCAACTTAATCCCACGGTAGTTAATACAACTTTGAACATCTCCCTTATTCACAAAAGGACCAAAGTAATAGAAATAAAAACTGGGAAGAATAAAAGGTTATTTCATATAGATGTTTTTTGCTTGCCATTTCTAGAAAAAAAATAAAGGCGATTGTGTATGCAAACACAGGAACAAAAGATAGCCAAAGGTGATTATTAGTTCATGTTTCCCGGCCAAAGTTCTGTTCACTGAACCAAGCTGATAAAGTCAGATACGCATAAATCTTTAAAGTGGCAGAGCAAGGAATCTCGGAGCCTAGACAAGCCTAAGCATGGCTAACATACACCAAAGTCCATAGACCATGTACATAACTACACAAGCAGAGTTGTTTTGCCTGCACTCTAGGGTCTGGAACTACACTGTTTGACGGCAGTGAGGCCAGGCAAATGCCCTGAGTCACCAGGCCATCAATCTTTAAGTATGCACAGTTTTTTTTTTGGTGGTGGGGGAGGGGGGGAGGCAGTGGGATAAGGCACAGTTGGTTCTTGAGTAGCACTTGTATTCATCATGATGGTTCTAGGCCCAAACATGTACAGGTGTGGACAAAACAATGGGGAGATACCAATAAGAATATATCTCTAAAAAATTGCAATACTGATGAAGAGATGACAAAGAGCTAAAGATAAGAAAAAATGAAAGGAAAAAATTGGGTGAATATATGACTTACGATGCCACTACCATATGTTTCAGCCTTGGCATAGCGTCTTGGAAATATTTTGAAGTCCACAGCTAATATACACAAACATGTCACCAGAACCTACAGATTACATAATCAGTTTTGATACTTCAGTGGTGCTACTACATCTCCACTAAAGGACACAAGTTTACCACTGAAACACGGTAAGAAGATATGTCTTTCCTGAGCGAAGGTGCCTGACTGAACCCATCTCTAAGATGAAACTGAGACCTGGGAGGACAGGATTACATCAATTACTCAATAGCACAAGCTGTGTTGCTAGAAGGAAATACAAAATGGACTTTAGATGGCAGAATCTAAAATGGCTTTCCATAAACATTCATGTAATAACTCATACGAAATACCTTTTAAACATAATGTAGATGGATATCAGGACTACAAGAGAAATAGCACACGTAAAAACCCATTCAGATAAGACCTGCAAAACCAAGGAATAACCAAAGGATCAACAGTTTCCTTTTGTTCCAACTAAAAAGTGTTTAACTTATGCACTGTACTGCAAAGTTTGTTTCTCTGTGTGCTCTTTGATCCTTTTTAATTCAAAAACACTGGCGACTAAGCACAAGTTGCACAACCAAAATATAGAGGAGGGTTACTTAGTGTGAAAACCAAAATAATTGGCAATACAACAGTGAGATAATCTACACCTAGTGTAGAGAAGTACTGCATCCAATATTTACGAACAGGGTGAACTTGATCATCATTTTTCTTTGCTGAATCCTTCCTAGAATTATCTAAAACATGACAAAACAAGGGAAGTATTGTTCTTTGTCAGATCAAATGTATACATGGAAAATAAAATAAGAGAGTGCTTATTTGTTAATGTGAAAATTTAAAAGGTCACACTTAAAATACAGAGTATGGTTGGAATGGATGGCCTAATCTATGGCATCAACCATCAGACTTATCAACAAGTTAGAAACGGAGGCTGACACGGATAGTTTTTAATAGAAAATTAAAATTATACATATTCTATGCTGACACTAGAATAATTCACGGTTTGCATAAAACAGATCCACAGTAATAAATCTGCAAAAGTTGCCGCCTACTAGTGATTTGATTTCCCAATCATATTAGTGGATCTCACTTGCAGATTTGTCATGGGAATTGTTTCAGTGACGCCTTACACTACAATATAAGAGCAGAATTCACAGCATTTCAGATGAACTGACCTCTGCTGCTCCGCTTTCTGAGAACTACCAATGCCTATGCACGAAAGGAGAAAACCAAGTCAAATCCCTAAGACCCTAACTCGGCATGCTTGGGCATACAGAAATTGGCAGTAGATTTGAATGGGTTACCAGCACGACGGTGGAGAGCGCCGCGATCTCCAGCAGGGAAGACCCTGTCAGGTTACTCACGAATCTGCATCATCAAGGCACGGGAGGGTTAATTAGAGTCGTAAGGGCGAGAAGGGAAGCGACTGGAACCGCAGCGTCGATTCGTGGGCTAGGGACTCTGGACTCACTGCTCCTTGAGGAGCTTATTCGGGTTCAGGGGTGTAACAGAACCGCCCAATTATACGAGATTAAGTAAGAAAATCATCCAACGGATGGACAATTTACCAAACTTAAGCCCGTATAACCCGGTAGTCCGTGAAATCTCGACGGATTTCAAACCATTTCACATCACAGCCAAGATCGTAATAAGTTCAGCGATTACCTTCATAAGTTACACAGCAGTTTGCGGCACAAAATACATCGGAGTTTAAACATAGTTATTACAAACCAGTTTCAAATAAAGTAGCGGAAGCATTAGTTCAAAGCACACACACACACACATCTTTTCCAAAATACAGTGCCAGCTCGCGATCATCTCCCACAAAAGCATCAGGCGAGGAGTAGTGAGTGACCATTGCCCATGGTCCTAGGCTTCGCCCATTGCAGGGTAGAGACAGTTGATACAATACCCATAGTACATCTGTCCATCTGCAACAAGTGGGAACAAAGCCCTGAGTACGAGAAGGTACTCAGCTAGACTTACCCGACAGAACCAAAACAAAAGACTCCAAGGATCATGATAGGCTTTTTGGTGGGGTAGCTGACTCTTTTGCAAGAAAAGCATTTTTAGCTTACCAAATCATTTACAAAAGCATGTCATCTTTTAATTCTTTATTCTCCTGTCAACTCTGTTTGCACTTAAGCTAAAGTAACCATGTAATTGAGCAAGCAAGGATCACCATTGATCTTTGACAATAATTACCATGTCATTTTCCACATAACTAGCCAAGTGTTGTATCCATGTTACTACGATGAAGTAACTCAAGTCAAGTGTTCACTATCCAGTGAACGATGGCGATTCGAATCGATTATTAACCAGCTGGTAATTTATTCCTCACACAAACCTCACTCACCCGCTAAAGTGAGGTATTGGTCACCGAGTCAACCATTCAGGTAAAGTCGCGAGCTTGCCAGGAACCACATGTACCCGGGGGCCGCCCGACTGCTCTTTGGCCTTATCATCGCGCCCCCGTTTCCTGCCACTACTGCTCCGGTACAGTGCGTTGCGGGCAATCCACTCGGCCCGAATAATCTCCCAGCTTCGCGGTCGAAAGGTACTTTATTCGGCCAGCTAAATGTGAGGCATGCGTTCAACATGACTCGAGGCCCGACAACGGACGGTCCTTAATCGACACAGACGGAAGACACTACAGTCCAGAACCCTGCAAGCTTCCGCCCGGTCTCACATTCATTTCCACACTGAGTTATTCTCACATGACATCTCTTTCACAAACCAGGTAATCCCCTATAGCTCGCGGATGACAGGCAATCACCCGACTTCTACCGGTCTAAGCAAGCTAAGCAAGTATTGACCGTGGACACCAGGGTGACAAGGATCGGGTAAAACAAGGTGGAACAAGGTATAATGCAGCAACGTTTGCAAACAACTCCTAAACTTAATGCATTAGATTAAGTAAAATTAATAATTAATTATTTGCAAACCGGGGGAGAAATGCTCCGGGGCTTGCCTCGCTCGAAGGTACTGGGACGATGGTCGGGACACTCCGGAAGCTCTTCACCGGACTCCTCTTCTACTTCTGCTGGCTCCGGCTCCTCGGGCTGCTCCTCTGCGTCCTCGGGAACAACTGTCGGAACCACTTCCTGCGATCCTGTATGATGCAGAAGTATGAGTGCAACATGCATAGGTGAAATGCAGAAGTGACATGAGATGATGAAGATGCGGAATGCATACGGTGTAATGAATGTATTATGTCATCGGATTATGTGGAACTTATGACTCTTCTACAAGGTAGTCAACATCATCCAAGAACATGTACTCGGAAACTACCAACACTAGTTCCTACCATGCGAGAGTATTTGAGAATCAAGAGGCTTCAAAGATACACCAAAGTATAATTTTCCAACTAACTTTGCATTAAGAATAAATAGAAACCCTAATTAGTCCTATGGTTGAACAGCAACACATATTTTAGTAGCTCATAAAAATCTTATAAAATTACAGTGGGTTACTAATATCAAGAATAGCTTGACATAAAATTTTTACTGCATTTGGATAACTAGAACTTACTATACAAAAATAACAAATTAAGGCCTAAAATAGATATTTAAAATACTTTACATTATGAAAAGTATCAAACAACAGATTTAGGAATTTTCCTACTATCTATTACCTAAACAAACACTATAGAAAAATTATCACTTGCATGTTTTATTCAAATTTATTTAAATAACAAAAATAACAAATATTGGTAACAAAAAGCATTTGAACTGCAACTATACATTTTTCTACAGAACAACCATGAAATAAAATTACCCTAGCAAGTACATGGCATAACAGGATTAATAAATTTGGAATCATATTTTTCTGACTTTTCTAGGATTTATTAAGTATTTATCAAGAAAATAGCCATTTTACTATTTAATTATAAACTCTACAGAAAAGTACATCAAATATGACATGCAACAATTTTATACCATAGATCTGGTCCCAAAGAGTCCATAGAAATTTGTTTCATCAAATTTGGAGCTAAAATGAGCAAGTTACAATTTTTTTTAAAGCATTTATACATTTTCTGAAAAATCATTTCCAAAAATCCTTTTTAAATCCAGTCGCTGAACGGCTAGACGCACCCGGCGATCTACACACGCGTGCGCACACAGAGACAGACAGGCGGGCCCGCGGGTCAACCGGGTCCCACGCGTCAGCCGCTCCGAGTCAAGGAGGGCGCTGACCGCGCGGATCTCGACGACGGCGAGGTCGCCGGCGACGAGGTCACCACCGTCGTGATCCTCAAGGCGAGGCGGTCCCGTTGAGATCATTGGCCTGACCGGAGGAGCTCGAAATCGAGCTTGCCACCGGCCATGGCGGCTCGGCGGCGCTGCTCACCGGCGGGAGCTCCTCTCCGGCCACGGGGCGGCACGGGAGAAGGTGTCCGAGCACCGGGAGGAGGAGGCGAACAAGATGCTCGCGCGAGTGAGGGAAAAGAAGAGGCGGAGGCGGGGTTTCCACGGAGCGGAGAACCACGGTGAGCTCGGCCGGAACTCCGGCGAGCGATTGGCGGGGCTGTGGAGCTTACCGCGGGAGATGGAGGTGAGCACGGGGTGCGCCAGAGAGAGAGGAAGCTCGTGGCGAGATGGAGAGGTCTGCGGTGGCCGGAGCTCGTCGGAACGCGCGCGTTCGGCGAGCGCGTGCGGTGGCGGAGGCGGAAACGGCAGCTGCGCTCGGTGAACAAGCGAGGAGGCAGAGCGGAGGGAGGAATGGCGAGGCGCTGCGCGGGGGGGGGTTAAGGCGTGGGCGCTCGCGCTGGTGGGGGCGACCGAGCGCCACCCGGCTGCTGTGGCCGGCATGCGGCCGCCACGCGGCGTGCGTGCTCTGCCGGAGCGCCAGCGCGCGCGGGCGAGGGCGCGGGCGGAGGAGGGAGACGGCCGGCTGGGCCTGGGCCGAGGCGGAGGCGACGCGGGCGAGCGCGCGGGAGTGGCGCGGGCCGCATCCGGACGTGGGCCGAACAGGAGGCGGCGGCCTGCTAAGGAAAAACCGGATTTTTGATTTTCCAAATTCAAATTTAAATGCATTTCAAACTTCAAACCAAATTTTGAACAAGAAAAAAGCATTTTATGGATTTGGCCCAAAAATGAAAGTTGCTCAAAATTAAATTCTCTACAACTTTGATTAAGGGGCCATCTCAAAATTCTTGATAGATTTTGAATGACAAAATAAAAGCTAAAATAGGGGAAATTTTGAATATTTTTCATAATTATTTTTAAGCAAGTTTTGACAAATTTTTGAGCTCCAAAATTTGAACTAGGGTTCCAAGTGATGTAGAATCTATAGTTGCGAGGTTTTGGTACAAATGTGATTATCATATTAATATATTTCATCACCTATATCATTTTCAAGCTTTTATTTGATTTAAATTGTAACATTATCACACATGATTATGATGACATGAATGCTATGCAATATGATTGCCAGGCAAAAATGCATTGCTTAACACCGGAGTGTTACAGCCTTCCCCCCTTATAAAAATCTCGTCCCGAGATTTGGGTTACGAACCATTTATTATAAAAATCTTCATAGGCGTTCTTTAAGTATTCACCCGTTTCCCAAGATGCATCCCCTTCATCGTGATGACTCCATTGTATCTTATACGTTTTCACCACACTGTTTCGAGTAGCCCTTTCCTTGGTATCCAATACTCGAACTGGTTGCTCACGATACACCAAATCTGACTTTAGTTTTATGCCTCGAGGTTCAATCCTTTCCTCTGGAACGCGCAAACACTTCTTGAGATGTGATACATGAAAAACTGGGAATATAGCACCCATTGACTCTGGTAAATCCAATTTGTAAGCCACAGGACCCTTCCGTTCCAGGATTTTATAAGGTCCCACAAATCTGGCGGCCAGCTTTCTGTGCACACCAAATCTTTTCTTTTTCATTGGCGTAACTTTTAGATAGACATAGTCACCAACTTCGAACACAAGCGGTCTCCTTCTCTTATCTGCATAACTTTTCTGACGTGACTGGGCTGCTCTCATATTCTGCTGGATGATATGAACTTTCCTTTCGGCGTCTTCTACGAAGTCAATACCATAATACCTTCTTTCTCCGGGCTCAATCCAGTTTAACGGTGTTCTACACTTTCGGCCATACAGAGCCTCAAAAGGTGCCATCTTGATACTCTCTTGATAGCTGTTATTGTATGAGAACTCTGCTAATGGTAACCATGACTCCCATGAACCTCTGGAAGACAACACACAGGCTCTTAACATATCTTCTAGAACAGCATTAACTCTCTCAGTTTGACCATCTGTTTGAGGATGATAGGCAGTGCTACGAATCAGACTAGTCCCCAAACCTTTGTGCAAGTGCTCCCAAAAGTGAGCAGTGAACTGTGACCCTCTGTCAGACACTATAGTCTTTGGTATGCCATGCAACCTAACAATCTCTGCAATATACTTCTCAGCATATTGAGGTGGTCTATATTCCGTTTTGACAGGCAAAAAGTGGGCTGTCTTAGTAAGACGATCCACAATTACCCAAATGGAATCGTGACCTTTTTGAGTAGTGGGTAGACCCGTGATAAAATCCATACTTATGTCATCCCACTTCCAACTCGGTACTGACAAAGGTTGTAGCATTCCGGCAGGCTTCATGTGAATTGCTTTTACTCTACAACATGTGTCACATCTGGCTACATACGCTGCAATTTCCTTCTTCATTTTGGTCCACCAATAACGAGGTCTTAGTTCTTGATATATTTTACTGCTGCCAGGATGAATAGACAACTTAGAGAGATGAGCTTCATCCAAAATTTTATTCTTAAGCTCTCTATCCTTTGGAACAACAAGACGGTTGTCGAACCACAACACATCCTGCTCATCCACCCTGAAGTGTTTCGAGGGTTCTTCTTGAATCTTCTTTTTAATGTGGAATATCCCCTTGTCTGTTTTCTGACCTTCTATAATCTTACTCTCCAAGGAACAACTGACCTGAATACTTTGTAGCACGGCAGGGTGCATTAGATCGAAACCATCTTCAAGCAAGGGTTGCACATTCATACAATGTGACTTTCTGCTTAAAGCATCAGCTACCACATTGGCTTTCCCAGGGTGATACTGTACATTCAAGTTGTAGTCTTTGATCAGTTCTAACCATCTTCGCTGTCTCATGTTCAATTCTGGTTGGGTGAAAATGTACTTGAGACTCTTATGATCGGTGAAAATGTTGCACACATTACCCAGCAGATAGTGTCTCCAAATCTTTAAGGCATGCACCACAGCGGCAAGCTCAAGATCGTGTGTCGGGTAATTGATTTCATGTTTTCTCAACTGTCGGGAGGCATAAGCAATTACTCTTCCTTCTTGCATTAGCACACACCCTAATCCTGTTTTTGATGCGTCGCAGAACACATCAAAAGGTTTCTCGATGTCGGGTTGTGCAAGAACTGGAGCAGTGGTCAACAGTTTCCGCAAGGTATGGAAAGCTGTCTCACACTCCTCTGTCCACACAAACTTGTGATCTTTCTGTAACAAACTTGTCATAGGCTTGGCAATCTTCGAGAAGTCTGGGATAAAACGGCGATAGTAACCCGCTAACCCTAGGAAACTTCTGACTTCTGACACTGTGGTTGGAGTCTTCCAATCCATAACCTCTTGCACTTTACTCGGATCTACAGAAACTCCATTCTCAGATAGGATATGACCGAGGAAAGGAACTTTCTTCAACCAAAATTCACATTTGCTGAACTTAGCATATAACTTATGATCTCTCAACCTAGTCAAGACAATTCTCAGATGCTCTTCATGCTCTTTCTCGTTTTCAGAGTATACTAGAATGTCATCAATGAAGACAACTACAAACTTGTCCAACTCTGGCATGAAAACTGTATTCATCAGATACATAAAATATGCAGGAGCATTTGTTAGTCCAAATGACATAACAAGATACTCGTACAACCCGTATCTGGTAGAAAAGGCGGTTTTCGGAACATCTTGAGGTCTAATCTTTATCTGATGATACCCAGACCTTAAGTCTATCTTGGAGAACACTCTGGCTTTAGCTAACTGATCAAACAGAACATCAATATGAGGCAAGGGATATTTATTCTTGATAGTTACAGCGTTAAGAGGTCGGTAATCCACACACATCCTGAGAGTACCCTCTTTCTTTTTCTTTACAAACAAGGCAGGACATCCCCATTCAGACTTACTTGGGCGAATAAACCCCTTTTTTAACAACTCTTCCAACTGTTTCTTCAACTCAGCTAACTCATCCGGAGGCATCCGATAAGGTCTCCTCGAAATTGGAGCTGTCCCGGGGATCAACTCGATTCCAAACTCAACATCTCTATCTGGAGGAAGGCCAGGCAACTCGTCTGGAAACACATCCGGGAACTCACATACTACTGGGATCTGATGGATAGGAGCAACTTCCATGGCACAGGTCACACTCACAAGATCTGTTCTTTTAGGCAATGGTACCTGAAAAGTACCCTCTGCCTGGGGATCTTTAAGGGTAAGCATCCTACTGCTTGTATCTATGACTGCTTCCCAGTCTTTCATCCAGTTCATTCCTATTATTACATCCAAAACTAGTCCAGGCATAACTACCAGGTTCACTCGGAACTTCCGACTACCTAACTCAAGGGTTGCCCCTCTAACCATCTTATTGGTTAACACATCAGCTCCTGCTGAACTTATGCGATAACCATAACTCAATTCTGTGCATAGTTGTTCATGCTTCCGTGCAAATGCTTGACTCATGAAAGAATGCGAAGATCCAGAATCAAAAAGAACAACTGCAGGGTGATGGTTCACAAGAAACTTACCAGCAGTTACGGGCTCTCCCTCAGGAACTTCATCAATGGCGGTGTGGTGTACACGAGCATTGTAAGTCTGTTGCTTCTTTTTCGGCGGATAAGGGCAGAACTTGGAAAAGTGGCCTGGCTGACCACAGTTGTAGCAGGGCCCTTTCACTGTACCAGCAGACCCTATAGCTCCCTTGGAGTTGCTCTGTTCTGCAGCTGCGCTGGTCTTTGTTGGCGGCACTGCGATCTTGTACGGTTTCTGTGGTCCCTTGTAGTTCTGGGTTTTATGCTGCGGCGGCCTGAACCTCGCACCAGGTGCGGACGGACGATAAGATGAACGGTTGGCAGGGACAACTCTGGACTGGGATGGTCCTGACTCGAACACTCTCTTGCGGTTCTTGGACGCGGTGTAAGCGTTATTGTTCTTCTCTTGCTTCAAACAGTCACTGATAAAGTCGTTGAATCTGTTGCGGGTATTGGTACCCACGTGCTTCATCATCTTCGGACTCAACCCTCTCTTGAAACTAGCAATCTTCTTTGCATCTGTGTCAACCATGTCTGGGGCATAGCGGCACAAGTTATTAAAGGCATGCAGATACTGTGTCACCGTCTTGGTACCCTGATTCAAGGCTAAGAACTCTCCAAGCTTCATCTCAACCAACCCTGGGGGAATATAAACTCCCTTAAAAGCTTCAGTGAAATCCCTCCAAGAGATCTGGGCATTAGGAGGAAAAGTACTGCGGTGATGCTTCCACCACATTCCTGCTGGTCCTTGTAACTGATGTGCAGCATACTCTACTTTCAGAACTTCTGTCATCCTTAACACACGGAACTTATCTTCCATAGTGTTGATCCATTCTTCGGCATCAAGTGGCTCTGCTGCTTCCTTGAAAATAGGTGGCCTCGTATCCATGAAATCCTTGAAACTGCTGTACTGGTTCACTCCATGGCCACCACCTTGATTATTTCCTCTTTGAACATTTTCCGCGATGGTACGCAGAAAGTCTTCCATATTCCTCTGTGATTGTTCAGTACTGCGTTGACTTCCAAGAAACTGTGTGAAGAACATTTCTGCGGTAAGCGGCGGAGGAGGGGGCAAATGTGGTTCTGGACGTGGTTCCTGGTGGTTGACATTGTTGGCACCACTTCCACCAGCTCCTGCACCGTTGCCACCAGTCTCAGCGGCTTCGTACGTAGCACGACGAGTGTTGGCCATCTGCATATTTCAGCAACAAGCAACAATTGAGCGAAGTTGTAGAAATTGTATTCGAATGAACAATCATGCCATACTGAATTCATTGGAGAGAACAAGTCATACAAGAAAACAGAGGCGCAATAATTCATTCCAATTAAACAACAGCACCAATTAAGCTACTTCAAAAGCAACATCGCGTTCCATACAACCACGTTGCCAGCATACATACACTGGACTTTTATGCGTTCGGGTATCGCATACACAACCAAACTCCAAAGATCGTCAGTCTCAAGGTCGAACAGGATACATCATGATACATGAAAACCAAAAGAAGGCCATCGCGTCAAGCCTAGCTACTAACGCAGGACACTATCCTACTCCTCGGGGCCATCGTCGATGTCGGAGGCGTCGCCATCGCTACCCTCAGCTGCAGCGTCGTCGTCGATGTCCATCTGAGCGGCGTTCGGAGGAGCATACGGGCCTATCCCGTTGTAGAGGGCATGGAACTCTTCATGCAAGTTGGCATTGTACTCTTCTAGCTCCTCGACCCTCTGCCTCAGAAGGTCCCTCTCGTTCCAGGCTTCATTCCTTTCTTGTACTAGCTGCTCCAACAAGCGATCTGCATTCCTGTTGGCCTGAGTCAGCCTCTGTACTTGCTGCATGGAACTCTCGCCTCTCTCGAGAGCTCGGTCCCGCTGCAAGCTCATATCAGCCAACTGCTCCTGCAAGCTAGCTATGGCACGCGCTTGCTTTTTCTTCTGCTTCCTTGCTTCAAGCCGATCATCACCACGTAGGCCAGTCAAGGTCCAATAGGTATTCTCCAGACCTTGGTATGCTCTGATGGCTGCATACATGGCACTCATGGTGTGATTGTCGCTAGCCAGTCCTTCACTGGGGCCTCTAACCAGGGCACTTCCTTGCGGCTGTACCCAAATGGCGTCGCGAGGATCATCTCTCGGGAAGGTACCGGCCAAAGCTGCTGCTAACTCATTGGGAAATCTGCTCATGATGTCTCGGATGACGCGAAAAGCTGCGCCCTCTGCACCCTCGACTGGAGTGCGTCCTTCGAACTCCAAATGCCAACCATCCCATTCTGGCGCATCACCAAGAGCAGGGACGGTGATCTCTACCACAGCAAGTCCATCTTCAGCTAGCTGGCTCTCGCTCCAAGAGTAAACTGGCTCTTGTCCCTCCGGGTACCCCACATCATGGAGCACTCTCCAAAGCAAGGTGGGCATGCCAAACTCGCTTAGAAAAGTGTCCGTGTTGCGGTGCTCCCGCGGGGCTAGCTGACGACGGGGTGCTCTTCCTCCAGTGGACTTGCGGGCAGTCTGCTTCGTGCGGGCCATCTGTAGCACAAGTTTTAAATTACCCGGTGAGAACATATTTTAGTTGAGGTCACTTTTATCGAAATGGGATAATCCTTTTATAAGGGGAGGAATGCATGCCATGAATGAAATGCACAAACAATATGATGCATGCACGAGTCTTACGTTCTCACAAACTTATGAAATAAAAGCATCTAACGGTGAATTCGGTGGCATACAACGATCTCTCATATACGTAACTAATTCGGTCTACACGATACGCTGTTATGTACCTGCAGAAAACTCATTTCAGCCCATTCCCCATGAATGCATGAAAGCAGTAAACCTACCTACACGCTTTACACGAATCCCCAGATGCGTGTACAACGGTAGTGACTACCCAAACACATCGTCCTATTGACGGCATCGCCTCAACGGACGGAACACCCACACATGCGACACTTTTATAAAAACATGTGTAAAACATGTAATTATCCAAGTATCATATAAGCACTTTCCCTAGATCGGCGGTGTATCCGATCATGCTCTCACAACTCACACTTACCGAAGCGTAGAGGTAACTGATCCATACATTACCACTCAATTAAGTGGCACTCATACAATAGCACGCCGTATGAGCAACGAAAAAGAAATATGGTGCAAGAACCCCAAGTTAGTACTTAAATAGCCACCTAGAGTCCTTAACTGGGCATACAGGATATGACCACTGGCACACTTTTTAGTTTCAAAATCCCACTTGTTAAGCAAGGTTTTGGTTTAAATACACTTATGAACAGTAATTACGCTAAACCATGCTCCGATGCCAGCTGTAACAGAACCGCCCAATTATACGAGATTAAGTAAGAAAATCATCCAACGGATGGACAATTTACCAAACTTAAGCCCGTATAACCCGGTAGTCCGTGAAATCTCGACGGATTTCAAACCATTTCACATCACAGCCAAGATCGTAATAAGTTCAGCGATTACCTTCATAAGTTACACAGCAGTTTGCGGCACAAAATACATCGGAGTTTAAACATAGTTATTACAAACCAGTTTCAAATAAAGTAGCGAAAGCATTAGTTCAAAGCACACACACACACACACATCTTTTCCAAAATACAGTGCCAGCTCGCGATCATCTCCCACAAAAGCATCAGGCGAGGAGTAGTGAGTGACCATTGCCCATGGTCCTAGGCTTCGCCCATTGCAGGGTAGAGACAGTTGATACAATACCCATAGTACATCTGTCCATCTGCAACAAGTGGGAACAAAGCCCTGAGTACGAGAAGGTACTCAGCTAGACTTACCCGACAGAACCAAAACAAAAGACTCCAAGGATCATGATAGGCTTTTTGGTGGGGTAGCTGACTCTTTTGCAAGAAAAGCATTTTTAGCTTACCAAATCATTTACAAAAGCATGTCATCTTTTAATTCTTTATTCTCCTGTCAACTCTGTTTGCACTTAAGCTAAAGTAACCATGTAATTGAGCAAGCAAGGATCACCATTGATCTTTGACAATAATTACCATGTCATTTTCCACATAACTAGCCAAGTGTTGTATCCATGTTACTACGATGAAGTAACTCAAGTCAAGTGTTCACTATCCAGTGAACGATGGCGATTCGAATCGATTATTAACCAGCTGGTAATTTATTCCTCACACAAACCTCACTCACCCGCTAAAGTGAGGTATTGGTCACCGAGTCAACCATTCAGGTAAAGTCGCGAGCTTGCCAGGAACCACATGTACCCGGGGGCCGCCCGACTGCTCTTTGGCCTTATCATCGCGCCCCCGTTTCCTGCCACTACTGCTCCGGTACAGTGCGTTGCGGGCAATCCACTCGGCCCGAATAATCTCCCAGCTTCGCGGTCGAAAGGTACTTTATTCGGCCAGCTAAATGTGAGGCATGCGTTCAACATGACTCGAGGCCCGACAACGGACGGTCCTTAATCGACACAGACGGAAGACACTACAGTCCAGAACCCTGCAAGCTTCCGCCCGGTCTCACATTCATTTCCACACTGAGTTATTCTCACATGACATCTCTTTCACAAACCAGGTAATCCCCTATAGCTCGCGGATGACAGGCAATCACCCGACTTCTACCGGTCTAAGCAAGCTAAGCAAGTATTGACCGTGGACACCAGGGTGACAAGGATCGGGTAAAACAAGGTGGAACAAGGTATAATGCAGCAACGTTTGCAAACAACTCCTAAACTTAATGCATTAGATTAAGTAAAATTAATAATTAATTATTTGCAAACCGGGGGAGAAATGCTCCGGGGCTTGCCTCGCTCGAAGGTACTGGGACGATGGTCGGGACACTCCGGAAGCTCTTCACCGGACTCCTCTTCTACTTCTGCTGGCTCCGGCTCCTCGGGCTGCTCCTCTGCGTCCTCGGGAACAACTGTCGGAACCACTTCCTGCGATCCTGTATGATGCAGAAGTATGAGTGCAACATGCATAGGTGAAATGCAGAAGTGACATGAGATGATGAAGATGCGGAATGCATACGGTGTAATGAATGTATTATGTCATCGGATTATGTGGAACTTATGACTCTTCTACAAGGTAGTCAACATCATCCAAGAACATGTACTCGGAAACTACCAACACTAGTTCCTACCATGCGAGAGTATTTGAGAATCAAGAGGCTTCAAAGATACACCAAAGTATAATTTTCCAACTAACTTTGCATTAAGAATAAATAGAAACCCTAATTAGTCCTATGGTTGAACAGCAACACATATTTTAGTAGCTCATAAAAATCTTATAAAATTACAGTGGGTTACTAATATCAAGAATAGCTTGACATAAAATTTTTACTGCATTTGGATAACTAGAACTTACTATACAAAAATAACAAATTAAGGCCTAAAATAGATATTTAAAATACTTTACATTATGAAAAGTATCAAACAACAGATTTAGGAATTTTCCTACTATCTATTACCTAAACAAACACTATAGAAAAATTATCACTTGCATGTTTTATTCAAATTTATTTAAATAACAAAAATAACAAATATTGGTAACAAAAAGCATTTGAACTGCAACTATACATTTTTCTACAGAACAACCATGAAATAAAATTACCCTAGCAAGTACATGGCATAACAGGATTAATAAATTTGGAATCATATTTTTCTGACTTTTCTAGGATTTATTAAGTATTTATCAAGAAAATAGCCATTTTACTATTTAATTATAAACTCTACAGAAAAGTACATCAAATATGACATGCAACAATTTTATACCATAGATCTGGTCCCAAAGAGTCCATAGAAATTTGTTTCATCAAATTTGGAGCTAAAATGAGCAAGTTACAATTTTTTTTAAAGCATTTATACATTTTCTGAAAAATCATTTCCAAAAATCCTTTTTAAATCCAGTCGCTGAACGGCTAGACGCACCCGGCGATCTACACACGCGTGCGCACACAGAGACAGACAGGCGGGCCCGCGGGTCAACCGGGTCCCACGCGTCAGCCGCTCCGAGTCAAGGAGGGCGCTGACCGCGCGGATCTCGACGACGGCGAGGTCGCCGGCGACGAGGTCACCACCGTCGTGATCCTCAAGGCGAGGCGGTCCCGTTGAGATCATTGGCCTGACCGGAGGAGCTCGAAATCGAGCTTGCCACCGGCCATGGCGGCTCGGCGGCGCTGCTCACCGGCGGGAGCTCCTCTCCGGCCACGGGGCGGCACGGGAGAAGGTGTCCGAGCACCGGGAGGAGGAGGCGAACAAGATGCTCGCGCGAGTGAGGGAAAAGAAGAGGCGGAGGCGGGGTTTCCACGGAGCGGAGAACCACGGTGAGCTCGGCCGGAACTCCGGCGAGCGATTGGCGGGGCTGTGGAGCTTACCGCGGGAGATGGAGGTGAGCACGGGGTGCGCCAGAGAGAGAGGAAGCTCGTGGCGAGATGGAGAGGTCTGCGGTGGCCGGAGCTCGTCGGAACGCGCGCGTTCGGCGAGCGCGTGCGGTGGCGGAGGCGGAAACGGCAGCTGCGCTCGGTGAACAAGCGAGGAGGCAGAGCGGAGGGAGGAATGGCGAGGCGCTGCGCGGGGGGGGTTAAGGCGTGGGCGCTCGCGCTGGTGGGGGCGACCGAGCGCCACCCGGCTGCTGTGGCCGGCATGCGGCCGCCACGCGGCGTGCGTGCTCTGCCGGAGCGCCAGCGCGCGCGGGCGAGGGCGCGGGCGGAGGAGGGAGACGGCCGGCTGGGCCTGGGCCGAGGCGGAGGCGACGCGGGCGAGCGCGCGGGAGTGGCGCGGGCCGCATCCGGACGTGGGCCGAACAGGAGGCGGCGGCCTGCTAAGGAAAAACCGGATTTTTGATTTTCCAAATTCAAATTTAAATGCATTTCAAACTTCAAACCAAATTTTGAACAAGAAGAAAGCATTTTATGGATTTGGCCCAAAAATGAAAGTTGCTCAAAATTAAATTCTCTACAACTTTGATTAAGGGGCCATCTCAAAATTCTTGATAGATTTTGAATGACAAAATAAAAGCTAAAATAGGGGAAATTTTGAATATTTTTCATAATTATTTTTAAGCAAGTTTTGACAAATTTTTGAGCTCCAAAATTTGAACTAGGGTTCCAAGTGATGTAGAATCTATAGTTGCGAGGTTTTGGTACAAATGTGATTATCATATTAATATATTTCATCACCTATATCATTTTCAAGCTTTTATTTGATTTAAATTGTAACATTATCACACATGATTATGATGACATGAATGCTATGCAATATGATTGCCAGGCAAAAATGCATTGCTTAACACCGGAGTGTTACAAGGGGCTTGTCGAAGAGGCGGCCCTCCATCGAGACTCGAGAGGCGCGGGCGTGGAGGCGTGAGGGACTAGGAGAACTGCCGGTAAGGCGTCGGATATGGCCGACGGCACCGCAGCAACGGTGGCCGGCGGACGACGGGGAGCCTCGTGGAGCTTGGCAGCTGTAAGGTCCTAGATGGCTAGAGGGGGGGTGAATAGCCTATAAAAAAAATTCTACAAGCACCACTAAGCAAACTTGTTAGAATAACAAACGGCGTAAAGCGAGTTTTGCTTAGCCAAAGGTTGTGATGCAAGCCTCCTATCCACAAGTCTAGTAGATTATGATCTCTAGTTCACACAAGTGCTAAGTCACTAACTTACACTAGTGAACAAGCTAACAACTACTAGAAAAGGCTACCACTAGAGCTACACAAGATAATCTAGTAAAAGTAAATGCGAGAGAGAGGATTGTGAATCTTATACCGACGGTGGAGTGAAGATGTTGCCAATCACCAAGATGATATACAATCAATTAATATTGACAACAACACAATATGTAGACCAATCACCGGGAGACAAGAGACACGATATTTTTGTTCACCCGGTGTTCACTTGTGCACCGACAAGCTACGTCACCGGTTGTGTCGACCAACACTTAGATGGTTCCTCGGTGTGACCCTCAAGTCACTTGCCCCTCAAGGCACGCCCCGCAAGGCACCGCAAGACACCACTCTCAAGTGAGGTAACTCAATGACACGCGCAATGTAATAGAGTTGCTTTTGGCGTCCCGCCGAGGAAAGCACAAGAACCTCTTACAAACAACCGGAGGTGGCCAAGAACAATCACCTTCTCTTGCCAACGCCTCCAACAATCTTCAAGCCGGCTAGGAGCGGTACTCTCCAAGAGTAACAAGAAATCCACCGGCTAAACCACCCACAAGTGCCACTAGATGCCCTCAAGCTATGCAATGCACTTTGGGATCACTCAATCTCACTTTTGATTTGCAATCAAGCAAGAGAGATGAGTGGGAGGAGTAGCTCTAGCTCAAAGGATGCACAAGAGTGTTAGAAATGCCAAGAGAGCTCCCCAAGGGCCGGCCAACGAGTATTTATAAGCACCCCAAACAAATAGAGCCGTTGCCACTCTACTGACCGTTTTTTCGGGACGACCGGACGCGCCGGTCGAAACTGACCGGACGCGCTCAACCGCGTCCGGTCGCCCTGCGACGTCCACGTGTCCCTCAAATTTCAAATGCGACCGTTAGATTCTCCAACGGTCACTGCGCGCCAACGGTCAAACGCTATAACCGGACGCGCTGCTCAACCGACCGGATGCGCCGGTCGCACAGCACCGCTCCCGTGAAACAATGACCGGATGCGCTTCTCGCAACGACCGGACGCGACAGTGCCAGCGTCCGGTCGGAGTCCAGTAAGCTCCCTCGACGACCGGACGCGTCCGATCGCGTGTGACCGGACGCCCCCCCGCGTCCGATCGTCCTTGCGAACCGCAGTTCCTTCTGGGCACTTGACCGGACGCGCCGGTCCCGCGAGTGACCGGACGCGCCGGTTGCAAACCCTAGCCCGCACGCCCGATACCGCGCTGTACTGACCGGACGCGTCCGGTCACACCGTGACCGCGTCCGGTGCAGCGTCCGGTCACCTCAGTGACCCCGTTCGCCTCCGTTACTTTTCCGACTTTCGGCGTAGTGGAAAATAGGCATTTCATTTCCCCGAAATCGCCTGATGCTAACACCATCAAGTGTACATCTTTGCAAATGTGCCAACACCATCAAGTGTACATCTCCATGTGCTTGTGTGTTAGCTTTTTCTCAATCATTTTCAAAGGTTTTCCAATTAGCTCACTAGGCCCTACATGCAATGCACTTCATGAATTCACCTAGTGGCACCCGTGCATCGAATAACCGATAAGACTTCCCCTCTTAATAGTTCGGCTATCGATCCTAAACCACTCACACCCTCTATGGTGTCTTGAGTGTAAAACAAAATGGCCCTATGGTTATACCTTTGCCTTAAGCCCATTTTGTTTCTCCAAATGATATGATCCACTTCATATCATCACATGACCGTCTCGATCCATCGACCTTGACTTCACTTGCTCTTCACCGTTGCATCGGTCCGTCGGCGCTAAGTCTTGCTCAAGCTTCACCATCGCATGGTCCTTCGCTTCGAAGCCTCGACTTGCCCTTCACCTTCACAACCGGTCCATCGAGCCAAGCCTCATCTTGGTCTTCACCATCTTGGTCATATGAGTCAATGTCATGTCTCATACTCAATGACCACCTTTATCTAAATCATCCACTTAGATACAAAGGTTAGTCCTAGGTTTCATCAATTAGCCAAAACCAAACTAGGGACTTTCAATCTCCCCCTTTTTGGTAATTGATGACAACCCTCACAAAGATGATTTTGATAATAAAAGTTTTGAACTTGTCATACTTGTCCAATCATTTTGCTCATAAGTAAAGTTTGGACAATTATCACAAGCTCGGTTTTGGTAGCATTAGCTCCCCCTACATATGTGCATAGAGTTTGGATTGAAAGCTTTGCACATATGCATGGATAGAAATGTTGGGAGAGTAATTCTACCAAAATGATGCTATGGTGTAAGAAATGGACCTTTGAAGCGTGATACCAATCGGAGTTGCCTTTTACACCATCCTTAGCATCATGAAGTAACTAGACATCCATCAAAACTCAAGAACCCCGTGAGATCAACATTATATGTAAAGGTTCTTGGACCACTTGTAAAGCTAACCACTTGTAAAGCTTTAGGCAAGTCTAGATACCACATGTAAACTATTCCTATGCATGCTAGTAGATCATTTCATCATCCAATTTCTATACTAGCATTGCACCACACAAGCATGTATATTGAATTGAAATACATGTGCAATGAGCAAGTCATATAAGAATGCACAAACAAATGCAACAACTTTGTTTATGAGCTTGCTCCCCCTACTTGTGTGCATCAACAAATTTTATTTACCCCTTTATCAAGTTGAATCATCTTTTTCTCTCCCCCTTTGTCAACAACTTACCCAAAAGTGGGATCAAATTGTAGAGAGAAGAAAAATGTTTGATGAAGTAGATTAAATTTTATCAAATTTGGTTCAACCTAGAACACTTGCCAAAGATATTTAATTCGATTTGAACCAAAGACAAGCTTCTTCACACCTCATAATAAGGGTTATCTTGCCTATATTGAATTAAACACTTATAGCAAATCTTCTAGATTCAACACTAGGTTTGCAAGCTCACAAACATGTCATATGCCACCACTAGATCAAAACAAACATAGAGGCAATAGTGGTAACATATATCCATCAAATTCATTTGATTTATCATGAATGCTCATGCATACCACTTATTATGTCTACATGCTCTAGCAAGTCCTTAGCATAGGATGAATGACATGTCAATCAATTTTACCTTGCAATGTCGAAGGAGAGGCATGTCAATAAGTGGGTGGGGTGCATTCAACTCATGTTTGAGAAATCAAGAATGTTCAATTCATTCCTTAGCTTGCAAAACCTCTTTTCATCAAGTGGCTTAGTGAGAATATCGGCAAGTTGATCATCGGTGCCAACACTTTCAATGGCAATATCTCCCTTTTGTTGATGATCTCTAATGAAATGATGTCTTATGTCAATATGCTTTGTTCTTCCATGTTGAACCGGGTTTTGTATCATCTTGATTGCACTCTCATTATCACATAGCAACGGCACATTCTTGAAGTTGAGGCCATAATCCTTCAAAGTTGATTTCATCCATAGCAATTGTGAACAACAACTCCCCGCACTCACATATTCGGCTTCGGCGGTAGAGATTGCCACACTATTTTGTTTCTTTGAGGACCATGACACAAGTGATCTTCCAAGTAATTGACATGTGCCACTTGTGCTCTTTCTATTGATCTTGCAACCCCCATAGTCGGAGTCCGAATATCTAATCAATTCAAACTTTGACCCCTTAGGATACCATAGTCCAACATCTTTTGTTTGCTTCAAGTACCTCAATATTCTCTTTGCGGCCGTGAGATGACTTTCTCTAGGTGAGGCTTGATATCTAGCACACATGCAAACACTAAACATGACATCCGGCCTTGATGCGGTGACATAGAGTAGACTTCCAATCAAGGACCGATATTCCTTTTGATTCACCATTTTGCCATCAAGATCACTATCCAAATTTCCATTTGTACCCATTGGAGTTGAAATTGGCTTTGCATCTTGCATTCCAAACTTCTTCAACATGTCCCTTATGTATTTTCCTTGACTCACAAATGTTCCATTCTTCAATTGCTTGACTTGGAGACCAAGGAAGTAGCTAAGTTCACCAATCATAAACATTTCAAACTCTTTGGCCATCATAGCACCAAATTCTTCACAATAAGCTTGATTGGTTGATCCAAAGATGATGTCATCAACATATATTTGCACTATGAATAGATCATTTCCAATCTTCTTGGTGAATAGAGTAGTATCAACCTTGCTCATTTTGAATCCCTTAGAGAGAAGGAAATCCCTTAGCCTCTCATACCATGCTCTAGGTGCTTGCTTTAAGCCATATAAAGCCTTCTTCAACTTATAGACATGGTTGGGTTTCTTGTCATCTTCAAATCCGGGCGGTTGCTCAACAAATACTAACTCATTAATGATCCCATTGAGAAATGCACTTTTGACATCCATTTGATATAGTTTGATATTGTGTGCACAAGCATAAGCCAATAGAATCCTTATTGCCTCCAATCTTGCCACAGGAGCATATGTCTCATCATAGTCAAGACCTTCAACTTGACTGTAACCTTGAGCAACTAGTCTTGCTTTGTTTCTCACTACAATGCCATCTTGATCTTACTTGTTTTTAAACACCCACTTGGTTCCAATCACATTGTAGTCATTTGGCCTTTCTACCATCTCCCAAACATCATTTCTTGTGAAATTGTTAAACTCTTCTTGCATAGCCATGATCCAATCGGCATCCCTCAAAGCTTCTTCTATCTTCTTTGGTTCTATGGTTGACACAAATGATGCATGCTCACAAAACATAGTCAATCTTGATCTTGTTTGCACACCACTTCTAATATCACCAATAACACTATTAATGGGGTGATCTCTTGCAACATGTTGTGGTTGGAGTACTTGCACTTGATTGCTTGAGCTTGGTTGATCACTTGATGTATCTTGATGAGAAGAACTAGCACCATAATTTTGCACTTGAGAGTCACTAACTAGCTTGAATGGTGAATTGAGCACTTGATCTTTATCATCATCTTGAATATCAATTACTTGCTTTGCTCTAATGTCCCCAATGTCCATGTTCTTCATTGCTTCCACCAATTGAGTTTCACCAACATCATCTAGATTCTCTTCTTCATCTTGTGACCCATTGGTTTCATCAAATTACACATCATGGACTTCTTCTAGAATGCCACTTGAGTTGTTCCAAACTCTATAAGCTTTGCTTGTAGTTGAATAACCAAGTAGGAACCCCTCATCACATCTTTTGTCAAACTTCCCCAATCTAGTGCCCTTCTTCAAGATATAGCATTTGCAACCAAACACCCTAAAGTAAGAAATATTGGGCTTTCTTCCATGAAGTAACTCATATGGGGTCTTCTCTAGCAATGGATGACAATATAATCTATTGATGTAGTAGCAAGCGGTATTGATTGCTTCATCCCAAAATGATTGACTCACATTGTACTCATGAAGCATTGATCTAGCCATATCAAGCAATGTTCTATTCTTCCTTTCAACTAGGCCATTTGATTGTGGAGTGTACTTGGCCGAGAATTGATGTCCAATACCATAATGATCACAAAGTTCTTCAATTCTTGTATTCTTGAACTCACTTCCATTGTCACTTCTCACTTTCTTGATTCTAATCTCAAACTCATTGTGAACTCTAGTGAGAAATGTCTTGAAGGTGTCAAACACTTCACTTTTGTCACTAAGAAAGAATACCCATGTGAATCTTGTGAAGTCATCCACTATGACAAAGCCACACTTGTTGCCGCCTATGCTTGTATATGTTGTTGGTCCAAATAGATCCATGTGCATCAACTCAAATGCTTTGCATGTGCTCATTGTACTCTTCTTTGGATGTGAGCTTCCAACTTGCTTCCCGGCTTGACATGCACTACAAAGCTTATTCTTCTCAAATTCAACATCTTTCAAACCATTGACAAGATTGTGAGTTGTAAGCTTCTTCAATTGTTTCATGCCAACATGACCAAGCCTTCTATGCCAAAGCCAACCCATGCTTGATTTGGAGACTAAGCAAGTTGTCAAAGAAGTTTCTCTAGCATTGAAGTCAACTAGGTAGAGATTCTCATATCTAAAGCCCTTGAATGCCACATTTGAACCATCCATACTAATGACTTCCACATCATCAACCCCAAAGATGCATTTGTAGCCTAGATCACATATTTGTGCCACGGATAGAAGATTGAAATCCAAACTTTCAACTAGCAACACATTGGAGATACTCATATCATTTGATATTGCAATCTTGCCCAAGCCAATAACCTTGCCTTTCTTGTTATTGCCAAATGTGATAGAATCAACACCACTATCATTGTCATTGAATGAATCAAACATTCTTGATGTACCAGTCATGTGTTGAGTGCACCCACTATCAATAATCCAATGCCTTCCTCCGGCTTTGTAATTGACCTACAAGCAAATCAATGAAGCTTAGGTACCCATTTTTGCTTGGGTCCTTGTAGGTTAGTAACTAAGCTCTTTGGTACCCAAATAGCCTTCTTCTTTGGGCCCACAATTGGTGTACCAACAAACTTAGCTTGCACACCCTTCACACCCTTGGTAAGCACATAGCAAGAATCAAAAGGTATAGCATTAACAAGGTTCTTGCTTTGGTTCTTTTTATTGCAATTATACTCTAGGTGCCTAACTTGCTTGCATCTATTACAAAACCGACCATTGCTCTTCACAAAGCTAGGCTTTGGAGTTGCAAAGGCCGACTTGCCTTTCTTGGGGGTGTAGCACAATCCCTCTTTGTTAAGAGAGAACCTTTGGCTACCCAAGCACTTAAGCAAGCGGGCCTCACCACCATAGGCCTTGCCTAGGGCGTGAGTGAGCTCATCCACCTCTCTCTTGAGAGTCTCATTCTCAACCATTAGTGAGGCATCACAAGTGAAACCATCACTAGTAGTGGAGGTAGAGTTAGTGGTGGTGGATGAAGAGATACAAGAAGGGTTAGTATTTGACATGATGATAGGTTCATTAAAGGATTCATCAATTATATCACATGTAACACCTATATCACATGATACAATAACTTCCTTCTTTTCTTGTTGCTCAAGTAGCAATGAGTGAGCCTTTTCAAGCTTGAAATGAGCCTTACCAAGATCCTCATGGTCTTCCACTAGACTCTCATGAGTGGTCTTAAGCTCACTAAGAACTTTCTCAAGTATTGCTACTTTCATTGAAAGCTTCTTACACTCCTTGTTCTTGGCAATAGCTATGTCTCTAGTTTGTTGCATCAAGTCATATAGTTATTCTTTAGTTGGTTCATCATCATCATTTTCATTATCATTATCACTATCATGAGCATATTCCATTTCACTTTCATCATCACTCTCATCATATAATACCTTAGCTTCTTTAGCCATGAAGCATGAAGAGGATGAATCAAATAGTGATGGCTTCTTGTTGATAGCAATGGAAGCAAAAGCCTTGTTGGATGATTCTTCTTCTTCTTCCTCATCATCACTTTCCCAAGTGATCACATAGGCACCATTTTTGCCTTTCTTGAATGTCATCTTGGCCTCTCTCTTTTTCTTCTCAAACTTGCCCCTCTTGTTGTTCTTCTTCTTGTCATATGGACATTCGGCTTGAAGATGTTCGGTGCTATCACAATTGAAGCACTTCCTTTGTTGCTCATTGCTCTTGAAATTGTCATTTCTCTTTTTGAAGCCTCTTCTTTTGATAAACATTTTGCCAATGTTTTTGACAACTAGAGCAAGTGCCTCATCATCAACTTCCAATTCTTCATCTTCTTCGCTGTCATCTTTTTCTTGAATTGAGGATTTGCCCTTTGAGGAGGTGGCCTTGAATGCCACGGTCTTCTTCTTCTTTTCATCCTCCTTCTCATCAACATCTTGATCATACTTGTCAAAGGTCAATACCTCTCCAAGCAAATCATTGGGCTTCATTGTTTCAAGCCCATCTCTTTGTAGCATCATGATCAACATCTTGAATCTTTTAGGTAAGCTCAACAAGAACTTGTGGCAAAAATCTTGATCTTGAGTTTTGTGCCCTAAGCTCTTGAGATCATTGACTATCACTTGCAATCTATGAAACATTTCAATGATTGTTTCATCATCCTTTTTCTTGAAGTTCTCAAACTCACTCTTGAGCCCATATAGCTTGGCACTCTTTACAACCTTAGTGCCCTCATATGTTTCACTTAACCTTGTCCACACTTCATTTGCCAATTCCAAATCCTTGATGCCCTCAAATACTTTTGTGTCAATATTATTGTAAAGTGTATTGAGAGCCATTCTATTGCATGTTCTATTTGCTCTATCTTCATCGGTGAGATGATCGGGATCAATGATAGCAAAATCATTCTCGGTGACTTGCAATACTCTCTCATGAATAGAACTAAGGTACATTGTCATTTTTCTCTTCCAATGAGCAAAGGAACTAACACCATCAAAGAACGGTGGCTTGCCCCCAACATGATTGAACACAATTTGAGCCATTTTTCACACCGAAAGATGTTAAGCCTTGATTAAAACGGTGACCACGGCTCCGATACCACTTGTAAGGTCCTAGATGGCTAGAGGGGGGGTGAATAGCCTATAAAAAAATTCTACAAGCACCACTAAGCAAACTTGTTAGAATAACAAACGGTGTAAAGCGAGTTTTGCTTAGCCAAAGGTTGTGATGCAAGCCTCCTATCCACAAGTCTAGTAGATTATGATCTCTAGTTCACACAAGTGCTAAGTCACTAACTTACACTAGTGAACAAGCTAACAACTACTAGAAAAGGCTACCACTAGAGCTACACAAGATAATCTAGTAAAAGTAAATGCGAGAGAGAGGATTGTGAATCTTATACCGACGGTGGAGTGAAGATGTTGCCAATCACCAAGATGATATACAATCAATTAATATTGACAACAACACAATATATAGACCAATCACCGGGAGACAAGAGACACGATATTTTTGTTCACCCGGTGTTCACTTGTGCACCGACAAGCTACGTCACCGGTTGTGTCGACCAACACTTAGATGGTTCCTCGGTGTGACCCTCAAGTCACTTGCCCCTCAAGGCACGCCCCGCAAGGCACCGTAAGACACCACTCTCAAGTGAGGTAACTCAATGACACGCGCAATGTAATAGAGTTGCTTTTGGCGTCCCGACGAGGAAAGCACAAGAACCTCTTACAAACAACCGGAGGTGGCCAAGAACAATCACCTTCTCTTGCCAACGCCTCCAACAATCTCCAAGCCGGCTAGGAGCGGTACTCTCCAAGAGTAACAAGAAATCCACCGGCTAAACCACCCACAAGTGCCACTAGATGCCCTCAAGCTATGCAATGCATTTTGGGATCACTCAATCTCACTTTTGATTTGCAATCAAGCAAGAGAGATGAGTGGGAGGAGTAGCTCTAGCTCAAAGGATGCACAAGAGTGTTAGAAATGCCAAGAGAGCTCCCCAAGGGCCGGCCAACGAGTATTTATAAGCACCCCAAACAAATAGAGCCGTTGCCACTCTACTGACCGTTTTTTCGGGACGACCGGACGCGCCGGTCGAAACTGACCGGACGCGCTCAACCGCGTCCGGTCGCCCTGCGACGTCCACGTGTCTCTCAAATTTCAAATGCGACCGTTAGATTCTCCAACGGTCACTGCGCGCCAACGGTCAAACGCTATGACCGGACGCGCTGCTCAACCGACCGGATGCGCCGGTCGCACAGCACCGCTCCCGCGAAACAACGACCGGACGCGCTCCTCGCAACGACCGGACGCGACAGTGCCAGCGTCCGGTCGGAGTCCAGTAAGCTCCCTCGACGACCGGACGCGTCCGATCACGTGTGACCGGACGCCCCCCGCGTCCGATCGTCCTTGCGAACCGCAGTTCCTTCTAGGCACTTGACCGGACGCGCCGGTCCCGCGAGTGACCGGACGCGCCGGTTGCAAACCCTAGCCCGCGCGCCCGATACCGCGCTGTACTGACCGGACGCGTCCGGTCACCTCAGTGACCCCGTTCGCCTCCGTTACTTTTCCGACTTTCGGCGTAGTGGAAAATAGGCATTTCATTTCCCCGAAATCGCCTGAATCCCGCGCTCGCACGCTCGGCGGGAGGGAGAGAGGAACCCAAACCCCTCTCTACCCGCAAACCACAGCGCGACCAACGCCACCTTTGCAAATGTGCCAACACCATCAAGTGTACATCTCCATGTGCTTGTGTGTTAGCTTTTTCTCAATCATTTTCAAAGGTTTTCCAATTAGCTCACTAGGCCCTACATGCAATGCACTTCATGAATTCACCTAGTGGCACCCGTGCATCGAATAACCGATAAGACTTCCCCTCTTAATAGTTCGGCTATCGATCCTAAACCACTCACACCCTCTATGGTGTCTTGAGTGTAAAACAAAATGGCCCTATGGTTATACCTTTGCCTTGAGCCCATTTTGTTTCTCGAAATGATATGATCCACTTCATATCATCACATGACCGTCTCGATCCATCGACCTTGACTTCACTTGCTCTTCACCGTTGCATCGGTCCGTCGGCGCTAAGTCTTGCTCAAGCTTCACCATCGCATGGTCCTTCGCTTCGAAGCCTCGACTTGCCCTTCACCTTCACAACCGGTCCATCGAGCCAAGCCTCATCTTGGTCTTCACCATCTTGGTCATATGAGTCAATGTCATGTCTCATACTCAATGACCACCTTTATCTAAATCATCCACTTAGATACAAAGGTTAGTCCTAGGTTTCATCAATTAGCCAAAACCAAACTAGGGACTTTCAGCAGCGCTCAGCTGATTCTCGCGGGGAGCGGCGGCGGGAGCGCTACAACATGTGCCACGTGCGTGGCCTAGATTCGAACATCTAATCGAAGAGGCTTTCAGGTGCTATTTTTTTTAAAAAACGAACTTTAAGGACCAAATCACTATGGAAGGTTCAAAAAAATAAAATAAAAATCACTATGAAGCATACGTATATGCATAGTAATATTTGACAAAATAAAATATGAAGCTATAAAGGTTTGTAGAGTTTAGTACTTACATTTTGTTACATCAGTAAATTTATAGTTGTGTATATGGCTTTGGATGACCAGCACTCGAAGATGCAGGATCTATGGGTGTATTTGGATGCTCTGGTTCCCACGAGTCTGCATCTGCCCGTCCGTGTAAACTATGAAAGATGGTTGTTTAGATGCCCTGTTCCACTGTGCCAGGCCACATCCCCTGGTGCAAATGCACGCCCGCATACAAGGTGGGGTGGTGCGGCCAATTTGGCCTTCACAGAAGAGCCAGACTCTGCGGATGCATGCTGTACCATGCAGTCCCACACGTCAGCCTCTTAGATTTGGTAGACTGCATCCGCTCATACAGGCAACCAAACAGTATCTTAGTTTTTGTTGCATCCGCTCATACAACCTCACCAAATAGCTTCTTTTTAGAAATACAATTCCACTCAACCTGCATCCACTCAACTAGGATCTACGATGCAACCTGCATCCACCAATCAAACACACCTCTACGTCCGATTTCAGTGGTGTTCAATTGTGTTTCTAAGCACAATAGCTCAATGTTTGCAATAGGGGTCACAAATGGAGGAGTGAAGAGAGTGTTGTGCGTCTAGATACTAAGAAGTGTCTAGAGATCTCAAGAGAGGAACATTGGCCTCTCCTTATATAGATTGGGGGGCATGTTACAAAGAGAGGGAGAGAAGAAGAAAAAGGAGGAGGGTGCTTCAGTCCACCCCTTTGTGGATTCTTGACACCTGTCCTTGGCCCTATTTGGAACGACTTCTCTCAACCTCAGTTTGAATCAAAGCTAGATTTCTACCACGGCTAGCTTTCGTAAGAATCATGGGGGAGAAAAAGCTTACCATTTGGATATGCCAGATTATAGGGGAGAAGAATTCAGAGACGTTCTCGAACTCCAGCAAGGATGAGGAGGGTGAGACCGACTCCCTTCCACTCGGTGGTGGGCACCTCGTCTCTCAGGTGCCACCCGCCGCCATAGGTATGGATAGCCACCTACGCTCAAAGAAGCGTGCGAACCGTGGAGAGGAGGAGCTCGGTCGCTAGGGCTCATGAAGACACATGATGGGGATGGACATTGGCCTTGAGGAGGATTGCTGCAGGTGCTAGGAAAGGAGAGTGCAGAGGAAAGTCTGGCAGTGTGGAGAAGGTATTCCTCACTAGATCTCGGCCATAGCCCTCTCGCCAGATCTCAATCGTAGTGAGGACGGAGGAGGAGGCGCTAGAGGAGAATGACGCCGGAGGAGGAGCTCAGTGGGCACAACCGCCGAAGGAGAGCACACCGGTGAGAACAGGGGAAGAGAGGCGAGCGGAGGAGAAGAAGCTCAGGGGATTTTTTCCACAATGCTCTTCCAATCGGTTTCGTGTTCTACTATAAATGTCACAGTGGAGGGAATCACTGGGGGTAAAAGCCAGGCGCGAAGCTCATCGTTTGGAGGGTTCAAGGCACTTTTTCCCACCAGAATCGCCCTAGAATCTATCCTAAATAGGCACCTTATCTGTCTGGGGTTGGGGCATCATTCTTGTAGTTTGTAGCGGAAGATATAGATGTCATGAAGTTTCACATCAAATGTCCATTGATAGGTCATGATAGCAACAATGTTACAAGGGCTAGCATGGCATGTCTCTATCACCTATTTAGAACTAGAATGCACAATTGACGCGACTTCGATGCGACATCATCGTACAAATCGCTTTTGACCCTTCGGTCGAAGGAAAGGCTCAGCTGAGTTCCTAGAGCGGTACTCGGGTGCCCTTCCTCGTGAAGGAGTGCTTAGTCCCGCAGGGCATCTCCCTTTTGGTGGGCTCCACCTAGCCAACAGGGATCCTTGGTGCGGGGCCACGCTTGGTCAAGTTCTCTCCCATTGAATTCTACTTGGGAACTCGATAGTCTAAGAACTTGGCCAAAGGTTAACTTAGTGGGGTATAAGTCCGAATGACGAGGGAGAGGGGGAGAGGGTGGAGTACCCCTTGTCAAAATATTTGTCATACTCATTTGTTGAAAAAGGGACACAAGTTTGCTTTACAGCACCGAGGTTTATATAGGAAAGAGCAAAACACAGAAAAGGTGTTGATTAAAATGTTTAGCACACATTATTAGGAAAAAAGGTTTAACACAAAAAACAAAAAAAATTAAGACCTAAATTAGGGTTCGCATGATATTATGGGCTGCTATGGCCTATAAGTCTAGATATGTTAAAAAAATTATGATGGAGCTTACGTATATGCATAGTAGTATTTGACAAAATACGTATGAAGAGTTGTAAAGGTCGGTACAATTTTTTACTAGTTACATTTAGCTACTCTTATATTAAAAACAGCTAGAGCTCTATTGTAAAGTAGTGAGGTAGTGAGGTTCATTTAGAAAAGAGCAAAGCGCAGCACAAAAATTTAGCGCAAAAAAAAAGCATTTAGAAAAGAGCACAGCACAGCACAAGAAACAAAGACAAAAGAGCAAAGCACAACACAAAAGTGTAGCACAAAAAACAAAAATAACCATTTGGAAAAGAGCACAGCACAGCACAAAAAACTAACCATTTAGAAAAGATCACAGCACAGCACAAAAAAAAACAAAAAAAATGTCAAAAACAATCATTTAGAAAAGAGCACAGCACAGCAAAAAAACCAAAAAAAATGTCAAGAATGGGATTCGAACCCATGCCCTTTCGGACCAGTACCTGAAACTGGCGCCTTAGACCAACTCGGCCATCTTGACGTGCTGAACCAATACAATAATGATCTTATATAAACACTTGGAGAGCTGAAATAACAGTGAGACATCAACGTCTTATCCTTCCTGCTTCCAATCCATGAACTCCACTGCCATTAGCATCTGTTTTTAGCTTCTTATTACCAGCGGGAGACTACCATTAGCACCTTTTTTTAGTACTCCTTGAGCTAATATCTCATTGTTTTCGTGCATTAAGCTTAGGAATACGTTTATTTGCTAATATGATGGCCGGTCATAGTAAGTTCTTGCTAGACTAAAGATGATCAACGAAAGATAGGGTTTGCCAAACAAGCTGGGGTAAACGGGAAGAAGCGGGATGCAGGTACTGTTAGTAAGAAGGAACAATCCTTGTATTGGAACCGGTCGAGGAACATCCCTCACCCTCGTATTTGAAAAGAAGTGAATCAAATACAATACTCCCTCTGAGTAGTAACTTTACCAAGGTAGGAATAGTCGAGAGCAGGATGCCGGCCTTATGCTGTTTAGAAGAAATTTATTCACCAGCAAAGAAACGACTACTACGAGGAGGAGCGATGCAACCGATGGGAGAACAATCCTAATTGGATTTGGCGGACTAGTGTAATTCATGTAATTTAGAGTTGGCAATGGGAGCTGGTGATAAACAGGTAAGGAAGCACTCGACGAATAGTGACATTTTGCATAGCGGGGCTAAGGCAAATATACAGACCAAATTGTTGTGTGAGACATATCGAGCTCATAACATGAAAGAAAACAACTATATTTATTCACCAAAATAATTCAATTAACACATGACAAATTGTTCTACACATTCTTCTATACGCACAAATGCGCTATCTTCCATGCTCCACCCACCCAGCTCTGCTACCTAAGATACACAAAGATTGAACTCATACATTGTTGTACAACACACAACAATATCTATTCCTGTCGTATAAATATAGTTCTTCTGCACAAGGTTCAGCGTCAGCTGATGTGTGTTATGATGTAGCGGCCTTTCTCTAAGTCATATATGATTTTCGTCTTGGGCTTCCTCCATCTTGATACAAAAAGTACTCCACATAAAAGAAACATTCCCAGCACAGCAAACAATGGTCTATTGCTATGGGTTGATTCTGCAGCGGTGTGTAATGGCTTTAAACTTGTATTTTGCATCAGTGTGATGAAAGCTCCTAGAGCCCATTCAACCTGAATGTCTCCACCCTGGTTTGAATACTCAATCCTGATCAGGAGAAAATTAAATTCGATGAGCACATGAGATCACTGGGGAGTAAATTTCACTATGGCGTACTCAATATGCTTGCCTATTATCATCCAGTGGTACACCAAGACTGTCATGCAGTAGAGCCACAATATATGCCATTGAGAAGCAATACCGTGAAAAATCTTCATCTGACCTATTAGGATACCTTTTTCTAAGAGTGAACAGATCCTGATTGCAAAATTGTTCTCCAGTAAACATAAAATCAGATAGTGATGAAGACTTCTTAAGTCCAAAGAACTGACAGAGAATGTACAGGAGTTAGAAGTGTCAGAAGAAAAGGTTGACATGCAAAAGGAGAAAAGAGACATGGAATGGACCTTTGAAGTAAAATAGAAATTTTCAGTTGCCAAGAAGTATCCACGCAGCTCAGGTACGAAAGTAGATCCCAGGTGACATTGTTGATACTGGCACTTTTCTGCATTTATATGAGATACATGTGGCACTAATCTGTAAGACATCATGCTAAATTGAGCTTGTTCAGGTATACTAATTCAGAAACGATTAGGCAAAATATTTGAAGCACACAAGATTTGCAAAAGGTATTGGGCTTGGTGCATCAGTGAAAAACATCTATCTTCAAGTAATTTTTATGTCAGTTTATGTGAACAACTGAACAAAGATTTGTAGTTTTGCATGTATTTCTTACCCTTTCCTTTTTGCAGTAAAAGCAGCGAAGAAGATATGCACTCTGTAAAGTTTCCAGTACCATTATCAACATATTGGTTCTCTAATGTTGACCTTGAAGCACCGCTAATCCTCACCATCACTTCTTCATTGCGTGAATATCCTCTGGGAGCACAAGGATCAGCAAGTGTACCGTTTTTGGAAGAGCCTGCAAATGCGGGTGGTGAACTTGAAGAGATACTTCGGTTGGTAATTAGTACTTAGTAGCTCCATAGACTATAATGCAACAATAGAAAACACAACCTATTAATCCCTTCCTGTTTCCCACACATCTTACACTCTGTTTAGTTACCAAGTATATAATAAACCAATGGAATGAGTAACTGCTTCAGAAAATTTTCAGTCAAGTGCCCACTTCATCAAACTGCTAAAATGGCTCCTATCCTATAATAACTATGGTCCAGGTGCATTTGTACTTACATAACATACAAAAATAATTGTAGTAAGAATTACTTATAGGCACTGTGTTCTAGTCATCTGAATGAACTCTTCATTCAGAGTATATATTTTGTGAGACTTAGTTCCTCTGTATATCAGGTACTGAATTCCTAATTATAATTGCAATAATTGTTTTTTGAGGAATCCAGGAGTGTCCCCAATGCCATGGGACAACACAAGGTCCTAGTTATACCTAGTCGCCTAGGTTTAATGCATGTCCCCAATGCAGGAACAGGACACCACAAAGTCTCAAAAACAAAGCTTACAAGAGTGCTAAAGTCTAGACTGGCTATATTGATTTTTTTTAACAAACTGGCTATATTGATAGAGTAAGGAAAATTCAAATCCAAATAAATACCTCTTGACCTCAGCATTTCATGGAACAAATCTTGAGCTGCATTCTGTGGAAGTAAATGATTTGTCAGCCAGTTAATCTATTGTAGGATTCACAAGATTATACAAAGTAGAAGAGTCAGCGGATATAAATAACTCACTTGACCAAAGTTTAAAAAGCTGCTGGTATAGAGAGTGTATATTGTTTCACCAAAAGTATAATTATATGACAATTCGGGTGGAAGTACTTCATCAGAAACAAAGGTAAGCTGAAACAAAACAGCAACAGTTACTTTGGAAGGAAAAAAATATTTTTGGAATATGACCAGAAAAAGGTATTATATATATTGACTTCAAGAAACCATAATAAGTGGAATTTGACCGTCCTATATTACTGAAGGCATTTTTAAAGCTTACAGAAACAATGATTTCAGGTAGTGAGTCCTTTTGAATTTTAGTACACTATCAGGGACCCATTAGCATGCACTGTAGTTAATCAAGATTCAAGATCTCAGAGCAAAGGATCACAGACTGTTTATGCACTCATTGCTGAACCTGAGCTGAAGCCCCCCCAAGTTCAATTATTCCAACGGTTTTATTTGGATCCCCTCCAAGTCTGCCAAGAGCATAATTTGTCGCAATCCAAGCATAGATACCTTCATCCAAGCCTGTAAAAGAGGTAACAGCAAGTGTAAGCAAATAAGTTGAAAGCATTTCAGCTAATGACAAAAGGGCACTTTTACACCACACACCATACCCACAATGAATTTTTATGCTTACTAACTTGCACTGTGTAGGTTGTTTTAGATTGCTGCATCCCAACATTTTGATTCCAGTTTTTTATCTGTTACTCAAGTACTCAACCAACAGAGATGTTATCTAGTAATCCCCAAAGCTGCATATCCACTACATATTTCTGGTAGCCATTTCCAAATCCATCAACTCACATCTATAGCAAGTTCGCAACAACAAACCAGAAGCAATTGGCTCTCTTTTTACATACACACCCGAAATCAGTTAGCATTTCCAATTCATTGCATTATTGATCATTTCATTTAAACGCCCAAATCCCCTATCCACAATGCAATCAGCGACCGAGCACTTTAGAGCTAAAGTACAGTCACTTGCCCCAGGTGGCAGAAAATGGCAAGGGGCAGGCAGTACCTGGGATCACCTTGGCCCACGCGTCCTCGAACCGGAACCCAGAGGCTCGTAGAACGTCCCGGCAGGACGCTAAGATCGCCTCCTGGGCGCGCTCCTCGAGCAGGCGCAGCCCTGCGGTGGCCATGTGCCGCACCTCCGCCTCCCCAGCGGCGCCGCCCGCGCCGCCAATCTTATCCCTCGCGAAATCTATCAGCGGCTTCAGAGACTCCCCGGCCCGCGCCGGGTCGGCGGCGAAGGACGAGAGGCCTGGGGAGACGCGCATCACGGTGGAGCGCGCAAGATCCGGGTGGCCGTCGTGCCCCGTGGCGAAGACGTGGGCCCGGGTGCCCGTGCTGCCTCCGTCTATGATGACGGAGAAGCGCGCGGAGGCGGGAGCGGGACGCGGCGGCGGGGCGACGACGTGGACGAGCGCGGAGACGAGGAGCGCGAGGAGCGCGGTGCCCAGGCAGAGGCCGCAGAGCCTGCGGCGGCGGAGGGGGGGGGTTTGGTGGTGGGGTCAGGCATGGTGGTGAGCTTTCCCGGCCGCCGCCGACGCCGCCGGCCCGCCGTGACTCGTGGACGGCGAGAGAGGTTGCGACGACGTCGAGCCTTTATTTTATTTTATTTTTAAATATATTTTTGCATGGTTTTAAAAATTTCGGGGGAGGAGCACTTTTATAGTACGGGCAGGGGCGAAGGCGTCGTCAAAGTTTACGTCAACACGCCATCAAGACGACTTTTTGTTTTTTTCTACACGAAAGAGTGAACTTTGGCCTCGTTTAGTTTCCCAAATTCACCCTAAATTTCACTATGCAAAAAGAAGATTCTTCATCACATTAAAATGTCGGCACATGCATGAAGTACTAAATGTAGATGAAATCAAAAACTAATTGCACAGTTTTGTTATACTTTGCGAGATGAACATTTTAATCTTAATTAATCAATATTTGGACAATTATTAACAAATAAAAATAAAAGTGCTACAGTGATTCGGTACCGTGATTTCATCACCGAATCGGTGAACTAAACAAAGCCTTTATCTATATATATACTCAGAGGCGTACCTGTGTAACCAAACTGCTCTACACAACGGGAATCTACATAGTACGGCACACTTGAAGTGTGTACTAGGTACAATGAATTTTGACAGCTTCTATGCAAATAAAAGAATTTAACACATTGGATCATCAACAACCTAACTCGTTCTATAGTTTGAGCTCCAAGTCCAGCTCCTCGACGTCGCCGCCATTGTCGTCATCTGAGTCGACGAGGTCCACGAATGCTACCTGAGGCAGCGCCGTCGTCTGGCCAGATTTTTTTATGCGCTCGCCGGTGACCCTGCCACCGCTGGCTCGCCGATGATGAACTCTGCACGTCAGATCTCGGGTAAACAATACTGTAATAAACATTCTGGCCACTGTGAAATGAATCGGCCAATCATGCGTAGCCTATGGCTGTGTTTAGTTCCTCCAAAAATGTACTATGCAAAAAAAAAGATTCACCGTCACATCAAACTTGCAATACATGCACGGAATACTAAATGTAGATGAAATCAAAAACTAATTGTACAGCTTGGTTGTACTTTGCGAGACGAACGTTTTGAACCTAATTAGTCAACGGTTGGACACTATTTGCCAAATAAAGCTAAAACGTGTTACAATACACTTTTCACCCTTTTCAGGGGAACTAAACACAGCCATAGACTATCGGCATATTGTCAAGTAAAAACACAGTAATATACTAATATATGTTGCCTCTATTTTAAACTGTAAGTTACTGTGACTTTGGTACATAACTTTTTATTACTTATTTAGATATATACTATGCCTAGATACATAATAAAGAATGTGTATTTATAAAAACTAGAACAAATTATAATTTGGAACGGGTCTAGATAGATAGATACCTCAGACGAGGCAGCCTGTCCCGTGACAGGAAGTGCAGTGACAGCACTCTGCATCTGGGCCTTGTTTAGATTCCAAGTTTTTTCACTCTCTCTCTATCACATCAAATATTTACATATATGCATAGAGCATTAAATGTAGATAAAATAAATAACTAATTGCACAATTTGTCTGTAATTTAGGAGACGAATCTTTTGAGCCTAGTTAGGCTATGATTGGACAATAATTATCAAATATAAACGAAAGTGCTATCGTACGATGAAATTTTTTTTACCTCCAATCTAAACAAGGCCCTAATCGGCCTGACGGTAATGGTTCTGATGAGACGAATGATGGTTCTGATGGGACGAAGGGTGGCCGCCGTTCGTCGTAAACAGCCTTCTGACGCGCACAACCAATGCATGATCGTTTAGAACGAGTCGATCTAAAGCAAGTCACAAGCCATTTATATATTGTTTTATTATACGTCTTTCTCATCTTGAAGCAATGATCGGTAAATGAATGTAATGCCTGCCTGGTCAAAGAATCATTGCCGTAATAATTCTGGGCGAGGTAATACGGAGTCAAATACCCCCTTGTCATTTGCAGTTGATGAACAGCTCCATTTCCAACCTGTAAATTCTTGTACTTACTCTCTTCATTTTCTGTTCAGGAACTGAGAACAGGGAGGGAGGGAGCTGCATCGGCAGGCGCGTACGTGTTGGTGGTGTGCCGCCGGCGCCGCTGCCTCGCCTGCCGCATGCACGACCAGAGCCGCAGGAGGCAGCGCCGGCGGCGGCTGATGAGGCGTCGACAGGGACGACGCGGCGGCGTAGCAGCGCTCGGCCATCTCTAGCGCCACCCTGAGCCGCTCCAGCTCCGCCACGCCCAACCCTCGCCGCGGCTCCCGCCTCGCAGGCAACGTGACGACGTCCTCGGCGACGGAGGCCTTCCGCTTCTTCCCACCGGCCTCTCCCCTCGCCATGGTCGCCGCGATTTTTTAGATATTATTATTATTATTATCTCCGAGCTACACGTACGCGCTTCGCTATATAAGCGGGCGGGCGGCGACGCCATTCTCGATCTGGAAACTGAGCTGTATCTCAGCATTGACGGCGGGGGCGATCTGACGCGCATGAATTTCAGATATGCTCCGAGTAAATCCCTTCTTGTGATCCCGGATTCCCGATGCGGTAAGTGTGTTGGAGGCGGCTAAGATTTGAACCATCCAGCGCGTGCGAGTTTACTGCCGCGATCGCCATGCATGGAAACAAATCCCTGCCGCGATCCATCTTGCTTTTACTCGCCTCCGCGCTCAACAGAATGACGCGGTCGGCAACGGTGGGGCGATGCCTCCTCCGCGGCGTCTGCATCCCTTCGTATCGTATCGTAGTCACAAGGTCCAAACCACGGCCCACCCCAGAGCCATCTTGTGGTTCTTGACGCGCGTGGCCAGCCCTCGGATCAGAGAGAATCCGGAAGAGCCCGGTCATTAGCTCCAGATAACCCACAGCTTTGCACTCTTTAATTACTCTACAACCCTTACCAACGTGTTCGCTTCGCTAATCCTCGACCCGTGTAAAGCTGTGGGTTATCTGGAGCTAATGACCGGGAGCACTGTGCAGCAGGTTTTGACTTCTGGCCACGCAGACCCTCCCAAGTCCCAACCTTGGCAGTTTCAAATCCCATGAGCATCGGAATCCATATGCGATGACTCTACCATACATACTCGTGACCATCGGGATGTGTAATGACACATATATCCACATACACTACTACGAAAAAGATTTACCGCGACCTTTCTAAAACATCCTCCAAGACGTGCAAGAATTTCAACCGCCTCGGTTAATGCCTGGCATTAACTTAATGCCTGACACTAACCGAGGGGGTCATTTTTTATTAACCGAGGCGGTTACAAAAACCGCCTCGCAAAATTGATTAACCAAGGCGGGCACACTTAAAATGTCTGTCATGAGGCGGGCATTCTAACGTAACCGCCTTGGTAAATCATTAACCGAGGCGAGCATTTTAACTCCAACCGTCTCGGTAAATCAGGCCCAGCCCGTCAGCCCACGCCAGCCCACTACCATCTCCGATATATAAACAAATCATTGGAAAACCCTAACTCCCTCACTCTCTCGGCTCCCACCAGTCCTAGCCCAAGCACCCCTCCCCTCCCCTTCCCATCCGACGCCCCTCCTCCTCCCCTTCCTATCCAGTGGCTGAGCCCCTCCCCAACCTCCGAGCAGGGCGGAGGTGGTGGCGGCGCGGCCAGGCGCGGGCGCACGGGGCGCCCACGGTGGTGATCGCGCACACGGGGGCCAAGGCGCAGTGGCGTGGAGGGCTCGGCATACATCAAGGGTGGCGGTGTTGACCAGTGGCAGTTGAAGGTATGCCCCTCATGCCCTCGCTCTCTCTCCTCTCAGATCCGTCCCTCACCATCTCCCTCCCTCCTCTTGCAGATCGACGATGACGTCTGCGGCAATGAAAGGCATGGCGGCTAGAGCTCGCGGATCCGTCGGTGATGCGGCGGTGGCCCGGCTCTCCTCTAGATCCGGTGACACGAGGACGACGACGATGACCGAGGGGGCGAGTGGCCACCACCAGATCCGGCTAGGGGGAGCCTGGATCCGTCGAGGAGGAGGCCGAATCCGACGGTCTCGTGCGGCGGCGGGGCTCCCCAGCGGTTACAGCGGCGGCGTGCAGGGGTGGCAACATGAGGCCTAGATCTAGGCCTGGTTGGGTCTAGGCTGCGGGCTTTCTTCTTTTTTTGTTTTTTATTTTATTAACCGAGGCGGGTATCCAAAACGCCTCAGAAAAGAGTCTGATTTACCGTGACCTTTGGTCCGAGGCGTTTTGAATACCCGCCTCGGTTAATCCAAAATGCCTGTCTCAGTTAAAATTATTGTAGTAGTGATATGCAGCTTATTATCTGAACTTATAGTCTAACGATAATCATATATGTTGAGGACGTTCATCCATCCTGACGAACTCTGACCCGCCTGCGTCAGTATACACTGTTTGCTTGCGTGCATTGGAAAATATCAGCCACCACTCGTTCCTGTCTCTCGCTCGCATGCGTGCCTTGGAAAATCTTAGCCATTGCTCCTCTCCCTCGTGCCTCCCTGTCTCTGCCTTCTCTCGCTCTCGTGTGTCTCCAGCGCTACTGTTTCAAATGTTTTAGATATTTTAAAGGTATATTTTAAGTGTTTCATATATTTTAGAAGCGCATGTTGCAAGCGTACGTTTCAAGTGTTTCAGATATTTCAGAGGTATGTTGCAAAAGCTTCATATGGATGTTGCAAAAATAGATCAGAAATTTTGCACATGTTGCGAGTGTTTTAGATTAATGTTGCAATCGTTTGTTCAAAATGTTTCATCTGTTTCAGACGTATGTTTGCAAGTGTTTTTTTATCTAGATGTTGCATATGTTTCACACATTTGTTGTAAGAGTATGTTCCAAATGTTTTATCTGTTTCAATCTTATGTTTCAGCAAGTGTTTTCATGTTGCAAGTTGTAAGTGTTTTATCTGGAAGTTGCATATGTTGCAGCGGTTATACGCATATGTTGTAAGTGTATGTTTCATCTGTGTTTAGAAGTATGTTGCAAGTGTTTTATCTGGATGTTGCACATGTTGCAGTGGCTATACACATATGTTGCAAGCGTATGTTTTAAATGTTTCACCTATTTCAGATGTATGTTGCAGCAAGTGCTTCATGTTGCAAGTGTTTTCATTAGCAGACAATAAAAACGAGCGCGGGTGGAGGCGGTCCACGCATGCATGCGCAACAGCATGGCGTGCGTAGGCGCGCCAACAACATCAAGCGCATGCAGAGTACTAGAAAATCTTGTGCATGTAGCTAGGGTCCACGACAATGACCAGTTGCAACTCCCGTGATTCGGTGACCATGCATCACTGGAGAGACCGGGGCCACACACATCAGCTTCCCGCTAAAAAATTATGAGCATGTGGGCGCATGCCGCAGGCGGCAATAGCATGTGCATCTGGAAAGGGTAGGCGCGGGCGTCCAAACAGGCGCTAGCCACGCCGATAATCTAATACAAGTGCAACAAGCGTGACAATGACAACACTATGGTAGTGTTTGGTTCCACCTCTGTAAACGCTAGCGCTAACGATATTGAATTACAGAGTGAATGGAACGAGATGTGTCAAAACGAGATTTGTTTTTTTATTCCTCAGATCTAAGGTACAAGTTCTAGTATCTGAACGTACGCTCTAACACAACACACCACACCCTACACACACCAACACACACCTCCTAGAGCGCACGCTAGACATAGAACCTATATCAGCACACACCTACCAGAGATTCACGAAGACTCCAGCGTCGCCTCCCATTTACCTAGGATATAACCCAGGTGAGGGACGGAGAACCTGCGCCGGCAAAGAGCGAACCACGCGCTCTTGCCACCCGCACTAACGTGCGGTCCTCAAAACGAGATTTGTTTGGTTTGAGCATGTAACGGTATGGGTTGCAGTCCATGTATTCGCGAGCTGCCACCGATCTGAACTGAACTCTTAACGTCAGGGTGGGACATGCAGCGGTACCAGATTACGTGGGAAGCGAATACGGCCGGCACCGAAACACATTGATTTACGATGTTATCCGTTTACGTTGCATATAGCCGAACCAAACACTTCGTATGTGGTGAATTTCATACGCGTATCACATATTGATTTACTAATAAATACCACAACAATACTCGTGTTTATGCATACGTAACCTATATAAAATACAATGCACATACGATACGATCACATTATAGAATCACACAGACTGACAGACGTCTGGATTTGGTCCCAGGCGCGGCGTGGAATCAGAGGATAATGCGGAAACAGCAAGTATGTCAGACAGATAGTCAGCCAGGCAATGAGCACAGGGCCCAGCTGGTGAGGACGACAGCTGATTAGCTGGGACTGGGACAGGCCCACCCCACACTCCCACAGGCCCACAGCCATCTTCTGGTTCTTGACCCTCGGATCAGAGAGAATCCGGAAGAGCCCGGTCATTAGCTCCAGATAATCCACAGCTTTACACCCTTTAATTACTCTATCTACAACCCTTTACCAACGTGTTCGCTTCGCTAATCCCCAACCCGTGTGACCAAGCAAAAACCCGAGGGCGAGGGTTTATTCGGCAGCTCCAGCCCCAGCATATAAAATGCCCAGCCCGGCATGTGCTCGCGGATCCGGTTTGGGTTCAGCTTACCTGGCAAGCAAAGCAAAGCATCCCCCCATTTCAAAACGATTTCGAAGTGGAGCCGAGAGCCGAAGAAGGCTCGAAGCCAAGCTGCTGCCAGCTCTGCTTCGCCTGCCCGCCCCCCACCGTTCCCAAACTCTCCGAAGCCGAGGCCGCCGCATGGAGTTGGAGGGGCTGTGGGCACGGGTGCTGCTCGACGCGGCCTCGGCCGCTGCGCCGGGGGACCGGGTGGCGGCGGCGTGGGCGGCGGTGCGGGCGCGCGCGGTGGCGCCGGTGCTGGAGGCCGCGGTGTGGGCGTGCCTCGCCATGTCGGTCATGCTCGTGCTCGAGGTGTGCTACATGAGCGTCGCCAGCTTCGTCGCCGTCAACCTGCTGTGCCGGACCCCGGAGCGGCGGTACAGCTGGGAGCCCATGCCCTCTGGGTCCGGGATCGCCCGGGGGGACGATGAGGAGGCCGCTGTGGGCGGCGGCGGCGGCGAGGCGTACCCGATGGTGCTCGTTCAGATCCCCATGTACAACGAGAGGGAGGTGAGGCCCCGCCCACGTGATTCTCATGTTAATAATACAGTGGGCTGCTGGCGGTACAAGTGCTTGTTGTCTATCTCTTAGCCCACTCGTATTTACAGTTAATATATGATCCATACGTCTCTCACGTGGTTTCTTGCTTCTCGTGTCTAGCTGTATTTACAGCCCGCTTCTCTTTTTTTTTCTCTCTCCTGTTATTATACTTAGCTCTTATCCATCGCCACCCGGCACCCGCTTCGGTGTGAAGACACGCATCCAACCAACTCACGGGCTTGCATTATTAGTTTCACATTCAAAATGCGACGGCACTTATAAAGCACGCAAGCATTGCTTCAATTCTAGCTCTTGTGAATTTCTCTTGAATTCAAACTCTTGCAGACACAGTACTAGGTTCAACTGCTTTTAGCCCTATATTGAGTTCGGAGTTTCTAACTTTCTGTGGTGCTCCGAGTTCGAGTAAGCTGCTTGTGTTGTTTCTTTTTTATTTTTTTCTTTCGTAGTGGGGAAACTTGGTGGCTCTGTTTAGATGTGGAGTTTTGTCAACGACGTGTTTGCTGCTGGTTTGTAAATTGATGCGGGGTCCACAGTGCTAACATGCCAAAATGCAGAGCACATTGTCTTCAGCAATGTCCCAGGTAAGCCGTAAGCCTGGACAATATGTTAAGCTGCATCCCACGATCGCGTCTGATAGGTCGTCTGATCTCTCTAACTGGTGGAACCGTGGATGCCAGAATGTTGAGTAGCCATGTTTCCTGTCTGACAGGCGCCTAAATTTTATTCTCAGGGTGGTCAGCCTGTTCATTACAAACATATGACGATGAAGCCATGAAGGTGATGCGTACACCTTTCTTTTGCAGGTCTACAAACTCTCTATTCGAGCAGCAGGTGCCCTCACATGGCCGCCCGACCGTATTATAATCCAAATCTTGGATGATTCCACCGATCCATTTATTAAGGTAACACAAGATAAAGCTGTTTTTTTTGTTTGTTTGTTTGTTTGATCCAAGCATTTCTAAAGACAAGTGCTATACGAAGGTTTTGAATCTAAGATGTAGTTCATCCATTCATGTGATGCAACATGCCACGTGATCAATAATTGAATAAACACTGGAAATGCTTGGATAGTTGGATGTGCAAGCTCCTTGTTCGCATGTCTTATGAGCCGTACTTTTTTAACGAAGGAACAGTGTTTTTCTCTCACAACAAATCAGCGAACAACACTTTTCAGCTTGTCTTTTTAGCAAAGCGAACAGGGCCGAACCCTAAGCCGCCTCTGGCTCCCTCCCCGCCGCCGCCGCCGCCGCCCCACCACCCCTCCTCCCCCTGTCCCTCCCCTCCATGCCCGCACGCGGGGTCCGCGAGCGCGACGGCTCGCTGCCCGTCGGCCCTCAGCCGCCGGAGCTGGAGGCCGCTGGCTTGGGCGCCCTGCTGTCTGGGGTGTCTGGATCTGGCGGCCCGCGCCCGCCTGCCCATCCAGCGGCCGCTAGCGTCGCTTCCAGCGTAGGGGAGTGCGCGGCCCACCCGGCGCCGCCGCCCGCGCCCCTTCCGCACTCGCGCGTTGGTGCGTGCGCGCTTGACTGCCCCGCCGGTGCCGCTCCGTCGATGGGGGCGGGGGATGCCGCCGCCGAGAGGACCCAGCTCGGGGGGCCACAGCCCCCTCTGACGCCGGAGCCAGACGTTGCTCTGCCCTGCGCAGCTCCTGCTCGCCCCGCCAGCCTGCTGGAGTAGGGGGCGCTACTGGGCCGCTACACCGCCGGCCACCTCCTGGGGCTCTGACCCCCTCGACCTCTTACTCGTCCACGCCGGCCGCCTAGATCTGCCTGCGACGGGGACTGGGTCGCCGGAAGTCACGGGAACCCCAGCGGGCGGGAAAGACGGCTCCTTTCCGGAGGAGGCTGCCTTCGCTGCCGACGACCCCAGCTCGCCCACCCTCTCTCTGGATGTGGCTCCGTTCTTCCCTGGCGGCCCCACGGGAGGGCGTTCGAAGCAACTCCAGTGGGCGGACGCCGACGGCAAGGAGTCGAACGACGACCACCCCGCCAGCTACCTGGACGCCGCTCGTCGCCCGGCGAAGCCGGTCGTTGTGCCTCCGCCGCGCTCTCGGACCCAGTCTCGGGGCCGTGGCGAAGCGGAGGCGGGCCGGCAAGGTCCTAGGAGAAGGCGGGGGAAGCGCAACCGGACGAGGCCACAACTGGTGCATGGCCTGCCTTGTCGACCAGTGGATGGCCGCATCCCTACCCGCCAACGCCTTGGACGACGCGGACGGGTCTCCGCCCCCAACGCCGATGGATGGCGGGAGATCCTCTCCCGGCAGGAGGCGCGACCTACGACCGCCTCCACTGACCCTCTCCATGACACAAAGCAACCTCTGTAGACCCGGAAGGTACCCGCGGAGCTTCACGGCAGATGCTTCAACTGCCTTTCCAACTTGCACCGGGTAGCGACTTGCCTATTGCCACGGTAGTGTCTGTGCTGCCACGGCTTCGGCCACCTCGGCAAGGACTGCAAGCGGCCCAGGCATGCTACGACATCGGCGGCGAAGGGTGGCAACCGACCGTGGCATCCCGCTCGTGGCGGGAACCCGCCAGCCTCCCAACACGCGCCCCACGGCGGCTCGAATGGGGCCGTGCAGGGTGGCGCGGAGGGCGCCTGCGGAACCCGACGACGAAGACGATGGCGACGTCAGAGTGAGCTAGCGAGGGACGTCAGCTTGGGTGCGCCAGCTGACTATGATGACAACGCCGCTACCGTTGCCACCGCTGCTTCTCCGATATTGACCTGCTAGCGTTGGAGCTGTGTGTGTGCCCGGGCCCCCCTGCGTGGGTCAACCCAATGGTGGAGGAGCTCGCCGCCTCACACTTTGTGAGCCCTCCAGCGGGAGCACCAGCGCCAGGGTGCTTGACTACTCCGGCGTCCGCCTCACTGGATGCCGAGGCGTGTCTTGACCAAGAGCTCCGGCGTTCGCTCCGGGAGATGATGACATAGTCGTGGATGCCACGGATGACGTCCAAGGCACTACCCCCGCCGATAGTCACCTCAAGAGTTTCATCGAGCGAGTCACGATGGCGAGGTAGCCGCCGCTCCTCGAGCTGCCTGGAGATGATTCGTCCCCCGACAGTCGTCCACTGACCGCGATCCCCAAGAGGAGCAGGCGGATAGCATCGCAGAGCCTGTCTCACATCCCGGTGGCCAAGCGAGGTGAGCACCTTATCTTAAAGCGCCTGGGACTAACCAGCAGGATGTCGACTCCGTCCACGTCGGCCATGGAGGTGTACGAAGAAATCTTCGGCGGTGACCCCGGTCACATGGAGGCGCTTCGTGAGCTGTTCCCACCGGACAACGACATGGGTGCGCGCAAGCAGCGCCGCCGCTGCTCGGCTGTGCAGGCATAGGCCTCCTAGCCGGCGCCTCTTTTTAGGTTGACCAGTTCCCAATGTAACACCATAGATTTCAGTACAGTAAGGTTGGTCTAAGCATCCACGAACAATTTCCTGACCCCCTAGGGCGCCGTTAAGACGTGTTGTATTAAACTTTTTCTCTACCTTAATACAAAGACGCATAAACCTTTTGCGTGATTGAGGAAAATAGTTGGATGTGCTTAGCATTGCTTATCCGTATTTTGCTTGAGCTAACTGTTGCTGGAGAATCAACTCGGTGGTAGCCTGGTAGCATTAGTGAATTGCACTGCAAGAGTGTGTGTGCAAGTGTATAAAGCTGTAAGGAAGTGTACCTATTTGCTATGTGTTTTATAGTGAAGGCTGCTATTTGCTATACTGTCCTGGAAGTTGTTCTCAAATTCAACTGCAACTCTGCAAGAAATTAATTTCATCAAACAGGACTCAGTTAATTAGCAGCCACGACCATAGAATTAGTAGACCCTTATCGAAATCAGTTAACAATATGACTTTTCCAAATTGCGTCGCTAAGAGGGTTACGCCCCAACGAATCTCTTGTGGGTTTCAAATCCATGAGAGTGGTTGTTTTTTTTACTGTTGGTTCGCCAGACCTTAACACACCCTCCTCCTTTACCCGGGCTTGGAACCGGCTATGTTGAGACGACTCAAGAAAGTCTTCCAGTCAACATAGGCGGAGTTATGACTTTTCCAAATTATTTCATGTAAAATCAATAATCAGTTATTGCCTAGCAAACTCCAAAAATAACCCCATTTATATTATTTTAGCTTATTACAAGCTTTCTGTTCGTTTTCATTGAATTGACTGTTTTCTTTGTTTCTACCAATTTTGATGAAATGCAGGAACTTGTGGAGCTTGAATGCAAGGATTGGGCCAGCAAGAAAATCAACATAAAATATGAAATTCGGGAAAGTAGGAAGGGATACAAAGCTGGAGCCCTGAAGAAGGGCATGGGACATAGTTATGCCCAAGAATGTGATTTTGTTGCCATCTTTGATGCAGATTTTCAACCTGAACCTGACTTCCTTTTAAGAACTATACCATTTCTTGTGCATAACCCGAAGATAGCTCTGGTACAGACACGTTGGGAGTTTGGTAAGCAAGCTTTCCATTTTTGCTCTAATGTGAGACTATACATACAGTTTTTAGCTACAAAACATTGAGTTAGGCTCATTACTGCTAATCGTTGGATGCAATTTGCTCTGCCTACGAATGGGTAATGTGGTTGTGTCTATAATTTGAAGTGAGAACTTTTGTTCATTCTGATTACAGGATGTTCCTGACCTGGCCTTTGCCGGGCAATTTTGCAGTGAACTACAGTATTTGCCTACTGACAAGGATACAGAAGATGTCACTAGATTATCATTTCAAGGTAGAGCAGGAATCAGGCTCATCTATGCATGCGTTCTTTGGTTTCAACGGTACGACCGTAAGAACCTATGTCAAAAGCAATCATGCGAGTTTGCAATCATATTTGACTGAAGCTTTTACAGGTACTGCTGGTGTGTGGCGGGTCTCAGCTATTAGGGAAGCAGGAGGATGGAAGGATCGCACCACTGTGGAAGACATGGACTTGGCTGTGCGAGCAAGCCTCAAGGGATGGCAATTCCTGTATGTTGGTGATATAAGGGTGCGTCTTTCTGCACACTTGTAGTAGATGTGACGTTTTGATACGCACATGCATCTGCCTATATCTGTCTGTTGTTGTAACAATTTTTGTACAGGTTAAGAGTGAGCTCCCAAGTACCTTCAAGGCCTACCGCCATCAACAGCACAGGTGGACTTGTGGTGCTGCCAACCTCTTCAGAAAAATGGCCGGGGACATTGTTAGAAGCAAGGCAAGCATTCTTGAATCGATGTGACAGAAGTTACAGTATCGTCATTTAGGAGACTGTCTTTATCAGTGTCTATATGTACGAATGATGCAGGGGGTAACTGTATGGAAGAAGCTTCATCTTCTGTACAGCTTCTTCTTTGTCCGAAGGGTCATCGCTCCCATCCTAACATTCCTGTTCTACTGCGTCGTGATCCCACTGTCCGTCATGGTCCCTGAAGTCAGTATCCCGGTCTGGGGATTGTTCTACATTCCCACTGCCATCACCATAATGAACGCCATCAGGAATCCTTGGTAAAGTGGCCCATCTTTCTCCTGATTCGTTAATCTCGCGTGTTTACTGATGCTACCAGTTACTTCGTGCACGCCAGGTCTATCCATCTGGTGCCAATATGGATCCTGTTCGAGAACGTCATGTCCATGCACCGAATGCGCGCCGCACTGACGGGGTTGCTGGAGACCATGTACGTGGACGAGTGGGTGGTCACCGAGAAGGTGGGCGACCATGTGAAGGACAAGCTCGAGGTCCCTCTCCTTACACCGGTGAAGCCAACCGAGTGCGTCGAGAGGTACGTAAGTCGTAAGCGATCCAGCAAGCTGTACGCGTTGCGCTCTGTAGACTATCACTACGTAGCAGCAGATTGCAGTGGAGAAAACGTGTGCCTGACACTACTGCTTTGCGTTTGCTGATCTGATCTGGTCTGACCACTGCAGGATCTACGTGCCTGAGCTCCTGGTGGCGTTCTATCTGTTACTATGCGCGTCATACGATGCCGTGCTCGGAGCCGGGCACTGCTACCTGTACATCTTCCTCCAGGCCTTCGCTTTCCTCGTGCTGGGGTTTGGCTTCGTCGGCACCGCGACACCCTGTTCTTGTCCATAGGCCATAGGCCATTGCACATAGCCCATAGCTGTTGCTGCATTCTTCCCTGGTCTGGCTCCTGTAACTAGAAAAAAAAATCAATTCTTTCTGTAAATGGAACAGAATAAATGCTGCACGCGAATACCGCATTTCATCCGTGCTTGCTGTCTGCATTTGACGGCCGCTACAGGTAACCAGCCCGGCGCACAACACTAGCTGTGGCTTTGGGTGCCTGGGTTGGTAAGTGGACATGGGCCTGGAGTGGACCAGAAGCTATAAGCCAGTGGCAGCCCATTTCAGTTTGTCTGAACTGAACCCGTCGCTGCGATGGACAGCACACACAGCACGGAGCCACGGACTCATCTCCAGCGGCCAGCGGGGGCGTCGCCGTCGCTTTTCATCGGCCACAGGGCGGCACAAATAATGTAAGACCCATGACACATCCACACGGTCCCTCCTTTTTTTTTCTTCTTCCTTTCCTTGCGAGAAGAAGCAAACAAGAGCCGGAAGGCCGAGCACGAAAGGGACTCAAAGCCCCAAGCTCTCACGAAAAAGGCAGGCGAGAAACTTTACAAAAGCCTCTCGCTTTCATGCCTCGCAAAAAATCTCGTTAGTTTCTCGTCTCCTTGGTTGGCATGCCCTTGTAGCACCTCGATATTCAAATAATGATACTAATTATATATCATAAATATTAATATTTTATTAAATATATTTGGTTAAAGTTAAAAGTGATTGATTTTTTAAAAAGCGAGAATATTTTTTGACCTTGATCAAGCTTTAGCAAGTTTACCGAGAAAGAACAGAGTCAGAATTGCGCTCTTTTTTCAACGAAGGCGTACTACTTGTCTGCTACTAGATGAGGTCGCCTGTTCTGGTGGACACTTGTCCTCCAGTTTTTTTCGCGGAGGATTCCCACCTTTCTACACATGCCTGCGAGCCAAGCGCCCTCTCGTCGCTTTCCACAATTCCACGGCCATTCCTTTCTCCCGTACTCCACGAGAGCAAGAAAATAGGAGCAGTAGTGGAAAAAGAGACCGACCAGCGCGGCCTCGACGTGACCCTGACCTGACCTGACCTGACCTGCGTCGTCACCGGCCCGATCGGACGGTGCAGGGTCACTGACAGGTGGGTCCCGCCACGCGTGTCAGGATATGCTGCGCCCTCTTGGGTGTGTCCTCTTGGCTCTTCCTCTTCGGCCTGGGATCTGCGGCCCAGACTCTAGTCATTGGCCCTATGACTCTTCATACCCTATGTAATTTTTAGCCCAGTAAAAAAGGCCCAACACTAAAACCTAGTGTCCAGGCCTGAGCTCACCCCGTCCGTCTCCCTGCTGGCTGCTCCTGATGGATGCCGCACGCCCCGTAGTCCCGCACACGAGGAGCGCTGCAGGTGCCACCTCACCGGCCGCCGCACGCCACCATCACCGATCGGCCGCCAGCCGAGGAGCTGCCCGTCCCGCCGCCGCGCCGGCCTCGCTGGCTCCCTCCGCGAGTCCGCGTCCACGGCTCACGCAGGCACCGCGCCGGCCGCCAGGTGCCGGCCGACCTCCGCAGCTTCGTGTAGGTGCGTGCGCAGCCCGCCAGTCGCTGGTCACCGGCCCCCGCCCTCCGAGTCCGAGGCTCCAGCCTCCAGGCCTCTGCACCCAGCCTAGGTCGTGAGCAGTCTGCCCCCTTGTGAGCACTTTTTTTCAATTTTTCTACTCAATTTCCATGTATGTTCAATAATTAATCTTTTTTATGACATTTTTATTTATATTTTCATTTTATTGATATGCAAAGCTTGATGAGGACATGTAAGATGCAAATGCACCACGTCACTAGATGATACTAGGTATTTATTTTCATCTCATCATATGTATCGACGATATCCATAGCTTCTTAGGGCCTAGTCTTTTTTTTTTGCGAAACAGCAACTTTATTAAAATTTAAGCAATGTCTTTACAAGAGAGAGTGGCAATCCACTCTGGAAAACAAGAAAAAAACACCTGACACTCCCTAGACCTAATAGCAAATTGCGCCAAAAGATGCGCCAAATTATTCTGGGTTCTACTAATCTGATCAAATTGAATTCTACTTAGTTGCCCCCCAACCTCGCGCGCCTCTTCAATGAGTTGCCAAATCGGCGAACGATCACGGGTGCTTTCATTAAGTTTGGTGACCACCGAATGGCAATCTGATTCCAGAACCATCGGGACCTCCGGCCATCTATGCGCCAGATGAACACCTTCCAGGCAAGCACGCGCTTCAGCTTCCTCAGCATCCCTGCAATGGAATATGACACGCCAGGCAGTTAGTTTCAAGTCTCCGACCCAATCTCTAATTACCACTCCAATCGCAGCTTCGCCAGACTGCAAGTTGAAAGCAGCATCAACATTGATTTTGAAAGTACCCAGGGGTGGGGTACACCATTTGTTCTTAACCCGGTTCGCTGCCGGATCCTTTCTTTTACACATGCTCGGAATCAAACTGTGTTTGCCTTTGTTATCTAGAGGGTCTCCCTGTTGCCGGATAGTGAACAGTGAGTGCATATAACGGTTCAAGAAAATAACAGAGCTCCCAATGCAAACTGAAGCCTCCTCATGTTTAATTTTATTCCGAATGTTCCAAGTGCGCCAGAGAAGCAAAAATAAGCTGGCCAATACCTCCATGGGATAGTTGAGAACAATCTGTAGCAGCCACTCTGGCCCTGACCAAATGAGATCCTGCTCAGGAGGCAGCGAGCAGTGGTCTCTCATTGCCAACCGGAGTGCAGCAGCATGGGGGCAACTGATGACTGCATGGTAGGCATCTTCAGCTTGCAATCCACACAACTCACAAATATCCTCTTGCTCAAGATGACGATATTTCTTATTGACACGAGTAGGCAAACCATTGTTGACAATTTTCCAGATAAAAACATTAACCTTAGAGGGGACTTTAACACTCCATACCTTCTTCCATGCCACCCGACCCTGCTCTGAAACTAAGCTGCTACCAATCTGGCCGACACCATACTGGTTCCAAACAGCAAGCCTATATGCACTTCGGACAGAGAATAATCCATTTTTCTCATAATGCCAAGCAACAAAATCAGGAGTACTAGAAGGAAGCAACTTTATCTTGAAAATCTCTGAAGCATCACAAGGATAAAAATACCTGCGTACGGCTGTTTCATCCCAAGAACCATTATCAATCAGGTGGTGCACCCAACGCATTCTGCATGCTCGCTTTGGACCAATTGGTTTCAGGCCATGGCCTCTCGGCAGCCAATTGTCACGCCAAATTTGAGTTGATCGACCATCACCTATCCTCTTGATAACACCGAGCTTCAACAATTCCAGTCCGTACTCAATTGCTCTCCACGTCTGGGATGCCTCTCCCGCAGGAACCGTGTCTAGCAATTTGCCCTCAGGGAAATACTTAACTTTAAGAACTCTAGCACAAAGGCTATCAGGGAAGGCTAGCAATCTCCATGCCTGGCGGGCAAGCATCGCTTGATTAACAAGCCTCAGGTCCCTGAACCCCATTCCACCAAATCCCTTTGGCATTAACATTTTCTCCCACGGGATCCATTGCATCTTCCTTCTTCCATTTTCAGCACCCCACCAGAAAGCACGTATTTGCTTCATGAGCTCATCACACAATGTAAGAGGCAATTTGAAGACACTCATAACATAAATAGGCAAGGCCTGGGCAACCGATTTTATCAAAACTTCCTTCCCTGCAGCAGACAAGAATTTTTCCTTCCATGCTACCATCCTCTTATGAAAACGTTCCTCCAGGGGTTGAAATAGTCCTCGTCGGACCCTTCCGTACGGGGTCGGGAGGCCCAAATATTTAGCTTCAAAATCCAGTTTTTCCACCCCTAGTGTCAGGCGCACTTGATCTGCATTCTGCTGATCACAGTTCTCATTCATTAACAGGGAACACTTGTTTGGACTGAGAAGCTGGCCTGAACATCGCTCGAAAGTAGAGATAACATTCTTAACAACCAGCGCCTGTTGCACATTGGCTCTGAAGAATAAAAGGCTATCATCCGCGAATAGCAAATGAGACACACTCGGTGCCCTCCGGCACACCTTAACACCATCAATATTCCCTAGTTGCTCATTGTGCTTCAAAAGTGTAGATAAACCGTCAGCCACAAGCAAGAATAAGTATGGTGAAAGCGGATCGCCTTGTCGTAGACCACGTGTAGGGGAGAAGGGCTGCGAAGGCAACCCATTGAAGCGAACCGAATAGCGTACAGAGGAAACACAAGACATGATCCACTGCACCCATCGACTTTGAAAGCCCAGCTTCTCCATCAAGCTTTGTAAAAATCCCCAATCCACCCGGTCATACGCCTTCGACAAATCCAGCTTATACGCACAAAAATCCTTGCCTCTGTCTTTCTGAATAGCATGCACACATTTAAACACGATTAAAGCATTGTCTGTAATTAATCTATCTGGCACAAACGCACTCTGCTCCTCAGATATGATGCCTTAGGGCCTAGTCTTAGTAAAACCTGTATCCGCCACTGCGAGCAAGTACACGTGAACGGGACAGGTATGCGGGAACTTTTCGAGTCCGGATAATCTTTTTTATTAGGACATGTCTCGTCTCATCAGCCCCCCCTTTTTTTATTTTGAAACATCCTCGTCAGCCCTGTGATTCTGTGAAGATATCTTCGACGTTTTCTTTCATAAGAAAAATCTGGGTCCAGGCCCAGCGCCAAAAGGTCCACCGTCAACGTTTGACACGTTGAAATAAAAGGTACTTGCGATACATTAAGTTTCACGTACCCTAAATCCGCCGACCAAAGTTGGTATTAGGCTTATAATATAAATAAAATAAAACAAAATCATTAAACAAGAAATTAAAGACACGAACACGACATACTAGTAGTGTTCTCCGTGAGTTGATACATGCGTGTCGACCATAAAAACCAGCAATCATGTCACTTTGATTGAAACATGTGACTGTCTCTTCGCTTCGTTAAAAAGACAAGCTGAAAAATAATGTTTGCTTATTTGTTGTAAGAGAAAAATATTGTTCCTTCGTTGAAAAAATACGACCGAAAAGACAAACAAAAATATCAGTAATTTTGAGAGAGGGTATTGGCTCACCTCGCCAAAAAGACATGCATATGCCAAATGGAATGACCGAGTGGGAATATAATGCTACTCATAGATTCCTCTTGTTTCAAATTTTTTTCTTGTTTGGGAACGATTTTCCAGAACCCGACTCAATTTGTTTAACTACTACTATAAATCAGCCTTGCAGTAATTTTTGTCTAACATAGACACCATTTGATTTATGTCACATAACACGATGATATGTTTGCTAAGATACTATGAAGGATTTTTTGAAAGTACTATGAAAACTAGTCTTTTTTGTGTGTTTTAGTTAAACCAAGCCATGATAATAAGAACAAAAGAAGCAAAATCCTGTTAGCTCTGTAAGTTTGTAAGTTTTTCTTTCATAACTCTTTTAATAAAATCACAGTAGGGGCGAGTCCCTCCTGTTCTCATCAAAAAACAAAAGAAGCAAAAGTACCTAGAACATCCCTTTCTACCAAAGAATTGACAAACATGTAATCGGTTATATAATTGGAGGGCCAGTGTTTGTTATAACCGAAGTGAATGAACCAATTAAAACAGAGTACCACCACTTTGAGAAAGGATTCTAGAAAAGAAATAATCTTGGCAGTTCATGGAGATAGTGGCAGTACCACTACACCCACTCTAAACTCTATTTTTCTAAGTGGGTAGCATCTTTTTCATAAAAGAAATAAATCATATCCTAGCCACCGCATCAAACAAAGATTTACAGAGATGTTCATTATTTACTAAAGCAAAACCATTTTCTTCATAATTTAACAAGGTATTCTATGTTTCAAAGTCTAAGACACTAGAAATTTAAATATATATGACATAACGAAACTAGTGAATAGTCATTTCTTCTTTAGCAGTGGCGGGTCCAACAAAATAGGTTAGGTAGGGCTTCTTCCATTATCTTCCATCTCTAATCCATCCTTTTAAGCTTCCATGGTTACTAAATTATAGGGGAGGCTTAGGAGGACTTTATGCTTCGAGTAACGGTAGCGGGGACTTGAACCCACCCCACCCAAGTGCTAGATCGTCCTGTTCCCTAGCAAAATTTAAAAGCAACCACTGCAAGTTGCAACTTCCAAGGAAGCCATCGTGCCTAGATGCCTGTCTCACGTAAGGACAGCTCCTCCCGCAAAGCAAAGTGGAGGAGCCTAGATAATAGCTAGAACATAAGTTGACTCTGAGGGCATAGTTAATTAACACTAGCTCTGCTCCAATGCTATATGTATTTGCCCTTCAACTGCTTAGGTCTTTCTAAAACCTTTTTCCACTTTGTCTCTATTATTTGTTATAAATCTTCCTATAGTGTATTATTAGAATATACCAAATGCTTTAACGTCTAACAACCATTGTGACACCCAAAATTTGTGACCATTCAGTTTCATAGCCCATAGCATTGCCCCAACAAAACAATTTGGCTTCCGTTCAAAAAAAATCATGAGGAAAGATAATTGCTTATAAATGCACATGGTTAAAAGCTTCGTATTGTTGACTTCTCAAACATTTTGTTCCGTAATTCGCAAAAAAAAAGTATTGCATAAAAAGAATTGTATTATGAGCCTGCATATTGTAGGTTGAAAGGTCATCTTCTACTAAGGCGGAACCACACTTTGAAATTGGTCATGTCCCTTTGCTCTCGTAATTATAACTATAAATCCATAAATTAACTGCTGAAAATTAAAAGCATCGGTACACGGTACACCGCCACCAGCTAGAGTATGTATCTTATGGGACATGTATTTCCATTTTTGTACCATGAAACATATGGTTTTAACACAAATAACATAGACGATTTTTCTCTCGTCAATCCTTCTTATGGATCCCTTCTCGTCAATGACGTCAACATAAAGCATAAAAACTCGTTAAACCTTTTCTGCTAATGCAAACCGCAGCGTCTCGTATATATTCTTCTCATCTGAGACTTGTCTTCGACGCATGGAATTTGCAAGGAGATATCTGGCCACAACACATGAAGTAGCTAGGTACCATGAGAAAGCATATAAGCCTTTTTCTCAGCTGCCATCTTTAACTTTAAAGTTGATGGAACTCGGGAGCTACCAAGTTGCAGTTCATATAGGTTGGTATGGAATGAACGGCTAAGAACCACACTAGCACACAAAAGACAGATATTAGGCTCTAGTTCCCTGTGCTGTATATATGGCTCAAAAACGAAACATGTGCCCTAGCCAAAGTAGCAACGAAAAGTTTTGCCAAATGAACAGAGACATGAAAAGACACACGTACGGAACATATGGCCTCAGGGACCATGATCCCCGGATGAGCCTGTTTGTATATTATATGAGATGTAACAGTTCTCCATATCATATATCTATGACTGTATAGAAAATTAGAAAGCAACGGCAAGGCAGCATCAAATTAATATTGGCGTTGCCAATGCTTACATGATGCAGTGGCAGCTTATAAAGAAACAAGACCCATCACAGGAGAAACTAATAGCTAGATAGTTTTTCATTAAGGTCTTGTTTGGTGCGGCTCCTGCACTGCCCCAGCTCCAGCTCGTGCACCAAAGTCGATGGAGCCATACCAAACACACATGAGAGGAGGCGGAGCCATTTTTATCATATGGAGGTGAAGCCACAAAATTGATCTCCGTTGAGGGGCCTTGGCTCCGATACTTGAGCATGTGTAATCGGAGCCTTCCCAAACACGTCCTAAGAAACAAATAAACACCAAAATTTGAGTTGAGGAAAGCACAAACGTATTGGTTGGGAAGCACACGATATCTCTCACCCTAATAAGTTGAGCCAGAGTCACTTTCTATGTAGTGCCATCTAAGTTGAAGCCTAGCTAGTGATAGACAGCACTCCCAAATCATAAAGCAAAACATATAGGTTATGGGTCTAGGTCCCATACTCCCAAGATGCCAAGATGCATGCGTTGGTGTTTTGTAATAGACTTATTAAGAAAACTGAGCTGCTATGCTATTTCTTGCCACTAAATGTAGAATTGCTTTCAGATGCAAAGTGTTGCTTCAAACAAGGGACATTTGACACATGCTCCCTCTGTTCTAAATTATAAGTCGTTTTGACTTTTTTGATACCTCCATTTTGCTATGCATCTAGATATAGTAATATGTTTAGATACATAGTAAAATGGATGAACCAAAAAAGTCAAAGCGACTTATAATTTGGAACGGATGGAGTAACTAGCATAGAAGCATGTGTGTTATTGCATAGGTTTTGGATATTCATTGGCAGAATGGAGACCCAAGACTATTATAAATGTAGGTGCAAGTGTTTCCAATAGCAATAACATCACACTCGCATTATATTGTCCTTTGTATAAAAGGAACTAACCAAACTTGCAGAGGCACCTAAACTACAAAGGAAAATAAATTATTATTGTTAAGCCGAAAAATGCTCAAACATGAGATGATGATGCAGGTGGAAACTAAAACACATTGCAACACTGCCATTCTCATGTTTTCTCCACCTGAATATAAAAGGCACATCGCCTTCAGAGACCAAGTGGCACACATATGATGACAGATGACAGACGTATGAGTTTTATCAAATGGCATAAGCCGCAACTGTTCTTTTAAAGCCCAACTTTTTCTAATGCTACCTCTAAGGGAAAACTGGTTGCTTTTGTGAAAGCAAATAAAACAAGTCACGCTAACCCTGTGAACGCGAACAAATTCCTTGTAACCAACTTCATCCTGACCCAATCTACACACACGAGTTCTTCTTTCCTTATAGGGAGTTTATTAGCTAGAGAGTTCAAAAAATAAATCCGTGAGCATGACTCCCTCTTTGGTTGACAACCACAGCTTGCTGCACCACAACTGCAGCATGCTAGTCTCTATCTGGCTACAACGCAGCTCTGCCACGCATTGAAGAAAGCTCGGCCCCTTCACCTGAGGCCATCTTCAATGCGCTAGGCTAGTTCTATATGTCCCAACCTCCACATAAGCACCGAGGCTCCATGTCACACGAGCGAGTGGCTTCGAGGGTCTGATAGTAGCTTGTAGAGGTATCGACGGTTTCATCTAACATAACTGTAAAACATATACTCAAGCATGCATTGTGAGCCAAATACTAGTACCTCAACATATAGTTATGTGGGGAACATAGAGTTGGAGAGAGAGAGAGATGTAACAAAACTTTGAAAGCGATATATGTTTACATGTATATAACAGGAAAAAGGCAGTAATGTAGTCTTATGCCTTCATCCCACGAATGCATGTTTGGAAATCAACTTTGTGTTAAGGCTAACATAGATGTACGCCAGAGTTCGGTGTGTCCTGAATGCTTCACCACTCTATTTCTCGCCAAGGGTTCTAGGGGCACGGTTTGTAATCCGCAGCTTGCCTCGGCTAAGGAAAGCCATACACGTTGTTTTGTCTAGTTTTGCGGTTGGCAAATAAACAAGGCGTCTAAGCACATATATATTTAGAACTAAATTTTGAAAACCAAACCAGTCTAGTTAATTTTCTGCTCCTCAAAAGCACCCCCACGATTAATTCACAAAAATATAGGTCTCAGCTAAATGGACATGGACCTGGCCTTTTCATGTTCAATGGCAGCACTCACAGCCCGGGTGGAAAATGGAAATGAGTGGAAGCTTGGGGGAAAAAAACAGGAGGAGAAAGGAGTAGTAGTGAGCAAAGGAGAGGCGCTAGTGTTCGACGTCGACGTCAGCAGTGAAGGCGGGGTTTGAATTGATTGCCAAGTCAGGTGGGGTGAGACTGTGAGAGGGACCTAGCTAGGGGCAAAAGCGAGATAGTGGGGAGAATCAAAATACCGCACCCCGGAGGCCACAAATCAAGCTTGTGGCTCTCGGCCACCGCCTGCTCGCCCCCGTGGCCCCCACCCCCCGCCTCCCGCTCCCTTAAAACTATCCCCAATGCCCCGTCCGCTCCGATCGATCCATCCATCCTTCGATCGCCCACACTTCCGTCCATCCAGGCCTCCAGGGAGATAAATTCTCATTCCTGGACCGATCGCCGCCGCTGCTGCTTTGCTATGGTGGTGGTGCAGTAAAACAAGGCTGCTGCTCCAACTCCAAGAGAAATTATTCGAGTTCGAGAACGCACGCAGCAGGCGAGAACTCCGAGAAGAAGTTTCGGAGAGAAGAGACGACAAGCCTAGAGGGAGGGAGGGAGAGATGGGGGAGGGCAGAGCAGGAGACGGCCTCATCAAGCTGTTCGGGAAGACCATCCCCGTGCCGGAGACGCCCGCCGTGGGCGAGGCTGCCAAGGTTGGTCTCGTTTCTCTTCCCAACATCTCTCTTTCCCAAGCAAAAGAAAGCCGTGTTTGAATTGGAGCCAACAGTAGGAGTGAGTGCTTGCTTGCTTGAACACACCCACTGCCACTAGTGATCAGGGGGCAATCAAAATTTTGTTTTCCACCTATAAACTTTTAAGAGCCTCGGCGATCGAAAATATTTTATCTAGAAAGATAGAGTATTCCTCGTTCATACAGAAGGAAATCTTTTCCTTTGCACTTCATCGGCGAGCCGCCAGGGGTCGCCGGGCGGTGGCTTCGCCGCTGCCTGCTAGGTTCTACCGTGGCAAACTAGACGATTCCACCGTGGCAACTCATGTACTAGACGATTTGATGATTTTCTGTTGCAGTTGCTCCCTTAAGATTTATATATATTTATTTAGGATGGTGGTTTTCTGTTCTTCCTGTTTTTCCTTTTTCCATGTTTACCACTCTCTCTCTCTCTCTCTCTCTCTCTCTCTCTCTCTCTAACAGCAGTGTTCTTGCTGTTTTCGTCCAACATAGGCTATGGTTTTATGTCAGCCGAAGAAACACTTGGTAGTTTATTCAGAGGTGGTGCAGGATTTAGCTTTTCCCTTGCTTTCAAGGATTTTGCCACCAAATATCTTTTATTACACTACTACTGGGCTCCAGAAGCTGCTATATCAACCACTACCGATTGCAACATCATTAATTTGTTTCTTGAGCTCTAATTCAGAACATCATGCGCCGTATGATACGGGATCAATTACATCACCATGCTTCAGTGTTAAAATCACACCATCAACAGCTGTTTTGGTAGCTATCAAGAGTTAAAAAGAAATAAATAACATTAAAATTCACTGATACAACCGTTCCTGTATACCCTTTTGGATGTGAACTTCTAATTTTTCATCAATAAAGCTGAAACTTCAATAGGTCAAGAACTCAGCAAGCTTTGTCTGCATGATTGCAGGACATCCAACAAAGCGGCAGCAGTGGCACGACTGACCCGAAGGGGCAAGAGAACACCCTTCAGGACTCCACAGGCTCACCTCCGCAGCAGGAGGTCGCGGATACTGAAGATTCGTCGGCTGCCAAGAACTCCTCGGCAGACAAACAGCAGGGCGAGGTGGCCAACCAGAAAGAGAAGCTCAAGAAGCCTGACAAGATCCTGCCGTGCCCCCGGTGCAACAGCATGGACACCAAGTTCTGCTACTATAACAACTACAACATCAACCAGCCACGCCACTTCTGCAAGAACTGCCAGAGGTACTGGACTGCTGGCGGTGCCATGCGCAACGTGCCTGTGGGTGCAGGCCGGCGCAAGAGCAAGAGCGCATCAGCCGCTTCCCACTTCCTGCAGAGGGTCAGGGCCGCTCTGCCCATCGATCCGCTCTGCACGGCAGCGAAGACGAATGGCACGGTGCTCAGCTTCGGCTCTGACATGTCCAGCTTAGACCTCGCAGAACAGACGAAGCACCTGAAGGAGAAGCTCGTCCCAATAGCGGGGATCAACAACGGCGATGAACGTTCACTTGGCTCTTGCACTGAAGGACCTGCGAAGGCAGAAGACTCAAACCAAAAGGAGAATGTTACAGCAGAGAAATCTGCAAAAGTTGTTCAGCATCCATGCATGAACGGGGTGGCCATGTGGCCATTTAGCTGTGCACCACCGCCTGCCTGTTACACCCCAGGCAGCATAGCAATTCCGTTCTACCCGGCAGCCGCTGCCTACTGGGGTTGCATGGTTCCAGGAGCTTGGAATGCCCCATGGCCGCCTCACTCCCCGTCCGAGACGGGTTCGACCCTTAGCACTGCTTCTCCAGCATCCACGAAGTCCAATTGCTTCACACCAGGAAAGCGCCCTAGAGACTGCAACGAGGAAGGAGATACCAAAGGAAATGGCAAGGTGTGGGTGCCAAAGACAATCCGAATCGATGACGTGGATGAGGTGGCCAGGAGTTCTATCTTGTCGCTAATCGGGATCAATGGCGACAAGGCTGGCAAAGATGGCAGAGGGTGCAAGTTTGCAAGGGTTTTTGAGCAGAAAGAAGAGGCAAGGACGGCAACTCACCCAGTCATCAACGGCTTGCCGTTCTTGCAGGGGAACCCAGCTGCGCTCTCACGGTCATTGACCTTCCAGGAGGGATCTTGAACATCATATGAACCTCAATTCTGTGAAGACGAGCCGTTTAGCGCGGCACAGCTGAAATTTTGTACATTAGAGGATTGTAATCTAGGTGTGGGCAATGGAGGGGTGTATAACATAGCTCATAGCTGCAAGCGGACCTTGAAACTATACAATAGATATTTGTAGATAGCCATATATATGGGTCGGGGATGGATAAGGAGAGCAAGTTTCCTTATTTGTGGATATAATTAATAATATTATGAAGATTGGAATATTTGGTTGCAAAATTGTTTTTCAGCAATAGCATCAGATGTCCTGAACAATTGGCTGTTGGCCCATTTCAGTGAACAAAAGTGGTCCACCGTATTCTTGGAAATTTGATACTTTTTAGCATATATTCGGTTCGTTTCCATTTGTCTATTTCTTCCTGCATGAGAATTGTCAGCTGCTGAAGAAACAATATCTGAGTCCTTGTTTTAGAAAATTGCACCGTAGGCCCTAAACTTGCGCACTTGTCTCAACTAGACCTCGGAACTTACAATTTGCATCCTTAACCCTGTGAATTTGTGTAGTTATCCACTAGCCTGAGCTTGCATGCTTGACAGGCCCCTCAAACTTGCTTGGTTCTCTCACCGAGGCTGCTTAAATTTTGTCCCTATTCGGGGGGATTAGGTGAGATAACGTGTAAGTTCAAGGGGGAGCAAGAAAGAAAACTGTTTCATGTTTGAGGGGCTAGGTGAGATAATCAAGCAAGTTCAGGGGCCTCCGGTGCAATTCTCTCCTCGTTGTCAGTATCTTTCCTTCCGGTCTTATCCTTTGTTTCTTTATTCCTTTTATTTGAGATAAAGGATCATGAAAGTGATACAAAAAGTGGACAAAGGCACAGAAGAAAGTTGGAAAGCGATAGACAACTACTGAATGTCCCACTGACCTCAAATGCCAAAGAGGAATAAATTATTGCTTTCTGCCTTCACACAAACTGGATACTGCCAACTGTCCTGTAGAAAAAATCTAGCCAATAAGAAAAGAGGGTCACAAAAAATATTAAAATTCACACCAAATTCTCGTCTGACTATCTGATAAATTAGATCGGTATTCAACATGCCACCATGCGATCTGAGAGAAAGAGAAGCTTCTGAAAAAAAGTCTCTCTAATTAGGCATAAAGTGGCTGCTTCTGACCCCCCAAAAAAATTGATAACTATAGTGTACTTCAGCCTAATTGCTGACCTTTTTCTTAACTGACTGGTAGCACCAGAGCACACTTATCCTTGTCTTTATGTTTTAAAAATCAACAATAACATACCCTGACTCTAATTTTTTAAAATGTCAAAGAAGCTGTATTTGGATTTGTATGGAGAAAAAAATGATATTCTGTATTGGGTCTGCTCCGTACATGTTGATATGACAGTATGACACAACAGTAATTATCTTAAGCTGAAACTTGAAATTTGGGATCCATAAATACGAACAAAACCTTGGTACTCATCATCAAACATATGCTGATAGGTACTACTAGTAAATAAAGTTTCCCCTTTGTTAGGTAACATTCGACCCTTTAGAATATTTCCATAGCATGCATTATTACCACCACTCATCCTACTTTTTCACTCATTCACATCTGGTAGTGGCAACTCCACTTAGACCATTGTCAACCAGTATAATAGGCCAGCATGTTTGACCTTAAATCGAACTTCCAATGTCCATCTGATATCCAATCTACTTATTACAAGAACATGCAAATTTTGCAGACAAAGAAAAACCGTGGGTAAAGAATAATGTTAAAAAAACAAAGTTGGATTTAGGAAAGAGAAAAGTGCTTAAAACTGCTGTGTTCTTGTTCCATGTCTAAATCACAAAGGATAAAATTTATCTAACTAAGCATTGCTCTAATTAGACTACACTTCTGACTTTTATTCCTCTCAAGTCTCAACAATGTGAAAAACATGTTTAATGTGATGAAATACTTTCTGTACTGTACCAATTCAACATGATAGGGTAAAACCATATTTTTTCGCAAGTATTGGACGCGCACCAAGTCTATTGTTGCGACTTTCGGCCGAGTTATGAAACAAGTGAATGATCCCTTTTGACATCTAAAGGTCAAACCCAATAAGCAGTTGCCTTTTGGTGTCTACATACCATTGGCAGCTTAAAACCTTAAGGAAAAAAACTTTGGCAAACTTTTTTAGTGCACTTTCCCATCAAAGGCACGTAACACAAAAGTTGCACTAGAATGCTATGGTCACTGAGAGAGTACCTACCTTCTGGTCCACAATAAGTATTTAACAAATTTATCATGGTTGCTTTCAAAATTGTTTAATGTATGAAGCCAAGCTTAACTAAAGAAAAGAAAAAAGAGAAAAAGATAGATGACAATGAGATTTCAACGAATCCACCATGGACACAGTAAGAGCAGTGGGCACGTCATCCTCAAAAACAGGAAATGTCTAAGCAGATAACTCTATTGGTTGTTTTTACTACAACGAAAAAAATCCAGAGTATGCAATTGGCAAATATTTAATTCCATCCTTGTCTATGTATAAAAAATAAAAATAAAACTAAATGAATCCTGAAGGTTTCCAATCTGAAGACATCAGATTGCCTTCACAATTTTTAAGCTACTCCCAAGTCCTTAAAATGATCTTGGCAATGAATTGAACAACATATCATAAAAGTAATTCTGTAAGTGGTTTGTGATTTTCCACAGGCATAAGATATGGGACAATTCTAAAATTTGGCTGGGAAAGTTGTAGGTTGTAACCTGGCTATAACTTGGAGACCTTGGTATTTTTATCTAATCCTGGTACCGGCCAAGTAATATGGAAATGGGCAGCCGCCAAACGGTTCAGCTGATCTTCACAGCACCTGTAACACAACTATAAAAGCACTGTGTAGCACTCATTAGTGGCATAAACTCTGAGGATAATGTCATAGTAGATTTTGTTTTTTAAGATAATTAGCATGTAGTTTCATATCTCAATTTCACATACCGAAAAATATCTGGTATGGTCTCATGGATGTCAACAACACTGACTTCTATTGAACTAATTTGGTTAATCAACAAAATTCAAGTTTACAAAATACATATGCCGTGATTAGTTGACTGCCTTAACATGTAAAGCACAGATCTGTACACACTATCACACAATGACATAAATACAATACAGGTCTGTGTTATTCAAAATGACAGAAAACATGAGATGTGTTATACAGTACAATATGATTCAGGGCAAGCATGGAATCATATACTCACTAGCCACTGCTGCCCGCGCTTCGCTGCGAGTGATGTGTTCGATATAGGAAATCTTAGAAAATATGGCTCATATGTCTAATATGTTTTCTCATCGTATTGTTATGAAAGAGACTGAAAGAACTTTGATAAAGCACTCAATTAGCACAACCAACAAACACAAATATATATTCTAAATAAGAGGGTACAACATAGCAGGGAACAAAATATGCATAGTACAATACGCTTCATCTCCTTTGGGGTGAACAAAAGCGAAATAAACTTCACTCCCTAAGACTAAAGGAGAAACATGGTACAACTAATCTTCAACGTCTTCGACTAAAGGGCTTCATTTCCTTAGTGTTGAAAAGGATCATTCTTCCGACATCTGTGGTCCATCCCTTGGACTAAGAGGCGGGTCAACGTCATCTTTTGGGGGGTGGCTGGGTGAGGGGGATATTTTCTTTCTTACTGGGCTCCAACTCTAGAGCTTCATGAGAGATTTCTGTGGGTGGAGGAGCTGATGGGCCTTCAACGTCGAGTCTTCTTTCTGTGTTTAGGGACATGATTGAGATTCCTTCTAGAATCATGAGCTCTCGGTCTTCTAAGGCTTGCATTCTTCTCTTGGCCCTAGTGACAAGGTAGGCATCCTTCAACTCCTGAGCATGGCGGTCCTTAGCTTCCTTCAAGGCTTCAGCGATGGCAGTTTCACGACTCTCGGCTGCAGCTGCTTGGGCCTGAGCCTCTGCTAGCTGCACATGGAACTTTCTAACCATGAGCTCAGCTTCTTCTGCGCGGTGCATGCACTTCCTCAACTCCGATGCTTGCTTATCATATTGCTCATCCATAGCAAGTAGGTATGTGGTCATGAATACTACAGTCGGGTCATCCTCGAGCGAATAACGTTCTTGTAAGATGTCCATACGGGTTCTCCAAACTGGCCGATCCTTTTCCTAGGGTGGAAAGAACCTCATGGGTGTACGGGCGATGGGCTTCTCGTAGATCTGGCACAGGCACCTCAAAGCTTTGTGGGCGACAACTTGATACGTGTCTACAAACCGAAATCCGGTCGTAGTCATACTCCATGCTTCAGCTACGTCAAGGAAGTCTTCACTTTTTCCGATATAGACGGTGACTTCACATATTTCGGTTTCATGCTCCTCGTACTCCCTGCCTTCATATTCTGGGCGATCCTTGATTCCAAGTCTTTGCATGGTAGCATACAACAGCTTGGGAAAGCCTTCAACGCCTAGACAGTAGCTGCTGGTCCAAACTCCTTTTGCCATCTGAGAGAGAATAGATAAGAGTAAACATTTTTAAAAAAGGAAAGGCATTAAGACTTTTTGTAAAATACTCTTAGATGTAAAACACTACCCAGAAAGCCTAAAGTCACGTTCTACAACCAAGGAGGGGAGCAGGGCGAAAACCATAGGGAGGGAGGGAAGAGCGAGGGAATGCTCATGAGCTGCTCACCTCGTCCTGCAACGACGGCCGAGCCTGGCTCCTGCGTATAGGCGTATATGGTATGCACGGACAAATTGAAGCGAGAGCAGGCGAGTGAGCTGATCGTGCTGCTGGGTGATGGAGGAGAGCACCTCCGGGTGCCCTTTTATACGCCGAGGAAGAGGGGTTGTGCCACTGGCTTGCTTGCTCGCCTTCAATGCATTGTTGTGGCCAGATACCTGGGCAGTGGAGCGACGAGACAACTTCCCTGGTGATTGTATGCCGCATGCAAATGGACGGTGGATGCTCAGCGTACATGGTCGGTGCCTAATTACCATGGTGAATCTTACGTAGAGTCTTTTTAGGGAAAAAAAACTTAGCTCTAAAATACCATATATGTGTATACGTGCTAGAGGCCGGAGCATTTTCTTTTTCGAAAAAAATATAGTTTACGTGCAGCATATCACAGATTCACGGTGCATGGCGTGCATAGAATTGCACTTCGCGTGTGCGACCATCTGTGGCTGATGATGCTCCCTACTTTTCAGCATATCACAGATTCACAGTGTTGTCGTCAGTTCATGGCGTGGCGTAGGCGTACATAGAATGGAACTGTGCGTGTGCGACCATCCTGTGCGGGATGCTTTTTCTTACCCGTGCGACACGGTAAGTCGTCGCTACCTAACAATGTGCAGCAGTGTATAGGACCGTTCAGGCCTGTTTGATTTCTTCCTCTAGAAAGAGGGTGTGGTTTTATAGGCACGGCCAGAGATAGCGTGATGTGATGCTACCTGGCAGGTCAAGTAGCAAAGTATGAACCTAAAAAAATAGAGGTGACCAAATTTGAACTAACTTTTTCAACGCCTTGTAAGCGTAAACCGTGTCTGTAAGATTTTGTATGGTCTTGATAAAGTAGAAGACAATTCCTGAGGTATTTGTGCGGGTACGCTAGATTTTCTAGATTCATGATAAGATACAATTACACAATAAAGGATCAAGTCATCAAAACCGTTTTATTTCTTGCTCATGTGTTTGTAATTCGACCATCTTAACCATGTCAACGTTCCATTGAAGCACAACCAGCAGACACATTATATATGTCCCGTGGTTGCCTGCTTTTATGCTGTGAGCAGGCTACTGTTTACTTAGTGTACTTAGTCGTGGCATTGAAACACCATCGCAGACATAATCTAAGAGCAACCACAATGTTACAGAAAAGTAGTCCATAGGCATTAGAATAGTCTATAGATAGCTGAAAACATTATAGACTTTGGTATGTATCAGTATGTCTTTGGTTACATGACACACGGCAAGTAGTTAATGCACTTATAGAATGTCCCTAGGTACACGTGAATTTTTAAGAGTACTGCCACTGGGTGCCAGCGGGTGTGCCAGTCCTTGTCGCCATAGGCAAGTGTGCTTGCCCAGAACCATGCTAACGATGCTTAGGTTTCAAGCATTCTGTGGCCAAGTTGCTTGTTAACGCGGTAATAGTTTGTTTACTCATTCAGTATGGAATACATGTCATCACAAACGTGCACCACATGTATATATCTGAAGGTGGCAAACAGGGGCGGTGCATATGCGAGCTTACACATAGCCGATGTACACGCAAACTACTGCAGGGATGAACTATAATGAGGTCATAGCTAATGCTTATTGATTCCTCATATATGAACTACAAGGAGGACACTAGGAGGGCTAGGATGGGTGCGATGAAGCAATGGATGGCACATGCTTATATAGGCAAGAGTTGGAGGAGGAACGGGGGGCCTCTGCATGCATGGGAGCAGATGCAAGTATGGTAGCTGTATTAATGGCGATCAACTCCAACCACCGACCACCTTGGGAGCAACGTGCACACAACCCAAGCCGTCTCTTAGATGCATGGATGCATGTGCAAGTACAAATGTTCCTGCATGGTCGGTGAATTGTTTTTATTTGATGGTACAGAGGAGAGGCATTAAATGTGTCCACCTGCCCGACTTGTTTTTATCTGATAGTAGCATGAAGGGGAGGGTGAAGATGTCCAGTCTCCAGTGCTTTCAAATTTACTGAGTGAATTTCTAGATAGCATAGGGAGCCACTCGTGCATGCATGGAAATTTACTATGTATCTATTGATAGTAAATTCATTAACGTAAAAGGAGAAGGCACATGTGATTGACCCACACCATGGGCAGTTGAAGATGTCCAGTCTCCAGTGCTTTCAAATTTACTGAGTGAATTTCTGGATAGCATAGGGAGCCACCCGTGCATGCATGGAAATTTACTACATATCTATTGATAGTAAATTCATTAATGTAAAAGGAGAAGACACATGTGATGTAAATTCCTCTTGTCGTAGTAACTTTTTTATGCAAAGGACATGTAAAAGTACAGTGATGTAAATCCCCTAACGTGGTAACTTTCTGCATGCAAAGTACATTCATAGTTTTATATTGTCCTTGCATGCATGGTCATTCAATTTTCCATCCACTTCATTGAATGCATCCACTTTCTTCATCCATCCACTGCTGAGGAAGGCTGGTTGATGTGGTCAGTACACTGAGGACACCTAGACTTTTTATATAGCCTAGGGAACACTTGTGCATGCATGAAATTTACCGTATTGTCTTTAGCAACCTGTAAATTTTGAACACAGGTGACGAAAATCTATCACACTGGCTTTAGCTACCCATATATTTTTTGAACCACAGGTGACGAGAATTTACCACACTAGTTTTAGCCACCCATACATTTTGAACCAGAGGTGATGCAACGCCTTGCTGAAGAGTACATTTTCTGCAGGTAAAGAGGTCTCACCTGGGATTGCTACTATGGTGCACATGTCCATGGTAAATCTAGATGGCAAGAGCACCTACAATTTTTATATAGCCTAGAGAGCATACGTGCATGCACGAAAATTTACCGCATTAGCTAAAAGGACCACAGTCGATTCTAATTCCTGCTGGCCAACAATTTTTTTTGCTAGCAATAAAGAGGTCCTTGCTATGGTCTCACAAGTTGCTTCCTTCCATGTAAAAACCTGGTAGCGGTAAAAGCTCCTCTGTGTAAAAGGAGAAGGCACAATGATGTAAATCCCTATAGTAACTTCTTGCATGCAAAGCACACATACATTTTTGGACGGTGCTTGCATGCATGCCCATCCAGATTTTCATCTGCTCCATTTAATGTATCCACTTGCTTAAGGATGACAATTGCATGCATGAAAGTAATACACGTGGGTCATGGAGGTACTACAAAGCACATGTATAATTTTGGTCGGTGCTTGCATGCATGCCCATCCAAATTTCCATCTGCTCCGTTTAATGCATCCACTTGCTTGAGGATAACAATGACATACATGAAGGTATTACATGTACGTCATGGATGTACTACAAAGCACATATACAATTTTGGACGGTGCTTGCATGCATGTCCATCCAAATTTTCATCTACCCCATTTTATGCATCCACTTGCTTAAGGCTAATCATGGCATGCATGGAGGTACTACATGTGGGTCATGGAGGTACTACTTCATCTGGACCGTGAAATCTCTATCTAACGCATCACCTAAATGAAGCATACGTGGACACCCTAGGAGGCCGCCTAGACGCCGCGCCTTCGTATTCTTAATTGTTGAACAACGATATAAAAATATAAACATTTCAGGAAAAAATGTAGCCATTCATAAAGTTGAACGGCAATATAAAACTGTAAAGATTTCAGGACATGCTGAAAATCTCACAATTATACCAGTCATTGTCGCTTCATTGGCGTCATCATGGCTGATGTCGATATTGCTTCTCTGTATGTTGCCACTTAATATTATACAGCTCCATGCGTCCTCATCCACTAATACATCTGTGGATACAAATGTTAGATCAGTCAATTCATGCAGAAAAAATGCAGTATCCATGTACACACTCCTACAAAACAAAATATTCAGAAAAGTGCAAGAAATGGGATCAATTGTGATGTCACAATTGAAGCAAAATGCACTTCTACGTGCTTGGCCTGACCACACTTTTGAACCTGGGCATGGAAGTCAAAAAGAATGATCCTGTCCAGCACAACTAAGTTGACCCAACTTACATAACATCCTTGATAGTCAATCCCTGGAACGTGGGCAACGATTGCAGAAGCTTCTGGAATACTGACAAAATCAGTGAAATATTAATACAAAAATAAAGCGAACATAGGAGCTTATAAGAATATACAGTACCACCAGAACATTTAAACTGAGCACACGACTTATTGGTTATCTGTCAGTATCCCAACATTAACTAACTAAACCTACAACTTAGGTACAGTTTGTACTGTCATTAGTGTTTCCAGATGATCCATGATGGTAAATTCTTCGTGCTGCATAGTAAGAGAAAAGGTACATTCATTGGGTAGTTGGTGTAGTCATCTTAAGACTCACAGCTCGCAGGTGTTAACGTTTTCAAATATCGCAACATGCAGACAAATTATCCACTCAACCTGTCATTAGTGGGATGGAGATCAAAATGTGGTTTTCACTAGAGATTCGTCGCTGGCAGTCCAGTTTTTCAGGGCAGGTGGGACTGGGGTTACTGAGAATGAATAGAGACAATCATTGATTCAAATATATCACGATTTCTTTTCTTGGGTAAATCACTTAAAGTGTTAAGCTACAAAGTATAAACATGATTGGAGACATTTGACAGAACAATTAATCAAGCTTTCTCCATTCAGTTTCAGGCAACTACTTCGAACTGATTGACGCCATTCCTCAGACATATCTACTTCATTGGATTTTGCAGCCCCCTGAATCTGGCCCTCGCCGGACATTTCCATAGGCAGAGAGTTCAACAAGATCCATGTCCCGTCCTGCCAATATCAAATAGGGTTATTCAGTAAGCTGAGAACCTGAATCGCTAATGCTCCTCCAAAACAAAGAATGTTTTAAGACAGATATTATTTACCTGAAACCCTACAATATGCACTCTTCTGTATGAGCTCAGATTTGGATATCTCAGTCTTGTTGCCTTTAGATCGATTCACCGTAGCCTGCAAGCATAAATCTCCACATCAGTCATCTGTTGTGGTTTTGTGACTTCTTAAAACAAACAGGTCCATCACACTAGTCATACTACTGCTTGCCACGCTGTTTAACCAGCAAGATATGACACTGGTGTGTTTCAATCACACATTATTTAATTTACTACCATGGCAAATCACTAGTCGGTTGCCTTGAGCTGCAATGGATTTCTGGTAAAATGGTATTTAATGCCATAAGCTCTAGCAATTGAGGTCATTATTCCAATCTTCTCTTTATCAGGATTTCACGTGTAGAATTAAGCCACAAACCGAATAGGTAAAAAAGTGGAAGGCCCTCTATGCTTTATGCGGCACACGCTATACACAGACCATTCCTTGCATAGACCCTCATGTAGAACCAACAATCACCACCCACTGTGCTTTCTTATAGATGTAAAGATAATTGGAATAGCTATTTTAGTCCTCCAAATTCTGCCCAAGGCTCAATCCGTCCAACAACTATTAAAATGGCTGTTTTAGTCCTCAAAATTTTGATTTGGGCTCAATTTCATCCTTCAACTATCAAAATGACCATTTTGGTCCTCAAACTCTTATTTTTGGGATAATCTCGTCCCTCGTCCTACATGGCACACCACGTTGCCAAGCCTTATCAGCGAAAACCAAAGACTCCTACAGTTTCATGATGACAATGCAGAAACACCATGTCCCTTCTACCTGTCCCTACTATACCCATTCCCTCGAACATGCACCGAACCAAAATCCCACTGGCCCAATTTGTCACCCAAGCCCATCTCATGCCCTCGCCTCCATCCGTATCCGTCGCCAAAAGTTGGGACCAAAAGTTGCTTGAACGGTTACTTGAATAAATACAAATGAGATGAAGGTTGGTATTGGGCTAAGATGCCCCCCTGGCATGTACCTAATCTTATATTCCTATTGGTCAGGCTCAGACACAGGAAGAGGTTCTTGGCATGCTCCCAAGTCAAGGAGTCTTGTGCTTTCAACTATTGAATACACCAAGATTGTGTTCGTAGAGACCAAAGGGTTATTAAAGACCTGTTGTTTATCAAATGAAGCTTGGCAGTGTTGTATCCATGTTCAGCTGCACAATGCGAATGATATGTATCCTAACTAAAATAAAACTTTTGGTCAGTTTTGCCTCGAGGCAAAAGTTTGTGGACTTGAAAAAAAAACTGTGTGCTCTGCCAGAATGGAGCTCAGGAAACAATGCAACACCTTTTCCTGAACTGTCAGTTTGCTGAGGACTGTTGGAATCTAATTGGAATATCAATTCAGGCTGATATTGACAATTTTAAGCTGTCAACCAAATCAGGGATCAATCTCATCCTGTTTTCTTCCTGTTGGTGGTAATCTTAATGTGTTGGGCCATTTGGACGGTGAGAAATGATTTAATTTTCAAGGGACTCCCTCCAAACCCTTTGACGGCCAAAGCTATTTTTCTGAAAGAAATGAAGATCCTTTCCCTACAGGTTAAGGCTAGGCTCTAGGCTCTCTGATACTTTTGACTTATGGATACAAAATCTGTTGTAATCTGCGTTTTGTTTCTCATTTTCTTTCTTTCTTTCTTTCTTTGTTTCCAAGGCTTCGGTCTTGTAACAGTCCTGTTGTACTTTGTTTTAATCTCTTTTATTCAATAAATTTCCTCGGCTTTTTGCCCCTCCAGTTTCTTCCAAAAAAAAACTAAAATAAAAAAGAATAAAAGAGTAAAATGCACCGGGTCCTTGAACTTGCCTCGAGGTGCAATGCAAGTCCACAAACTTCCAAAATGCACATCAAGGTCCCTAAACTTACTAATCGTGTCATGTGAGGTCCAAATCACTCTAACTTGAGCTAATCTGCCTATGTGGCACACCGATTGCACGATGACATGGCACCGACATGTGGGTCCCACATACTAGGCTCATCTCTTATCTCCCTATATGTGGGCCCACGTCTAGAAGCAATGTCAACACGGAACGGGCTAAATAGGGAAGGGTATAAGCGACATTTTACTTGTGTCCACTTAGATATCATGAAAACCTATGGGTCTTCAGGTGTGGCAACGTGGGGTGCCATGTATTTGAGGACCAAAATGGTTATTTTCATAGTTGAAGAACGGAACTAAGCCCAAAATAAAAATTCGAGGACCAAAACAGTCATTTTCATAGTTGAGGGAGGAAACCGAGCCTCAGGCAAAAGCTGGGGGGGGGGGGGGGGGGCAGAGACCCAGTGCCAGAGGCTCCCACACGAGTGGGGTCTGGGGAAGGGAATAACCGAAGCAAAGTCTTACCCCTGCAGAAATTCTGCAGAGAGACGGCTTCGAACCCAGGACCTGGTGGCTCGGCGAGCTAGCACTCACCAACTGCACCAGGCCTGCCCTTCAGGCAAAAGCTGGGGGAAGACGAAAATAGCTATTCAGCCTAAAGATAATCATGATCCCTTAATAAAATATTGGTTAGAGTATGGGAAGTTTTTGTTCTCGCTTATCTCATTTATACGTTTTTTAATCAACAGACGGGCAATGGAATTATTCTCAAAACAACAACGATGAGAAGACTTTGTATAGAAGAACAGATATGATGTACCTGCAAAACCTGGCAATTCTCCAATGTGCTCTTCCCGCCCTGTCAATTTAACAGGATCAGTGATATGCTGATACTATGGCAAAAAAAAAAAAGAGCATATATACCATCTAAAAGCACTAAAATTTGGAAGAGTAGATATTAGTGTGTCTCATTGCTGTCCAGGAGCCGCTGGGTTCCCAGGCTTTTGCATCAATCTCCACAAAAAAATAACACCAAAGGAAAGCGTCGGAACGTGGTTTGGGATTGTCGTTGGAATCAGGGACCTTGGAGTAGGGGACGATGTGGTCGTAGTCGTGGCAGAGGCAGCCGGGGCACCCCACGAGCTTGCGGAAGACGATGTTGCCGAGCGCATCGCGGCGCCACCTCTCCGGGTCCCGTCCGGGCACCCGCTCCGCCTTCTCCCAGCACTGCTGCTTCACCGCGTACGAGAAGCTCCGGGGCTCCGACGCGGACGGCGGCGGCGCCGTCAGCAGCAGCTCGTCCAGGTCGGCGGCAACTGCCGCAGCGGAGGCAGGGGTGGAGGCGAACGAGCGTGGGGAACTCGGGCGAGCCGTGGCGCCGAAGGATTGCGGCGGCGGTTGCCGGTCACTTCGGCGGCGTCGCATCGGCTTCCGACCCACCATTGCTGCCTCGTAGTCGTAGACGAGAGAGTCTCAGACGAGAGGAGCCGCTCGGGGGTGTGCCTTGCGGACTTGCGGTCAAGGCGTCCGGAGTTTTGAGATGCTGCCAAGTGGGGCTTCCCGGGTAAGATGGAAGAAAGAAAAATCCGGAGTTTTTGAAACTTGCGTTTTGGAATGGCACTTTTGGAATAATAAATTTATCAGTTTCAATGGCAATTCAGTTTTGATTTGAGAATTTCTGGGTTTAAAATTTTTTCAGTGATCCAAATTCATAATGGGGAACCTGTGTATGCGGCGGGCACAGGATGGGTGCGTTACAAGTTTAGAGAGCCATGTACTTTTTAAATATCAGAGTCAGCAAGTTCAAAAACCGGTAGCGAAAAATCTACTCATAGGGTGTGTTCAGTTGGTGAAAAGTTACTGTAGTATCTTTCGTTGTTATTTGGCAGAATTTGTCCAACCATGGACTAACTAGGCTTAAAAGATTCGTCTCGACATTTACAGACAAAATATGCAATTAATTATCTTTTTTACCTACATTTAATGCTTCATGCATGTGTCCAAAGATTCGATGTGATAGGTGGAAGAAGAAATATTTTGGGTTTACATGAGAAGTGAACACACCCATGGTGTATAGATCATACTGCCAAGAAGGTTTGGATCCACACTACTGTAGTTTTTTTTCCCTCAAGAATAAGACGACAGGATCCCGAGCACAAACTTGTGAAATTTCGACCAAAAATGAAGAGTAAATTCTTAATAACAGTTCTAACCTAAAAGTACCGTCATCATGAAGACAACCGTTTTACATGGAACTTGAATGTGCATTACCATGTGACTCCATGTCTACGGTCAATTATTGCATATGTTTCAGGACATCGAATTTTACAAGAAAAGCACAATGTTACAGGCCATCAGCATATCCGTGTTACTCGAGGCACCAAAATGAGCATCAACAGCACTTTTTACATTTAGGTGAGCCGCAAAAAGCTCAATCCATAAAAAAAATATTCTATAATTTTAACAACAGCCGCACCAAGAACTCCCCTTGATGGCAGAAATTCATGTAAGCCAAAAATGCATGAAAACATTGCTCCAACTGTCCACGGCTGCAGAAAGAACCAGAGAAGGTTTTCAAGACTCATATACGGGTACCGGTAGGAAAGGGAATGGTGCCACAGAAGCATAGGCAACTGGAGGGCGTGATTGCACACGAGAAGGTTTCCTGTCTTGGCGTTTCTGTTGCGCTCTTTCTTTGTCCTGCATATCAGCGCCGTACAGAACTCCATCCAGCTCACTTTTCTCAGCCAGGTTGTGCGCCTTTTGTTCATTAGGCTGCCGATGTAACAGAAGTCCAGCCATGAAGGCAGGGAGATACAGCAGGCTACCATAGAACATTCTCCTCGCAGTCTTCGGACTTGGTCCCAGCACAAATGATAGAGCTCCAACGGTAAGGCCTAATGTTAGGAGTGAAGCTTCAAAACTGAACCACTCAGATGTGAGGCCCCCTACAAGGGTTAATTCCATAAGATCACAAATTTACAAAAACACATTAAAAAGGAAACTAGAAATTCAATATGGTTAGTACTTACAGTTGTATGCAAATAACCCCAAAGGTAGCATGTAAAGACAATTTCTTAGTGACACCCATGCAGTTCTTTTACCAGTAGGGTCAGCAAAAGAAAACATTCGATACCTGCACCAAACAGCCAGTCACATGGCCACAATTTTCATAGACTCTTTACAGATAGATCTGCTAGTAACAAACTGGAACAAGTCATTACCCTCCAGCTAGGTAATCATTTCGACATAAGTATGCGAGAGCCATAAAATGAGGTATTTGCCAATAGTACAATGCGGCAGGGAGTATCATCGCATTTAGTGACAGTTCAGTTGAAGCGGCTGCCCACCTGTACAGAGGAAGACACAGTAATCACATCTTACAAAACATACAGCTCTGTTGACATATTCAACATATCAAATAGGATCACAGCAAAATATACTACAGCAAGAATTGGCCTATATTAAACACACTTGAAGGTTTCCAGAAACTTTTTATATGATCTAACGGAAACTGCAGGGCATCATGGATGGGTGGATATTGCTGAAGGATAGATGTAAAGACTGGTCAAGATGACAATTTTGTACAGATATTTTAGAGTCATTCACATTCTAGACATCAAACTTAGGCGGTGTTTGGTGCATCCTCAGGTAACGTAACTGGAAATGAAATCAATTCACGCGGGTTTAGATGGTGGGATCATTGATTGCTGACTTTGTTTGGTACCGACGGTGGTAACGGCACTACAAGATACCGGCAGCAGCGTAATATGATAAAGGTCGGAGAGTAACGGTATCAGTGGCGAGTAGAGTGTTATATGATTACGCGATATCTCATTATGGAGCGAATCGAACCAAGCACCTGTATCGGCATCTAGTCCTGGAAGTATTCTGATTACGTTACATTTCGCCGAACCAAAAGCTTCATTAATGCAGCCATGATATGCCCCTGACTAACAATAGACAACTTGATTCTTAGGACAGCAATATCAAATGCATCTCATACTTTCAACTGTACCCCCGTGCAGCTCAGCCCATAGTCCCATACTCCCATGATCCAAGCACTCCAGAGAAACTACTTCAACTAGTAGGGACTGTGCTTCATGCATTTACAAAGTGGAATCAAATTAACAATTTGACTGCTACAGAGAGAACCTTTCCTTCTATATAGACCGACTACTGTCAATTACGTATGTTCTTTCATGCAGAAAATATATACAGTGCCATTACACAAACAACTACTCAAATTGCACCTAAGAATAGCAGAAATGGTCAGTAACTTACCCCAGAAGCGGTGGAATAGCACCAACGACTGCCCCAACCCATGTATTAACAGGGTGTATTTGCTTCAATGGCGTATACACAAATGCGTACAGAACAAGATTAGAAGCTGCAAGCCCAGCTGCCAAGCCATTAGCCTGCACAAACCTTGCCAATTTTTTGCATGTTTAGTTCCAGTGTCAGCTTTCTATCTACTTCACAGCTTAGTAAATTTCAAAAGTAGAATATACATCTATAGAATGCAAAGAGAAAGCAAGAACCTTCCAGGCTAGCAAAGCTGTTCCTGCAACTCCAACACTTGTAGCCCACATGGCAGCATGTCCAGGACTAATGCGACCAGATGGCAGGGGCCGTCGCATTGTCCTTTTCATTTTAGCATCATTTTTTATCTCAAACACCTGAAAGTAGTGTTAATGACCAGAGAGAATACTGAGTTGTCTTGGGGCAGCTAAAGTAAGTACAGCAAGTTCAACCAGGGTTATCCATATATGGTGTAATGTGTGGGAAGGAGAATACATTAAGAAAATTAGTATTTGGTGCAGGATCATGAAGAACCAAAGATTTGCATGCATGTTAGTACAATGTATATTGATTTAGCATGTCAAAAAGTAAGAAATGTATACCTGGTTGAGGGTATTTGCAGATGCTGCAACCATCATTGTACCAGTACACGTGCAACAAAGTCCGGCAATGTCCACGATGTTGCCACTACCAAGCACATAACCAGCCCCCGAAGTTGCCACAACAAGAGCACTAAATACGAATAATGGATCAATGATTAGAAATTATATCTTCAGTTATCAGTTACAAGGGGACCCAAAATGAACAGGCAAGGTTGTCTGAACCTATTCCAAGTGAGGTGCCACACTGTTATACAATATTTAGAGACATTATGCGAATCAACAATTCTTGCATGCGTAAAAAGATTGTAAAACTGAAAATTTTGACACCCTCGTAGCAATCTGGGATTGGAAAGCCCAACTCACTGAAAAGTGACAATGTCCCAAGGACATAAATGTCGGTAAGACACTGAGTGGCAAATCCTAAAGTGCGGCTGGAACAAATAATGAATCACCATATTTCTTAGCAACGGAAGGCTAGTTGCATAAGGTAGACAAAAAATGGACTGTCCAAGAAAGAAGTTTGACTTACATTCTGAATGCAACCTATGGATTTCAAAACAGAAAGGTGATTGTAACAATGAGTGTGGAATGAAGAGCACAGAGCTGAACATAGCAGGTTAGCAAGTTCAGTGCCAGGGATTACATTTGACTTGGAAGTTCGTATAGATTAAACAAATGAGGATCTACACCACATATGTGATATGTAGCCAAAACATGAGAAACTCCACACATGGAACCAGAGATTTGAAGCAAATAATCCTTTGTTATCTCAAAAATCTTTTTTTCCCTGGGGGAGACAAACATCGTGCTCGCCTGTTCACTACCAGTACCAAATATCTCAGTTATACCAAAACGGCACTTAACTTTCTTACCACTGTATGGATGTTGGCTGTCAGCTCTATACCATTATAATAGTACTTTACAGAGCTATTTTTATATGTAGACGACAGGCAGGCAGGAACTCCCTCTGTCCCAAAAAGTGCCATTCCAGTTTTGTCATAAGTGAAACTATCTTAAGTTTGATCACGTTTATGGAGAAGATTATCAACATTCATGGCACCAATATCAAAATGCATTTCATTATTATGTAATGATACTTATTTGGTAACATAAATATTGGTAATTTTTTGTATAAACTTGTTCAAAATCAAGATCGTGCGACTTTGGACAAAGCTAGAATGACACCTTTTTTGGGGGAGGGGGCGGGGGTATTTCTTTCTAGAGAAAAGACCATTTTACAGACTATGGATATTATTCTGGATCCATCTGCTGAATTAGCATTTTTTAAAACAGGAATAATGACAAGTGTGCACTGCCAATTAAATTTACACACTCTAACTAGAAAGGAGTGGGGTGGTACTATCTAATGTTCTGGGTTCAGTAAGGTAGCAGTTTTTTTATATTTATGGAATCGAACATAGTTGAGATCAGCTAGTGCAACATGCTCATCTAGAATTAGTATCACCAGAAACAACATTTAGCATCCATACTCATGTAGAATTAAACATGAAAGAAAATGCCTACCACAAATGTAAGAAGAATATTATTCAATACAATGAAAGATCAAATGTTTGCAGAAAAAAGCATCACAAGGGGGTCAAGTTAGCACAGACAGCATCAGCCACAGCAGAATTCTCACTTAGCAACAAGTCCATGTAAAACTGAGCATATGGATTCTACAAGGTATATATACATTAAATACACTTCAACAGGTTTTTCCTCAATTTTCATAAACATGTGTCAAAGATAAATATCTTCGGAAAATGTTCATACAAAATCCTAGTTATAATTTTCTCAGAATTCAACACAAGTACCAAAGAACACACCCATACCTATATTGATTCAGTTGTTAATAAAAAGGAAAGGAAACCGAAGATTCCATTATCAAACTTTTGTCCTTAAAAATCTATACAGCTTCATACGACTCTAGTGTAGGACTAAATATACAACAACAGTAAACCGAGTGAAGCAACACCTATCCTAGTGATATCTGCAGTCGCACGAAATGATAGCGTGTTATTTAACTTATATTCGAAAGTTATTCCGAGAAACGTTACAAAAGATCCATGGGTAAGAGGGGCTAAGGGGGAGAAAATCGCGCACCTGAGGCGGGCTTTCGAGAGCTCCCAGTAGCACTTCCCGTACTGCCGCAGCGCGTCGGAGATGGATCCGGCATGCTGCGAAACGGATACAGCCGCCGCTTCTTCCACGATGGTGTTCGCCGTGGCAGTGGACGGGGCGGAAGAGGAGGAGGAGGTACGCGCCGAAGCAATAGGAGCGAGCGACGTGACCGGGTGGTGGATGGGGTCGAGGAGGAGGCGCGAGCGGAGAACCCTCGCGGCAGAGGCGGCGGTGGCGCCGCCCCTCCACATGGCGGCTGCAGGTGCGGGCTGCGGCGACGACGAGGCCCGGTGGTCGACGGTGGGAATGGGAATACGGCGTGTGAGGCAGGTCGGGGTGGTGAGCTGGGCTGAGGAGACAAGGACCCAGGACTGAAATGGGCATATGAGATGGGCCGGGCCCAAGTGTGTCTTGACATAGTAGTAGGGTCTCAAGTGGGTTTTGACGGGGCGCGACGGTGCAGTGCAGCCGGCTCGATCTTGGAGGACGTGGCTGCTGGTTGGGACTTGGGGAACATGTTTAGGCGCCGTTGGGTTAGTCTCCGTCACAAATATAGATTATTTATGAAACTAAAAATATAGGGTGAGGATAATTTACGAGACGATTTTTTAAGTCTAATTAGTTCATGATTAGCACTAATTGCTACAATACAAAATGTGCTAATGATGGATTAATTAGGCTTAATAAATTCGTCTCGCGGATTATCTACTGAATATGTAATTTGTTTTTTAATTATTATCCAAAAAAACCCATGATCAATCTCGGTCAACATCCGATGTGACACGAACTAAACTTTAGCTCCTGAGCCAAAAAAAAAGTCTTTAATCTATCTATACGCTATAGCGAAGAAATTAAAATTATCCCTAATATTTTCTACTCACCTAAACTTATGTGCCTTAGATCTACATTAAAATTAAATCAAACGCATCTAAATTTCACATCATAATCTGACAAACGGGCCCGTCAGAAAACTCTTTTTTTTACGCGTGTTTATGCGTGGTGGATGCTCCGAGCCGTATTTTTTCTACCTTGTTTCACCCTACCCGTCGCCTGTACCCGCATGGACGCATGCAACGTATAACCCTTGCCGCCGCCGCCGCCGTGGAAAAAGGGAAAATAATTTAGGCCTCTCCATATCTGCGCCCTCAACGCCACCGCCGCCATGTCGTCGTGTCCTCGTGCGCATTGTCGCTCTTCTGCCCCGTGACCAGGATATTTGTGTGGCCGGCACCGCGATCGCATGTGTGGCGCTCTAGAAGCAAGCACCACTGTCCCCTCATCTGCGGTCTGGATTTCTGGCATCTACATCATCGCCGGCGTTAGGATCAGCGACAACGCTCCCATGCATGTACTCTTCGGAGGTAGCTACTTCGGCTACAGGCACTACGTCAACTACCAACGAGTCTGTGCGTGCCCTGGTGTTGGCATCGTCTCTTGTGTCAGTTGTTTTCACGCAGGAGATTGCATGCCTGATTGCCTATTCTTTAATTAATTCAATCTTAAATTAGTGGTAGACTTTTATAGTATAGATTTGATGTATATATTGAAACTAGAATGCTAGATCGAAAGCTTGCAGAGGGACTCACGTATAGCTTTATTCTTTTTTCCTATGGTATACAGATCTAATCTTCAAAGTAATCTTTATTATTTTTCTCATCTTAGATAAAAAGCTTGTGAATGTACACATATAGATTTTTTTTTGTTCTTTCGCCACAACGAAGGTGATCTCAGACAGCTATAGAATTCGCGAAGGTAGAGGACGGCTAGAGTGGCAATACGGTTGCGCTGTTGCATGTCGGCAGAAGAGCTGATGTAGGTGTTTTTCTTAATATTCCTTGTGCAGGTATGCAGTTAACCCTGTGCTTGTTACCTACATCTATGAATTCAGTGATTTAGTTCTTAATTCTTTTGATGTGCTTATGCACGGTCCCAAAAAAAAGTTCTTCATTCTTTTGATAATCTGAGATCTATTCATCGGTTTGTTGAAGCAAACATAATTTTTAGTTGTTCCAGAGAAAATGATGTTAGCCTCGCTCTGAGCATCGTTTAGTATATAGCCTTTCCAACATCGCCCGTGTTTAGTTCCCGATTCAGGCGTCCCGAGTTGGAACAGTGACCATTAAATGCGCACTGTAGCATTTCGCTTGTATTTGGTAAAAATTATCCAAACTTTGACTAATTAGGCTCAAAATGTTCGTCTCGCAAAGTACAACAAAACTGTATAATTAGTTTTTAATTTTATCTACATTTAATACTCTATGCATGTGTCGGCATTTTGATGTGATGGAAATCTTCTTTTTGCATAGTAGAATTTAGGGTAGAATTTGAGAACTAAACAAGGGCATCTTGTCCATTCCACTTACTAGCTAGAAAAAATACTATAGTTGCAGTACACATTCATGCTGCAGAACTTGATTGATGTGTCTTTCAGGGAACTACTTATGTTTTTTAGTGGCTATAATTTTAGTTTTGTATGTGAATTACAACATCTGTTAAGAGGAATTTGTAGATGTTTTTATCTGTTCTAAAAAATATGCCTCAAATTTAACTAAAAAATATGCAATAGCAAGTGAAATGTATCATAAGCTCTCCTCTAAACTAAAAAATAGAGATAAGGACACATGCTTTATAGATGTTTTTATCTGTTCTTATCTTGATCATCGTGCTAACATCGTGCACGCACGCTTGAGGATAGAGCTTCGTTCCAGAAAACCATAATGATTAATCTTGGTGATGCGAGCAAAACCAAATTTTTGGTGTCGGCTTGGCTTAGAGGACAGGCTCCTAAGAATTTTGCCGAGGCCTCATACAAGATCTCCAAGAAGGAATACCGCATAGTCCGTGACACCTTGCTTAACAATACTTGGATTCAGGACTTCAATCTAAATGCATTTTCAATAGGGCAACAGTTGATGTCATGTTCAGCTATTGGATTGTTTGCAAAACATACAGCTCTCTCCAGGTGTTCTTGATTTGATCATTGGACACTCACCACTCATGGGGGGTACACTCCCACCTCCGCGTACATGCACAATTTGAAGGATTTGCTCAGTTAGACTTGTCTAGACTTATACGGCAAAATCGGGCACCGCTAAGGCCTCGTTCGTTTGCTTTGTTTTTGTTCCTGTCCTAGAAACGTTCCAGGCCCAGATAAGGTGGTTCCAGGTGTGTCACTTCTTCTAAGCCTGATTATGTTTCGGACGTAGGAGGGTCCGTCTCCATTATAGGCCAAAGAGGAGGGGAAAAGGCCCAGATTGACCCGGGCCGTATCTAACCAAACAACTATTTCTTGTCTGGTCTGATTTTAAACTAGGCCTATTCAATACGTATGGAACATACCACATTCTGGGCCGTTCTAGCCAAAACAAACAAGGCCAAAATGTAATCTTCGTTTGGTTGGTCCTCCAAAATAGAGTTTAGACCGCAAATCGCCTCATAAAGCATGCTTGACTAAATCAAAGAACATGCCCTCTATGTCATGCCATGACCGGAATTGTGATTCACTTGTTTGTTCATTGTCGATATTCCATTCTGTTCTGATTTGGGATCTCATATTTGGATGGCTTTTTCCAACACCTGTGGTCGTCCCACGGTCAATAGTAGCACTACTCCATGGTAAAGGATTGGTCGACGAAGGTAGTTAGTCAATAAGTCTTATTGTCACGTGGGAAATAAGAAACAACACCTACCAATTCCCTCACTCTTAGAAAAAAAAATCAATGAGGGGACAGTCGCAAAAAAAACGAGGGGACTCAAATCTGGTGCAATGCAGGAATGAAGCAACTTGCTGAGATTGTGCCGTTTCTCCTCCTATGCAATGTGCGGCTACCGTGAGTTCTAATTCTTTTATGAGCAAAATTCGCAGCCGGTCTCTGAACTTGGCCGGTGGTGTCATTCAAGTACCTGAACTTTTAAAGTGATATCTTTGGGTCTCTAAACTTAGCAGACGGTATCATCCAGGTCTCTAAACTTTCAAGATGATCACCGCAGGTCTTTAAACTTGGTTGGCGGTGTTATCCTTGCCCCTAAACTTTCAAGGTGATCATCGCAGGTCACTAAACTTAGTCAGCGGTGTCATCCCTGTCCAAATATAATAATTTTAAAAGTTACATATAGTATTAAAAGTTTTCTCTATTAAAAGTTACTTCTAATTTTAATATTATTTTAAAAGTTTTAATAGTAATATTATAGAAGTAACTATTCTCTGTTATTAATACTATAACATTATTATTAAAAATTTTATTTCTATAATACTATTACTAAAATTCTAATACTATAATACTACTATTAAAAATAGTATAGTGTTAATAATAGAGAAAAGTTACTTCTATAATATTATTATTAAAACTTTTAAAATAATACTAAAATTAGAAGTAACTTTTAATACTATAGAATTTTTAATATTATTTTAATACTATCAATGATACATAAATATTAAATTAGTTTTAGTATTTTTCTATTTTAGTTTAAACCTAATATTTGTTGTTGTAAATTATTTTAATACCTTAATTTTTTTGCTGATGTAAATTATTTTATATAATTTATATTTTTATGATAAATATTTCATAAATAATGATTGATTAATTTACACATGTTGGATCCACGTCTAATATAAAGTCAGCATGCCACGCCAGCTTATAGAGTAGGTTAGACCGCATTTGAATAGGGACGATACCGTTTGTCAAGGGACCTACGGTGATCACCTTGAAAATTCAGGGACTAGGATGACACCACCGGCCAAGTTTAGGGACCTGCGGTGATCACCTTGAAAATTCAAAGACCTGAATAACACCGTCTGTCAAGTTTAGAGACTCATAGATATCATTTTAAAAGTTTAGGGACCTAGATGATACTGCCGCCCAAATTCAGAGACCAGCGAATTTTGCTCTTCTTTTATTCTTCTTTGGTCTAGGCCTTATTATTTTCCCTATTTCTAATAAAAATGACAGGTCCTAGTTAAAAAAATATTGTGTTGACATTCGGGATTAACCTCTTTAAGCCGCAGTCGACTCCCGTGTAGTTACCGTGTCCACGTCGCCTTAAATTCTGTGATTGGTCCAGCTTCGCGCCATGTCATCTTCGGCTTCTTTCATTGGTCCGTATCTCCTTCTCCAACCATCTCTCCGTCTCCCTCTCTCCCTTTCTCGGTCTCTCCATCTCTCCGCGGCGGCGCAGCGTGCCGAGCCGACCCGGCCGACGCCTCCACCTCCGCCGCCCCACCCCCGCCCCCTTCCTCTCCCTCTCTCTCTGGACGTGGCGGAGCAGCGCCACGGCACGCCAATGGTGCCCTCCTCTGGCACGGCTGTGCACGAGCGCGGCGCTCGCCGCTGGCGAGGCCAACCCCTGCCCTCCGCCGTGCTATGGCCGCCTCCCCACGGCGGCTCGGCCCGGCCGAGACCGCATGCCAGCACCTCCACCTCCGCCACCCCCACCCCCTCCCCCGCCCCCTTCCTCTCCCTCTCTCTTTGGACGTGGCGGAGCAGGACCGTGCGCCGATGGTGCCCTCCTCCGGCACGGCTGCGCACGAACGCGGCGCTCGCCGCGGGCAACGCCAGCCTCTCCCCTCCGCCATACTATGGCCGCCTCCCCACGGCGGGTTTGACTGGGGCAGTGGCGACCCCCAGCAGGCGCTATGCCCACGTGGCTAGCCCCGTCTGCTCCATTGGCTTCTTGGCGCCTTCCAGGTGAAGCAAGACCATCCCTCTCCTCTTTCTCCCTCTTCTGATCTGCACTAAAGGTTGATAGATTCATTCCATGTCTACAAGAAAAGCCAGGTGCTTCCCTTAATCTCCAATTTGTAGAGCTAAATTCATTTTGGTTCCGATAAGAACACCCGTGTATCTTTGATTTCCATATGTGCTCCTCGTTTTCACGGTGCTGTCATTTTGCCCACTAATCCTCATCCCCATTTCTATATTAATCCATTTTGCTCACTAATTCTCATCGTCATCTCCATATTAATCCAGCATTGGTACATCTATGAATGGGTGGCGCTTCTGTAATTCATGTTCTGCTATATTTCTTCCTCTCGGAGTTAACTTGCTCTTTGTACGGTAACCTAAAAAAAATTCCCCTTTATTTACGTGTGTTGCCACCTTATGCCTCTGATCCCTTGATTTCATTTTCCTGTGTGCGTATGGATTTATTTTGCTTATGCATAAGATTCATGTTCTGCCACAAAAAAACATGTCTCCGATGTTGTGCAATGTTTCTACTCCACTTTTATTTGACTGAGGCATTTGGCATGTGGAGTGATACGAGCCATTACATATGCATGGTCCTTTTGTTTATTCTTAGTGAACTGAGGCACTTTGGCATATGCAATGATGAGCTACTTTTCCCTACCAACAATTCAATTTTGTTTCCTGCGCTTCGCTGCTACCTGTGAAAAATTGTTGTGCTTCAGGCTTTATGCTTTTCTGCAATTGTGTTGTGCTATGCCCTTTATGCTCCAACAGGCCTTATCTGTGACATCTTGTCGTTTAACCAATGCTTAGTATCACTTTTCCCTCTAATGCATGTTAACAAGCATTGAAGAAAATGGTGAAGGTTATTGGGCCTGACTGATTATGGTACTTTTGATTATATAGAATTCATGTTAGTAGATTCGGATCATTGGTTCTCTTTTTTATCATGTTATCTTGTGCCATCAATTTTCAGGAATGCCAGGAACGAGCAACGCATGCGTTCTTTACAGACTTCCACACCAAAATCACGCAATTGTGCAGGTAGAGTGTGCATACTGTAAAGAAGATAGATATACTACACATTGGTTAAGCTAAAGTCATGGTACATATTACTCAAGGCCGATGATTAGTCGGTTCGTGTGCACATGATTATATAGGATGCTGAGCGCCTGTGGATTGCAAGTTTTTCTGCGAGTGCAAGTTTATAGCTATGTGCTGGATTGTAAATTTTTCTGCCCGTGCAAATTTATAGCTATGTACTACACATTGGTTACGCTAGAATCATGGTCCGTATTACTCAAGGTCGATGATTACTCGGTTCCTACCTGTTTTTTTTCCTACAAATAATTACATACGATGTCCAGTGATTGTGGATTGTAAAAATAAAATAATGTTGTTTTGTATTTCCATTTCATATATAAAAAAGGAATTAGTGCATACAGTCGATTTACCATGTCATAGTGCTTCTCCTTGTGTATGTCAAGGTTGACATTCGTACTAATGATGTCTGTAGTAGTTTTGAAGCTGTTCATTTCACATCCAAAGAACAAAGGGGCAGGTGTTGGCTGCATCTTTTTTTTAGATGTATGTTGTCTCCGAAACATGATCAGCTTTCATCTTTTACTGTTCTAGGTTTCGATTCGGTGCGATACTGACCTCTAGATTCACAAGGATCCACTGGCTGTCTTAATCTGTGCAGTTGAGGTGCGCTATCTTTTTTTGCATAAAGGAGGTGCACTGATATGTGTTGTTTAGTCCATTCTTCCATAGTTTCATCCATCTGTTTCTTAATTCCTTTTTCATCATTGTGTGCAGAGACAATGGGATTGCAGTTGTTGATGAATTTCAGGAACATCACTATCAGTCCACCAAGCACTAGGATGGCGATGTCTTCTTCTTGGAGTCTTATCAAGGTTAGCCAGCGTACCAGCTCCTTATTATGTTGGAACCAACTTTGGAAAGCTTATGCGGCGTGGAGATTTTTTTAAAATAACAATTGTTGTCCCCATTATTAACATGGTGCCTGCGATTTTCACAGCAGCTTCATGTTTCTGCTTGAATCCAGAGGCTCAATTATCCAAGGTTTTTTCTCAAATAACTAATATCGTGTTTATTAGAATACTTGACTTCTTGTTCTTTATATAAAACTAAATTATCATCCTCACCTTAAAAAGGATTAGGATCTTGTGCTTAAGTGAGATGGGTTAGTTCTCACTATAGAACACAGTGTGCCTGCTGGTGTATCTAGCTTTGGTTTCAGCTTTGTTAAAAACAATAAAGCACACTAATATAGTGGACCTACAATTTCTAAGGTTCGCCAAAAAAATTCTACATAATTTTTATATACCAAATTAATTATGCTGGGTACAGACCGGTTGGAAACAAGGAGGTAAAAAACCTCGGATGCTACCTCTTAGTTTATCCTCCATCAAAGATCCACATATTCCCTACCTTTTGTAAATCCTCATATATACTGCATCTTTGTTTTATGCTGCCAGTTACAGGTCTCAAATATCCTTCTAGGTATTCTTGTGCTATTTTTTTTGTGTACTCACAACGAATTTAGCTATCCATCAGCAGGCATGTGATTTCCTATCATTCAGTAATTTGTCTAAACTGGTTAGTCTCTGTATGCCTTCTTCATCCAGGAGGATGGAAATTGATATGCCTACCATCAGGATTTTTTGGACATAAAGATCAGTACATCACCTCTTTTGTTTTCGTCTACAAGGATGCAAATTGGTATGTCTTCCATCGGTTTTTTTACATTAGTTAGCCGGTATATTGACTATTGCATTCTTCAAATTAGATGTAGCCTATCTACTATTATATAGGCAAGGTTCAGTCTGTTCCTGGGTTCCAGTTTTATAGCAGAGAGAAGCTATGAATTCCGAAGAAACCAGATCTGATTTGTTTTCTCCTGTTTTGCATGTGTAAAAACATGTGTATGTGTGCCGTTAGATGGAGGAAATTAGGCAGCACCAAAGAACATGGAAACACCATGTAACTCATAATGCTTGTTCCCTTCATGGACAAGGTTCTTTGCTTGCTCTGCTTCTTAACTTTTGTCTTCTATACTATATAAAACACAGCTTCGTATGGAGTTGGGTCACCTACAGTACTCTCACGTCTGGATCACAATCTAATTTTGCTATTGGCCTCAACTATATATACTAATCGAAGTCAGCCTGTACCAACCCCACCAGGTGGACTGCCTGCGTGTGTTTTTTTTGTTAGAACACTTCTATTTTTCTTTAACCCTACAAATAGGTCAAAAAGTAATTCAGAATATTTTCATCGTAATGCTTCAGTTTATTACACCTGCTGTTATATTTACCAAAGTAAAATATGATGAAAATGAGTGTTTGATTGTAGATGAATACAACACATATCAATATGTTGTCCCACATTTTTTTAATCCCCTCAGGTAAAAAAAATGGATCGGCTGATAAAAAGGAAGAGTAGAAGGAACCATACCTGCGACAACAGCTCTAGCAGTCTATTGGTAAGTAAATGGCTGGTCCTACCCTTATGTGACAGATATTTTCAAAATATTTATCGTAAAAGAATTCTAGATTACTTCCTCCTTTTTATATGTAATTGTTTGTATCCAACAATTGATGACTCCATACATTCTCTGAGAATGAATTTTATTACAGACTATTTAAGTCTCAAGCCTTTCTTTTCTATATGCTCCCTGTGTGTTATATGTAGCCATGAAAAAATATATTCCCTGCACCAATCGATGCATTTGTTTGCCACACATCAACACTTGAAGTACCATCTGATTTATGTTTGATTTCCTACAACATCAACGTAGCAGAGGGCGACTGATGAGGACCTGCACATTATCTTCAACTACCACATAAAACTGCTAAAGCATACCCCCCATATTTCATTCCTGCTTTTGCTTAGTTCTATAATTTGGAAAAGGTATGCCCATGCTCGAAGAAATAAGAAGCTTCGCTGTAGTGAACCATGGACCAGCGGCATGCCCGCTATATATGTTAACCATATACAGATTAGTGCGCCCATCACGTGTATCTTGTCCGAGAAAATCTCAACAAAATCATTACTGGGGCCTATTTAGTTTTCCAAATTCATCCCCAAATTCTACTATGCAAAAAGAAGATTCCCCATCACATCAAAATGCCGGCATATATATGGAGTACTAAATGTAGATGAAATCAAAAACTAATTGCACAGTTTTGTTGTACTTTGCGAGACGAATATTTAAAGCCTAATTAATCAATGTTTGGACAATTATTAGCAAATAAAAACAAAATTGCTACAATAGGGAACAGTGATTCGGCTGGCCCCTATTTGGCCATCTAAACACGGCCCTGATCGCGCGCAGGCCGCGCGTTTCCACTAGTACATAAAATGTGAACGCTGTATTCGGACCGCCTGACTGTGAACCGGTCATACACATTCAGAAACGTAGATCACGAAACGTGGTAGAAATGTGAAAACCAAGGTCTCACGCAAAATCAGTAATGCTTCAGGGACGGACGCTCCTTCACAGGCTTGTGCAGTATCGTTACCGGCCTAACAGGCCTTACTGCTCTCTACGTCTCCTCACCTCTCTAAAAAAAAATATCTCTCCACTCCGCTCACCCATCGCTGGCTTCATTGCACCGTGTGCCCATTCGCTTGCCCCAATCTGCATCGCCGTCGTGGCCATCTCCTCGCGCGTGAACACGTCCTACGCCGTGTCACGCCACTCTTCCTTGCCGTCGTGGCCATCTCTCCGTGCACGCAGCCATCATGCGCCGCACCACCCACTCTGCCAGGCGAAGGTCGTCGCCAACCGGGACATCGTCTCCCGCGGTTGGCCGAAGACACCACGATAGGGAGAAGTGCATGTTGCAAGAGTGTGTTTCAAGTGTTTGAGATGTTTCAGAGATATGATGCAAGTGTTGCATATGGATGTTGCAAAAGTAGATCGGGATGTTTTACATATTGCAATGGCTATACACGTATGTTGCAAATGTTTGTATGAAATGTTTCATCTGTTTTTCAGACATATATTGTAAGGCTTTATCTAGATGTTGCATATGTTACAGATGTTGCAAGAGTTTGTTTGGAATGTTTCATCCATTTCAAACTCATGTTGCAAATGTTATATCTAGATGTTGCATATGTTTCACACAGATGTTGCACGCGTTTGTTCTAAATGTTTTATTTGTTTCAGACGTACGTTGCAGCAAAATTTTTTTTGTGTTGCAAGTGTTTTCATATTTCAAGCGTTGAATGGGACGGCTAGAGTAACTCGGCGCACATCCGTAGGCAGGGGTGCGAGTGCGATACAGAGCAGGCGCATGCAATCCCCACACGTGTGATACGGAGCGTGGTGCAGCGTGGGAAGCGGAGCAGAAGCGTGCAGTCCCTATGTGCGAGCCAGATGGTGCAGGTAGGGCGAGGCATCCGAGCGATGCGGACGCGGGAAACGGAGATGCATGCGACACGAGCTGCAGGCACGAGCGTATGTCCGGACACTAAAGCTGCGGTATAAGTGATGCGTTGTATTTGGGCTTCTTATTCCTACCTTAAGGTAGATTTGTACTGCTTCTTTGATATATATGAAAATATATGTGTGTGCTCTTATAAAAAAAATATGTGCGAGGAGTCATTTGTTCTTTCCGTATTTTCCCATCATAATTGCAAAAGCCAATTGAAACGAACCATGCCCCTTGATCAAACAAAAAGACGGAGCTGGTGCAAATTTCCCATCCAATCCAATGATTATAGGGTGACATTGTACCATCAATCACAAACAAATGGATGGTGATGTGTACAAAGAGACCGTTGTTTACCCCATAAACTGGTTTGTTCTTCATACAGGTGACAGCCTGACAGGTCCAACGAGTGATCATCAGGACAAATATACTACACATTTTTGGATACTTAACAAAACCAAGACCTGATTGCTCGCAAGTCACAAGTGTTCTGCTGCGACAAAACAAAGGCACAGGCAGCACTGCAGCAGCTCCTCTTCAGGCCTTGATACAACACTGGAAGTAGCTCAGGAACTTCTTCCCTCCCTGAATCAACAAATTTCTGATTAGGAACAAACCACATACATGGATCAAGGTTATGCTTATATGCAATAAAATGTCTGGTGCATAGTGAAGTAGACAACATGCGCACACAATTGAGGTTAGCGTGCAATTGTTTGAGGTTCAGTTAAATCATACAACTCCATATCTGATGTACCGTAAATGCACTCGTGAGTGTGGCGGAAATTGGATTGTGATTCTCCATCATCACAAACAACAATGTAAGAAAAACATTATGAAGATGCCAATAAACTGCTGCAAAATGTTCTAGGTTGTTGGCAATTAAGTCTTGGTTTGCTGCTTCTTCAATCATTTTGCTATTTATCACAGCTACAACCTGAGAGTTGCTTATCCCCTCAACTGGCTAAACCCGTCATTAGTTTCCTTAAGATTCCCCTATGGACAATGGCACATCAATACATCTGCGCAGCTTTCTAAAAGCATGTAGATATGAACAATATGATTAAGAAAATGAGAAGAATCGTCCTTGCCGATCAGTTATGACAAAGAATATAATGCATGAAGTAGGAATAGGTGGGGTTCTTGGCTTGACGCGTCCATTTACTGGACAACCGATCTGCAGTTGTTGGGACCTACTCTGATCCCAATTCGGGCAGCAGAAAGGACTCATGATGAAACTATCATCTAACTTGTTGAACCATATTTCAGTAGAATTCCTAATAATAGTTCATTCTAAATGGGAAGGGGATTTTGCACCATTCAAATATATTATTCGTCTAAACCTTGCATTCAGAAGGCGATCCAGATTTTTAACGCACACTGCTCTTGTGTCTACACCTTATTATAATTTACAGCATATGCGTTTGAGGAATTATGAGGGAGCTGCAGTAATAAGCCCTTAGGACTCCATTATCTTCTTATTCTGTCCTCGGATTATGGAACAAAAGGTCCCATCCCTGTAGGAGAACATTTGTTTAAGACATTAACCATTAGCCGTCCATGAAAAATTACCCGTGCTTTGGAATATGAGCTTGACCCTGAAATCTCACGAGGCTGGTATTGACTAAGGCCCCATTTCTAAATTATGAATGAACCAGAAGAACCATTATGCCATTTTCAGGAATCTGTTTCAGAAGGACAGCAGTAGGAAATCGAGCTTCTACAGACTGCAGGGATGCTGCTACTGAAGTGGTGAGGTGATTTTACTATGTGTGGTAATGCTACGTTCCAAAATACTGGTTTCTGCCAGTTGCAATTTTTTACTCCACTGTCAGCTTTGCTAATCTGGCTCGTCCGGACTAGTTTATTAAAGTTTGTACTTTTGTAGTACTCCAGTCACTCACAATTCGCAAGTTCAATCCTCAGCACTAATTATTACCCCGCGCTTATAAAATTCAATTAATATCAGACGAATCGAGATGTAATATGTCCCCAAAAAGAAAGAAAGAAAAGAAGCGTTAAGTTCGTCTTGTGAATTGTGATTCTGTAACGGAACGGGACAGGAAACGGAAGTTTACCGTTGGGGAGTGGTCGCGGGCGTGGAGCGGGCGGCGGCGGTGGTCGTCGGCGGGGCGGGGACGGCCGGGCTTGGGCTGGGCGTTGTTGGGCTGCGGCTTCTGGGCCTGGGCGTGGGCGAGGAGGTCGTCGTCGCCGCCGAGGCTGGCGCGGGAGAGCTCCTTCTTGTTCTGCTTGCGCATCTCGCGGATCTTGGAGAAGTCCATGGAGTAGTCCGGCAGCGCGCCGTTCTTCATGTCCCAGTCCCCGAACGCCGGCACCGTCATCCAGGCGTTGTTGCCGCCCGCCGCGTCGTGGCCCCGCTGCTGCACGCACCAACACGCACGCACGGTGTGAGAAGGACGAGCCGAACACATGCACGGACACGGATCGCTCGCAGCAGGAATTCGAGGCCGAGCGAGGAAGCAAGAAAGGATTCAGGGAGGCAGAGAGATCGGTAGCTCTTACCTCCTTAAGGTTCTCCATGGATGATCCCTCCGGTCTCTCTGTGTCTCTCGTTCGTGTTCTTGTCTGGCTGTGGCTGGGTCCGCGCGTGTCGGACGAAGCTGTGGAGCAAATTCAGCAGTCACGCAGCAACAGTGTTGGACTTGTCTTCTTCGAGAGAGAATCGGGCAGGGCCGCAGCTATCGCACGGTGTGGACACGAGAGCAGAGAGGAGGCAGAGGACGACCTCCACACTATATAGGGATTGGGAGAGGGCTAGGCTGACACGGCAAAGAAAATGCTAATCCAGCTGGTTTCGAGCTAACAGTGGGTGCCACTGTAGCCTTAGCCGCTAGTCTTCCTGCAAAGCTCGCTCTTCGATCCGTTGCTCTGACTGCCCGTTGCGTCCGCGGAGGCGGGCGGCCACAGCTGATGATTGCCTGCCGACCTGGGCCCACCGACCCGTGAGCGGTCCGTCCTGGCCATCTTCACACGGCTTTTGCCTCCTCTCTGCAACGGCGAGCTGCCTTTCCGGGAGCATTGCACAGGATGGTGATTGGTCGGCACGAAAAATCTGCGACTCCGTGTGGCCAGCTCGGCCGTGCCCCGAAAAGGAGAGGCACAATTCGGTGGATCGCCCGCCCGGCCTAACCGTCCTTGCCATTGTTGCCAATCGGAGGCGACAGGCAGCGTGAGTTCCTTCGTCTTCCCTTGCATTTCTTTCAGGTGATCGATCCATCTTCCCGTGAAGCATGTCGACGCTGACGCAGGGGTTGCAGAGGTTCAGACAGCTGCCAAAGTTCTCAGAGCCTCCAATCCAGCCAGCGTGTTGTTGGTGCCAGCTGCCAACGTTCCCATCATGAACTCATTCGTGATTAGCGTTAGCGGCTGGACGCGTTGGCAAAGCTTTTCGTCGTATTAATTTCCCGGATACGCATACGGAATATGTGTATTCTGGAGTAGGCAGGCAGGCGTGCAAGAGTGGTGGACACCTGTGACTGTGATTGAAGCATATCTATCGGCTTCATACTTTTCTGCTGGATGTACCGTGTACGTAGCAGACTTTACAGTTCAGACTTTCAGAGTTTCGGTTGCAATGGCACCAGACTTTTGTACCTTCCTTTTTCTTTCATACATGTCACAATAATTTGTATGTAGCTGTGCTGTTGTTGGTTGAGAACACAATATGCTGCACTACTAACAAAACTATATGTTCTACCTGATGCAACCATAGACATCACAGGTACAGTTTTGATGAGTACCGATATATATACACACACACAAAAAAAAGATATTCGAACAAGAGTTGGCAGTTGTGCAATGAACTGACGTTGCGTCTAGTTCGGTAGTTAGGAAAAGTAGCTAGGGTTGGTTACTCCAAGCAACATTCTTTTGTGCAGCAAACTGCTTTGGTTGGTACCACTCCAATCCAATGGTAAGCTGCTGCTGATTATGATGATGCTGATTGCCTTCTCTTCCAAAAGCTGCAGCACATCACCACTTAGGAAACAGTAGGCAGGCTGTGTTTGGGCCTCAACTAGCCCAGTTGTGAGTTGTGACCTGATCTTTGAAACATCATTTGGGCTAGTCAATGGTTTGCAAGGGCTATAGGTGTGAAATGCACACGGGTAACAGTGACATGTAGGGCGCCTTTTTTACTGATGTTGTCAATGATTGAGCAAGTAGGGCATGCGAGCACTTGGTTGATTGAGCAAGTAGCAGGAACAGGCATCACCGACCGAGCACAGTAATCAGTTCCATTTCATAGAAAAAAAATGCAGAGTTTAGAAAAAAAAAATTCCCGTGTTTTAAATAGGTTTCAGTGGTAAAAGAATCTTGCAGCATAAAATTCTATTATATATGCATTTATTCTTATTATTGCTAAGAAAAATATAATTGGGGTACAAATAACAAAATGGTAGAAATCTGAAGATTGACAACGAAACAAGCAAGCGTTAGCGTATCTCTGACATTTCTCGGGCCATCGGCAATACATTTTTCGGATAGCTGGTTGTGTCCGGTGTATACACAAAAAGATGCGATTGCCTAGAAGGAACAACCCCGTTGTTTTCCACCCGTCAGTCCCACAATAATGCCTGGACGTTTCAATTTCTCTGCAATTTCTTTGTCAGGTAGTCGACAGGTGGATCACCAGATAGTGAGAACGAAATGGTCAAGAGTTTTGAGTTGGTGGACGTCATGTTCAGAGTTTCAGACAGTAGCCGATGGCTATAATATTGTGTACAGCTTGTGAGCAAACTTAAGGGGTGTTTGGTTTGAGGAGTTAAAGTTTAACAAACACGGTAGTACTTTCGTTTTATTTGACAAAAAGTTTTCAATTTAGGACTAATTAGGCTTAATAGATTCGTCTCGTAAATTACTCCTAATCTGTGCCGACATACATGTAATTAGTCTACATTTAATACTCCATGCATTTGAGGGAACATTGATGTGATGGGAGTTAAACTTTAACGACTTGAAACCAAACAGGACTTTACAACGCCTCCTCTATGTACATGTACTCCATTATTTTTTTTAAAAAAACACCGAATCGAGTGAAAATGACCAGAACCGAATTCCATGTCTGGATCGGAAGAGAACTCTTCCTAAATTCTAATCGAGTTGCATGTTTGACGACGTCTTGTTGTAAATGGCGAAGTATTGAGAGACAAAGGAGAAACAGAGTTACAGCAGCAAACTTCAGAAGGACCAAGTGCTATCCAAAGAACTGAAAGGCAGTCAGAAATGGCTATCAGCCATGTTTTTATACTTCATTTCAGTATTTGCAGCAGTATCATTGTAAGAGACGTCCATCAATATGCACATTAGCATAAGATGAAGAAGAACGAAACAAAAAAAAGAATTCTGATGAAAGAAACGCGCAGGACGGAGCCGCTGCATCCAAGGCCAGGTAATCGGCCGGGCTCGGGCATGGCGGAGCCGGAGCAGAGAGTATAATCATAATCATCACGCGTCCTGGGCGTAGAAGTCGATGATCTCCTTGAGGTCGAGGTGCAGGATCTGGGAGACGGACCGGGCGTCGCAGGCGAGCCAGAGGATGTGCTCGAAGAGGATGGCGTCGACGTCGACGAAGATGGCGCCGCCCCTGCGCTCCTCCTTGCGCGCCACCGTCTCCAGGAGCAGCCGGAACGGGTAGGAGTCGAGCACGAGGCTGTCCACCGCGAACGCCCGCCGCTCCTTCCCGACCACGACCGTCACCGTGGCCGGCGACGGCGTGGCCCCCGCGGCGTCGTCGGCGTCGGCCGCGGCGTCGTCGAGGGAGCGGTAGCCGATGCGGAGCGGCGAGCCGACGGCCACCGGAGGAAGACGCAGCAGCCGGCCATGGCGACGGCGCCTTTCTGCTGCTCCTCGGGATGGATTCCGCGTGGCGTGGCAGCTGAATGTTTCTTGGGTCTCTTCTGGGTGGGTGTGCAAAGGCAGAAAGGCGGATGGAGCGAACTCGTTTATATGGGACGGCGGGGAGGTTGAACGAACCGTTGGGGCGATTTTACAGAACAGGGCCTAGTATCTAAGGGAGTCACCCGGTGTACTATGTGCACGAGTGGTTTAGTTGTACTCTGATTCTTGGAAAGTAAAGGGTTTATATGAAAAGTGCTACCTCCATTGGATGCTAGCTTTGTCTTGGGATAGCCGTTGGGTACTTTGGGTTGGACCTGGCCATGCTGATTATTGCTGAGCAAGAGATCGTGGAAAAGGACAGGCCGCGGCGTATTTCCTGAACGGGACCACGTCTCCGTGTCCGCCACTCCGTTCCGCTTCGTTGTTGTCGCTCGCTGGGGCTGGGGGCTTGGGGCTTGCCCCGTCTCCGTCTGACCCGGCTCAGTGTGTGTCTCACACTCCCTCACGTGTACTAAACAACTTGTACGCCACCTGACTCATCTCCACGACTCCATCGGCGGCTTGGCCGTAGAAAAGCACCGCCCGGGTATTAGCGTGTGCGACGCCGAGACAGACAGAGACGTGTGCCCCCGTTCGCGTTCGGTTCCATGCCCTGCACGCGGTTTGGGTGGCGGCGCGCGGGCAACGAGTGGCCGAACCGTGGTGACGACTGCGCCTGACGCGGCGCGGAAGCGGCCGCTGCGGCTGTGGACCTGTGGCGGCGCCGTACGCGGTGCTAGTGCAGCGCGGGGAACACGTCGTGGTGGGCAACGGTCCAGCCCAACGGAAGTTTCGCGCGCGCCGCCCGGATCACTGTCCGTCGCCGTCTCCTTATCGTGCTTGCAGGCTTGTGTACCTGCAGCAGGAGCCATCACCAACTCTGACTCTATGCGGGTGTTCCTCTGAGAGTACGGGCGCAGCTGACGGATCAGCTCCGTTCCGTTGCTGTGTACTGTTTCTTCGTAAGGCTAACGGCCTAACGCCCAAGCAGATTTGTTTTTGGGAACTAGTATAGGTAGATTGGTCATCTGCACTTTTTCTCTGAGGTGATTGTAACTTGTTTCTTTAGATTTTGTTTGGCATAGCTAATGATTTTTTTCTAGCTTTAGGATAGCTCTATCCGTAGAGCTAAAACTGATTTAATAAATTGTTTGGCAAAACAACCTTATATCTTTAGAATATGCTCTTATAAAATCCCACAAAGAGAGTTGAAGCATGAAGAATCAACTATTTTCAGTTTCATCCCTTACCAATCCAGCACCTTTTAAGGAGCTTCCTTTGACAAAAAAAAAAACAACTTCAAACAACTCGTGAAGTTGATGGAGAAGTTATGCCAAACAGAGCCTCAGTCGACACCGACCCTTAACGCACTTCAGAGGACTTCGCATTGGAACACAACAACAATCTGAACTCTTGGGCCCGGCCCTGCATAAAAAGGAAAAACTTCGGAGACCTGGATTACATGGGCCACAATTCCACCAGCTGTCTTGGGTGCACCTCCCATGCCACAACAAGGGAAAAAAGTCATTTTTTTTGCCTCTGAGAGCAACTCCAAGAGACTCTCTATATCCTCTCTAAATGCTAGGAATAGAGATTTTTGTGAAAAAATACCTTCCAACAGCTTGTCTAAATGGTTATGCAAATATAACCATCTTCTATTCCGGATTTTTCGCTAGCCAAAAATAGAAGACGAGAGAATAGCTCTCTAGAGTGCGCACGAGATATAGATAAGCTGTTGGAGATTAAAAAGATATAGAAAGCGATTTTTATGAAAATGACTCTTCAAATGATGATTTAGAGAATGAGTTTTGGAAAGACTCTTGGAGATGCTCTTAGACCCTGTTTGGGACACATGATTTCTTTTGTGTACATGCGTTGTTTCAATAAAATTGGTGTGTAAATTCTATAAATTTCTTGGTTTCAAACATGCCCTTAAAATGTCCTTGTAGTCTAGATTTTCTTCTCAAGTTCCAAAATCATACAATCACCTCAACTTTGAAAAAAAACCCGTTTAAACACCCCCCTACCTTAGAAGTGATTTTTAATGTGCTTTTGTTATTTTTAGTTAAAAAATATGGCAAACATCATATTAGATTTTTAAACCACAAAAAAATCTCTAAGCTTATAAAACTTTTTGAGAAAAACAATGAAGAGATAAATCGAGGCATAATAATTCCAAAAAATATGTATAACTCGTAAATATTTCTAAAAGCTTCAAGAATTATATTTAGCTCTATAATATGATAAAAATGTCCACAAAAAATTTGGAAAATTATGAAACCATTGTATTTAATATCTAAATGCGCTAACAAGCATGAATGCATTCAACATCAATGCATGTGGCATTCATGTTGGTTGCATCTCATGTTTTTGTTGTGAAAAAATAAAACAAATTTATACATTGATTATAATGTTTTAGAAAATTTCTAGAGCTAAATATATTCCAAAAAGCTTCTAGATATATTTTCATAATTTACACTTTTTACTTTGGATTCTCATGCCTCAATATATTTCTAGGTTTTTTTCTTCAAAATTTAAAAATGTAGAGATATTTTTTGTTGTTTAAAAATCTTATGAAGTATTTTTTTATGGTGGTAAACCATGCTTTTATAAAAGCATTATGAAGTGTTTATTGGATGTTTGAATTAAAAAAATAGAATCACCAGTTTTAACTGGAGTAGGAGGCAACATAATTGATTGTGAGAGTTTTTTTAAGGATAAATTGATTCTAACATTTTTTTAGCATCAATTGATTCTGACAGTTGAGACGGACAAGTCGGAGGCTGCCACCAACACGGCTCCTTTGGCCCAATTAATCTTGCCCGACGTGGGCCTCCAAGCATACATGGCTCTCTAATCACGATAGCACCCATAGCAGTGAGGACCGTAGGAGTACAGAGTACTGGAGGAGAAAGGAGGTTCCGGACGGACGAGGATGACGACAGGAAGCTCTGATAATAATAAAAAAAAAACTCGACCCGGTGGGGGAAAGACCGCCCCCACGACTTTCAACTAAGAAGAAATTCCCAGTTCCCCGAGCCGAGAAAACCCTCGAATCCTGGCCCCGTCCCGACACTAGGAGCGGACACCGTGGGGACCGTTACCTGGGCCGGTGCCGGGCCGGTGACTTCCGTTGCCCGTAGGCCGGGTCATCCGTTGCCCAGACATCCGTTGCCGCAGGCCGGACGGGGCGCACCACTAGTGCTTTGGCACACGGGACCAGCGAGAGTTTTTTTTTTAATCCTCAGACCTGAAATTCGCTCCCACCGAGAGTCGAACTCGGGACCTGAGGGGTGCGGCCGGAGTGCTAGACCAACTGATCTAACATCCTTCGGCGAACCTCTGATAATCAGTCATCACAATGGCAGCATCCTCCTCCCTGGGCTCTGCCAAAGCCCTAGCGTGCTCCCACGCCTCCCTCCTCGCTCCCCAGTCCCAAAGAACGGGTACCTCCTCGCGCGTTCTTTCTCGTAGGATTATGTCTCCCATAGCGGCCATACGCAGCGCAGGTCCCTCAACCCGGTCCGTGTCTCGCGAGTCGCGACTCCGTTCCGGACATTTCAGTCTGTGTCCCCTCGATGATCCGTGTTCCGTCACTTTGCTGATGGCCTCTGCACCGCAATGCCTAGTATCTACTGAATATGAGCTGGGATTTTGATTCTCGTGTCGTGATGCAGTGGTCGCGTCAGCTCCGTCGCGCCGCAGTTCCGTCAGGATGCGCGCTTCTGCTGCTGCTGCTGCACCGGCGGAGCCGAAGAAGACCGTCTGGGTGTGGACCGAGAGCCGGCAGGTGATGACGGCGGCCGTGGAGAGGGGGTGGAGCACTTTCCTCTTCGGATCCAAAGATCTCGGCAAGGATTGGTCATGTCAGAACTCAGAACAATTTCCTTTATTTCACGCCGGTTGTATTACGTTGAACCTTTGCTGGTTCAGCAACTAGATAAATGTTGAGATAGCCTGAATCCCTGATTCAAACTGTTACGATTTACATTTCCCAAAGGCTCACGCAGACTAATTTCACATAGAAAAGAAGAGTGAAAACATGTCTAGGACCTGTCCTCCTATTTAAACCAGGGCAGGCTGAGCATGTCTGGTGTCATGCTGGAGGGAGCATGCAAACTTCTTAGATTCTGCTAGTTTCATGATTCATTAGTATTCTCATTTGATTTTTCAGCAACTGCTCGCATCAATCCTCTCTTCATTGATGGCCCGGAGATTTTCAATGGGGAAAGCCAAAAGGTTGCTGTAATTTCACAAGTCTCTTCGCCCAGTGAACTTGACCTTGTACAACCTGAGTACCTGACAATGCCGAAGCCGAGAACATTGTCATAGACTTTCGAGGTGGTTGGCAGGTTAGACAACTGAACATTGCAGCATAAGCACCCACTCTTAAATCTTAACGGTCCCCTGTTCCACAGTAAGGAAATTACTTAAAGTTTGGATTTATTATTAGAGATCGCTTACATGATGTTTGAATTTTCATAGTGACTTGAGATTGATTATCACATCACTACACTCTAGTTTTCTTTTTTTATATTTCATCAAAGGTTTGTAATGAGTGTGTCTGTGTGTACATATATTCTTGTCTGACCAAGGGCTTCTGAACATGACTGCATAAACCTACCTTCTGACCAGCAGCTTCTGGAATGGTATTTTATTTATGCATTTCATAGGTTATACCGGCAGAAAATATAGTTGCTGCATTCCAAGGATGTAAAGGAACTGTATTGGCTGTTTCAACAAACTCAACTGAGGCACAAGTTTTTCTTGAGGTAATTATCCAGAGATTTCAACATATGACACCATCTCGTGCATATAATGCTGGTAGGTATATTGTTGTAAATTATGTTACATGAGGTCGTTTCATGTTCCGACACTCATTTTGTAGGCCTTGGAGCAAGGGCTTGATGGAGTTGTACTTAAAGTAGATGACATGGATGATATCATTAAGCTCAAGGTATTTATCACAAATCCTTTCAATGTTCCTTTGTGCTTAACTACTAAACCCCAGCTAGTATATGACGGTCCTGTAGTATTGAACACCATTGTTGTACTATATTTATATGTAAGTGTACAAGAGCCTACTTCCTACTGCTTATTGTTTATCTGATTATACAATTCACCAGACATTTGTTTTCCTTCCCCTTTTAATGACTCAGGATTATTTTGACAGAAGGAATGAGGCAAGGAGTCAATTACCATTGACAAAGGCTACTGTATCAAAGGTTGAGGTTGTTGGTATGGGTGATCGTGTTTGTGTGGATCTTTGCAGTATCATGCGACCTGGCGAAGGCCTTCTGGTTTGTGTATATCTCTCACCTCTTCACTGTTGCTACGCATAGAAAAAATGTTATAAATTTATTAAAATATATCACCACGTTGGACCGGTTCAATGCACCCTCATGGATTTACATTTCTACATTATTACTACCTCTGTATCAACACATGGCATTTTCTTTGTTACTATTATCAACACACCATGGAGGCGATTTTCTTATTACGACAATTGATGGAGAGATATAGGGAGCAGAAGAAGGACTTGCACATGGTCTTTATTGACCTCGAGAAGGCATATGACAAAGTACCGAGAAATGTCATGTGGTGGACCTTGGAAAAGCACAAAGTCCCAACTAAGTACGTTACCCTCATCAAGGATATGTACAGGGATGTGGTGACGTTTGTCCGATCATGTGATGGCGACACCAGTGACTTTCCAATTAAAATAGGACTGCATCAGGGGTCAGCTTTGAGCCCTTATTTATTTGCTTTGGCGATGGATGAGGTCACAAGGGACATACAAGGTGATATCCCTTGGTGTATGCTCTTTGCTGATGATGTGGTGCTAGTTGACGACAATAGAACAGGGGTTAATAGGAAGTTAGAACTATGGAGGCACACGTTAGAGTCGAAAGAGTTCAGACTTAGTAGGACTAAGACCGAGTACATGAGGTGCGATTTCAGCGCGACTAGGCATGATGAGGGAGACGTTAGCCTCGATGGGCAAGTGGTGGCCAAGAAGGATACTTTTCGGTATTTAGGATCGATGCTACAAAAGGATGGTGACATTGATGAAGATGTTAGGCATAGAATTTCAGCTAGCTGGTTGAAATGACGTCAAGCTTCTGGCGTCCTCTGTGACAAAATGGTGCCTCAGAAGTTGAAAGGTAAATTCTATAGGACGGCGATTCGCCCGGTGATGTTATACGGTGCTGAGTGTTGGCCTACAAAAAGACGACATGTCCAGCAATTGAGTGTAGCAGAGATGCGTATGTTGCATTGGTGTTGTGGGTACACAAGGAGGGATAGAGTCCGGAACGACGATATTCGGGATAGGGTTGGGGTGGCACCAATTGAGGAGAAATTGATTCAACATCGGTTGAGATGGTTTGGACATGTTCAACGGAGGCCTCCTGAGGCGCCGATGCGTAGTGGGGTTCTAAAGCGGGTCGATAATGTAAAGAGCGGTAGAGGTCGACCTAAACTAACTTGGGACGAGTCCGTTAAGAGAGACCTTAAGGAGTGGAATATCTCTAAGGATTTAACTATGGACAGGAGCGCTTGGAGACTAACAATCAACATGCCTGAACCGTGACCTCTTTCTGTCTTGTGCCATTTATGTCCCTTTACGTGTCTCCTTGTTTATCGTCTCTTTTGGGTTTCATCTCTAGCCTACCCTAACTTGCTTGGGACAAAAGACTATGATGTTGTTGTATTATCAACACAAGCGTACAATTCTGCCTCTAAAGTCTTATGACATCCTATTTTTAGGTTGGATCCTATGCAAGAGGAATGTTTCTTGTTCATTCTGAATGCTTGGAGACTAACTACATTGCAAGCAGGCCTTTCAGAGTTAATGCAGTAAGTTTAAAACAAAATGGACCGCCACAAGCTATTGTATGTATTTAGCGTATCGCAACAGACCTAGACCTAAAAGAGTTTGTTCTTCGCCACTTTTAGGGTCCTGTACATGCATATGTCACCGTTCCTGGTGGCAAGACAAGCTACCTCTCAGAGTTGGGGTCAGGAAAGGAAGTCATCGTGGTCGATCAAAATGGGCTATGGCGTACTGCAATTGTCGGTCGTGTGAAGATTGAATCAAGGCCTCTCATCCTTGTAGAAGCAAAGGTACATACATAGAAAGGGTGTTCTTTGTTGTAAGTGTTGTGTGTTTATCGATAATATATGTCCATTTGATGGCCCGATTGGTTTCCTGCAGGATAACTCTGGAGATGACACGTATAGCATTTTTCTACAAAATGCAGAAACAGTTGCACTTATCACCCCTGACACAGGTAAATCCATTATGTTCAAATTCTAAATTGTTGGACCATATGCTCACTATCGCTCCAATGCTTGCATAGCTTACCAAGTTAACATTGTGTCTACTTTCAATCAGCTTATTCGTGACCTATCATCTGATGCATGCAGGATCAAGTGGAAGAACCGCTATTCCTGTGACTTCGCTGAAAGTCGGTGATGAAGTTTTGGTGAGGAAACAGGGCGGTGCCCGTCACACTGGGATAGAGATTCAGGAGTTTATTGTTGAGAAATGAAAATAGAAACGCTGAATGCACCTGTTACCTCAGGTAGAGATTCAGGAATTTATTGTTGAGAAATGAAAATAGAAACGCTGAATGCACCTGTTACCTCATTACCTGCTACCAACTTTCACGTCATTTTGAACAAAAAAATGAAGTATGGTTGCAACATTCATCTATTCAGCTGTTGATAACTGTGCAACTCAATTGTGAAATTCCATTGCAACAAACAAAGAGATCAAGATATAGATGCAAGGTAAGTGAATTTCAGAATAGTCACGACACAGGCCAATAATGAGTACCCATTGAACCAGGCCAGACAACTTATCATAGGTTGACATGGTCATATTCTGCTGTCATACACTATCTCCAAAACATGAGTAGAAGCAAAAGTTACAACACTGCTCAGTGCTCACTGCTTGAACCCACAAATATACAACCTACAGGGGCGTGGCCCCTCTAAGTCCAGTTCTAGTGCACTTGTGCAGTGCGATATCCTGCCAATGGGGATGCTGCTGCTGCTGCTCCAAGCGAGCGCCGTGGTGAAGGTTGAACTCTCATTGGCGATTTTGGGGTGGTGCTCATTGGCGATTTTGGGGCGGCGTGTGAAGCTTTCCGTATGTCGACTAATGGTGATGGTGAACCATATTTGGCATCTTGTAGCTGTTCCAGCTCTTCCAACACCTGTGACATAGGAGGCCGCAGCTTGGCGTCACCGCAAATGCATTGCAAGGCAATGCTTGCAATGGCATTTGCACCTTTTTTTGGATACTGTCCTCCCAGCTTCGTGTCCATGATACGGTATAGTCTGCGCTTGTCACCCAAGTGAGGTCTGGCCCAGTCAACTAGGTTCTGCTCAAAGCCTGGTTTTGATTTATCCAGGGCCCTTCTTCCAGTGAGCAATTCAAGCAACACCACCCCGAAGCTATAGACATCTGCCTTTGCAGAGAGGCGGCCTGCAAAGATTCAAGCAACATGAGACTAAATAGATCCAGACATAGCACTGTATATTACCTAAATCCAAGAGTAATATGCCACATGTTGCCACTAGTAGGAACAAACAAGACTGGAGCTATGAGGACTAATCTCGTTGACCGGAGCATTCACTATGTGAGGACCAATCTGGCGTATCATAATGAAATGCTACTGTTTCAGGAACTGAAGCACAAAATGGAACAAGTACAGTTGGCTCCAACTTATTGAGATAAAAAAAGAAATACAGATACACTTATTTGATGGAAGGATGCCAGGACCCTGCAATAATTTCTTTTAGCTTAAACATATAGCCCTTTGTTATACCCATTATTACCTAAGATGTGTAGAAAATAAAATAATTAGTCTTTAGCTAACGCAGAACTAGGACCCATTATTGACATTTCCCATTAAAAGCTGAAGCCACAGACCAGAATAATGAACAACACTACCACAATATTTCACAATTAGGTGAGGAATAAATATCTAACCTGTTGCAATGTACTCTGGAGCTGCATATCCATGAGTACCCATGACTTGTGTGGATACATGGGTTTTATCCCCAGTTGGACCGGCTTTTGCTAAGCCAAAATCTGAAAGTTTTGCGTTGAATTCCTGCATCGAAACAAGGACAGAGAACAAGATAAAGGGCCATTAATAAGACAGACATGGTTGGCAATCAGAGTTGCATGCCTTGAATTCCTAATTAAGCTTACTGAATCTAGCAGAATGTTTGATGCCTTGAAATCACGATATATCACTTGGTTTTCAGCATCATGTAAAAATGACAAGCCCCTAGCAGCTCCAATAGCAACTTTGAGCCTTATTGCCCATGACAAAGGATCAGCGCCTCCTAAACAGTAGAAATATTGCATTATTAAATGACCAAGAAACTGAAGAAAGTTATAAGAAACTGGGACTTCACGAAGCAGAGCTATAGAGATGAAATACATACTTCTAAACAGATGGTTCTCCAAACTTCCCTTGGGCATAAATTCGTACACCAGAAGCCGGTTATCACCATCTGAGCAATAACCAATGAGCTTAACAAGGTTCTTGTGGTGAAGTTGGCCAAGGTAATCAACCTCTGTCTGCAGCAGCAAAAAAGTAAGAACAATCATGCACAATGACAAATGTCCTAGGAGAAGTAGGAAAAATGTAGAAGAGCGCTGAACCTACCAGCCATTCCTTGTGTCCTTGAAAACCTTCTGGTTTAAGCTTCTTCACAGCAACAACCATACCACTCCCTGGTCTTGAAGGAGCAAGCGTGTGTTCATCAATCCAACCTTTGTAGACATGCCCGAATCCTCCTTCCCCAAGAAGACTGTCCGGTCGGAAGTTCTTGGTTGCATTTTTTAGATCATTGAACGTGAATGCCTTCAAATTAGAAGATGACAAGATTTCTCCTTCTGTCCGAGGAGTAGGAAGCTCACTTCGATCTCTCATTGATGGAAGAGTCAAAGTTGAACGAGTTGAGTTGCTCTTGATTGTGGAAGCGACAGATGACAAACTTGTCTTGCTGGTCACTTTTGATGGGTCTGATCTCTCAACAATAAGCAAAGGAAAAATATGCATTAGAACAACTTGATATGGTATCAATAGTGTTTATGATTATGAAGGTGCATACTCATGAATTCTGGTACCAAAATTACGAAAATTAAGTAAGTACTCGTTAGGCTGTCAATTTGACAGCAATCAACAATCCAGGCTGATCATAAGTGGAAGTACTTCCTTATCTGGTGCTCTACCAAATTTGTGAACCTACTGCCATACAAAGGAGTAAAAATATGCCACAGAATTCCTACTGGATCCATAAATAACCTCTCTTCCGTTTGCTAGCATGAAATCAAACTAACATAAAGCCTAATGTTCCGATTTGCAAATGATGCCTGTGAAAGCGCCGTAACTATATTTAGGCACAAAAGTTCCGACTGTTGCCTTTAAACCCTATCTCTGTCTTATCCGACAGAAGTAACAAAGAGGGACAAAAGTAGAAAGGAAGATGCTAACTGCTAAGAACAAAAACTCTAACCGAAATATGTAATAGAACCAGAACAAGCATGCCGATCTAAACAAATTCATTGAAGAAGACATAGCAGTCCAGGCTATAAAATGCAAAATTGGACAAATATAGAGCGAAATAACTCAAGAGAGAGAAGCAGGGCACTCACAGGCAGCATTGTTCATGCTGTGATCCACCCGCGCCGTGGTGTCGATGCAATTCCCCATCTTTACTCTCTACCAATTCACCCACCGCCCATGCACTGTGCACCCAAACAAGAAACTCTGTAGCCTCAAGATCCCCAGCTAGATCAGCTCAATCTTCCGTTTACGTGACAGAACCGAGCAGGAAAAGATGGCCTCCCTTGGCTCGCAGCGCCAGAAGGCCAGTAACGCAAGGAATCAAGAGGAAGAGAGGCCTCAAGTGTGCCCAAAGGTCCAATCTTTGCAAGGTCTGGATGGAGCTCAGCCCTTAATTCGGGAGGAAAACCAGCAAGGTCGGTAGCCACAGAGCCAAGAAACCAGCGTGCAAGAAGCAACCTGTCTGGTCTACCCCCGGCACCTCAAAAGTCAATCAAAATCTCGACGCCCAACCAGGTCATCTTCTCCTCCGAGCTGACCAACCGTGCGCCCCTAGCAAGAATCCTAGCAAGAATCCAAGCTGCTGCTTTTTTTGCTGGTGGAAGAACCCCGCCCAGTGACCCACTCACTCCTGACGGGAAGGGAAGAAACCCTGCTGCCAGAACGGCGCCGCCGAGCCGCAGCAGGTGTCTGAGCTCACACCTCGAGTTAACTCGAGGCCGCCGCCAAACCAGCCCTCACCGAGAACCGCACGGCCGGGGAGGTCGAGTCGGGGTGGCGACCGGATCGCTTGACTTGGTGCTGGCTGGCTGGACGGAGGCGAGGTGCGGCGGAGGCAGAGCAAGCAAGCAAAGCGGCGGACAGCCCGCCACCGGCCGAGCTCAGGTGTTGAGGTGTGGAAGCTACGAAAGCGAAGCGGTGGCTTCTTTGGCTTTTCCCTCCCTCTTGTGCGCCGCACGCTGCGCTCTGGGCGGGCGTGGAGATTTACGTATATACCCTTGAGAAGGATTCTTGTGCATATGCCCTTTCGGCAATAGTGGTGGATTGCGGTTGCATTGCTCAGAGGCTGCACTGTTGCAGGGTATCTTTCATGATCTCTACCACCAATCTTGGTCTGAACTGAACTTTACTAAAGCAAAGGAGTAGATCTTGGATAAAAATTGCGTGGTTTTGGACTCAAGTCATGCTCAAATCCAAATTGATATTTTTTGCAAAACGACGTGGATGCTCACATTGCTTATCATTTGACAATAGTGGATGTACAAACATCGGATACCCGTGAAAATTTGGCACATGAAGACCTCTTTAAAGATAACAATGATTTATGTGGTATATATATAAAAAAGAGGTATCTGAATCTTAACGGAAGATAATCTAGCTAAAAGGAATTGACAAGATAGCAAAACTTGCTAAAGTTGTGTTCCTAGCTATTCGGTTGGCTTTTTTGCAGCACTGTTGCTGCTGAATTCTAGCGTTTCCACGGTGTACTATCAGTCTGTTCGCTTGAGATTATCAGCCAAATCAGTCAGCCAGCCAGCAGTATTTTTCTCTCACAAAAAACCAGCTAACAGTACTTTCAGGCAGCCAGATCAGCCCAAGTGAACAGACTGTATGTCTGCAGTTGGCAGCAGCAATAGCAGCCGGAGTGGCTGGCTTCAAGGTCAACCGAACAACCTGGAAGTCTATTTACCATTATTCTTTGAATGTTATTATGCTAATAAAATTTTCAGGCCTGCCACTTATTTAGTTCAAGGTATTCGCCCACTGATCAATTTTGAAGTTTTAATTGAATAATTTGTCAAAACAAGATAGACTGAAACAAAACTTACTATTACTACACTACTACAAAAAGATTTGTAGCAAAGCCTCCATTTTTTAGGGGCGGCTCTATATTGAGCCGCCCTTATAAATGGTGCCCAAACGAGCCGCGCCTATAAATCCATTTGTAGAGGTTGCTGGTGTTATGAACCGCCTTTACAAATCGGATTTTTTGGCCCGAATTCGTGAATTTTTGGAAACAGATTTGTAGGGGTGGCTTTATATCCAACCGTCCATACCAATCATCAGCCGCCCCTATAAATCCACGATTTATAGCAACGGGATGGTAGGGGCGGCTCCTACAAATCCACGATTTGTAGCAACATGATGGTAGAGGCGACTGGCCAAACCGCCTCTACAAACCCGTTTAAGTCGTCCCTATAAATCTTTAGTGTAGTAGTTGTCGGGTATCAAAATACCCGGGGTACCCAACAGAGGGTAAAATATGGCACCCTGCACGTTTGATAAAAAACGGCCCACCATAAGGGGCTCAAAAAAGCACTGACAGCGTGTCAGCCGCTCAAAACGCAAACTGCAAACTCTAGCTCGCTCGAGCCTTGCGAAGAGGCCTCGGGCACGATAGGCGTCTCGGGCGACATCTCTCCGACTTGCTCGAGCCCCCGCGACGTCATCAAAGGCGCCCGACTCCCCGCAGTGCATTTCCGCCTCGCCCGAGGGGCACGTGGAACCCTTAGGCGAAACGGGGAGCCACGGAGACCCCCAGCACGGTGCTCGCTCTATCGACATGATGGACGTGACCGTGCACAGTCAACAGGTGCACCAGAGCCACGTCCTGACTCGACATGACTCCGGTCATTCTACCACGACGACATTCATACCTCCACAGCAACGGGGTAACGGCAGCTGTGCCACCTAACCCCCTCACCACGGAAATCCCGGTGCACGCATCGCCCACCTTCATGACACAGGGACGTACAGGTCAAGACATGGCCCCGTCACGACACACCACCGAACAGAGAGGCTAAAAGATCAACGCCCCGCACGACTTCACACTACAGGGAAACTGTTCCCACCGGATAAGGAGGACGACCACTCCCGAGGTCACTTTTTTTTGTCTTTCTCTTTTCTTTTTTTCCGTTTTCACCCCTTTACCGCAAATGTAACCCGAACCCTCCCCTTAGAAGCTATAAAAGGGGGGCAGGGGCCAGAGCGAGGAGGAGAACAAAACCGAGTCGAATAGCAATCACAATCAAACCGATCGAAACCACCACCACCACTCAAGAGACTTGGGACATGTTCCCTCTCTCGGAAGCTTGTAACCCCTACTACGAGCACCCGGGTGCAAGTCAACACGAACCGCAGCGAAATCCACTGGACGTAGGGTCGTTCATGCCCTAACCAGTATACATCCTTGTGTCCGCTTTGCACAGCCATCAAGGTCCACATACGTAGATACAAATTCACTAGTCGATCTGTTTAGACACTCAGTCCTCTAAACACCAACAGTAGTGTAATAAGTACATTTGTTGGTTGATATGGTTCACTTGGGACAACTCGGTTTGTAACAAACGAAGCCCGAAATCTTTTTTTGGATGTCTATTCAAGACGACACATTGGTTACCATTTAGGATCGGTTGCAGCAATATGGAGGACCAAATGAAGCCTGGCTGGTCGCCTCCTAGATTGATTTTTAGTATAAAATTCTTGGGTGTGTAAGACACTTCTATATAATTATATTGTATTGAGTGTGGCTGATGCTTCTCCAAAGCCAGAGCCTCAGTTCCGTTATTTATTGAAAAAAAATAGTTACTGGAAAGAATCATTAACATTCATTCTTCGAAGAGATCTAACTAATGGAGCTGCAATCAGATTGCACCCAAATTGTGACTAGAAAAAAGACATGATGGGGGTATAACCAGTTTTGCTGGGTAACACATGAGAACAGTCTTTTTACCTTTCATCACAAGGGAATCATTTTGCTTGTGTACCGGGAAAAGGTCTCCCGCACGTGCTGCAACCTGCAAGACGAGTTGAGAAAAACCACACACGTACCACTCTTAGGCCCGTGTTTAGTTCCACCAAAAACGTACTATTCCAAAAAAAGATTTCTCATCACATCAAACTTGCGATACATGCATGGAGTACTAAATGTAGATGAAATCAAAAACTAATTGTATAGTTTGGTTGTACTTTATGAGACGAACGTTTTGAACCTAATTAGTCAACGATTGGACACTATTTGCCAAATAAAGCCAAAACGTGCTACAATACTTTTTTCACCCTTTTCAGGGAAACTAAACACACCGTTTAGATGCACTCCAAAAGTTGAAATTTTTTTCACTCTCTCTATCACATCAATCTTTGGACTCATGCATGAAGTAGTAAATGTAGGTAAAAAAATAACTAATTACACAGTTTAGTTGAAAATCACGAGATGAATCTTTTGAGCCTAGTTGGTCCATGATTGGACAATATTTATCAAATAAGACGAAAGTGATACTATTCATCGGTTTGAAATTTTTTCACAATCTAAACGTGGCCTTATTGGAGGATTGTATGCCCATGATCACAACGTTCCTCCGATGGTCAGATTATTCCCTGCTGATGCTGGGTTTCATTTCACCTTTGAGGCCTTGGGAAAATCAAACCTTATCGTTTCACTTTTTTTAATACTAAATACTACGAGGACGCCATCAAAAGCGAGACTGAGAATCTCACCTTGTCATTTTCCTTGTCTGTCCCCGCTGCCTTGTCCGCGCACCACTTCCAGCTACGATGCCCTTCATCTATCCATCTCCCTGTCCCGGATGCCGGATGCATGCATCGTTCCGTTTTCTTTTTCAGGCGAGCAGAGGCAGAGCACACATAAACGTGCCTAAATTCCAAACATAAGCTGCCTGCAAACGAGACTAGAAGTTGTTGGAGCACGCAGCTGCCAAGTGCACATCAAGCTCGTCTCAAGCTGTTGGCATCAGATTTGTTATGAAGGTAAGGGGAACCAAAATCTGATATTTCCTTGAATCACTCCAACTCGGCAACTCCAATAATCTGTCCGTCCACCCACCTAGTAGCGTTAAGTTTAAGCATCGTCGTGCACATATTATATGGTCAGATATAAATGAAGTGTAGTGTGGAGAGTGCTGCTACCACATTCCCTTGTCAAATGTAGTAATATATTATTACATTACATTCTAGTGTCCTTATTTTGTGGCCATCCCTGCTGACAGTGACATACAGAGTCAATGCACGATTACTTAAAGAGATGGCGGTACTTAGGGCGTGTTTGGTTACCATTTGTTAAAGTTTAACACCCATCACATCAATGTTCCCTCGAATGCATGGAGTACTAAATGTAGACTAATTGCATGCATGTTGACACAGATTAGGAGTAATTTACGAGACGAATCTATTAAGCCTAATTAATCCAAAATTAGAAACTTTTTGTCAAATAAGACGAAAGTGCTACAGTATTTGTTAAACTTTAACACCCCAAACCAAACACCCCCTTAGTAGTTAAGCTTAAGCATCATCGTGCACACTCACCATGTTCGCTTGAGCTTATTTTCAACCATGAAACAGTGTTTTCCTCTCACAATATTTCAGCATAAATATCAGTATAAGCCAAATTTCAGCATACCCTGTTCGCTTATACTGAAATGTTGTGAGAGAAAAACACTGTTTCGTGACTGAAAATAAGCTCAAGCGAACATGTGAGTATATATAAATGAAGGGCAGTGTGGAGAGTACCGCTACCACATTCCCTTGCCAAATGCAGTAATATATTACTACTACATAGGCCACGTTTAGATTGCAAAAAATTACAACCCGATGAATAGTATCACTTTCGTCTTATTTGGCAAATATTGTCTAATCGTGGACCAACTAGGCTTAAAAGATTCATCTCGTGATTTCCAACTAAACTGTGTAATTAGTTATTTTTTTACCTACATTTACTACTTCATGCATGGGTCCAAAGATTGATGTGATGGAGAGAGTGAAAAAATTCTAACTTTTAGAGTGCATCTAAACAAGGCCATAGTCTCCTTGTTCTGTGGCCATCCCTGCTGACAGTGACAAGCAGAGTCAATGCACGATTATTATATTACTAAAGGAGATGGCAGTACTTACTAGTAATTACTAGTAATTAATCTGGAAAGATATTGTCAAAGCGTTTACATTTGAATCACGCCGTAGACATGTAGCTAGCATTTGTCAATGCATGATTATCAAAACGACATGTCGTGGATCACTTATTATTTATTCCGGTGTTACTTGACCTTTAATTACACTGAAAGGACTGAACTCTTTCCCCGCAGCGCCAGTCGCCGCCGCCGCCTCAGTTTTCCACGGATATGACCGATCCAGATGCATCGCATGTGTCCACTGTCTGCACTGTCCTTGGCTCCTTGCGGTGGTTACTTGCAAGTAGGAGCAGTGCGTTCCAGTTCTTGGGCATGTGGGCACTGGGCAATGAACAGAGCACCAAGGACGGAGTACGTTCCCATGGTGTGCTGGAAAAGCATCGCCAACCATGCATCACTGTTACCATCTATATCAATGCTTGCTCATGAACCCTGCTACTGCTAGTAATTGTGGCAAGTAACTAAACTACTGGGCGTTTGGCTGTGATTATTCAGAGCTCGTGTTTGTTTAGCTGAATGAAATAGCCATGAACGATGAACCGGCTTGTACGTAGTAGCAGTAGTAGTGGAAAGGTCTGCAGTTACCACTCAACTCCCTTTCGTAGTTCCATCATTTGGTGATGTACTGTGATGCGCCCGCCCGGACCTAACCTGGCTGCACTGCATGCATATCATACGGAGAAAGGAGATTCCTGTGCCTTGGCATTTTCAGGCGTCGTTTCAGGCTCAAAGCCAGCCAGACGACGGCTCAAAGCATGGCAATGATGGCATTCAATTCAATCACAGTGGTAGGTACGCTTTCTTCTACGTGATGCGTTGTTGTGTCACCGTGCTTTCTTCTCCACTCCGGTCTCCGGCCCTAGGGGGGGGGGGGGGGGCATGGGGTGCGACGGCCGAGGGCCCAAGCCGGAGAGGGGCCCAAGCCCAGGTATGTAAACCCTCAGCCCTATAGTCTATTAGGCTTAATGAGTCTATCAAAAAAATATTACTTAGGACTAATGAGAAAATTGAGAAGCTAGCAGCCTATCAGCAAACTGACGATAGCCTCTTTGGCTCTATCTTTCCCAGGAGGCCGGCCCAGGAGGCCGGCCCAAGGAGGCAAGAAGATCAGCGACTCAGCGTGTATTAGACCATGAGACGAGGAGCCGCCGCCGTCTTTGGCTCTTTCTTTTCCAGGAGACGAGGAGCCGCGTCGTAGTGCCGCTGCCGCACGCCCCACATCGCGACTTTCGAATTGCGATCGCAAGACCTTAGACGCGAGATCGCAACTGCAAGTCGCCGGCGCCCGAGTTCCCAACATGACGGCGGCGAGCCGGCGACCAGACCAGGCAGGGATCCACGAGTCACGAGACCACGACGGCGACAACCAGGCAGTTCATCTACAAACTGTCCAGGCCTAGGCGCCTAGGTATTTTTTTCTTGTTAATTTTATAATCCAAATTAATTATTTGTATAGTATTCTTGACTTCTAGTACTTTGTACTCATATAGTCACGTTTTTCTTCTAATTTAGGTTGTTAGAATTTTAGAATGTTACCTAAGAAACATTTGTCAGGGCGTGCGAAAAGAAAAAGAAAACGACAACAAGATCAGTTTGTTCAATCACAACAAGGTGTTATACATAAGTTTTTTTTAGCTTCAAGTAGTGTTGTGCCTGATGACAACCCTGTAGATGCACCAAATATTGAAGAAGAAGAGGAACAACAAGTTAATGATAATTTAAGTGAACAAGTTTATGCAACAGAGAATGAAAATTTACAGCCTTCCTCGCAACCTGAAAATTTAATTGATGATGTGCAATAAGCTTCTTTTCATGATGTCTTTGATCCTAGAACTTGGGAGAATCTTGATAATAAGGGTAGAGATATTTTGATTGAGAAAAGGGCTGGTGAGAGAGTTGAATCTTGAGTTCCCTGTAGATGCTCTCAATAGACATTTCTCATATGCTTACTACTCCAGAAAGTTAAGCAATGGTGAGGTGGTTGATAGAAAATGGTTGGTTTACTCTAAACATGTGGACAAAGTTTTTTGTTTTTGCTGCAAATTGTTCAAATCAAATCAGAACAAAAGTTTGCTAGCACATGATGGATTAAAGGATTGGAAACATCTTAGTTTAAGACTCAAGCAACATGAGAATAGTGTTGAGCATATAAGAAACATGAATACTTGGAATGAACTGAGGCTGAGGTTGAGCAAAAATAAAACAATTGATGATGATTGGCAACGGAAAATTGCAAAGGAGAGAGAGCGTTGGAGACAAGTTTTAGTAAGAATCGTTTCTGCTGTCAAGTTTCTTGCTAAACATAATTTGACTTTCCGAGGGACAAATGAGAAGCTATATGAAGCTAACAATGGTAACTTTCTGGGCACAGTTGAAATGATGGGTGAATTTGATCCTGTGATGCAAGACCATATTATGCGGATTCAAAATAGTGAGATTCATCATCATTATCTTGGGCATAAAATTCAAAATGAGATGATTTCCCTTCTTGCAGATTGTGTGAAACAAACTATATTAAAGGTCATCAAGGATGCTAAGTATTTTTCTGTGATTTTAGATTGTACTCCAGATGTGAGCCATGAAAAACAAATGACTCTAATTATTCGGTGTGTGAATATGTCGGGAAATGTTCCAAGGGTAGAAGAGTTCTTCCTTGAGTTCTTGAAGGTAGATGACACATCAGGATTGGGTCTTTTTAATAAATTAAAGAGTGCATTGACCTCTCTTGATTTGAATATTGATGATGTGAGGAGACAAGACTATGATAGTGGTTCAAATATGAAGGGAAAACACCAAGGTGTTCAGACTCGCTTGCTTGAAATTAATCCAAGAGCACTATATATGCCGTGTGCATGTCATAGTCTGAATCTTACACTTTGTGATATGGGAAAATCTTGCAGGTAAACTATTATTTCTTTTATATGTCATACATTGTTTTGATATAATATGCCATTGTTTGGAAAAAGTTTGAATCTTACTATTTGTGATATTTGAAATCTTGCAGGCAAGCTATTTCTTTTTTTGGTATTATCCAACGTATATACACATTGTTTGCAAAATCTACCAAAAGGTGGAAGATTTTTGTTGACCATGTCCCAGGATTGACAATTAAGTCATGGTCTAATACACGCTGGGAAAGCCGAATAAAAAGCGTTCAAGCTATCAGATTCCAAACTCCTCAAATAAGATCAGCTTTAATAGCGCTAGAGAAGGCTTCAACTGATGACCCAATGGCAGTCAGTGAATGTCAATCTTTGGTGAGTGCACTTGAGAATTTTGAATTTTTAGTTGGTTTGGTTATTTGGCACGACATTTTATTCTCTATAAATAAGGTTAGCAAGAAGTTACAATCTAAAATTGTGAGTATAGATGCTACTCTCAAACACATTGAAGGTGTCCTATCATATTTTAAGAAGTATAGAGATGAAGGTTTCACTTCTAGTATGGATACAGCAAAAAAACATTGCATCTGAATTGGATATAGAGCCAATATTTCCTACAAAACGTCAACGAAAGAGAAAAAAATATTTTGATGAACAAGATGAAGACGACGAAATACAACGGTCTGCTGTGGACACCTTTAGAAGAGAGTACTTCCTAGTTATGATTGATTCTGCAATTGCTTCATTAACTAGTAGATTTGAGCAGATGACAACATTTGATAATGTTTTTGGGTTCTTGTTCAACTCAGAAAATTTGAAATCCTTGGATGAAGTTGATCTTTGGGCGCGCTGCAAGATTTTTGTGGATAAATTTTCTCATGATAACTCATTCGATGTTGAGATCAATGATTTTTTTTCAGAATTAAAGTTGTTGCAAGTGACTTTGCCAGATTCTTTGATGTCAGCGCCTGAGATTCTGAAGTTTGTTATGGATGCAGATTGCTATCCAAATATTTCAGTTGCCTATCGAATTCTCTTAACTGTACCTGTGACAGTAGCTTCGGCTGAAAGAAGTTTCTCAAAATTGAAGTTGTTGAAGAACTATTTGAGATCAACTATGTCACAAGAAAGGTTAAATGGCTTGGCTATGTGCACCATCGAGAAGGATATCTTGGACACTATTGATCTCAATATCGTCCTCGATGATTTTGCATCAAGAAATGCTCGAAGAAGTATCTTTTTATGAGAAGCAATGAATACGATGGAGTCCTATTCTTCTTTAATGTAATCATATTAGTTTTAGAAGTACAAATATATTGCTTTTTTAGTCTACATTGTTTCTCGCTTTTGATAATTATCAGACATGTTAAATTAAAAATATATTATTGGGTTTGCTTTCCCGTTACAAGTAAAATTAGCCTATATATTATAAAATTTTATGGTCTAGAGGGGCCGTCGCCACGAGTTCGCCAGAGGGACCTCAAAATCCTAGGACCGGCGCTGACCTGAGGACGGGTGCAAATAGCTAGACAGACACGGAGCAACACAACATGTCTACAGCTGTGTTCTGCATCCATCATCAGTGTTTCAGTTTCACAAAATGTAGTAAAGAAGAATATAGGAGAACTACTGTGTGTAGGACTAGGAGTACAAACATGACTAGTCCATGCATGACCTTGGATTGCCAAATTAAATCCTTGCCCTCATTTGGTTCTTGTCGAGTTACGGGGAACAGCAGGAATCAATCGAGTCCAGTCCGAGTCCAAGTCGTCCGTCTGAATCCTGCCCAAAGACTGCAGCAGTGTCTTCGTCCGGCTGAGCTATACCACTAGTCCTAACCCCCCCACAGGAGACGGCAGCCAGATGCGCAGGGATAGGAACAGTGGAAGGAACACACATGCACTGAGCACCAAATAAATCCTCGTCGACCGGATCCGGTCAATGGCTGACAATAACAAATCTCGCATATCTTGCGCGAGTGAAAACAAAAGGCGTATATATAGTAGACTATATAGAGAAAAAAAAAACGGAAGGACAAGAATCTAGGTCTATCTAGAAGTCGGTGGCGGCAGAATAAAGGCAGCTGCTTGCTGCTTTCAAAGTTCATTTTGGCCATTCTTCTCTCTAACAAACTGCTTAATTCACTGCAAGGAAAAAAAAATATGCTAGCTTTTTGTTGTAAACTTGTACTCCCTTTGTGCCAAATTATAAGACATTTTGATTTTTCAAGATACATCTAAGTATCTAGAAAAATCAAATTGTCTTGTAATTTGGAATGGATAGAGTTCCTGTTATTAGATTCTCTAATCTCAGCGTACTGCAATCAGGCAGTTTGCTAGTGGCATATTGGGAGACAAGCGGAGTTAGGCAGCGCGCACTATCTGATCTGGTCTGCCTACAGTGAGGGAGTGTACTGGATTGTTCTAAGAAAGAAACCATCAGAGCTAAATTAAAGACCAACTAAAGCAAATTCGATGACCATACATACGCTTTTACCGGGATTAAACAAATATAACGGGGACCATGCATCTCAAAGATCTGCTGCGCGGTTGACAATTCCTATGAAGTGGCGAAGCCTGTGCGGCGCGGCCAGCCGGCCGGCCACGCGCGCCCCAATTTTTTTTTGGTAATTTAGCTGTTTTTTTTGAAAAAATTTCACATTTAGACCCCTGGACAACTTAAACTCAACTTTGGACCCAATGCATCGACGCCATGGTTCACGGCGTCATTGTTACACGTGTCGACGCCATCATCCACGGTGTCGAGCTTCGGCCCCTATATGTGACATGGCTATGACGTGGCTGTGACCTGGCAGCAAAGCTCGACGCCGCAGATCAGGGCGTCGATGTCGACGCCCCAGATCACGGCGTCGATATTGACGCCCCAGATCACGGCGTCGGCGTATTAAATCAAAACGCCCTTTCCTTTCCCCCGCGCTGTCTCATTCGCGCTCGCCGCCACACACCGTCCGTCCGCCGCCACTGCCGCCTCCCTGCCCGGCGACAGCACCGCCGCCGGCCGTCCGAAGTCCGTCGACGCGACCACGCCCGTCCCCGCCGGTCTTCACCACCGCGCCTGCCGCAACACCCCTTCCCGGTCGCCCTCGTCGCATCCCTTTCCCTCCTCGACTGTTTCCGGCGGCGAGGGCGGCCCGCCACAGCTCGCCGGAGGTCCCGCCGGCCGGCGGGCCTCCGGCCTCCGCGCCCCCTGCCTACCATCCGGTGACCCATCCCCTCCGCGCCCCCTGCAGCAGGCCTACAGCAAGGTAAGTTTTTTTTAACTTAAATTAGTTAATGTACATTATATATTTTAGTTAGTAATTTATTTAGCAAATTTAGTTAAGAAATTTTAGTTAGGAATATATTCATGCAGGTTATTTTGTTTTTTTAACAATTGCAGCTTATTTAGTTAGATTATAATGTGAGAGACATAATTAGGTAGTTAGTTACTTATTAATGTAGTTAGGTAGTTATTAATTTAGTTAGCAAATCTCTTATATTGTTAGAGAGATAGTTAGGCAGTTAGATATTTTATTTGATTAGGTAAATAGTTAGGTACTTTAGTTAGCAAATGTAGTTAGATATTGTGGTTAGCTATCTTATAATAATATTCGTAATAACTTGTGTTGTTCATACCAAGTAGATGGACAACGCAGTGACCCTGTATCATGGGGGAAGTGTGGAGGAAGATGAGTTTGGGAATGTAAGTTTTGTTGAAATGAAGAGGGTGCCTGTGATATTTGATGATCAGCCACAGTTTTGTGAGTTGATGGGTAGTGCTCGTGATGAGCTTAAATGCAATTCAAATGAAGATGCCATCTTAGTTGAGGGGGTACTTCATCATGGCCGGTCAGGGACAATTTTTAGGCGGTTGGTCCAAATTGCATCAGAGGCTCAATGGGACAAATATGTCAAAACTGTCATGAAGAGTGAGTTTCAGTGTTTGGATTTGGTTGTGCGGAAGGTGTCCAATGATCCCACCACTCATGGGTATTCACCACCTAATGGGCATTCACCCCCTGGTGGGTTCACGCGACAACCGGAGAATCCGGCACCCTCTATGGTTGTCGTGCCCGATGCTCAGTCCGCCCCCAATGAGGTTGGAGTATGTGTTGATGATGTTGTTGCTGGCCCTCAGGAGATCCCTTTGACTCAGAATTATCCAAGTAAGTGGTGTAGTAACACTTTGGGTTTCTTTGTTCTTGCTTAATTTCGTTCCTTTGTCTCAAATCTATCCGTATATGGGGTTTGATTGTAGGAGATAATCCTGGTAATGATGGTTGTCCTCATGTGCCACCCTCAAGAAATGCGGACCCAGCATTTATAGCCTCTAACAGTGTGGATGTTCTTATTGAGGATGATGAGGAGCCTTATGGCACAGCAAGAGCCGTTGATTCCGATGATGACCGCCTAGTTGCACCTTTGAGTGAACAAGAAATGGAGCTCATAAGACGTTTGTGTCCTGATCGTGATCCACTAGTTCATGAGTTCAGTGACCTCAGTCATTCTCAACATGCTTATGCAGAAGGAAGAGATGATGAGCTGCTAGAGGTTCCTGAGGCAGGTGATAGCGTGGAAATTCAGAAGGGCATGGTCTTCAAGGACTTGCCCACCTTAAGAAGGTGGTTACATGAATATTCTGTGATCCGTAAGAGACCATTCAAAGTGATGCACTCCTATGTGGAGCGCCGTTACACGGTGGTGTGCGACATGGCAAATTGCAATTGGAGGGTATGTGCTCGGAAACAGAAGGCCACAGGGAAGTTCAAGATCACCAAAATTGTAGGTCCACACACTTGTGCCCAGACTGATCTAGAATAGAAGCATCGACAGTTGACCTCTACCCTCATTGCCGGAAGGTTGTACACAACATTGAAGAGTCAGCCTAACTTGAAGGTCAGGACAATTATGGAGATGACAAGGGAGATATTTAAGTATGACATAAAGTATGGGAAAGCATGGAGGGCAAAACAACGGGCATGGAAGATGATATATGGGGACTGGGAGGCAGGGTACGAGCAGTTGCCTGCAATGTTCAATGCAATGAAAGCAGCAAATCCAGGCATGCATTACGAGTATATCCCGAAGCCGAATGAATGGAAGGACGGGAGGCAGATATTCTTCCGTGCATTCTGGTGCTTTCCGCAATGCATCGAGGCCTTCAGGCACTGTCGTCCAGTGCTATCCATTGATGGTACTTTTCTTCTTGGCAAGTACATGGGCACACTATTGGTAGCCATTTCTTGTGATGCAGACAACGCATTGGTTCCATTGGCTTTCGCTTTGGTGGAGAAGGAGAACAAAGATAGCTGGGGATGGTTCTTGCGGCTAGTTCGTAGACATGTCATTGGCCCTGATAGGGAGGTTGGTGTCATATCTGATAGACACCAGGGCATACTCAGTGCCGTAGAGGAGCAGATTCTGGGGTATGCAGCTTTGCACCACCGTTGGTGCACTCGGCACCTTGCCGAGAATTTACTTCGGAAGGATGGTACGAAGGATAACTTTCCTTTATTCGAGGAGGTTGCTCGCATGCTTGAGGTGCCGTTCTTCGAGGAGAAGTTGGAGCAGCTAAAAACGGCAACGAACGCAGAAGGTAGGCAATGGCTGAGAGGATTGCTAAGAGAACCTGAGAAATGGACAAGATCCTACGACGATGGTGGATGGAGGTACGAGTTTCAGACTAGCAACATGGCTGAGTCATTTAATAGTGTGCTCAAGGGTATACGTGCCATGCCTGTGAATGCCATTGTATCATTCACTTTTTATAGGCTAGTTGCATGGTTTAATGAGAGACATGGTCAAGCAATGGAACTGCAGAGTAATAATCAGAAATGGGCACCTAAACCTAAGAAACACCTTGAGAAGGCAAAGGAAAGGGCTGCAACACATGACGTCCAGTGTTTCGACCACAACATCGGCAAGTACCAAGTCACGGAAAGGGGTGGTACAACATCAGATGGTGAGGTTTGGCCATCAAGGAGTTATATTGTGGTCCTTAGTGATTTTTCATGCAAATGTGGGAGACCAAGGCAGTACCACTCTCCGTGTTCACATTATATTGCAGTAGCTCGACATCGCAACTTTGACTACGAGACCAAGATACCGTGGGAGTTCAGTGTTGACAGCCTTGTGCGTACTTGGTTGCCCTGTTTCGAGCCTTACCTAGACGAGGGGCAGTGGCCAGAATACACTGGGCCGAGGTACATTGCAGATCCAGGTACACATTGGGACAAACGTGTTACCAGGAAGAGGACGAGGCACAAGATGGTCATGGACCAGGTTTCTGGTAGAACGAGGCGAGGGAGAGCAACCCCCTTTCTTACTGACCCCGAGCAGAACCAATGTGGGAAATGCAGTAGACTTGGTCACAATTCACGTACATGCCATTGGCCGCTTAGTCAGGTGCATTATACAATCTAAGTACTCAAGTTGGTAAATAGTTATATATGCATGGTACTTTATTTGTTTTGCTATATTCTTATTTATTGACTAATGCTTGCTCTGTTTTTATAGGATGGAGCCGTTCCACCTCCTGGATCCGTACTACGAGGAGAAGCACCGAGGATGACTCACCGCAGAGGGGGCAGTATGTACTTGAATTTTTTGTTCCAACCTTCTATTTAATTTGTTAGAAATGCATGAAATGAAATAACGTTGTTGGTTGCAGGAACTGCCCCCTCTTCGTCCTCAAACCCATGACAAGTTTGAGGAGATGCGGTACGACGACAGGTACACGCCTCTGCTACAGAGGGCTAGCCTGGATGTCGTATCGTATCAGGTTCACCGTGGGTTGCCTCCAATCAACCCCGCGGCGATCACAGCTTTGGTTGACAGGTACACCCTTTCTCAATATTAATCGTTTGTTTCGCATATCCATTTAATTTGTCCTTGATGACATCCTAACATTAGTGCTCGTTCATTGCTTATGTAGGTGGAGGCCGGAAACTCATAGTTTCCACCTACCTTGTGGAGAGATGACTGTTACGCTTCAGGACACTCAGAAGTTCCTTGGTGTGAGCATTAGAGGCCATGCAGTTATCGGGCACTGCAGGTCAGATGGTTGGAGGGACAGAGTGGAGGCCTTCCTAGGGAGACCACTTCTTTCGGAGGCCACGGGTCGCCGCACCACAGGGGTATCTATTCCCTGGCTGAGGCAGAACTTTGCTCAATGTCCGGCCAATGCAAACCAGGAGACAGTTACCTACTACTGCAGGGCTTGGGTCATGCATCTTTTTGGGTGTGTTCTCTTCCCAGACGCGACGAGGGACACCGCGTCATGGATGTACCTCCCCTGCCTCACTGATTGGGACACCGCAGGGGGTTACAGCTGGGCTTCTGGTGTGTTGGCGTTCCTATACCGCCACCTCTGTGAGGCGTGTCGTCGGAGTGCGCCAAATGCTTGCATAGGCGGTTGTGTCTACCTTCTGCAGCTTTGGATGTGGTCTCGTCTACCAGTTGGCCGGCTAGCAGTGGAACCTCCTCGAGAGTGGTTCGTAGTGGGCAACCCGTGTCACCGACCGACGGTTGCACATCTTTGGGACCAAGCGAAAGTCCCCTTCTACAGGACTGCACGTGCCTACGTGCAGTACGCCAACGAGCTGGACACACTAACGCACTCGATGGTGAGTCAACAACATTTGTTATTGTGTACTACGAACGAACCGTATCTGTTCTAACTTGTGCCCTCGATGGCTTTCTTCTGCAGGTTAATTGGGAGCCATATGACGACATAGAAGTGCAGCAGCTTGGAGTTAGCATCATGTGCAGCGCGGACGAAGACCTGTACAAGATGATGTGCCCGCTGATTTGCTTCTACGCGGTTGAGTATCACCTTCCCCATAGAGTTGCACGTCAATTTGGCTTGGCTCAGGAGTGGCCAGTCAAGCAGGTATCGACCAATGTGGAGTTGCACAAGTGAGTGTCATTACATCCTTGTTATTGACATTGTAGTCATGCGATATCGATATTTAAGTCATTGTTTATTTTACATGGTAATACTCACAATGATATTTTATATAATGATCTATTATTATGTTATGCAAGAATTTTGCAGTGTATGTGTTTTTCTCATTTGTGTTACAATTAATAGAGGCTGAAATGGAATAAGAAAAATATATGTTACTGGAATTGACCCCTTCAGTCTATTTCTGTTCAACCTCGGCTCAATGAGATTCTATAGTTTTCCCACCTCTGGTGGTATATTTCTGGAATAATTCCTCTGATGCCATTGCAAATGTCGAGAATCTGAAATTTGCCACTGCCAGTTTGGGAGACTAAGGTTACATCCAAAGTAATAGAACCAGCCAAGGATTTCTAATGCAAATTATGCACCATTGAATTCCTGCCTACAGATAGGGTGAATGAAACAGCTTCACAGAATTTTGAATATAGGTAGTTAACTGAAACAGCTTGCTAACCAACCAAGTGGAGAGATTTTTATTTCAGTTCAATAAAAACATATAGCAACATTTGTTATTGTTAGCAGTCAAGTACCATTTTCATATATGTTATTTTCATGACAGCTAATGCATTATGTATTCGTTTCGCATATTATGAAGTAACGTAATCACTGTGGAACACTTTCAGGATTGATCGTCAGAAGCAGAAGAAGACGGTTGAGTTTGAGACGCTACACCGTGATCACATCGAGCAGTGGGACCAGTTTCATGACAACCTTTATGAAAACGAGCAGCCACATAACAACTACAACTTCCGCGCATACCTATCTTGGTACCTTGGTGTCACACGGACAAGGTTGAAGACTCAATGGACTCAAGCCGACTACGCCTACCTTGAGTCTTCAGAGGATGAGGACACTTCGTACGACCTTGCGGCACGACAAGGGACACTTATCGAGGCAGCACCTGTCTTGGACCGAGTGGTACATCATCCTTAAACTCTTCTATAGTACAGTCACTCTACTAACCACAAATAAGTCATGCAAATTAATATCTGTTTTATTTTCCAGGGCAATGCGCTGAAGCAATCTGTGGTTGACATCGAACGTTTTTCAAGGACAGGCGTGGACGAGCACACACTAAACAACTTTCTTGGGGTAAGTCGACACCAGTCCAAAATAAAGTGTCATGTTCGCTGTGGTTGTCGTACTAGCGCTGTTGACTAAACAAGTTTCTAGAATTTGCATGACTATCTGCATCTTTGCATGACAGAGGCTAGCACGTAGACTGCGTTGTGCGACAGCTCGTTGTGGTTGTCGTACTAGCGCTGCAATGGACATACACGGGTCGCAGGAAGGACACTTGGGCACACCTGTAGGACTCGGTACTTCTTCTCAAGGAGGTATATTTCATTACATGTGTTCTTTAGTACAACGGAGTTAATTACTACATTGCAGGCATGATGTTATTCCTCTTATGTGCACACATCATTTAAACGACATCTATAGGTTCTGGAGGACAGAGCTCGTCTCGCGCGACTGCGGACACTTTCCAAGGTCACGGAGACGAGGACGACGACGAAGACGACGAGGAGGGCGAGGACCGTGGTTATGATGAGCTTGACGAGTCTCAGCTCCAGGACGCTCCTTCGACTCAGCCGACGCAAGGTGTAGGAACAAGGCATCGCCGCCCGCCTTGCAAGTTCACTCCAGGCACCGGTGCTCTTGGCCACAAGGGTAAGGGTAAGACTAGGAGACAGTGAGGACGACATGTATTCGATGTCATAACTTGGAGGACTGTATGGACTTTGCTTCTTTTGCATGTATGGAGACTTGAACATTATGTAGTGCCCTTGATATAACTATTTGGGATTGTATGGACATTGTGGACTATTTGGACTATGCAGGCCATGTTATGTTGGTTGTCATGTTCGATGCGGTTATGTTGTGCTTCATTGTTCATTAAATGTTTCGATTATACTATCATGTCCTCTCCTTGTCATCGTACTGTTGAATACAGTCGTAAGTGTGTTCCAATTACTTCCTCCACTCCATATCAAGTCCACAGCCTGCGGAGCTTGGCCGTTCTGTGCTTGTTCTGCTTCTATTGTTTTGCTATGAGCGACCCCATGGGAGACCTTAAAAAAGTTTGGTATGGAGCAGTGGAGTGGAGGAAAAATGAAAGGTGAACTCTAGGAAATGTGATAATTCATCAATTTATTTTTGAAATTTTACTATAATTTTGTTTGTTTTTTGTGAACTCCAGAGCTTTTAGAGAATTTTTTTGAACTTCCTAACACCTCTAGAAGTAAGACAAATCTTTGTAACTTTTGGACTTCGCTAATCTGATGCTTAGAAGATTGAAAGAAATTTCAGGTCTTAGCCTATTCGAACACATCCCCACACCCCAACTATAAACAATAAAACATAATTTTCTTTGTGGGTGCCCAGTGGGGCGTTGCACTGAGATGGACTATGTCAAGTCTCATCTCCATGAGCCATGACTAATTTCAAGTACGTAACGATAAACTAAATAACGCAGAACATGCGCTACTTATGCCCATAGTTAAAGTGCATTACATGACAACATATTACATGGTCCAAGACTAGACAACATTGTTTATGAATAAACCATAGAACTAGCAAGTCATGCACACTACTGAGTGCAACGAGGCCACTTTCTCTTCCTTTGGGCATCGGGATTCTCCTCCATCGCTGCCTTCGCTCGGCGCACACGCTCAAGCTTCTTCTCCCTCTCCTCTCTGTACGCGGCAACACACCTCCTTTCCTCCTCTTCCTTGTGCTCCTTTTCTGCTGCCTCCTCTTTGCGTCTCTTCTCCAATATCTCTAAACGCTCTGCATCCCACTCCTTTAGGCCTTGCAGAAGCCGCTTGTCCGACTCCTTGATCTCAGTGTCGATCCACTGCTCAAAATCACAGAGCGATGGAGGGGTCTGCAACAAAGGCAATTGTTAAAAAAATACATATGCAATACTTCTAATGACAGAAAAACAATTATTACACAATAACAATTTCTCACAATAAATATACTGCGGCGCTGACGCTCTGTAGGCTCCCATGCAAAATTAGAACACATCCAATATCTCTGCCTATATGTTTCCTCATCTTCAGAAATGTCTACCTTGCAAGGATCACCGCAAAAGCACATGGGTATTGGAACACCACTAGGGAGAGGCTTTGGGTCGTAGGGATTTCCGGTCATCCGGCCATAACTACAATAGAACCAATTACGTTGTAATAACTGAAATAAAAAAAATTAAACCATAAACCTAGGGTTTGCCATTTGATTTGCTAACAATTCAAAAACGGCGCTGAGGTTACCTTGATTTGCTACTTTTTTCACGTCTTGGCATCCTACGATTGCATATTACAAGTATTAATAATCTCTTCAAAAACCTAGTATAATAAAGTAACTACGACTACAAAAATACACATAAAATAGATCAAATCAATGCGTAAAAAAGAAAGAGGGGAGAGAGTATACCTTGCTCTAGAAGATCTACGGATCAAATCAAAGTTTTTAAGGTGTAGATAGTCGATTCAAAGAGATTGGGCGGATTGAGGAGAGAAAGAACCGAGACAAGAGACCAACAAATGAAACGGCCCTCGCATAGGGAAACTTGGCCGTGGGTTTTAAATGCAGCCTCGACGCCGTGATCTGCGGCGTCGAGATCGACGCCGTGATTTGCGGCGTCGATCTTGTCGCCATAAATCACAGCGTCGAGATGTCTGTCAGATCAGCCGCCACGTCGAACATGTCACCGAAGCTCGACGCCGTGGATCATGGCGTCGACACGTGTAACAATGACGCCGCGAAATATGGCGTCGACCCCTAGGGTGCAAAGTTGAGTTTAAGTTGTCCAGAGATCTAAATGTGAATTTTTTTTCAAAAAAACAGCTAAAAACCAAAAAAAATTAGCGACGCGCGCGGAGAAAGGCCAAGAATCGGAGGCGGGCAAGGCAAAGCAAAGGCGAAGGAATTGGTGGTCGACCCGACCCCGCCCACGCCCACTACTCTACCGGCCCGGCACCCCACCGCAGCGCTGACACCAATCATCGTAGGCAGGCATCTCTCCATCTCGCTTTGCCGAGAGAAGGATCGCCATTTTTTTTTGCCTGAAATGAAAAAGGCAGGCGCTCACACTCACGCACACGTACGCGGATGTTCCGGCCTCTGGAGCGTGACTTCGTCAGAGGGGAATCGTCTTCTCCGATGACGGGGTAAAAGGAGAGACAGACGGTGCTATTTTTTCTTTAATTTTGCAAATTGTCGACAGGAATCGAGTGCCGGGTCAGGTCAGGGATCACCGGCCATGTATCGGTAACCTGGAATGCATAGTTTAGTCTTCGACGCGTAAGGAAAGCGCCGCTCCTCCGTCTGCCCACGCGTCCTTCATCCGAGAGAAAACACCGTTCATCTAAAATTTTAAATGCTCCTGCGACTCTATTCAGCATGTTTAGGCACTGTTCATTTCACTTTTACTGTTCACTCGATTACGGGGCGGAGCGCCTTACCGTCCTAGGCCGGTTTAGATAAAAAAAATTTGCAAAATGATACTGTAGCAAGTTTCGTTGTTATTTAACAATTAGTGTCCAATCATGGTCTAATTAGACTTAAAAGATTCGTCTCGTCCATTTCGTCTAAACTGTGTAATTAGTTTTATTTTTTATCTATATTTAATGCTTCATGCATGTGTCTAAAGATTCGATGTGATGGGAATCTGAAAAATTTTGTAAAATTTTTAGAAACTAAATAGGACCCTAGTCGTGCATCCACTATGCTCTGATGCTTATCATATATTAGCACTCATTACAGGTTACAGCTGCTTTATCATCATCATCGCTGTGGCCACTGGCCACCATGTCTACAGATACGGACGAACACCGACGCGACCGTCTAATTCTTGTTCCACTGCTGTACTGCTCCGTAGGAAAGATTGGGCCATGCATGTTGTCGGAGGTGGTGCTGGTGGTGCTGAACTGGCCAATTGCCCGCAATGTCAAGGAACGGACGGGTTCCTCGGTTAGACTATCCGCACTCATCAACCTTTATATTCATCCTCTATACGTCCTAATCAGTAAGATTCTCTCCTCTATACTCAATTCTCCCGCACACATCCATCCTCTATATCATCCTCTATCCACTCTATCCACTGTGGGACCCACTTGTCACTTTATCTAAATACATCCATGTGTGATCTAGTTTTGAAGGATTTATTGAGACGAATTTAATGGTGCAATCGAAATTTAATTTGGATTTTTGGTTTGTGAGTTATAGCATTTTTTTCTTTGTTTAGCTAGTGGGGCCCGCCACTGTAGAGTATAGAGTAAGCATTGTACCACTCTAAATATAGAGTGAGAGAAAGGATAGAGTATCGTTTTAGAGTACCCAGTGCAACAGTTTTTACTCTATATTCATACTCTAAAGCTTTAGAGTATCGTTTTAGAGTACCCACTGCGGATAGTCTTATAGCAGGCTATTATCGCTAATTTGTCCGCTATTTCGCTGAGATCAGCGTGTTTGGTTTGCCCTGTCAAAGAAGTTTAATAGGTACTGTAGCACTTTCGTCTTATTTGACAATTAGTGTCTAATCATGGACTAATTAAGTTTAATAGATTCGCCTCGTAAATTACTCTTAATCTGTACCGGCATATATGTAATTAGTCTATATTTAGTACTTCTTATATATGCCGTAACATTCGATGTGATGTTTGTTAAAAAAACAAAGACAACCAACGGGTCTCCAATGGGCCTTTTTTTAACCGCTAGCTTATATAAAGTTTTTGTTTTAAAAAAAAGAACAGTCTGGCATGTAAGTATAGAAGAACGTGCAAGTATGGACACAGATTGTTGGAAGGTGTGCGGACTTATCTCTTTATGCATAGCTTGCTAGTTGATTTTCATTTTTCTCTCTTTCTTAGTGAATAAAACATACTATGAGCTACTCCTCCGTCCTTGATTTAGAGGCGCGTTGGGTCTGAAAAAGGTTTCTGAATTTTCAGGCGCATAAGCTGCTGCATGCCTTGGGTGATGTTGCTCGCGCCGCGCGGAGTTACTGCAACGCTTTGTTTCTCCCTCCAACCATATGCATGAATGCATGCACTTGTTCGGTGGGGCTGCATGCAATCCTCTCCGGCCAATCAACGCAACCAACGTCGCGACATGCGGAAGCCTTGTGCACGCAGGCATCGTGAGTGTGCAGGATTTGCGGCAGCAGCACAGAAACCGAATCGTTTTTCACAGCCACTTGTAGATGGCTTAAGCAGAATTAATATTTCTTGGTCTCGGTGAAAAATTCTTGTGCGCATGTGAAACCAGGACGGAGGGAGTAGTTGCTTCTAGTATTGGAGTTGCCCTAAGCCTCTAAGGGCTTCCTCAATGCACCACGAGCCCGTTCGTTTCGCTAAAAAGTCATGGCTGAAAGTACTGTTCGTTGATTTGTTGTGAGAGAAAAACACTGTTCCGGCTGAAAAAATAAGCTGAAAAGTATGGATTATAAGACAAACGAACAGGGCCCACGCTGACGTGTTGCTCCATCTTCCACGTCCTCACCAAGCTAATATGTCACAGGCAATGGTGGTCTCGCAGGGTCTGATAGCCTCCTGCAGAAGAAGTTATAGAGCCTGTATGGTTTGGGGTGTTAAAGTTTAACAAACACTGTAGCACTTTCATCTTATTTGACAAAAGGTTTCCAATCTTAGACTAATTAGACTTAATAGATTCGTCTCATAAATTACTCCTAATCTGTGCCGACATGCATGCAATTAGTCTACATTTAGTACTCCATGCATTTACCGCAACATTGATGTGATGGGAGTTAAACTTTAACACCTGGAAACCAAACAGGACCATAGTTTCATCAGACAAAAGAAGAGGACAACACTTAAGGAGTGCGTTGGGGTAAGACTACCCGCACTCATGGACCTCTATATTCATCCTCTATACGTTCTAGTCAGCAAGATTCTCTCCTCTATACTTAATTCTCCTGCACCCATCCATCCTCTATATCATCCTCTATCCACTCTATCCACTGTGGGATCCACTTGTCACTTTATCTAAATATATCCATGTGTGATCTAGTTTTGAAGGATTTATTGAGACGAATTTAATGGTGCAATCAAAATTTAATTTGGATTTTTGGTTTGTGAGTTATAGCATTTTTTCCTTTGTTTAGCTAGTGGGGCCCGCCACTATAGAGTATAGAGTAAGCACTATACCAAATATAGAGTGAGAGAAAGGATAGAGTATCGTTTTAGAGTACCCAGTGCAGCAGTTTTTACTCTATATTCATACTCTAAAGTTTTAGAGTATCATTTTAGAGTACCCACTGCGGCTAGTCTAAGGAAGCCACTCCATCACCTTGCTTTCTTAGCTGACGAAAAGCTGCAGCCTGGTGGATGGTGGGACATAAAGCAAACAGAGGATGACTGAGAATCTCGTGACACTGTTGTCCTCAACTCACGAATGTCTGGACTACACCTTTTTCAGAGGCTAATATTTGCTACTGCCTCTGTTGGGTGTGCCCTAACTGATCTCTTCTCTAGAAGAAAGAACATGTGTTTGTTTGGACCTTGAGCGTTAAAATCGAAGCCAACTCCAAGGCATTACAGAAGACATGTATTGGATTCAGCACCGTATGTACTATGCCCTGTTAAAATTTAGACATTTTAGCTCACGACGCTCCAAAGAGGTGGTTTAAAGCAATGTCTAAAGTTTAGCTAACCTCTCCACCCAAGGGAGGTAAAGTGGTCTAAAATTTTAGTCTTTTAACCTTAGCCAATTAAATTTTAGACTAGAGAATCCTATTAGAGCCTTCGTGTTAACTTTGGTGTTGTTTTGATTCCATGGCTTAAAGTTTACTAAACTTTAGCTCTTGAGGCTCCAAATAGATAGTCTAAAGTTTAGCCAACTAGCCATTATTTCATTAGTCCACATAAGTGTGCTAACATGGTCAACTAAACTTTATACCATGGATTCAAACAGGTTTTCACTGAGCAATTTTTCATCAAAGCCGATGCCACGAACAAGAGAGACGATGTAGTGCAAGAAGGACGTCCACCTGCGTTCCTCAGTAAGTCCTTTGGGAGCCAAAGATACTGAGCCCGTCTACTTATGAAAAAACCCATTTCTATTTTGATGGCCGCAAAATCGGTCGTGCTAGCACTTAAACGTACCAAAGAACTTCATCATTCGCACTGATGAGTGTAGCCTAGTCCATTTACAGGACCTGAGAGCAAGTAATCCTTGACAACAAAGGGTACCTTTTTATGTTAGTGGTGGAGATAGGGGGCAAGGGTGGGGGGAGGGGGGCAACAACTCCCTCTAGATCCCTCGAGTTTGCACTGAAAATTTTTATAACTTGATCAACTTTCGAAAACGTATGAGATATGTTTTTCATTTTCATTAAGCAAGAAGGTTTATGATTGTAAGGTCCTAAATGACTAGAGGGGGGATAAATAGTCTTTTTTTAATTATCTATAAACTTCACTAAACCAAGATGTTAGTAAAACAAATAGCGAAGCTTCTCTAGCACTAGCTCAACTACACTTTGCAAGCCACCTAAACAATTCTAGTAGATATGAAGGCTATAATCTCTAATCCACATCAACAAGGCTAAGTCACTACTTACTCTACTCCCAGGTGAAAGAGATACACTACACAAACTAGGAGCTAGAGTCTACAAGAGAAAACAAGCTAAGCAACTAGCAAGGAAAACAAGTAAGTACAAGAGTGAGCATGTATTGTTATACCGACGTTGATGAGTAGAGATATTTCTAATGAACCAATCAATTAATGCAATCACAAACACAAGATGAAATCCTCGGCAAATAGATGACACAAGAATTTTTACCGATGTTCACTTGCTTCCCGGCAAGCTAGTCCTCGTTGTGGTGATGCACCCATTTGATGGATTGCGAGCTAATTGACTATCAAGAGTCAAATCCTCAACGGGTGCCGTACATCCACTCACAAGATGGGGATCCTCCAAGCCATGAGCTCCACTAGAGTAGCCAATTAGCAAACTCCCGCGGGGAAGACTCAAGAATCCCTCACAGTCACTTGGTGAGGCTCGAAACAATCTCCAATCACGAGCTCAACACCACCGCTGCTCCAAGCCATCTAGGATGTCGGAAAATACCAGAGAGTAACGAGAAATCCACAGCCAATTCAAGGATCAAGTGCCACTAGATGCAAATCACTAAGCAATTGAAAGTCCTATGTTTGGTGTTGGTAATTAGTGACAATGCCTAAGTACTAATCCTATGTCTAAGTTGTATGTAGCATATGAGGATTAGTACATTCCAAGGTTGGTGGCAAGATGGACATGGTGATCATGATGACCACACTTGGATTTGGACGCAACCCTACGTGATCAAGGCAAAGGTATATGCTTAAGGGTTGTGTTTTAGTAACCAAGACACCTAGTGGGTGTGGTTACATTATAGGATAGATAGCCGTCCTATAAAGAGGGGAATGACGCGGCTATTGAACTCATAAGTGCCTCTAGGTGTGCATTTCATAATCATATGCATTTGGATAGAACTAATATCGTCTCGAAAAATGATTGTGAAAATGCTAACACACTCACACTTGACGAGATCACTTGGTGGTGTTAGCACGTTTGTGAAGGCGGTGGAGTTTGAGCGGTAGAGAGGGTTTAGGGTCCCCTCTCCCTCCCGTTGAGCTTGCGAGGCAGGATTCAGGCATTTTCGAGGAGTTGAAACGACTATTTTCCACTACGCCGGAAGTCAGAAAAGAAACGGAAGCGAACGGAGGTCACATAGGTGACCGGATGCTGGACCGGACGCGGTCCCTGTTTGACCGGACACGTACGGTCAGTGTTTAGTGTCTGCGCGTGTTTCTATTTTTGATCGGACGCGGTGGTGCGTCCGGTCACTGTCGACCGAACGCGTCCAGTCGTTCAGGGAGTTTACTAGACTCCAACCGAACGCTGGCATTGTAGCGTCCGGTCAGTTCTGCAGCGCGTCCAGTCGCTGTTTCGTTGGAGCGCGGCTCAGGCTTGACCAGCGCGTCCGGTCCGTTACGGGACCAGCGCGTCCGGTCGTACTTCGCGCGTCTAGTCTGAGTGACCAGCGCGTCCGGTCGGTGCTTCGCGAGCGTAGACACCGTGCGATCAGCGCGTCCGGTCAGTTTGACCAGCGCGTCCGGTCAGCGCGACTTTGGTTGTTTCAAGTTCCTAATGGCTATATTCGAAGGGGTACGTCTATAAATACTCGTTGGCCGACTCAAAGCTCTCCCTCTCGTAATCTCTTGAACATTTGACATACTTGTGAGCACTTTGAGCTAAGAAACTCCCCTCAAACTCATCTCTCTTGCTTTTTTGCATATTCGAAGTGAGATTGAGTGATCCAAGTGCATTTGCATTGTGAGATTGCATCTAGTTGGCACTTAGTGGTTAATTTGTTGCGGGATTCTTGTTTCTCTTGGTGGTTGCCGCCACCTAGACGGCTTGGAGCAGCTTGGAGGCGTTGGCAAAAGTTAGTGATTGTTCTTGGCCACCTCCGGTGATTGTGAGGGGTTTGTGCCTACCTCGGCGAAGCGCCAAAGGCAACGTTAGTAAATTGCTCGTGTCATTTGCAACCTTTTGCCATTTGGTAGGTTCTTGTGGCGCCTTTTGAGAGGCTCGGTGTGAGACCGATTAGCCACCGAACCACGTGATGAAGAGGGACACAACGGGGACTAGCGTGCCGGCAAGCACGTGAACCTCGGGATAAATCTTCGTGTCATCACTTTCATATTGTGATTGATTGATCCCGGTGTTCGGTTGTCTTGGTATTCATTGTTGATCATATTGGTTGGCTCAATACTTCGCCCCTCGGTGAAACTCTCCTAACTCAACTCCGCATTACCTTCTTAGTTATCTTTGCTAGCTAGTTAGCTTTGCTAGAGTAGCTCCTTTTAATAGCTTGCTAGTTGTAGTTGTAGTAACCTTCTCGTTTTGACTTGTGTGGTTGAGTGCAAATATACTAGAATTATGAATTGGTTAGGTGGCTTGCAAACACCCCGTAGGCTAAGTAAAACTCGCATATCGCTACTTGTTATATTGATAAACTTGTTTAGCTTGTCTTTGTAGAAAATTTTAAAAGGCTATTCACCCCCCTCTAGCCATCAAGACCTTTCAGCAATGTACTTGAATCTCACTCAATCTCACTAGAGTATGCTGTAACAGAACCGACCAATTATACGAGATTAAGTAAGAAAATCATCCACCGAGCAGACGATTTAGCAAACTTAAGCCCGTATAACCCGGTAGTCCGTGAAATCACGACGGATTTCAAACCAACTTACATACCAGCCAAGATCATAATAAGTTTAGCGGTCACCATCACAAGTTACATAAAAATTTGCGTCATAAATACATCAGAGTTTAAACATAGTTATTACAAACCAGTTTCAAATGAAAGTAGCGGAAGCATTTAGTTCAAATCACACACTCACACAGAGTTCAAAATACAGTGCCAACTCAGGATCATCTTCCAACAAAAGCATCAGACGAGATGTAGTGAATAACCATTGCCCATGGTCCTAAGCTTCTCCCATCGCAGGATAAAGGCAGTTGATACAGTAGTCGTAATACATCTGCCCATCTGCAACAAGTGGGAACAAAGCCCTGAGTACGAGAAGGTACTCAGCTAGACTTACCCGACAGAACCAAAAATAAAAGACACCAAGGATCATGACAGGCTTTCTGGTGGGGTAGCTGACTCATTTGCAAAAAAGCATTTTTAGCATTTAAAGAATATTTTCAAAAGCTTTACATCAAGTTAAATCTTTATTAACATGTCAACTACATTAGCACATGTACTAGAGTAACATGTAATTAAACAGGTAATGATAACCAATGATCATTAATAACTCCCATCCTGTCATATTTCATATAACTGTCCAAGTGTTTCATCAATATTACTACGATGAAGTAGCTCAAGTCAAGTGCTCACTATCCAGTAAACGATGGTGATTCGAATCGATTAATAACCAGCTGGTAATTTATTCCTCACACAAACCTCACTCACCCGCTAAAGTGAGGTGTTGGTCACCGAGTCAACCATTCAGGTAAAGTCGCGAGCTTGCCAGGAACCACATGTACCCGGAGGCCACCCGACTGATCTTTGGCCTTATCATCGCGCCCCCGTATCCTGCCACTATTGCTCCGGTACAGTGTGTTGCGGGCAATCCACTCGGCCTGAATAATCTCCCAGCTTCACGGTCGAAATGTACATTATTTGGCCAGCTAAATGTAAGGCATGCGTTCAACATGACTCGAGGCCCAACAATGATCGGTCCTTAATCGACACAGACGGAAAACATTACAGTCCAAAACCCTGCGAGTTTTCGTTTGGTCTCAATTTCACATCAACACTTAGTTATTCTCAGATGACATACTTTCTCAAGCAGATCCAGGTAACCACCTATAGCTCGCAGGTGACAGGAAATCACCCGACTTCTATCGGTCTAAGCAAGCTAAGCAATTACTTGACTGCGAATAACAAGGTGACAAGGATAGGGTAGAATGGAGTAAACAAGGTATAATGCAGCAACGGTTGCAAATAACTTCTAAACATAATGCATCAGTTAAAGTAAAGCATTAATAAAATATTTGTAAACCGGGGGAGAAAAATGCTCCGGGGCTTGCCTCTCTCGAAAGAGCTCGGACGGTGGTCTGAGCACTCTGGAAGATCCTCACCGACCTCCTCGTCGGCTTCGGGCACTTCCTGCTCCTCGGGCTGCTCTTCCGGCTCCTCGAGAACTGCTACCGGCGTTACTTCCTGTGATCCTGTATGATGCAATCGTATAAGTGCTTATGCCTAGGTGCATTGCAGAAATGACATGTAATGGTCGTGATGAATGAAATGTAGATAAATAGGTTTACTTTATTTTATAAAGTAGGAATATAATTTTTCTACAAGGTAGTCAACATCATCCAAGAATACAGACTACAAGTACATGTCATCTACTGCATTCTCTTCTACTACTACCATGCTAAGTCAACATATCTTGTTAAATGCTTCAAAGATACACCAAAGCAAATCCTATTAACTAGTCATGCATTAACAAGGTTAATTAAACCCTAATTGCAACTAGGTTTGAACAGCAACACCTATTTTGGTAGCACAGAAAAATCTAAGAAAATTACAGTAGCTTTCTATCATCTAATCTAGCATACCACAAAATTTTCATTGCATTTGGATTACTAGAACCGCCTACACAAAAATAACAAGCTAGGGCCTAAAAATGAGCATAAAAATACTTTATACTATGAAAAGTATCAAACAATAGATTTAACATTTTTCCTACATTCTACACAATAAACAATCACCATAGAAAAATTATTACATGCATGTTTTATTCATATTTTTCTCTCTAGCAAAAATAACAATTATTAGCAATATTAAACATTTGTACTACACCTCAAGATTTTTCTATAGAATATGCATGGAATATATTTTTCCTAGCAAGTACATCACAAAAGAAAAATCACTGCAAGTGGAACCATTATTTTTCTGAACTTTCTATGATTTATTACATATTTAACATAAAAACAGCAGTTTCAGTGATTAAATAAAAACTCTACAGAAAAATATTTCAAGCTTGACATGCAATATTTTTCCCAAGTAGATCTGATGATAAGGAACCTAACAAAATTTATTTCAATAGATTTGGAGCAAATTTGAGTATTCAAACATTTTCCAAACCATTGCTATTTTCAAATAATAAAAGAAAAACGAAAAACAATTTTTCTTATCGCTAACGGGCCGGCCCAGTGAATCAATTCGACCGGACGAGGCTTTCGGCCCGAGCGCGCGTGCGGGGAAAGCATTCGTGCCAGCCCAGCTTGGGCTTCGGCCCAAGGCCTCTTGGCCTGGCGAACAGCGAGGGGGGAGCGGGACGTGACCACGGCCGGGACCGCGGCGGTGCGGTGGCCGCCGACGGTCAGCGGCCATTTCTAGTCGCGATCGGGCGAGGTGTGGCAAGCAAAAGGACCGCGAGGAAAAGGCGAACATGATGGAGCTAATCGAAGGAAATGAGGAGGAGCGAGAGCGCCGGTGGTCGGAGCGCGAGCTCGGCGGCTCCGTTCACGGCGGCGCACGGAAACCGAGCAATTTCGCCCTACCTGCGTGAACAAGGAGCCGTTGACGCTTGTTCGGAGGAGAGGAGAAGGTGGTGGAGCGCGTGGCAAGACGAATCGGAAGGAGATGCGGCCATTGAGCGGGAACGGCGGCTCGGAGGTGGGAGGTGCCGGTGATGGCGCGCGGTGGCGGAGCGATGGCTGTGCGAGAGAGAGGAGGAGCGCGTGGGCGAGAAGGTGAGCAGTGAGCAAAGGAGATGAAGGCGGAGCAGTGGGCGGCTAGGTGTGGGGTGAAGACTAGCCGAAGACGCCGCGCGGCGAGCTCGCCGGCGCATGGCCGCCACGTGGCGTGCGCGGCCTGCCGCGGCCGGTCGCGCTGGCGCGGCGAGCGCGCGCGAGCGGGGAAGACGCGGGCGAGCGGGGCCAGGCTGGCTTCGACTCGCAGGCCGAAAGTGGGGCGGCGGTCCGTTAAGGTAAGAAATTCCTTTTTCTTTTCTAAATACATTTCCAGATTTTATAATTTGATTTAGATTTAAATTTTTGTGATGAAAAAGACATTTTCATAAATTGCCCCCAAAACAAAAGTTGTTCAAAATTTAATTCTCTACAACTTTCATTTAGGGCACTTTAAAAAATTCTAAATAGATTTTGAATTAGTGATTTAATGTTAAATTTTAAATGCAAACTCATTTTTCTGAAATATTTTTAAAAGCAAAATTTGGGGAGATTTTGAATACAAAACTTGCTTTAAAAATCATGTTAATTATTTCTAAGTTATTTAGAGTTATAGCTCAACAAATTTTTACCACTCTTACCTAGGATTTTTACTAATTCAGAGTTCAAACATGTTTATCATAATTTAAATAAATTCCAACTTATATTGCATGCGATGATGAACATGTATGAAATGGTAATGCTCGTGATTTGGGATATGAATGCATGCTTAACACCCAGGGGTGTTACAACCCTCCCCCTTATAAGAATCCCATCCCGAGATTTTGGGTTACGAACCATTTGTTATAAAAATCCTCATAAGCTTTTTGTAGATATTCACCCGTTTCCCAAGTTGCATCTCCTTCATCATGATGACTCCACTATATCTTATATGTTTTCACCACACTGTTTCGAGTAACCCTTTCTTTAGAGTCCAACACTCGAACTGGTTGCTCACGATATACTAAATCTGACTTGAGCTTTATGACTCGAGGTTCAATTCTTTCCTCTGGAACACGCAAACACTTCTTGAGATGCGATACATGAAAAACAGGGAATATAGCACTCATTGTCTCAGGTAACTCTAACTTATAAGCGACTGGACCTTTTCTTTCCAAGATCTTATATGGTCCCACAAATCTGGCTGCAAGCTCTCTGCGTACTCCAAACCGTTTCTTCTTCATTGGCGTGACTTTCACATAGACATAGTCACCAACTTCGAACACAAGTGGTCTCCTTCTTCGATCTGCATAGCTTTTCTGACGGGATTGAGCGGCTTTCATATTTTGCTGAATGATATGAACTTTCTTCTCAGCTTCTTCTATGAAGTCAATACCGTAGTATCTTCTTTCTCCTGGCTCGATCCAGTTAAGTGGTGTTCTACACTTTCTGCCATATAAAGCTTCGAATGGTGCCATCTTTATACTTTCTTGATAACTATTATTGTAAGCGAACTCTGCTAATGGTAACCATGACTCCCATGAACCTCTGGAAGATAACACACATGCTCTCAACATATCCTCCAGAACAGCATTAACTCTTTCGGTCTGACCATCTGTTTGAGGATGATAGGCAGTGCTACGAATCAAACTAGTTCCCAAACCTTTATGCAAGTGCTCCCAAAAGTGAGCAGTGAATTGTGACCCTCTGTCAGACACTATATTCTTTGGTATGCCATGCAATCTCACAATCTCAGCAATATACTTCTCGGCATATTGAGGTGGTCTATAATCTGTCTTGACAGGTAAAAAGTGAGCTGTCTTTGTAAGACGATCCACAATTACTCAAATCGAATCATGTCCTTTCTGAGTAGTGGGCAAACCTATGATGAAATCTATGCTTATATCATCCCACTTCCAACTAGGTACAGACAAAGGTTGCAACAATCCGGCAGGTCTCATATGAATAGCTTTTACCCTACAACATATGTCACATCTGGCTACATATGCCGCAATCTCTTTCTTCATCTTGGTCCACCAATAACGAGGTCTTAGTTCTTGGTACATTTTTCTACTTTCGGGATGGATAGATAACTTTGAAAGGTGAGCCTCATCCATAAGTTTATTCTTAAGCTCTCCATCCTTGGGAACAACAAGACGGTCATCAAACCATAGCACGTCATGTTCATCCAATCTAAAGTGCTTGGATGGTTCTTCTTTAATCTTTTCTTTGATATGGAATATTCCTTTGTCGGTTTTATGGCCTTCTATTATCTTACTTTCCAAAGAACAACTAATCTGAATATTATGTAACATGGCAGGATGCATTAGATCAAAATCATCTTCAAGCAAAGGTTACACATTCAGGCAATATGACTTTCTACTCAAAGCATCTGCCACTACATTGGCCTTTCCAGGATGATATTGCACATTCAAGTTATAATCTTTGATCAATTCTAACCATCTTCGCTGTCTCATATTCAATTTAGGTTGGGTGAAGATATACTTGAGACTCTTGTGATCGGTGAAAATATTGCACACATTACCAAGTAAGTAATATCTTCAAATTTTTAATGCATGCACTACGGCAGCAAGTTCAAGATCATGCGTCGGATAGTTGATCTCATGCTTTCTCAACTGACGGGAGGCATAAGCAATGACTCTTCCTTCTTGCATAAGAACACAACCAAATTCTATTTTTGATGCGTCGCAAAACACATCAAAAGGTTTCTCAATGTCCGGTTGCGCTAGAACTAGAGCAGTGGTCAACAGTTTCCGCAAGGTGTGGAAAGCTATCTCACACTCCTCTGTCCACACAAACTTATGATCTTTCTGTAGCAGATTTGTCATTGGCTTGGCAATCTTTGAGAAATCTGGTATAAAACGACGATAGTAACCAGCTAAACCCAAGAAACTTCTAACTTCCAAAACTGTGATTGGTGTCTTCCAATCCATAACCTCTTGCACTTTACTCGGATCTACAGATACTCTATTCTCTGACAGAATGTGACCAAGGAAAGGAACTTTCTTCAACCAAAATTCACACTTGCTAAATTTAGCATACAACTTATGATCTCTCAGTCTGGTTAAGACAATTCTTAGATGCTCTTCATGATCTTTCTCATTCTCAGAGTATACTAGAATATCATCAATGAACACAACCACAAACTTATCCAACTCTGGCATGAAAACCGTATTTATCAGATACATAAAGTAGGTAGGAGCATTTGTTAAGCCAAAGGACATAACAAGATACTCATACAACCCGTATCTGGTAGAAAAGGCAGTTTTCGGTATATCTTGTGGTCTAATCTTTATTTGATGGTAACCCGATCTTAAATCTATTTTGGAGAACACTCTGGCTTTGGCTAACTGATCGAACAAAACATCAATGTGAGGTAAGGGATACTTATTCTTGATAGTTACAGCATTAAGAGGCCTATAATCCACACACATTCTCAAAGTACCCTCTTTCTTTTTCTTCACAAACAAGGCAGGACATCCCCATTCAGACTTACTTGGCCGGATAAACCTTTTTTTCAACAACTCCTCTAGTTGCTTCTTTAGCTCAGCTAACTCATCCGGAGGCATCCTATAAGGTCTCCTTGAAATTGGAGCTGTCTCGGGGATCAACTTAATTCCAAACTCAACATCTCTATCTGGCGGAAGACCAGGTAACTCATCTGGAAACACATCCGGAAACTCACACACGACCGAAATCAGATGAATCGGAATGACTTCCATAGCACATGTCACACTCACAAGGTCTGTTCTTTTGGGCAATGGTACCTGGAAAGTACCCTCTCCCTGGGGATCCTTCAGGGTAAGTACCCGACTTCTTGTATCTATAACTGCTCCCCATTCCTTCATCCAATTCATTCCTATGATGACATCCAGAACTAGTCTAGGCATAACTATCAAGTTTACTCGAAACTTTCGACTATCTAACTCAAGGGTTGCCCCTCTAACCATCTGATTGGTTAAAACATCAGCCCCTGCTGAACTTATACGGTAACCATAACTTAAGTTTGTGCATAGTTGTTCATATTTCCGTGCAAATGCTTGACTCATAAAAGAATGCGATGATCCAGAATCAAATAGAACAACTGTAGGGTTTTGGTTAACAGGAAACTTACCAGCAGTTACGGGCTCTCCCTCAGAAATCTCGTCCACAGTGGTGTGGTGTACCCGAGCATTATAGGTATGTTGCTTCTTTCTGGGCGGATAAGGGCAGAACTTGGAAAAGTGGCCTGGCTGATCACAATTATAACAGGGTCCCTTCACTGTACCAGCAGATCCGATAGCTCCCTTCGAGTTACCTTGTCCCGCAGTTGCGGCTGTCCTTGCTGGCGGCACGGCCATCTTGTATGGCTTCTGCGGTCCCTTGTAATTCTGAGTTTTATGTTGCGGTGGCCTAAACCTTGCACCTGGTGCAGACAGACGATAGGTCGAACGATTAGCAGTGACAACTCTTGGCTGTGACGGTCCTGACTCAAAGGCTCTCTTGCGAGTCTTGGATGTTGTGTACGTGTTGTTGTTCTTCTCTTGTTTCAGACAATCACTGATGAAGTCATTGAATCTGGCGTGGGTATTGGTACCCACATGCTTCATCATCTTTGGACCTAACCCTCTCTTGAAGCTAGCAATTCTCTTAGCATCTGTGTCAACCATGTCGGGAGCATAACGGCACAAGTTGTTGAAGGCATGCAAATACTGTGTTACAGTTTTGGTGCCCTGATTTAAAGCCAAGAACTCTCCCAACTTTATCTCAACTAGCCCTGATGGAATATAAACTCCACGGAAGGCTTCAGTTAACTCTCTCCACGAGATCTGAGCATTTGGAGGAAAGGTGGTGCGATGATGCTTCCACCACATCCCTGCTGGTCCTTGTAACTGATATGTAGCATACTCTGTCTTCAGTACTTCTGTCAGCCTTAACACACGGAACTTATCTTCCATAGTGTTGATCCATTCTTCAGCGTCAAGTGGCTCGGTTGCTTCCTTGAAAATTGGCGGCCTAGTGTCCATGAAATCCTTGAAGTTGTTGTACTGATTCACCCCATTGCCACCACTTTGGTTGTTACCACATTGCACGTTGTTGGCAATGGTACGCATAAAATCTTCCATATTCTTCTGTGACTGCTTGGCATTGCGCTGACTTCCCAGAAACTGTGCAAAGAATACCTCTGCAGTGAGCGGTGGAGGAGGTGGCAAATGCGGCTCCGGGTGTGGCTCATTATGGTTGGCGTTGTTTTCACCACTCCCACCTGCCCCGGCACCATTTCCACCAGTTTCAGCAGCCTCATACGTGGCGCGGTGAGTGTTTGCTATCTGCATATTTCAGCAACAAGTAATGATTAAGCGAAGCTGTAGTAATTGTGAGTGAATGAAAAATTATGCCATACTGAATTCATTAGAGAGAACCAGTCATACAATAAAACAGAGGCACAATCATCGCATTTCAATTAAAACAACACCACTAATTAAATTACTTCAATGCAAACATCGCGTCCAATACAACCATGTTGCCAGCATACACACACTGGACTTTATGCACTCAGGTATCGCATGAACAACCAAGATCCAACATTCTACCAAGTCTCAAGGTTCGAACGAGATACATCAAGATACATGAAGCCAAAAGAAGGTCATCGTGACAGGGCCTAGTAGCTAACATGAAGCAACTAGCCTACTCCTCGGGGCCATCGTCGGGGTCGGAGACGTCACCATCGCTACTATCAGTAGCAACGTCATCGTCGTCGACAGGTGCGGCTACAGGCTCGTCCTCGTCGTCATCGACGTCCATACCGGCGGCTTCTGGAGGAGCATACGGGCCAATCCAATTGTAGAGCGCATGAAACTCCTCATGCAAGTTGACATTGTACTCCTCTAGCTCTTCGACCCTCTACCTCAGAAGGTTCCTCTCGTTCTAGGCTTCATTCCTCTCCTGAACCAATTGTCCAATCATGCGGTCTGCATTATTGTTGGCCTGAGTCAACGTATGCACCCGCTGTAGAGCACTATCACCTCTTTCTAGAGCCTGGTCTTGCTGCAAGCTCATGTCAGCCAACTTCTCCTGCAAACTATCTATAGCACGTGCCTGCTTCTTCTTCTGTTTTCTTGCTTTGAGCCGATCATCACCACGCAAACCAGTCAATATCCAATAGGTGCACTCAAGACCCTGGTATGCCCTGATAGCTGCATACATCGCACTCATAGCGTGGTTATCGCTTGCCTGTCCTTCATTTGGGCCTCTAACTAAAGCACTTCCTTGCGGCTGCACCCAAATAGCGTCGTGAGGATCATCTCTCGGAAAAGTACCAACCAAGGTTGCTGCAGCTCGTTGGGAAATCTGCTCATGATGTCCCTGATGACACGGAAAACTGCTCCCTCTGCACCCTCAACCGGAGTGCGTCCCTCAAACTCCAAGTGCCAACCATCCCACTCTGGAGCATCACCAAGAGCAGGGACGTTGATCTCCACTACTGCCAGTCCATCCTCAGCTAACTGGCTCTCACTCCAAGAGTACACCAGCTCCTGACCCTCTGGGTACCCCACATCATGGAGCACTCTCCAAAGCAAAGTTGGCATGCCAAACTCGCTCAGAAAGGTGTCCGTGTTGCAGCGCTCCCGTGGGGCCAACTGGTGTCGGGGTGCTCTTCCACCTGTGGACTTACGGGCAGTCTGCTTCGTGCGGGCCATCTGTACCAAAAGTTTTAATTATCCGGTGAGAACACATTTAAGTTGGTATAATTTTTATCAAAAGGGGATAATCAATTTATAAAGGGAGGAATGTATGGCATGAATGAAATGCACAAGCAACATGATGCATGTATGTTTCTTACGTTCTCACAAACTTAAGAAATAAATGATATCTAGCGATGAATTCGGTGGCATATAGGCGATCTCTCATATACGTAACTAATACGTTCTACATGAGAAACGCTGTTATGTACCTACAGAAAATTCATTTCAGCCCAAATCCCCATGCATGCATGAAAGCAGTAAATCTATCTACACGCTCTACATGAATCCCCAGATACGCATACAACGGTAGTAACCACCCAAAACATCGTCCTATCGACGGCATCGCCTCAACGGACGGAACAACCACACATGTGACACTTTTGTAAAACACATGCGTAAAACATGTAAGTACTCCAGTATCATATAAGCACTCTTCCTAGATCGGCAGTGTATCCGATCATGCTCTCACATCTCACACTTACCGAGGCGTAGAGGCAACTGATCCATACATTACCACTCAATTAAGTGGCACTCATACAATAGCACGTCGTATGAGCAACGAAAGAGAAATATGGTGCAAGAACCCCCAAGTCAGTACTTAAATAAGCCACCTAGAGTCCTTACTGGGCATAAATGATATGACCACTGACACACTTTTAGTTTGTAAATCACGTTTTTCAAACAAAATTTTGTTTTAAATACACTTGTAAACAGTAAACACGCTAAACCATGCTCCGATGCCAGCTGTAACAGAACCGACCAATTATACGAGATTAAGTAAGAAAATCATCCACCGAGTAGTCCGTGAAATCACGACGGATTTCAAACTAACTTACATACCAGGCAAGATCGTAATAAGTTTAGCGGTCACCATCATAAGTTACATAAAAATTCGTGTCACAAATATATCAGAGTTTAAACATAGTTATTACAAACTAGTTTCAAATGAAAGTAGCAGAAACATTTAGTTCAAATCACACACTCACACAGAGTTCAAAATACAGTGCCAGCTCAGGATCATCTTCCAACAAAAGCATCAGACGAGATGTAGTGAACGACCATTGCCCATGGTCCTAAGCTTCTCCCATCGCAGGATAAAGGCAGTTGATACAGTAGCCGTAATACATCTGCCCATCTGCAACAAGTGGGAACAAAGCCCTGAGTACGAGAAGGTACTCAGCTAGACTTACCCGACAGAACCAAAAATAAAAGACACCAAGAATCATGACAGGCTTTCTGGTGGGGTAGCTGACTCATTTGCAAAAAGACATTTTTAGCATTTAAAGAATCTTTCCAAAAGCTTTGCATCAAGTTAAATCTTTATTAACCTGTCAACTATATTTGCACCTATACTAGAGTAACATGTAATTAAACAGATAATTATAACCAATGATCATTAATAACTCTCATCATGTCATATTTCATATAACTGTCCAAGTGTTCCATCAATATTACTACGATGAAGTAACTCAAGTCAAGTACTCAATATCCAGTGAACGATGACGATTCGAATCGATTATTAACCAGCTGGTAATTTATTCCTCACACAAACCTCACTCACCCGCTAAAGTGAGGTGTTGGTCACCGGGTCAACCATTCAGATAAAGTCGTGAGCTTGCCAGGAACCACATATACCCGGGGGCCGCCCGACTGCTCTTTGGCCTTATCATCGCGCCCCCGTATCCTGTCACTACTGCTCCGGTACAGTGCGTTGCGGGCAATCCACTCGGCCCGAATAATCTTCTAGCTTCGCGGTCGAAAGGTACATTATTCGGCCAGCTAAATGTAAGGCATGCGTTCAACATGACTCGAGGCCCAACAACGGTGAAAGTCCTATGTTTGGTGTTGGTAATTAGTGACAATACCTAAGTACTAATCCTATGCCTAAGTTGTATGTAGCATATGAGGATTAGTACATTCCAAGGTTGGTGGCAAGATGGACATGGTGATCATGATGGCCACACTTGGATTTGGATGCAACCCTACGTGATCAAGGCAAAGGTATATGCTTAAGGGTTGTGTTTTAGTAACCAAGACACCTAGTGGGTGTGGTTACATTATAGGATAGATAGCCGTACTATAAAGAGGGGAATGACGCGGCTATTGAACTCCTAAGTGCCTCTAGGTGTGCATTTCATGTTATATGCATTTGGATAGAACTAATAACGCCTCGGAAAATGATTGTGAAAATGCTAACACACACACACATAACGAGAACACTTGGTGGTGTTAGCACGTTTGCGACGGTGTTGGAGTTTGAGCGGTAGAGAGGGTTTGGGGGTCCTCTCTCCCTCCCGCCGAGCGTGCGAGCGCGGGATTCAGGTGATTTCGGGGAAATGAAATGCCTATTTTCCACTATGCCGGAAGTCGGAAATCAAACGGAAAAAGAACGGAAGCGAACGGAGGTCACTGTGGTCACCGGACGCTGCACCGGACGCTGCACCGGACGCTGCACCGGACGCGGTCACTGTGCGTCCGGCGCGTTCGGTCAGTGTCCAGTAACTGCGCGTTTTTCAGTCGCTGCACCGGACGCGAGGCGCGTCCGGTCACAGGCCACCGGACGCGTCCGGTGGTCCAGGGAGCTTACTGGACTCTCACCGGACGCGGTCACTGTGGCGTCCGGTCTGTTCACCAGCGCGTCCGGTGGTTGGTTTGTTTTGCGCGACTCAGAGTTCACCGGCGCGTCCGGTGTGTCACGGGACCGGCGCGTCCGGTGGTGACCAGCGCGTCCGGTCGTTACGACCGGCGCGTCCGGTCAGTGTTTTGAAAATTAGCCGTTGCGGCACCAGCGCGTCCGGTCCACGCGACCGGCGCGTCCGGTCAACGCGCGTTCTGCTGAATCAAGTTTCTAACGGCTATATTCGAAGGGGTACGTCTATAAATACTCGTTGGCCGGCTCAAGGCTCCATCTCTCGGATATTTTTGAACATTTGACATACTTGTGAGCACTTTGAGCCAAGCAACTCCCCTCCCACTCATCTCTCTTGCTTCTTTGCATATTCGAAGTGAGATTGAGTGATCCAAGTGCATTTGCATTGTGAGATAGCATCTAGTTGGCACTTGGTGGTTGTTTTGCTGCGGGATTCTTGTTTCTCTTGGTGGTTGCCGCCACCTAGACGGCTTGGAGCAGCTTGGAGGCGTTGGCAAGAGTTGGTGATTGTTCTTGGCCACCTCCGGTGATTGTGAGGGGTTTGTGCCTACCTCGGCGAAGCGCCAAAGGCAACGTTAGTATATTGCTCGTGTCATTGCAACCTTTTGCCATTTGGTAGGTTCTTGTGGTGCCTTTTGAGAGGCTCGGTGTGAGACCGATTAGCCACCGAACCACGTGGTGAAGAGGGACACAACGGGGACTAGCGTGCCGGCAAGCACGTGAACCTCGGGATAAATCTTCGTGTCATCACTTTCATATTGTGATTGATTGATCCCGGTGTTTGGTTATCTTGGTATTCATTGTTGATCATATTGGTTGGCTCAATACTTCGCCCCTCGGTGATACCCTCCTATCTCTCTTGTATTAATTTCTTAGTTATCTTTGCTAGCTAGTTAGCTTAGCTAGAGTAGTTCTCTTGTGTAGCATGCTAGTTGCAGTTGTACTTAACTTCTCGGTTTGACTTGTGCGGTTGAGTGCAAATACTAGAATTGTGAATTGGATAGGTGGCTTGCAAACACCCATAGGCTAAGCAAAACTCGTATCTCGCTATTTGTTATATTGATAAACTTGTTTAGCTTGTCATTGTAGAATTTTTTAATAGGCTATTCACCCCCCCTCTAGCCATCTAGACCTTTCAAACGGTCGGTCCTTAATCGACACATATGGAAAACACTACAGTCCAAAACCCTGCGAGTTTCCATCCGGTCTCAATTTCACATCAACACTTAGTTATTCTAAGATGACATACTTTCTCAAGCTGATCTAGGTAACCACCTATAGCTCGCAGGTGACAGGAAATCACCTGACTTCTACCGGTCTAAGCAAGCTAAGCAATTACTTGACTGTGAATAACAAGGTGACAAGGATAGGGTAGAACGGAGTAAACAAGGTATAATGCAGCAACGGTTGCAAATAACTTCTAAACATAATGCATCAGTTAAAGTAAAGCTTTAATAAAATATTTGTAAACCGGGGGAGAAAAATGCTCCAGGGCTTGCCTCTCTCGAAAGAGCTCGGACGGTGGTCTGGGCACTCTGGAAGATCCTCACCGACCTCATCGTCGGCTTTGGGCACTTCCTGCTCCTCGGGCTGCTCTTCCGGCTCCTCGAGAACTGCTACCGGCGTTACTTCCTGCGATCCTGTATGATGCAATCGTATAAGTGCTTATGCCTAGGTGCATTGCAGAAATAACATGTAATGGTCATGATGAATGAAATGTAGATAAATAGTTTACTTTATTTCATAAAGTAGGAATATAATTTTTCTACAAGGTAGTCAACATCATCCAACAATACAGACTACAAGCACATGTCATCTACTGCATTCTCTTCTACTACTACCTTGCTAAGTCAACACATCTTGTTAAATGCTTCAAAGATACAGCAAAGCAAATCCTATTAACTAGTCATGCATTAACCAGGTTAATTAAACCCTAATTACAACTAGGTTTGAACAGCAACACCTATTTGGTAGCACAGAAAATCTAAGAAAATTAAAGTAGCTTTCTATCATCTAATCTAGCATACCACAAAATTTTCATTGCATTTGGATTACTAGAACTGCCTACACAAAAATAACAAGCTAGGACCTAACAATGTTTATAAAAATACTTTATACTATGAAAGGTATCGAACAACAGATTTAACATTTTTTCTATATTCTACACAATAAACAATCACCATAGAAAAATTATTACATGCATGTTTTATTCATATTTTTCTCTCTAGCAAAAATAACAATTATTAACAATTTTAAACACTTATACTACACCTCAAGATTTTTCTATAGAACATGCATGGAATATATTTTTCCTAGCAAGTACATCACAAAAGAAAAATCATTGCAAGTGGAATCATTATTTTTCTGAACTTTCTATGATTTATTACATATTTAACAAGAAAACAGCAGTTTCAGTGATTAAATAAAAACTCTACAGAAAAATATTTCAAGCTTGACATGCAATATTTTTCCCAAGTAGATCTGATGATAAGAAACCTAACAAAATTTATTTCAATAGATTTTGGAGCAAATTTGAGTAGTCAAACATTTTCCAAACCATTGCTATTTTCAAATAATAAAAGAAAAATGAAAAACAATTTTTCTTATCGCTAACGGGGCGGCCCAGTGAATCAATTCGACCGGACGAGGCTTTCGGCCTGAGCGCGCGCGCGGGGAAAGCAGGCGCGCCGGCCCGGCTTGGGCTTCGGCCCAAGGCCTCTTGGCCTAGCGAATAGCGAGGGGGAGCGGAGCGTGACCACGGCCAGGACCGCGGCGGTGCGGTGGCCGCCGACGGCCAGCGGCCGTTTCCGGTCGCGAGCGGGTGAGGTGTGGCGAGCAAAAGGACCATGAGGAAAAGGCGAACATGATGGAGCTAATCGAAGGAAATGAGGAGGAGCGAGAGCGCCGGTGGTCGGAGCGCGAGCTCGGCGGCTCCGTTCACGGCGGCGTGCAGAAACCGAGCAATTTCGCCCCACCTGCGCAAACAAGGAGCCGTTGACGCTTGTTCGGAGGAGAGGAGAAGGTGGCGAAGCGCGTGGCAAGACGAATCGGAATGAGATGCGGCCGTTGAGCGAGAACGGCGGCTCGGAGGTGGGAGGTGCCGGTGATGGCGCGCGGTGGCGGAGCGATGGCTGTGCGAGGGAGAGGAGGAGCACGTGGGCGAGGAGGTGAGCAGTGAGCAAAGGAGATGAAGGCGGAGCAGTGGGCGGCCAGATGTGGGTTGAAGACCAGCCGAAGACGCCGCGCAGCGAGCTCGCCGGCGCATGGCCACCACGCGGCGTGCGCGGCCTGCCGCGGCCGGTCGCGCTGGTGCGGCGAGCGCGCGCGAGCGGGGAAGACGCGGGCGAGCGGGGCCGTGCTGGCTTCGACTCGCGGGCCGAAAGTGGGGCGGCGGCCCGTTAAGGTAAGAAATTCTTTTATTCTTTTCTAAATACATTTCTAGATTTTATAATTTGATTCAAATTCAAATTTTTAAGATGAAAAAGACATTTTCACAAATTGCCCCCAAAACAAAAGTTGTTCAAAATTTAATTCTTTACAACTTTCATTTAGGGCACTTTTAAAAATTCTAAATAGATTTTGAATTAGTGATTTAAAGTCAAATTTTAAATGCAAACTTATTTTTCTGAAATATTTTTAAAAGCAAAATTTGGGGAGATTTTGAATACAAAACTTGTTAATTATTTCTAAGTTATTTAGAGTTATAACTCAACAAATTTTTACAACTCTTACCTAGGATTTTTTCTAATTCAGAGTTCAAATATGTTTATCATAATTTAAATAAATTCCAACTTATATTGCATGCGATGATGAACATGTATGAAATGGTAATGCTCGTGATTTGGAATATGAATGCATGCTTAACACCCAGGGGTGTTACATATGCAACCAAGCAAGGAGATGAGTGGAGAGGAAGTTCTAACTCAAAGTATCTCTCAAGTGTTCAAAAAATCAAGAGAGAGAGCTCTCAAAACCGGTCAAGCAACTATTTATAAGCATCCCTAGAGAATAGAGCCGTTAGGCTCGAGATGTCGCTCTGCGCGCGTTGACCGGACACGCTGGTCTGATCGACCAGACGCGGCCACAACGTCCGGTTGCACCTGCGCGACTTCGTCGATGCTTGCCACGTGTCCTTTTTTGAATCTCACTCATTAGATTTCCAACGGTCACAAAACGTTACGCTCTCAGGTAAAGTGTGACCGGACGCGCTCCACACCATGACCGGACGCGACAGTGCCAGCGTCCGGTCGCTGTCCAGAGAGGTTCTAGAGAGCGACTTTATCGACTGGACGCGTCCGGTCGCACGTGACCGGACGCGTCACCACATCCGATCAGCTCTGAGACTCGCGTTGTTCTCTTGGTGCGTGACCGGACGCTCCGGTTTCGCGAGAGATTTGACGCATTGGTTGCAAACCCTAACGCCCCGCATCGCGCACAGCTGCTGCCACTGACCGGAAGCGCCAGTCGTGCCGAGACCGCGTCCGGTCAATCCAGTGACCTCCGTTCGTCTCCATTTCTTCGCCTTCGGCGCAGTGGAAAATAGGCGTTTCACTTCCACAAAAGCGTCAAATCCCGCACCCTCAAACTCCACCTCCTTCGCAAATATGCTAACACCACCGAGTGTTCACCATCTTGTGCTCGTGTGTTAGCATTTTCTCAAATATTTTTTAAGAGTTAGCATCTCACTAGATCCTAAATGCATATGCTCAAGAATATGGACCTAATAGCACTTGATTCATGAGATGACTGTGATTGCCCCTCTTGATAGTCGGCTATCAATCCTAAACCCGGTCAATCACTTCTCTACTCATCTTTAGACCGGCAAAAGAGAATCATATGATTATACCTTTGCCTTGATTATCTCATTCCTTGTCCATCATCTATGTGCATGTTCACCATCATCTTTATCTTCATGTACTTGTGATCTTATGGCCATCACCATCATGCTCCTTGCTCCTTCATCACATGTGTTGCTATGTCTAACTCAATTCACTTGACACAATGACATTAGCAACTTGGTGTCATTAATTACCAAAACTAAACTTGGGCTTTCAATGATACAAGGTTAGCCGGCCTTGCTGGTGACATCTAAGTGCGACCTTTTGAAAGACACAACAACAGCAGCCAGAAGCCTAACAGAGATGAATGCTACGCTGTGTTAGCGCCCGCAAGGCTACTGCTCCGGCCTGAATCCAACGATCGGCTTCGAACCTGATGATCTAAAGCATCTCTGCGACCGTGGCAGGTGATTCTCGGAAGCATCTCACGTTCCTTTCCTTCCAAACTTGTCAAGAGACGAGCGCGAACAGTGAGTCGAGCCCCTTCCTCTGTTGCCCCGTAAAAAATATATATTGATGTGCCTCCTTTGAAGACATGCTCAAATCCTCCTTCCCCAAGAACACTGTGCGGTCGGAAGTTCTTGGTTGCATATTTTAGATCGTTGAACGTGAATGCCTTGACAAGATTTGACCTCCTGTCCGAGGAGTAGGAAGCTCACTTTGATCTCTCATTAATGGAAGAGTCAAAGTTGAACGAGTTGAGTTGCTCTTAATTGTGGAAGGGACTGATGACAAACTTGTCTTGCTGCCCCTTGTTTAGTTTCCCTCAAAATTCCAAGTTTTTTCACTCTCTCTCCATCACATCAATTTTTAACCGCTTGCATGGAGTATTAAATGTAGGTAAAAAAATAACTAATTACACAGTTTAGTTGGAAATCACGAGATGAATCTTTTGAGCCTAGTTGGTCCATGATCGGACAATATTTACCAAATAAAACGAAAGTGGTACTATTCATCGGTTTGAAATTTTCTTCAATCTAAACAAGGCCCTGGTCACTTTTGATGGGTCTGATCTCTCAACAAGAAGCAAAGGAAAAATACAAATGAGAACAACTTGATATGGTATCATAGTGTTAATGATTATTATGGTGTCATACTCATGAAGTCTGGTACCACAATTATGACAATTAAGTAAGTTGTCTCGTATCGTAAACTCATTAGGCTGTCAATTCGAGAGCAAACAATATGTTCCAGCCTTCCAGGCTGATCATGAGTGGAAGTACTTCCCTATCTGGTGCTCTACCAAATTTGTGAACCTAGTGCAATACAAAGGAGTAAAAATATGTCACAGAATTCCTACTGGATCCATAATAACCTCTCTTCCGTTTGCTAACATGAAATCAAAGTAACATCCCTAATGTTCCGATTTGCAAACGATGGCTGTGAAAGTGCCGTAACTATATTTAGGCACAAAAGTTCCGACTGTTGCCTTTAAACCCTATCTCTGTCTTATCTGACAAAAGTAACAAAGAGGAATAAAAGTACTCCCTCTATCCCAAATTATAAGTTATTCCAAGAATTTTGAAGAGTCAAATGATCTCAAGTTTGACCAAATTTATATGATTAAATGGTAATATTTATGGTACAAACTAAGTATCATTAGATTCTTCATTAATTATATTTTCATAATATCCCTATTTAATGTTATAAATCATTTTAATTTTCTCTATAATTTTGGTCAAACTTTAGATGTATTGACTCTCCAAGATTCTTATAATTACTTATAATTTGGAATGGAGAGAGTAGAAAGGAAGGTGCTAACTAACTGCTAAGAACAAAAAATCTAGACCGAAATGGGTAATAGAACCAGAGCAAGCATGCCGATCCTAAAATTTCATTGAAGAAGCCAGACTATAAAAGAGAAAATTTAGAGTGAAATAACTCTAGGGAGAGAAGCAGGACACTCACAGGCAGCATTGTTCAGGCTGTAATCCAAGACGACCCGGCCCGGTCCAAGATGGCATCACAGCCCAAGACGACCCGGCCCAAGATGCTCCGCCTAGAAGAAGCCGAAGTGAAAGAGGCCCAGCAAACGCTTGAGTCCTGCTGAAGGCCAAGTTGCTGATGAATACTAGAAGGAACCCTTCCCTAGATCCCCCACTTCTCTGGATCCTTCCTGTGCTCCCCAAATTCCCAATTTCGAAATTTCTCCCCAGCTAGACACCCGACGCGCGCAACACCAGCACTCCAGCAGACGCCCCGCCCTCGCCATCCTCCGCTGCATCCGCCCATCCTCGGCTATCGGAGGCGTCGCCAGCCTGCCACCTCCGCCGCCGCCGCCACAACATGAGTCCGTACGAGGAGCAGGACGACGACGAGGAGGTCGTCCCTAACACAGCGCGCGACAATCAGGTCTCCACCTCCATGGAATGCTTCAGCGAGGACAGTTCTTCGGCCTCCAATCCCGTCGCCGCCGGCTTCACCGCGGCGGCCACGTCGTCCGGCGGGCGTGGCGCCCTTAATCCGCGCGGGCCCGGCGGATCAGAGGGGCTGGACCTCAACTCCCAGCCCCCCGACCTCGACTACGGGACGACATTTGGTCAGCTTCTTCGTTCTTCGTCGGTCGTCATTCTACTCCATTTGATAGGCTTTGTTAGCATACCTACTTGTTAGTGATAGAACCCTGGGTAGAGGTTTGGGGCACGTTGCTTCTTTCTTTTTTTTTTCTATGCCCAGGTGTCCATATATAGAAGATGTACTGGAGTCGATGCTATTTAGGATTATTGTAACAATTGGCCATAAGATAATACCACCATTTGAGGAAAGTGTGTATGTATTTAAGATGCAGTGGGCATAATGAGCTCAAGCTTTGCGAGGACGTGATTCACAATATGCTATCCAAAAGAAAAATCAAAATTGAAGTATGATTTACATTAACCAGAATGGTCAATCGTTAAACTATGCAATTTTTTCTCTTAAAATATTCTGCTGATACATGCGCGTTATTCCACTCAGATGTGTCGCAAATAATTGTTTGAATATCATTGCTCCATCAGTAAGGACAGTATTTACTTAGGTCTCGTTTGGATGTTAAAGTTTAACAAACACTGTAGCACTTTCGTCTTATTTGATAAAAAGTTTTCAATCTTGGACTAATTAGCCTTAATAGATTTGTCTCGTAAATTACTCCTAATCTGTGCCGACATGCATGCAATTAGTCTACATTTAGTACTTCATGCATTTGATGGAATATTGATGTGATGGGAGTTAAACTTTAACCTCATGTAACCAAACAGGGCCTTATTCACACCTTATCGTCAACAATGTTAGAAACTTAAAATGTTAAGACTTCTCAGGTCCTACAAGATGCATGAAATCCAGTATGTTTACTCCACTTAAACCTGCCATTTATATTCTTGACAGCTATTTCAATATAATCAAAACTAGATAGCTTAGGTCATGTTTGGTTCATGAATGTTAAAGTTTAACTCCTATCACATCAATGTTGCGGTAAATGCATGAAGTACTAAATGTAGACTAATTGCATACATGTCGCCACAGATTAGGAGTAGTTTACGAGACAAATCTATTAAGCCTAATTAGTCCAAAATTGAAAACTTTTTGTCAAATAAGACCTCTAACCAAACAGCCCCTTACTTTTAATTTGACCTGCATGGCTGCATGCGTATAACCTGGTGAATAGCCCTTTAATTCACAGTCCTTTATCTATTATCAAGACCTAACTTGTAAATTCCATTCCGGAGCCCATTTCGTTTTGGCTATTGGAATGGAACATTCCGGTACCGGGCCATACCGGTGTACCATTCCGGACTTTATAATAATAATATGTGAATAAACTTATACATAAATGTATATATAAATATATTTTGACTTAACTTATGGCGTAATTAATATTTTTACCAAACTAAGATATCATTCAATAAGTTCATAAGACCTTATTTCAAAGTTTTAACTTCAAAGTTCATACATGGAAAAATATAATACATACAGCCACGACCGGTATTGACCGGTATTTGACCAGTATTGACCGGTATTTGGCCGGTATTGACCGGCGTTGACCGGTATTGACCGGTATTTGACCCGGTACGGGATTGAGACTCTTCTATACCGGTTTAGAGGCCGGTACGAGGTATTTCGGCCATTCCGGCCGGTACCGAAATGGAATTCACAACTATGATCAAGACTGAAAATAGCCTGCTGCAGGAAACCCACATACTTGATTGACTACGAACACGGATTGCAGTGGACTGAAAATAGCCTGCTGCAGGAAATGTCCATGTTGCGTACTCCTAGGCCATGTTTAGATGACACCAAAATACAAAAAGTTTTTAAAATTTCCCGTCACATCGCATATGCCAGTACATGTATGGAGTATTAAATGTAGGTAAAAAAATAATTAATTACACAATTTGTCTGTAAATGTCGAGACGAATCTTTTGATCCTAGTTAATCCATGATTGGACAAAGTTTGTCAAATACAAACAAAAAAAAGTGTTACAGTGCTTTTTTCAAAAAGTTTTCAAAAGTTTTCGCAATCTAAACATGGCCCTAGTTGATGATTTGACTGGGGGTCAGGACTGCCAATGTTGTTAGTTATCAGCCCACCATTGCTTCAGAAAGAAACAAGCCAGCCGCAGCCTACTGTGGCGTAGAGCCAGCAAAACGAACGCTTTGATCCGAAATACTTCGGCTGTGGCTGGCTGGCTGCTGCTGTACAAGCGTTACGTCTAATAGTGTATACAGTATCATAGGTGATAGTACTTTATGCCATCACACTCTCGTCCTAAAACGAATGCAACCATAAAATAGTACATTCTTAATTAAAGTGTTTAAAGTTTGATCAAATATATAGGTGAAAATTTTAATACCTATAACATCAAATAAATATTTTATAAAAATATATTTCATGATGAATCTAATGATATTTAGTATGATAAATATTAATGTTTCTACGTAAATATGGTTAAACTTGACATACTTTAACATAACATTGTTCTAGAATTATATATTTTTTTAGACAAAGAGTAAATCACAGTTAATTATTAAAAATTTCGAGTTTATAAAGGACATCTCACACGCTAAGATGATAATAATAAGATAACAAAAGTTTAAAATGTAAAAAAAAACTTATATGAGATAGCATGCCAGCAGTGAACCACAAGGACCAAATAAAACCACTGCTACATCAGTCTCATAAGCGCTATAGAGGCCTGGAAAATACTAGCATAATAGATGCTACAGTATGTTCCAATGCATTATTTTTGGAGCTGCCACCTAGACAGAAGGAAGGTCCAAAAACCAACACAGGTTGTTGTAAGCAGTAGCGCAATGCGCAAACACTCAGTTTAGGTGAGCGAGGAACTAGAAATGCAGCGATTTGCGCACAACACAAAAGTAGAGGGAATCTAGCAATGGCAGTTTCCAACGCCTGATAAAAATCCATACAACATGGAAGAAGCATGATACTGCAGGTACATTGCTAACAACGATAAACCATAAGGTTTGGGTTTCGACTAGTCTCTAAATAAATAAATAAATAAAAGTTAACGACTGACGACAACGATTCTTACTGTAGCTTGAAGCATGCTAAATGTTAATCAACCGAGATACAAACACTGGAGTTCACATAAGGGTACTCCTGGACGGTGTCGAGGAATATGTTGTACCAGTCATCAGTGACCTCTTTAGACAGTTTCAGAGTCAACGTCTGAAGCATCGGTGCACATCTGAAGAGCAGTTTGAGGAAATGGATTTCCTCCTCGCCGCCTTTGAGTCCTTTGATCCCCACTTCTGTGAGATCGATCACGGAGACAGTAGTTTTAGTTCTCCATTCCCTATTATTCTCCTGACAAGGACACCGTTCTTTGCAAGACCACCAAGACCGTGTCACTTGGACCTAGAACAAAATGTACCATATAATGTTAATGTAATAATTACACTGTAAACACACAAGCAGTAGATTATACGTAGAGTAAATACGTACCTGCGGGGTATCTATAAGAACCATGTCAAGCTCAAGCCTTTGCACTGCAGTGCAAATCCGAAGCAGGTTCAACAGCTGTGGTCCAAGAACATGGCCCCATGTTGAGATCTTCAGCTCTAGGACAGAGAAGGTGGTAACAGGGATTTTCTTCAATTCTTCTGCAAAATCCCTCTGTGAAGGATAAGGGGTCTACAAAACAATCGGGAATTTAGAAGCCAGTTAAGTCCACGAAGCTAGCTAGCTAGCTAGGAAATCAATGAGTACGAGAGCCTGAGACGAACGTCAAGTATGTTCAGCGACAGGACATGGGCACGACGGGGCTGATGGCTACCCTCGTCGTCGTCGTCGGTGAGCTCCATCTTCTCCACCGCCCGTACTTTGAGGTTACTGACGCGCCACATTTTGCCAATCCCGACATACATGTAGTACAAGCACCGCCAAGTGACCTCCTCCACCATTGGTGCCACCACCGACAGGCTGTTGTCTATGCCCCTGAATTCCAAGGCCAGCGTCAGCTTCCTGAGCGCGGGGGCCACGATGTCGATGGTGGACGTGAACCGGGACGTGCTCACGACGAGCTCCTGGAGCGACGCCGAGTGCACCGTGATCGTGTCCACCTCGTGCGGAGTCCTGACGCTGAGAACGCGCAGGCGCGGGCAGCGGGGCACCAAGGCGGCGAGGTCCATGATGCAGCCCGAGAGGGACAGCGTCTCCAGCTTGGGGAACTCCGTCGCCGTCGGCAGGGCAAAGCGGACGTCCCGCACGTCCAGCTCGATCGATGTGGCGAAATCGAAGCGGGGCAGGTCGACCGTGAAGTATAGGAACGCCGGGATGGTGAGGGCGAGCTTCACCGGCGACCGACCCGCCGCGGCGCGGAGCAAGGAGGTGACGCTGCCCGCGTCCAGCGCGCGATGTCCCGTGCCCCTGGAGACGTGGATGTCGATGGCCTCCAGCGAAGTGCGGGTGACCCGGGCCAGCGCCGCGTGGATCGCGTCGGGCGCAAGCCCGCGGAAGGAGACCTCCGGGAGGCCTGTCCAGACCCGGCGCCACCGGCGGGCGAGAAGGCCAGTGCGCGCGGCGGTGCGGGCGCAGCGGAGGCGGGTGAGGACCTGGAGGAGCATGTCGTCCGGGAGTGCGCTGATGCGGTCCACCCGACTCTGGGACCGTGTGACACGGCGAGGCCCGGGCGGCAGCGCACCACGTCGTCGGCCTACCATGGCGTCCCAACTCCCAAGACGCCAGCGGCCAGCTCCGTCTCCCTCTGCAAATCACTGCAGCGTCATTTCCACACTAGGGCTGACCCATTTTGAATCCCAAGAAGAAAAGCTTCGGCCCCTGCTAGACCACTGGCCCAAGCCTGGAAGGCTGAAATTTTATGAAGCCAGACGATATTTATATCTTAAAAAAATATGGACACTGCGACGGGTCGCACGCTCGTGACCCTTCTTCCTCCCTGCCGCCGCGCTCCTTTCCTGCCGCCCCGTTCTTCATCGTCGAGCCCCTGCGCCCCTCCTCCGCCACCCCGTCCATCGCCACAGAGCACCCCGCCCATCCTCCTCCTCCTCGCCCCCGCGGCCGACCACCGCCCTGGCGGTGGTCGGCCGCGGGGGCGAGGAGGAGGATGATGGGTGAACCCTAGCGCCCGCGTTGGCCGTCTTCTTCCCCTCTCGCCGAAGCTCCGCCATGGCCATGCTCACCGGAGATGACAAGCTCTGAGCTCCGACCATGGCGCCCCCGCCGCGACCTGGCCCGGCCGCCGCTACCACCACCAGGCCCCCTAAACCGCCCAACCTCCTTCCCCACCGCCAGGCTAGCCTGCCTCTCCCCGACCGGTCCCTTCTATAGCCAGCCGGAATTGGAGAAGAAAGAGGAGGAGAAGCTTGCCGAAACCCTAACCACCGCCACCGTCATCTTCGTCTCTCGTGGTTACAGATTCAGATCTAGATCCAGATCTAGATCCAGGAGGAGGAGGAGGCCTACCTCGCCGGCGCCGCCGAGGGGGAGAGAGGGAGGAGCTCGCCAACGCGGGTGGGGACGCAGGTGCGGGCGTGGGGAGGAGTTCAATGGGACGCGTCCGCCGCCGACCACCTCTTCGTCCTCACGGGCGCAGGCGCGTGGGAGAGGGAGAGGGTCGCGCTGTCCACGCGGAACGCAACTGGTCACGAAGTAACTTTTCAGAAAAATATAGTGTTTTTCTTTGATATAAATAAAAAACCACTTCGCCCATGAGCACGGACGACCACCCAGATCCTCGGGCAGTGGCTCCACATTGTGCTATCCAGTGGTCCTCTTTGGCAATGCCTCATGCGTTTGATTTCTTCTCTCTCCAGACCAAAATGAACTAGCAAATAGAAGAAGGCGGTGAACAGAGGCGGAGCCACCACTAGGGCGAGCTAGGGCGGCCGCCCTAGGTCCCCTTGGCCGGCCACCATATCCCCACCCCTGGAGTTCGCCGGAGCTTGAGCCGAGCAGCGAAGGCGGCGGAGGCGCGGCACTAGTTTTCTTCCGCGCGGGCGAGGCAGAGCGCAGAGCTGAGGCGTCATGGGCCGCGGTCGCTCTCGTATTGGCCCAAACAAGGCCCAGCAGCAGTTCGACGGCACCCAGTTAGGTATCGACGTCTCGTACTCTCGCGGTCGCAACTCACCTCGCTCTCGCGTGACTCGCCGGTCGCCGCACGCCGCTCCGCCCTCCAGCCTCGTCGCCGCTGCTCGCCGCCTCACTGCCTCCGGCCGCCGGCGGATCTGGCGACACGACCCCGCCCCAGCCCCAGCCCCAGCCCCAACCGGCCAGCCCCGGAGCCCCCAAACCGGCCTGCTGCTGCCGCTCGCCACGATGCCGCCACTCCGCCTGTCCGCCAGGCCCCCAGGCAACAGGTAGCGAGCCCCAGCCAGCCCTGCTTGGCTGCTTGAGCCTCCTCGGCTGCTTCAGACTTCACTACTTCAGTGCTTTACTGCTTTGGGAATTTGGTCATTTACTCATTTGGTGATTTCTGATTTAGGATTTTAGGATTTGGGTGATGGATGGGGAGCAGATGAAGCCACTGTGGGTAGGGGAGGAGATGGAGATGTGGTTCGTTCAAGCAGTACCAGTGCCAGCATGGTTAGACAGACTTCAATAGTTCCACTAAGCAAGAAGCGCACAAGAAGCTAGGTATTGCTAAATTTGTGCTTGATTGTTTCATTTGATTACAGATTGTTTGATTCAATTTATTAATTATGCAAATTTGAAAAGCTTCTTTGGTAGTAGTAGTAGAAACTCAGCAAGTGATAGTAACTTGGGGCCAGTGATAGTCCGCCCTAGGTGAATTCTCGGGCTGGATTCGCCACTGGCGGTGAACCCAGTCTAGAGGGGCACATTGGCTTCTGCTACATTAGTGCTACAGTGAACTAAAGTGTATAAATTGAGGCCATGACAAGCCCCATCAAAGAAGCAAGCTACAATAGCGGCCAAAGCAAGAGCTAACAAAGCTCAACCAAATAAATTTTTAATTGCATCCCCATTATTTTTAGAATTAGACACCCTAATTTCTTCCAAATGGGCCTCTTTGTTTCCACGACCGAAAAAATTGATGCAAAGCACCACACTCTCAACAACTCACCTCAGGGTTGGAGGAATTAAGGAATGAGAGTTATAGTGGCAGTAGCTTAAATTGTTGGCTGGATTAGTAAGGAAAGCAGTAGTCTATTAAAGCAGAAGCTAACAAATGAAGTTTATGAGCCAGCCTCTCATCCCTCATGTTCGCTAAAAAATAAAGTTTATGAGGAAGGATACAATAGCAAGAGTCTACCAGTGAGACGAGAGGAGTGTTTGATCGCATCAAAAATAAAAAAGAGAAAAAGTTGCTTTAGAAGAGGAAAAAGGAAAGGAAAATTAAAACATACCATATCAGTATGTTGTTCCTCTCCCCTCTCCTTCCTCAAAATATAGTGACCTCAGGTGAGTCTTTGGGTTGATTTGAGGGTAGGATGGGACAAGATCTAGCGAGCTTCAAGAGAAGCCTACGGCGACAGACCACTTAGGCACGCCGGGCTGTCATGAAGACGACTCCTGGGAAGACGTTTCACATGGCAACAGATCTGACAATGGGAGCCACTAAAGAGAAGAAAAAAAGGTGAGGAATGGGCAAGAGGATTGTGAAAATGGATGCCATAGGTGAGAGAAGAGGTTATTGAGGCCAAAATGACAACAAAACTCACCGGATAGAGCGAATTGATGTCGAGGATCAACGGGAAGAGGTGTTTCTTTGATGGCGGTGGTTCTCACCGAGTTGAAAGGGGAAAGGAGATGAAAAATGGCGGCTAGGATTATATGATAATTCTTAAGGAAAGGGGAATATAGAGGTGGGACGGCGACTAGGGTTATATTTTTACGGAGGATGCATGAGGCCTCTCTCGTGGGCCTAAAAAACCTCGAGTGTCTCTAAATAGGCCATGAAGGAGATAGATTGGACAGGGAAAACGCGATGCTAAGTGAGGATTGGGTAGAGAAAAGACTATGAAGGGAAAAGGAAGGGTTCATTTCCTGATATGACACGGACCTGGGCCAGTGGAAAAAGAAGAGTGTTTTACCTATGAGCCACTAAAAAATTTGGAAATTTCATATATGACACTAAAAACCTAGGTACCACTGCCATTAGTTTCATTAGGGTCAACATCCATATTAGCGAGACCAGAGCTCCAATATTTTTCAAAATAACAATTTTGCCTCCTCTTCCCATTAGTCGTATCACATGGCACTTAGAGCCTTGACCAGGACCCGAAGGTGCCTCATATTTATGCATTCACGTGTTTGGTTCTTCAACCTAGCCTGTGTGGTACAATTTGAGATTGTTTCGATGACTGCATCTCTAATTTAGCCTGTCTCGGATGACGCAAAAATAACAATCAAACATGGCTCATGGGATGCCAAATCCATCTGCGTTTCTAACTTTGTGCAAAGCCTGGCTTGGCCGAGTCTGCTCCATCTCAGTCAAGGTGTGACGATGCGAGCTAGGATGCCCCATCGGGAAACCAATCAGATCCTTAGTGGGGATTATGCCCCCTCCATCCCTACTCCTCTTCTACAGTGGTGTTGACTCCCTGTCCGTGCTCTGCCCGACTTCACGCGTGCCCCACCAAAACTTGGATTTGGTAAGCATGTCAGGAGGTAACCCTTATTGAATTGATAGAGAAGGCAGAGATGGCTATCATTTTAGGAGGTGGGGAGGGTCATTTCAATGAAATGATGTTGTTGACGTCAATTCCGATCATACACCAGCAAGGGCTTGATTGCCCGGATTGTACACGGACAAGATACACAACTGAGGGAGATTGGCAGAATGAGGCCGTATAGGACACATGCTATGTTGTTTTGATGCTCGTTCTTTGCCTGAAAAGCTCGTGAATCTTCGGGGGAAGACCCGTTATGGAGGAGCACAACTGGAGTGTCCTGAGATCAGTAAGCCCACCTAGGATAGCAAGGGTAGTTGAAAAAAGCTCAAGGTTGAAGAATAGGTAAAAGTGTAATAGATTGATTTTGATCGATCAGTTCACTAGATAGGCCGTGATCCTCTCATATATAGAGAGATGTGATAGTTGTATCCTTATAAGTTTCCTACAAAATCGGACAAGTTTCCATCAAAGAAAACTCAAAACTTAAATAGACAATATCAACCTGGGTCGATTTATCTAGCCTCAGATGAGTACACAGCCAAAATCTGGTTGGGTCGGTTTGGAAACCAGCCTGAGACGATTTTATCTAACTCCTAACCCACATGAACATGGGCCGGTTTTCTTAAGTTTCGCTAGACTTGTCAATTTGAATCTAACTCGATTCGAATTTGATTCCTTCGACCCAAACTTGCATCAATCGTATTTTGTTGTAAACATTTTAGGAGAGGTAACGCCATAACAGAAGATAAAAGGAGGCTTGAAGTGGAAGATACCCTGTGTAATCTATTTATTTTACTAGTGATTAGTGCGCCATTGCGCGCGTGCTAGCATCAGTGTTTTTTTTCAGAAAAGAAACAATCCATTATGGATAGCGTCACATGAAAGCACAAAGCAGAGCCAATATATTTAAAGAATACAAACTTGACATACATTAATAATATATTTGCCCTAAGATAGATAACTTAAAGGTTCAATGTGAAGTCTAGACGTCGACATGGTAATAAGAGGTAGTGTAAACATCATTGCAAAAGATTTTGATACATAAGACGGCTATTCAATCACCAGGTGAGCAGTGTAAGCAACAAGCCATGCAGTCAAACCAGCAAACAAATAGGTACCAAAACTAGTTCTACCCAAGTCACTTAAAGCCCCCTTTGGTAGGGATTCACTGGCTCCGGATTCACTGACAAAAACACTATTCACGAGAGCTATTTTTCTCTCTCCTCTCATAGAACCGGTGGAGCTAGAAAAAACTAGCTTCACCTGCTCCCACCAGCTAGGAGGAGAGAGGAAAATGTTCCCATGAACAGTGTTGCAAAAGTGTTTTTGTTAGGTGAATCCGGAGCCGGTGAACTCCAACCAAAGGGGGCCTAAATCTATTGAGAAAGAAAATCGGCTTCGTAAGCTTGTAGCATCAGGCTATGCCTACTGAGCACACAAAGTGTTGTTGCCTGAGCAGTCTCCGGTCTGCTTAAGCATTGTGGCTAAGTTTTGAATGCAATCAGAAGCATATGGAAATAGTTATTCCAACACAAAAATTTTAAAGTTGGCATTAATATGGTTGGTTTACTTTTTGTGTAATGGTACCAGACCTGAGGGAGATTGCTTTTTTGTTTTTGTTTGGTCATTGACATAAAAAAACTTGCAACATATCATGTTTTTTTAACTTTCAGCAAGCTTTGTTGATTCAGCAGAATGGATACATCGTTAACAAGCAATTTGCAATATAGATGAAGGGGGATCATCTACCCAGACATGAGAACTTTTCTCTAATAAAGCTTGCCTAGCTAATTCATGGGCAAGTTCTATTACAATGACTAATGGAAATTGCCGCGAACTCCTTCCAGTATTGGGCACATTCATCGTAGATTGCCACTGCAGCCGTGGCGAATCCTCCCTCCTGCATGATATTGACAACCTCTATACAATCGGATTGGATCGCAACCCGGCAACAACCAATTTGTTGTGCCAAGAGGAGTCCATCTCTCAGCGCATAAGCTTCTGTTGTAGCCGCATCCACTGTATATGGTATGAAACTGTGTGATGCAGCAATGAAACCACCCGTGGAATCTCTAATGACAGCGCCAGAACTCCCTGATCCAATTGTTTCATCAAAAATGACATCCACATTAATCATCAGACATCCCTCTGAAGATTTCTTCCAGCCTTGGTTGATCACTGGACCCTTCTTTATCGTGGCATAATAATTTGTTGTTATTGTTGCTACTAACAAGGCCGACCTTGATGAATTTTGGATACTTTTCCCATGAACAAGTTGTCGTCTCTTCCACCAAATATGCTAGCAACCGATCAAAATGAGTTCAGCTCGACCAAGGTTGAGCTCCCTCACCTCACCACCAGTCCTAATAACTTCCTGGATAAGAATGGACCCCGATCTATCGATGCTCATCATTCTCTCAATATGTTCCCAAATGCCCAGCGAGGTCCAAACTTCCTTTGCTCGGCTGCATGAAAATAATGTGTGCTTAATGTCTTCCACCTCTGTTTGGCACATAGGACAGTTAACTGCTTTGGTGATGTGCTTATTTGCCAGAATCACATGGCATGGAATACAGCCACGAAGTGCTCGCCATGCAAAAAATTTCACCTTACTAGGAATCGATAGTTCCAAGATTTTCTTCCATACTGAGTTCGCCTCGATGAAAGCCCAAGTTTGGTTTTGGAAATTGAGTGACACCAAAGTTGCTAATGTTATGTGATCAAGTGTGATTAAGCTAGGCATAAGCAACATGTGATGGAGGTGGAAATGACATGAAGAGATGGTCACAAGACCACATGATTTGGTGCATGAAATAATGAGCAAGATCATGAAGGAATGCACATAAAATGATGGACATGATGATCAGGTGGAGGAGAAGGATCTAAGAGCGCAAGGAAAAGGTATAACCATAGAGTTTTCCTTTTGCCGGTCTAAGATGAGTAGAGAAGTGATTGACCGGGTTTAAGATACATAGCCGACTATCAAGAGGGGCAATCACGATTAGCTCGAGAATCAAGTGCCACTAGATCAATGTCTTGAGCATATGCATTAGGATCTAGTTGAGAGCTAACATAACCCTTTGAAAATATTTGTAAAATGCTAACACACATGCACATGACGGTGTACACTTGATGGTGTTAGCACATTTTACGAAGGCGGTGGAGTTTGAGCGGTAGATAGGGGTTTGGGTACCTCTCTCCCTCCCGCCGAGCTTGCGAGGTGGGATTCAGCGCTTTTCATGGAAATAAAACGCCTATTTTCCATTGCGCCGGAGGTGAGAAAACGGAGGCGAAAGTCCGGTGTGTTTCTCACTGAAAAATAGTGACCGGACGCTGGACCGGACGCGGTCCAGGGTGGACCTGCGCTCCGGTCAGCTCAAGTCGAGGGCAAAGGCGCAGCGCGCCTAGGGTTTGTGACCGGACGCTGGTCTGGTCTGACCAGCGCGTCTAGTCAGTTCACCTGGGCGCAGAGGAAAGGCGTACGACCAGCGTGTTCGAGAGTCCCTGGGACCGGAACGTCCGATTAGCTTCACTTGTGCGGCTTGGTGGCGTGACGCGAAGCGGACGCGATGGCGCGTCCGGTCACGTGCGACCGGACGCGTCCGATCGCACGGGGAGCTCTCTGGACTCCGATCAGACGTTGGGTGCAGCGCGTCCGGTCATTTGGTAGAGCGCGTCCGGTCATGGCAACGTCTCTCTCTGACGCACACTGTTGCTGCTTGTCCTGTAGTGACCGGATGCGTCCGGTCACCCTGACCGGTGCGTCCGGTCATCACGTTTTTCACTGCGACGTCTTGTAACAGCAAGCTGCGTACCCCTTTGCTATAAATAGAAGATGGTCGGGGTTTGGGGGTATCTCTTGCATTCTTGCTTACCTTGAGACATTCTTTGAGCTAGAGAACAACCCCTCCACTCATCTCTTTGCTTGATTACATATCTTAAGTGAGATTGAGTAAGATTCAAGTGTATTACTTGAGAGTTGCATTCTAGAGGCATTTGATCTTCGAGTTGCTGCGGATTTCTTGTTACTCTTCTGTGTTTCCGACGCGGTAGACGGCTTGGAGCAGCGGAGGTGATTGAGCTCGCAATTGGAGATTGTTGGAGACCTCACCAAGTGTTGTAAGGGGTTCTTGATCCTTCCCCGTGGGAGTTCACGAATTGGATACTCTAGTAGAGCTCATGGCTTGGAGGATCCCCATCTTGTGTGCGGTTGTGCGGCGCCCGCCGAGGGTTTGACTCTTGATAGTCGATCAGCCCGTGAACCGATAAGTGGGTGTATCGCCACAATGGGGAGTAGCTTGTCGGGAAGCAAGTGAACCTCGGGATAAATTCTTGTGTCGTTCTCTTCCCGAGGATTTCTCTTGTGTGATTGATTGATTGGTTCTTCTCATCTCTACACGACGGTATAATCACTCAAAGCTCTTCTCTCGCGTTACTCCTTGTTTCTAGCTTGTAGTTGTTGTTGTTGTTGTGTTTAGTGGATAGCCTTGTACTAGACTTGTGTAGGTGGCTTGCTTAATTAGTTAGAACTAGTGCATTTTGCTTCGCCACCTTTTGTACTAACACTTGTGGTTAAGTAAATCTTGTAGAAGTTTTAATTAGGCTATTCACCCCCTCTAGCCTATTTGGACCTTACACCCGACCCTCCTGGGTCTAGACCCAAATTTGGATGACCACTGGCAATGATATGCTGATTTAACTTTGAATAATCCATTGCGATTAAAGTGCCAAGCAACAAAATCCTCCCGGCCACTATAAATTGGAATTTGTAAGATCATGTGCACATCAACTGGCCAAAACAAAGATTTGATGAGTGTACATCGTAGTTTCCATCAATCGGATTAATAAAGCTCCTCCACCATAGAGATTAGAGTGTTTCCTCTCAGTGTTAGAACCTTCGTATTGCGACTCCCTGGAATCCAATTATCCTCCCATATATTTATTTGTGTGCCATCTCCCACGCGCCAAATATAACCACGTTTAAAGCAATCTAGCCCCTCGAGCATACTCTGCCAAGTGAAAGAACTCCCACTTCTTGTCTTCGCCCGAAGAAGTTTCCCATCTGGATAATATTTTGCTCTCAACACCCTTGCACATAACGAGTCTGGATCGTAGAGAACTCTCCAGACTTGTTTTGCAAGTATAGCCAAATTGAAACTGTGGAAATCCCTGAACCCCATACCACCTCTAATTTTTGGTGAACATAATTTCCACCAGGCTTGCCGATAGATCCTTTTCTTATCATCGTCGTCACCCCACCAAAATTGCGATATGGCATCTGTCAACCGTCATCCCTTTGCAAATGTTTATTGGGATTTTGAAGATCATCATTGCATATGTTGGCATGGTTTGGGCAATAGATTTGATTAAGATCTCCTTTCCACCCATACTTAGAGCTTCTCTTTCCATCCATTTATGCGTTTTGTGACTATCAACAAGATGTCTAAAACAATCACTTCTATCAGCTCCCATTAAAGCTGGTAAGCCTATATATTTATCATTCAAGGATGCTTGCAACATATCACGTTGCCTGCATAGAGATTGTATATATCTTTGATTAGAAACTCATGTTGCCTGTGCCCCCTCGGAGCTTTATCACCATGACACTACTGAAACTTGCTAAATAGCATTGTTATTTGCTCTCGATTCTGGCAATGTTACTTGATTTATGACATTAGAAAATCAGTTTTGTATTTGAAATTTTTGGGGAATGCCTGAGATGCTACTATTCCTTTTGTCCAGAATAAAATTTGGATTTGCTATGTTCCCAATCCATCATACTATGGATTCTCTTGTTTTGAATTAGAAATAACAATACAACATCTGCGTGTATCTCTGCATTCATATCTACATGCGGTGATCAGTTTGAGATGTCGCATAATATAAACTCGTAAGGTCTAATACTGCACTTATATTCCTCAGCACTTCTCTCCCTATCTGGATTAACAAACACCTATTTTCATTACATAGATCTTATTATTTTTCAGTGGATTAAATGTGAATCCTCATTCTCGCACAGAATACTAAATAGGTCCCTCCATGATTGATAGGTTTCTCATTTCCTTTGTGTTCCTTCCCTGACTATACTCTACGTTACACGGATACGTCCCTGGCAGCGCGTATCATGTGTCCGATACACTGCGGATACGTATCCTCGAGTATCCGATTTTTTGTTATTTTTGCGAATATTGGATACGTCATCTGCTAGGTATCTCCGTATCTGGCTTTGCCGATACGGCCCAGCCCAGTGAGACAGTCGCATATACCCCTGTCCCCGACGCCCGCACTCCCACTCACCCACACGCCCGCGCCTCGCGCCGCATCCCTGAGCGGTGACGCCGCAACCCCGCTCGCTGGCCACCGGCAACGAGCCTCCGTCCCTACTTGTCGGTCGCCAGCGACGAGTTTTCGCCCCTGCGAAGTGGATCGAGGCTCCAGCGAACTCCAGTGAGTTAATCCCCTTCCCCATTCTCGATCTGCTCTTCTTCTTCAGTTGGTGGTCGCTTGTTGCTTGATTTCTTTGCTCCTCACTTCGTCTTCCTCTCCCCATTCTCGATCTATTCTATTTCTGCAGTGCAGTTAGTGACTTCTTGTTGCTTGATTGCTTGTATGCTGTGACTTTTGATGTTGTGAATGACAATGAAACAAATGAGACAAATGAGGAATAGGAGCTCGCTGCTGCATGAATTTCAAGCCTGAATGCCTTTTATTAATTTCCTAAATTTGAGACTACTATATTTGAGAGTTGAGGAGACTTCAGACCTGCTGTGGTGTAATAATAGTACACTTAAGTAGTTAATTGCAACGTTTTATTGTTATCTGTTTTAAATTCAGACCTGCATTATTATTTTTCAATTTCATTTTTTTAAATAGTATAAACGTATCCGCGTATCGGGTTTTTTAGGAAATTGCCGTATCCGCGCTGTATCCTTCCGATATAGATGCTTGAGCAGAGTTGGATCGCTCTTGTGTTCTTAAGTTGTATGGTACTTGGGATAGGTCATCCGGTCCAGAAATCGATGGCTTGAGCAGGTCAATGTTATCTGAAGATGTCATTCACTGCACAGCTAGTTTGCACCATGTTGTTTCAGAATTCTACTCCATTTGATAGGCTTTGTTAGCATACCTATTTGCTAGTGACAGAACCCTCGGTAGAGGTTTGGGGCACGTTGCTTCTTTTTTTTCTTTGCCCAGGTGTCCATAGAAGATGTACCGGGGTCGATGCTATTTAGGATTGTTATATATTATAACAATTGGCTATAAGATAATAGCACCAGTTGAGGAAAATGTGGATGCATTTAAGGTGCAGAGGACATAATGAGCTCAAGCTTTGCGAGGACGTGATTCACAATGTGCTATCGAAAAGAAAAAAAATAAGAAGTATGATTTACATTAACCAGAATCGTTAATCGTTAAACTATGCAATTTTTTCTCTTCAAATATTCTGCTGATACATGCGCATTATTCCACTCAGATGTTATCCCAAATAGTTATTTGCATATCATTACTCCATCAGTAAGACAGTGTTTACTTGTTCACACCTTATCGTTGACAATTTTAGAAACTTAAAATGTTAGATTTCTCAGGTCCTACAAGATGCATGAAATCCAGTATGTTTACTCCACTTAAACCTTTCATTTTTATTCTTGACAGCTATTTCAATATGATCAAAACTGGAAAGCTTATCTTTTAATTTAACCTGCATGACTGCATGTGTTTTTTATTTGAACACAATCCATTTTTCATTTTGTCACTCTTGTATACTTTATCTCAAGAACTGGCATTTTTTATTCTCTGACCTTTAATCCACAGTCATTTTATCTATTAAGAAGACTGAAAATAGCCTGCTGCAGGAAACCCACATACTGCTTGATTAGAAACATGGATTGCAGTGGGCTGAGGGCTTTGTTGTCTAAACCTGACAGCAGCGCTTTTAAAAAATATTCCATGTTGCGTAGTTGATGATTTGTAATCACTGGAGGTCAGGACTGCCAATTTTGTCACTCCATTGCTTCAGTGCTGTTGCCAGACTCTCCAATCTGTTTGAGCACTGCTTAAGTTTTTTAATGCAATTAATAGAAAACTTAGCATATGGAAATAGTTATGCCAACACAAAAGAGTTACTTTTTGTGCATTGGTACCAGACCTAAGGGAGACTGATTTTTGTTTTTGTTTGGTCACTGACAATTACTTGCAACATATCACGTTGAATGCATAGAGATTATATTTATCTTTGTTTAGAAACTCATGTTGCCTCTGCCCCCTCAGAGCTTTATCGCCATGACACTACAGCAACTTGCTAAATAACATTGTTATTTGCTCTCAATTCTGGCAACGTTACTTGATTTATGACATTAGAAAATCAGTTTTGTTTTGAAATTTTTGAGGTATGCCTGAGATGCTACTATTCCTTTTGTCTAGAATAAAATTTGGATTTCCTATGTTGCCTATGCGTCATACTATGGATCCTCTTGTTGAATTGGATATATAGCAAGATATGCATGTATCTCTAGACTCATATGTACATGTGGTGATCAGTTTGAGAAGCTGCATAGTAGAAAGGTCTAATAGTGCACTTATATAACTCAGCACTTCTCTCACTATCTGGAATTCTGGATTTAACACAAGCACGTATTTTCATTATATAGATCTTAATTATTTTTTAGTAGATTAATTGTGAATCCTCATTCTTGCACAGAATACTAAATAGGTTCCTCCGTTCACAGGTTTCTCATTTGCTTTGTTTTGCTTCCCTGACTATGTTAGGCAAGGTGTCTGGCTCTGCCGCGTACAGCAGGTTGATCGAAATTCCAAACGAACATCGCGGTAAGGTGATCCCTGCTTTCAAATTCACATATATGGTCATTATTACATCTATTACATGGTGATCAACCGATCATTATATTGCTACAGAGTACAGACTACAGAGACCAATTCGCATTTCGCAACAGGCCTCTCCAGCTCCGGCTCTCCCCGTCTCGAGAGCTGCCTTTTGGCACGCAAGTATGGTGGCGGCGGCACCGACGAGGGCAGAGGTGCTTTTCCTCTTCCGGTCGGCGAAGCAAGTTCTCCGACTACAACATCCGCGAGTACACACGTCGCCGCGCTGCAGATGCCTTCTGCGAGAACCGTGCTCTCGCAGACGCTCCAGCCGCTGCCGTGGCATTCGCGAAGGGGAAGCAGCAGCTAGAGGTCGCGAAGCGGCAAGCGGTAGTGTACTCGCTCTACGCGCCCAAGGCCAAGAGTGTGATGGAGTTGAAGGTGCGGTGATGGAGTGCTGCCCTCTACGGATTTGTGCCTTTTACGTGAGGCTGCAATACAAGTAGTTGCAGGGGTGGCACGGCATTCACTGAATTGTGAAAGGGCGCACCTTGCGCCAGAAAACTTGTATTTTTAGACATGCTATATTGTCTGCAAAGCAATCTGATTCAGGGATTGCAGAATCATCACAACAATGTCATTGTTCGTTGGGCCGAATGTGTCTACCTCTCTACCAAAACGATTCGTATGGAACTTGGAGAGATTTCATGACCCGTTAATTAATTTCTCATAGTGCAGCAGACGCAAAGGAAACAGAACCAAAGATTTTTAAACCCAACCGGTTATGAACAGCCTCGATCGTCACCCTCAGCTAGGCCCTCACAGGCTGGCGCTAGCTGACGAGGGAGCCCTCGGCGGCGGCCATGGAGCGGCAGTAGTCGGCGACCTCGCGGAACCTGGGCACGCTCCTGAGGTCGACCTTGGTGCCGTCCCTGAGCGTGATGACGATGTCGCCCCACTCGCCGATGAACCGCGGCACGACCACCACGGACGTCACGGACGAGTAGGGGAAGTCGGTGCGGTCGGCGCCGGAGAGCCCCGACACCACCGTCACGCGCCGGGAGGTGAAGCGGTACCGCAGGATGAATGCGCGGGACACGGCCGCCAGCGTCAGCGGCAGCCACAGCAGGGTCAGGCCCAGGAGCAGGTTCGCCGCCAGGTCGCCGTAGTGGGCGCCGCCGTCGAAGAACACCGTCTCGGCGTCGCCTTCGCCGCGCGCCCCCGAGGCGGCGGCACGCGCCACGACGAGCCGGGAAGCGGCGCCGGCTGAGCGCCTGATTTGTGGGAGGGGTATGGGGTGGAAGGGGAGAACCGGAGGTGGCGTCGGGCGGATAATGGAGAAGACTGCCGCGGCGGCAGAAGCGGCGGTGGACGGAGGCGGCATGGCTGGATTGTCTTTGGACTCTGGTTGGTGGTGGAGGCAAGGGGGGATTGGAACTTGGAAGCGCGCGGGTGGGGCTTCTCGTTTCTGGTGGCCATAGTGCGCGCGGTTTGTCACACGTGGCCCAGCGGGATTGGTGCACGTAGACCTCCTTATACCCATGAGTTTATCTTTTTTTTTTAAGGAAACCCATGAGTTTATCTGCCAGCGCCTACATAGGCCTAATCGCTCTCTTTTACAATTTCGGCCTGCTCTCCAAACTTGGGCTTCGTCTATGCCGCGAAGACAACTACTTTGTTATATAAACCGAGTGCAGTTAACCAAGGAACTTTACTACTCGAGCGCCAATCATCGTGTTCGAGCACTTAAAATCATAGCGTATACGCACATCATGTGCATTTACGATTTTACATTCAGTGGGACTGACAAGTGGGTTGTAAGTCGGCTAATTATTATACGAGTGAGCTGATAGATATGTTGTAAATTTTCATACATCCAGCGGCCGGCTGTATTATTAGCCTTCCTCTTAGGCAGTTAATTTCTTTATTACTCAGTCCTATTGAATGTATGTGTGTAATGGAGGTGGAATGTGGACACGTGGTGTAGGTTTCTGCCAATGTAGCATTGTTTTTCTTACTCTTTTTATTTCTTTTTATTTTTATTTTATTTTTATAACATTTTCTTACATTCCATTTATTTTATTTTTGTTTCTTCATTTTCATTTTTCTTCTACTGCATTTGTGTGATACCAAAGCATTTGGCTTGTTTTAACTATAAAAATAATTTGTTTATTGTGATGTATCTTCTATATTTGTGTTTGTTACATCATATACCAAAATATTTTGTTTGCTTAACTATACAAATAATTTATGCATTTATGTTGGTTACATCACATACCAAAACAACATTGTGTGTGTATACATCATATAACAAAAACATTTAGCTTTACTTAACTATACAAATATTTTATGCATATGATTCTCCACGGGTTATATTACATATCGAAACATTTGGCTTTTTTCTAGCCATAGAAATAATCTGTGCATTTGTGATGTGTCCTCTACATTTGCGTCGATTATACTACAAACGAAAACATTTAGTTTTACGAAACTATAGAAATAATTTATGTATTTGTGATATATCTTATGTATTTATGCGAGTTATATTATATAGCAATAATCTATGATTTATGATGCATTTTCTATATTTGTATGGATAACATTACATAAAAAAATATATTTAGTTTTACTAAACAATAGAAATAATTTATGCCATTTGGGCGAACTTTTGCCATAATCACCATCAGTTTCTTGATGGTAGTAATCCATAACAGCCTTGTCATCAACTTCATTCTTCAACAGAGAAAGTCTCCACCAGAGATAACGTCAGTGATGACTAACACGGAGGATGGTCATGACCAAGTAGATCTACCACAACAGGCCAGTAGTGGGGGAGGGGGCAGGGGGCTCAAGCCCCCCTATAGTAGTTGGGTAGTTCGTGAGTTTTCGCTCCCTAGTAGAAGTTGAAGATGAGATGACCCTCCCCCTAAATTTATGTTTGTGCTGGTTAAGACTCAGTGCATTTTTAAATCGCTTGCAACTGTACGTTTTTTTCTCCCAAAATTTATGTTTGTGCTGGTTAAGACTTAGTGCATTTTTTTATCGCTTGCAACTATACATTTTTTCTCATATAATCACTCGTAGATGTCTGAACGAAGAAGTATCGACCTAGAAGAGTGAACCATCCTTCATACTTAGAAAAAAGTTATGCAAAGTATATTCTGACCATTAGTTTTTGTTAAGGGCCGGTTTAAATACCACCAACTAAACTTTAGAACCATGTGAACTAAAAGTGAACTAACATTTAGTTCCCAATCAAACTAGCCATTAGTCTATTAGTTGGCAAATATGGACTAAAAGGTGTTCATGAGTCTATGTCAAGAAAAGCCTGTTGCTTTTTAGTTCATGTATCAAAACAACACTAGACTAAAAGTGGTCCAACAACTAAACTTGAGTCCACCTAAACTTTAGGTCTATGTGATCCAAACATGCCTGAGATCGTTTTTCCCAACTAGAGCAGGCTTGCAACTATACTTTTTCCCCTTATAATCACCGGTAAATGTCTGAACGAAGTACAGACTAAAGACCCAGAAGAGTGAACCATCTGTCATATATACTTCGTCCATCTAGTTTAATCAGAAAAAAGTTCTACAAAATATATTTTGACCATTAATTTCACTTATCTTACATTTACAGTCGAAACAATTAATATCATCTTAGAGTCACTATGAATGCAAATCTACTTATGCAAAGTTATATGCCCTTAACTTGTATCTAAGTTGACTAATGATTAGTAAAAAAATTACAAAATATGTTTTTTTCCTGTAATGGAAATACATTGATCATTTCTGCACGGATGGAATGGAGTACGTACATGGTACACAGTTAATGCCCTAGATTGGTCACCTCAGGAAAAGAGTGCATGCAGATGCGGTAGTACCCTCCAGCTCTTCTCCATCACGGTCACGATGATTCCGCGACAAAAGCATGAACAGTCTGCGCACAGTCACCGGTCGACCGCGATCCGCAGACTAGAGATCTGCAGGAGCGTTACGAGCACGAGCTGGACCTCGCTCGCTCAGTAGCTCGACCCCAGAACGCAGCTGCAGCCCTGCAGCTGCGTCTGCGTCGCTTCGCGCCAGGAAATCCCCGATCGAGTCGTTTTTCTTCGGGCGTGGTGTGGAAGTGGAACGCGGCCGGCCTCGTGTCGTGCATCGCTGCCGCCTGCATCGAATCGCATCTCCTCCTCCTACATGCCATGTGCACCACACCTGCCTGGATGCCTGTCCCTGCCTGTCTCCAGTTGCCCGTTTCGTTAGGTAACAAACGGCGCCGGGACCTGGTCGACAAGAAGCACGAGCACGGGGAAATGTCCGCGAAAGGCACGCGCAAGCGCGCAGAAATTTGGGGCTCCGATCCTGCCTAGGCTATGGTCCATGTGATATATGGAAGGTAAGTAACCGATCGAGGTCGTCGTCGATCACAAGTTCGGAAGGAACAGGCTCGAGATGGCCACTGCTCCGGAAGGCGGAAGGAGTCGTCAGAGACAGAGAGGATCCGTCGGTTCGGTGTAACATCGAATCCTACCTGTATCACATGACGCCGATCGAGTTTTCTAGTGTGCGTGCGTATGCGCGCCACGCTAGCTGCTTGCCGTTGCCCGTTGGCACTTGGGCAGTTGGCGACGGTCACATGCCTGTGACTGTGAATCTGCTGCTGCCGGTTCCCTCTCATTCCCCGGCGACGCGCGACTAAAAAACTCGGCGCCGGCTACATGCACATAATTTAACGGTCTAGCACGGCATGGCGGGCTGACTTTTGCCGCCGGCTCATGTGCGGATTCCGTAGCGTAACCAACCCGCAACCAGGCAGCCAACCGCTGGCCTCCAGCTCTGTTGCGTTTCTTCCCTTCCGAATATGCGATGGAGAAGAGAAACCGGCAACGTCGAGTCGAGATCCACCCATGCAGGTAGTAAATTAAATCTCCATGCATGGGTCGATCTCGACTGGTGGTGGTCAGGCGGGCAAGCTGGGACATGGGAGAGGACACATGGTGGCCACCTCAGGCACTGTGCTGTCACATGGAGATGGAGGCATGGAGCGGAGGAGGAAGGAAGGGCCCCCCTGGCCAGTGCCATGCTGCATGCATGCCCCTGCTGCTCGAACGCTCCATCTCAAATGGGCACTGAACCGATTGATGCTGATGCAACAGTTTGGACGGACCATATGTACACGGAGCCACGTACCAATATACTCCTACCATTCCCAGCTGATCACTGCTGAGCCAGCCTCTACTCGTCGTCCTCGCCGAGCCCCATCCACCGGGACCGGGTCACCGTGAGCAGAGCATCTCAGTACGCGTCTGGAGACTGGAGGGGACGGCACGGAGACCCTACCTGGCCACTGCTCCTCTGCTATCCTTTCTGGCTTTCCTGCCTTTTTTTTTTCTGGTATCCTCTTCCTCGATGTGCCGTGATGTAACAAGTATTATATGTACTGAGTATGTACGTATTGCACTAGCTACAAGCCTACAGCCAACAATTTTCACCAGTAAGAAAAAACAAATAAATTGCAGGACGTCATGTCTTTCTAAGGTCCATGTAAATTACAGTCACGCCGGTTCGCACCGAGGACGGCCGGAATTGACCGGCACAGGCCCTCCCCCTCCCGGACATTGTAAATATATGTTTCAAATATTTCAGACATTTCAGAGGTACGCTGCAGTTGTTTCATATGGATGTTGTAAAAGTAGATCGAGGATGTTTCATATGTTGCAAGTGTGTTTCAAAGCCATGTTGTAAGAGTTTGTTTGAAATGTTTCATCTGTTCTAGACGTATGTTGCAAGGGTTTTGATCTGAATGTTGCATATGTTTCACACATATGTTGCAACAGCAAGTTCCAAATATTTCATATGTTCCAGTCTTCCGTTCTAGCAAATATTTTCATGTTGCAAGTTGCAAGTGTTCTATCTGGATGTTGTATATGTTTTCACACATATGTTGCAAGTGTATGTTCTACTATTTTAGACGAATGTTGCATTCAAGTGTTTCATGTTGTTTGGAGAGTCAAGGGGCGTGATGGTGGCACAACACGGGCGCTGGGGAATGGGGCGTGGCGAGCCGGTGGCCAACCGACGTGGCGTGTGGCACACTGGGGGGTCACGCGGTCGGGGGCATGACGGGACGGGACGAACAGATGGGGGTGAGGTGCGCGGATGGGGGCGGGTCGAATTGAGACGGACGGGGCGGGTTGCGAGCGAGTCGTACGGACGCGACAACGGCGCGATGTGCATGCGGGCAGGGCGAATTAGCACAGGGAGGCAGACTATCTAGGCGTGCGCAGAAAATGGCTGTCCGATGGAATTCTGTCCCGTCGGATGTCCAGGCGCCAGCACGTCCCATTAGTTTTACGTGTGACTCTTGATACCTCTCAAGGACCCCAAGGCTCTATTACCCAACACCAATATACTTCATAATCTACCATGATACGAGGCAAAACCTTTGGCCTGGCCAAAGTTAAATTGTTTTGCTTGCTGTTCTGTCCACGGATACTGCTACAAGGCCATGGCCATGGCCATGGCCATGCATCTTCTATCTGTAAATAAGGAAAGAGGGAGAAAGGTTAGAACCTCTGTGCCTGTACTTGCAGTGACGTTGTGAAAACTGAAAAGCGTGCATGGTCTCTGCGGACCACGGGGGGCCATCTCGGCAGAGAGGTACGGGTCCAGACACGGTCCTTTGGTTTCTTGTGCCTGTAGCGGACGGCCCCACGCACGGCTGCTGATGCTGATCACCCACAAGGCCACAAGGGATTGTTCCACGAGTTGTGGACCTGACCATGACGTGACCTACACTTAACGCCATGTACGCTCGCTCTATTTTTTCCCCCTTTTCCTTTTCCTTTTGTTTTTCTTGTTATTATCGCTGTCCGTCACAGTCCTCTACTCCTCTACTGCTCCGTAATGCACTGCGAGCCCCCAACGAAAACTGATCATGTGCAGAAGCTTTTGCTTCCTCTCTGATTGCATGATACCCATGAAAATACACATATGTAAACTCTATCTTAATAGACATGTTCGAAAGATTGAGCCGACAAATTCCAAATTTAACAAAGTCACCAAAGATATCTCATTGTCGACGAATGTGTTGTTGTCTACCACTAAAAATCGCTATTAAATTTAGGGAAATATGATCAGCCGTGTCAAAGACAAAAACTTAAATCTATTGAACAGGTTCTGCAACAAAGAACCGAGTGAGTCATGCTTAATTCACGTGCAGATGCTTTGTTAATTACTCGAGCTATCCAAGCTCTTCCTTTCTTTGTTTTGCTAATAAAAGAGAAAAACTACGGTAACATGGACTCTTATTTAAGCTTATATATCCGTGGCAATTGCAAATTTAGCATTGGTTTGTTAAACCTTTAATGCAACCTTAGAATTGCGTGACCATATACTACCTAGAGCTGTCAGACATTTTTGCAAAAAAAAAAAAAATGTGGGTAAATTTGCAGATAACACCTTGCATTTTTGCTCGAGTTGATTCGTTAATTTGTGCCCTTGCAATTCCCATGCCACCAATCATTTCCTCCGGTCGCAGGCAAGGCCAATCGATCTAGCGAAGCCCGACTCGGACAAACTGTATCTGCCAGCAATGATCCAATGCATGACGTACGGTACGGGTATGGCGCATGAGATGAGATGGAGCCTGCAGCAGGTAGAATAGAAACTAACGCAGCCCGGCCATAAACATTCTTTTTCACTATTTATTAATCAGGTGTAATAACGCTAGAGCTTGTGCTAGCTAGGTATCTGCAATACACAGTATATATATGCTCATGTTTAATAAGAGAGATAGATACAATAGTTGTTACTACACATGTGCGTTGTGCCTGGTTGGACGCGTACGGACTGCCAAATTGCCATATAGGATTAGGATGTGATAAGATTGATTGGGCTCTGAAAAAAACAAGTTGGCTTTTGCTTTGCAGTAGTAAGTGGTTGGTGAGCAACCTGAGGGAAAGGGAAGAAAAGCAGGGCCCAAGGGAACATAGATAGCTGTCCCGGCGTGTTGCTGTTGCCCATGCTTTTCTGTTCCCTTTTAATTTAGTGTCCTTAATTGCACCGTAATACTAAGATGGCATGCATGTCAGCAGCAGCATGTGTAATGCTTATTTAACCACAAGTTCGTAAGAATGGTAGTAGATGGATCGAATGTTCCTGGTCAATGCGTTCATTATACATGCAAGTGCAGTACATTGGTCGTATATACTACTAATAACCATTAACCTCAGTAACCTTTGATGATCCTTTGTATATATTATCCCAATGTATTCAGAAACACATTGTCTGCAACTGCATCATGGGTCACATGTCAAGGAACAACGCCCACACACATTTAGTTTTTTTTAGAGAAATGAATAAAGTAACGCAACGCTTGCTCATGCTAAAAAAACAAAATAACACAATGACAGAGGGAGAGAGAAAGAGAGATTACTGCTCTACTACTCTTGATCCAGGCAAATTTTGAAAAAAAAAACATGCACCTATACAACTTACAACTCACAATTCACAAATTTATATATGTGTCAACAAAGAGTAAAGAAAAGAAAAAGGCAAAGACAAAAATGAAGACGCAAAAATAAAGATACTATCAAAACTCAAACCAAAATCTACCTAATTAAATTACACCGCCTCTCCGATTATTTCCCTTACAACCCTTCCCATCATGATCAACTACTCCATTGCCCAAATATAATCGCATATCTCGCAGCTACCTCGCTGATCGATCAGATCATCATACACAACCTTGCTTTCTCCCTCCCTTGCTGCAGTGCGCCAAGAAGAATCCAAATGATTTCATCCACTATTTCTTCTCACTATAATGTTGATCGCCATCGCAACATGCCATTGTGAATTATTATTTTTTGTGATGGAGATGAGGAGACGATCAATGGAAGTGCTGGTGGTCGGCCCACGGCCAGAACGGCGGCGGCTCGTCGACGCCGCACAGGAGGTTGCCGAAGCTGGCGGTTTCCACGGCGCCCTGGATGCCGCCGCCGTTTCCGTGCGGCTCCAGCTTGGGGCCGGAGGTGTGCAGGAGCTGATCGATGTCCACGCCAGCAGCAGCGGCAGCAGTAGGGCGGCCGCCGATGGAAGGGTAGAAAGGGATCAAGCCGCCGGCGCCGGCACCCGCGGCGTGGTGGTGCTGGTGCGTCGGCGGCGGAGGGTCCATGGGGCCGTCGGACGCCGGCGTGCGCGAGATGTCGAGGTTGATCTCGGAGCTGTTCTCGCTGCGGTTGCTGCAGGACGCCTCCGTCTCCTTGTTGAGGTTGATCAGCTCCGACGAGCCTGCCTCCCTGCCGCCCTTCAGCGCCACTATCTGCATCAGAACCGATCAATTGTTGACTGTTAGTAATATAAATGTTCTGACCCAGACCCAGGCACAATGCAGCATACAATGGGCATCTGTTGATGCCAAGTTCCAGAGAGATGATCATCTAATCAGTGATCACTACTGGTTCACTGCAACCTAGTAGCTAGGACACTTGTTCTTGCTACTAGCTGCTGGTAGTACAGGCTTGATGCGAGATTCTTGGTACTACTGCACGGCACGGTCCCAACTGAGTGAGTATCGTAGCGTCTGATAAAAAACAATCAGTAGTACGTACAGTACATTTGCAAGCACTCGGATCCCAATCATACGAGTACTGATTGTGGCAAAAGCTGTGCAACGTAGTACAATGCGCACGTCATTTGCAGTGCAAATCCGACGGAAAAAGCTTTAAACGCAAAGGCGCACACAGATGACAAATGCATAGGAGTACGCTCTGCGACGAGGCACAGAGATGACAGGTGCGGACCGGGACCGGGACCGGAACGGCCATGATGAACCCATTGACTCGACGCAGCTCTGCCTGCATATTCTGCTGCTCACCTTTCCAAAAGCCACTCTCTCTCTCTGCCTTTTGCAGTTGCAGCAGCAAGATTCCACAAAGGCAAGCAGGGCAGGGGCAGGCGGCGGTGGTACGTGTACGCGCGCAGGCAATGAGGAAAAGGCAGCAGCGCCCAAGGCACAGGCAGGCCGGGGAGGGCGACGCGTCCAACAACCTTTTTCTGCTGCGTGCACTGAAACCCACATGGATCCCAGCTGAGCTGAGACGTCACGAACCAATCATTGAGCTGGGAAGCCAGCCATGGACCGACCCACGCCCGGATCAACATCGCGATGCGGATCACAGTTCACGCACGCAGAAACGCAGGCACGCGGCTAGCCTAGCTAGATCCGGGACGGTCGCGACGCGAGTAGCTCGCCGGGCGAAAGAGATGAGGTGGTGATCGAATTGTATTGCACGGTGTACAGAGTACAGACCTCGGCCTGGAGCTTCTTGTTGTGGGAGAGGAGGGCGTCGTTGTCGGCCTTGACGGCGTCGAGCTGGCGCTTCAGCGCGTCGTAGTCCTTCTCCAGCTGCTTCGTCTTCCACCGCGCGCGCCGGTTCTGGAACCAGATGGCCACCTGCCGCGGCTGCAGGCCAAGGGCACGCGCCAGCTGCAGCTTCCGCTCCGGCTCCAGCTTGTTCCCGAGCTCGAAGTTCTTCTCCAGGGTCCGCACCTGCTCCACGTTCAGCCGCCGCTTCTTCTCCCCGGCCTGGGAGCCGTCGTCCGACATCTCGTCCTCGTTAGCGCCGCCGCCGCCGCCGTTCACCTCCTCGCCTCCGACGACGACGTCCGCGCCGTACATCGGACGCTTCCCCAGCATTGGCGCCATACCTGCATCAACCAACCACAGGCGCCAGCGCATGTCAGGGAGGGACCAGCTAGCGGATGGATCGATCGGATTAGTCGTTGGAGTGATCGATCTGCGCGTGACCTCGGAAGTCTTGGAGGGAGGGGCATTGAGAGGAGGGGAGGAACGGGTTGTGGTGAGGATGAAGGGGAGGAGCCCCAGGGAGGTGGTGGTGCTGTTCTTGGGGGTCATGATCGGAGGGTGTCTGCTGCATTTGGAGGAGGAAGTTTGAAGGGAAGAATGGCGAGGGTGAGGACGCCATGCCATTGCTGGCCATTGGCCTCATCCAAGGAGGAGGGCAAGGCGCATGGGCAGTATTTGAGAGAGAGAGAGAGAGAGAGAGAGAGCAGCTAGCTGTGAGAGGGAAAGAAAGAGAGACAGATAGAGTGGCGAGGAAATGCAATGCAACTATAGCAGGGGTGGTGGTTGTTATAAAAAGAAAAGAAAAACTGAGACTAGGGGTCCCTTACACGACGACATTCACTTTTGCTATAGAAAATGGTACAAAGGTAATAAGAGTTTAGAAGAAAAAATTACTTCATACTCCCTCTGTCCCAAAAAAGAGTCATTCTCGCTTCCCAAAAAGTCGGCAACTTTTAACTTTGACCAAATATATTTAGCAAAATATTAATATTTATGGTACATAATTAGTATCATTAGCTAGACCGTTGAATATACTTTCATATTAAACTTATTTGGAGATATAAAACTTGCACGTATTTTCTACAAACCTAGTCAAAGTTGAGAAAGTTTGACCAGCACGATTCCCATAGCGACTCTATTTTTGAGACGAAGTGAGTATGTTCAAAATTGTAGTTCATTTTATCTTCTTCTGAATCAAATTTCTCTAATTGTAACCAAGTTTACAGAAAAATGCATCACATTAAATTAGTTTCATAAAAATTTACTGGACATATGTCTTGATATATAGCATGTTTGCTTAAACCCGTAGATGTTCATACACTTTTCCTTAAAAATTATTTAAAATTAGAGAAATTTGACTTAAGTCAATACTAAAGTGAAGTACAATTTAGATTGGAGGAGTATATCATACTCCTAAATCCTAATGCTTTTGTATTTTGGGAAAAAATAGCCTAGGGTTTTTTCAATTTCTTTAAGAAAATGATAGTGGGCAGCTGGCTCAAGGGCAAATAAGGAACTAACTTCAAAGGCTAACCCTCAAAATGGTTAGGATCCTGGCTAGATTCTACTGTTCCTTTATCTTCTTTATGTAGAACCTACATTTTCTTGATGCAACTTTTTCTTATCTTTCCGATGTCCTTTTCATTGCTTTATCCTTACTGAATGATCCTCTACCCACCATACAATGCCAACGTACACAATACCAAAAAGGATAAGTAGAAGCCTGTGTTGTTGGTTAATGGTCACAAATGAGGTATAGTATGAAGGACTGTAGAATGACAAGGGATGGTTGGCACTAGGAAAAAAAAATCAACTCAATGCATTGCACAAAATGTGTCTACGTGTTGACAAGAATCTAATAATTACAAATGTTTTCATCGGAAAGCTGCATTGATGATGGCCCAATGACAGTGTACACATGATTCCAACCTGAGGAAGAAATGAGTAGCGTATCTCACTCCATCATAGGCGGCAGTAGCGCAATTATGCGTGCTTTACATGCATCTGAGAGAACTTTAAAGTAGCAAGAGGTGTTTGGAAAGTCAAGTGCAATGCTTGAGGAAATAATGGATTCAGGGCAGCACCTCTATCTAGTTTGAACCCTTTTCATAGCTACTAGATGCTACATAAGCATTTATTAGAAAACCAGGCCGGCCGGGCGCCGTTATATGGGTGTCCACTTTTGGTCCATGCACCATTATTCAGTCATTTGAAGTTCGGATGTTGCGTGCCGAAAAACAACAAGCAGAGCCGGAGCTAGAAACTAAAGGGAGCGGATCAAAATTTCAGAGGGAGAAAATTTCAAAAAAATAAAAGAAAAAATGTATGAAATTGCGTGTGCATAAGAGGGGTGCACCAAGTCTCGCGACTCCCGTCTACAAGCAAGCATGGGTTGTTCGATGAGGTCACGCTTCCTTGGTGCCACTAGGTACGCTGTAATGTACCGACACTCATGGTCTAAGACACGAAGTGAGTGCTACTTGCTATGAAGTGCAAAGCTCTCCTTCCTAGTTGTGGTGTTGTAAGTTATGGTTGATGTCGGCCCTTTGGTGTCCACTATGGGGTCAGAGCCGTTAGTCACTATTGTGTAGGGCTCAACGACAATGAGGTACAATGATTTTTCTAAAAAAACGTACTGTGGTTGCCATGTTTTATACCTATTTTTTTTATAAACTGGATTAATGTTTTGGTAAGCGATGAATTGTAGGAACTCACTGCCCTCCTTTTTTCCGAAAGCGTGCATTGACACGTGCTTCGTTAAGTGGAAGTGGAAAGTTTTAACTCGTTGCCCTCCTCAAAAACGTTTTCTTGGAAAATAGACCCCTCCATCCTGACCGACCCACACGTCTGGCAGTTTGGCGCGCACATATACACACATACGTAGTTGTTGGTACAGCTGACCGTGAGCTAAGCACTGGCTAGCAGCATGCACCAATACGGGGGGCTTTGAACGTTTCATGTGCAGTGTGACGCCGACGGGCGACGGATAGACGATGGATCTGCCCCCACTCTGGACTCGATCCCATATGGATGATGCTGTGCATTGTGGCTTGCGTTAGCGGCTCCTCAGCTCCCACGTTAAAAAAATTCGGGCAGCGAGGGATGGACGGCAGCTGAGGGCTGAGAGTGACAGTACACCGTGCACCGCGCGTCGCACGCACATGTGGATGCGGCCTCAGATCGGATCGGATCCAGGCGATCGGTGGTGCACGTCGTTGCCGCCGTGCGTGGGCTCGTGCCAACCGTTGATCTGTGACGACCGGGCGTCTGATCGATCGGTTACAATGGCCTGGGCCGGTTCGAGACCAGTAAACGCCAAGAGAGAGAGAGGGATCGGAGACGACAGACGACGATGCGCGGTTGCAACAGGAGGGGCCCGATCGATAGAGGATGGATGGATGCATACAATGCAGCGAGCAAGGCTAGCTAGCCCCACGCACAGCGAGACGTGCAGCGTACATGGCTCATGGGCGTGGGCCCACCATCCGGGGTGGTGCTCCCTGCTAGTGCGAGTGCGAACCGGGTGGCCCTGGCGCTAGTTGGCCTGTGGCGTCCGCGCGAGGCCAGCGGCACATGGCCTTGTTAGTTAGGAGGAGGTGGAGGAGAGAGGCTAGGCGGCCGCCGCGCGCGCGGGGTCGGACGGACGGAGATCCCGTTCGTCCCAGCTAGCTGCCCCATCGCATCCACCTGCGTGCTGGCCGTGTTCCCTTGGATTGGACTGGACACGGCTAGCACTACCATGAACCTCACGTTACGTTGTCCGTCGATGGATGGATGGATGAACCTCACGAATGACACACCGAAACATTCAGACCAACGAATGGCATGTGCATTAGAGATACGAACGAAAACGGCCCGAAAAGAGCTGATTAGAGACGACTCTCGGATCTGTGTGCTGTACATATTTCCTGCTAAATAGTAGGAACGAAGCAGTATTGCAATATATACAAAGCCAAATTTATATGAATAGCTAGCTCTAGGCTGGAATGCGGAATAGATAGATATATGTTTACATAAATATAAATGACATGGTCACGCTAGCCAGCTAGCTAGCTACTTGTGGTGTGTGTGCAGGTAGCGAGTTGCTTTTTGTTTTGTGTTTTTTTGCATGGCAGTGGGTGTGTACAGCGGGAGCAAGGCGTTTGGAACCTTCTCCCGCGCCCAACCCTCACGTGCCACCCACATCTCGCCTGCATGCATGTTCGCCGTCGCCCCCCCCCCCCCCCCCACCCCCCCCCCCCCCCCCCCCCCCCCCCCCCCCCCCCCCCCCCCCTGTATATTTTTCTATGCCATCCACAACTCCACTTGCGCCCGCCCGCCGACGGCGACGGCGATTCCTTCTTCCATCTCCGATTCCCCATGGCATGAGCATGACATGCGCCGCGGTTGTTTAGGAGCACCCCTAAACTACTACTGCCCCTATCTGTGTGAATGAACAGAGGACGTGGCGCAGCATGCTGCTGCTTCCGGCCGTGACAAATGCTGGGACAGTCCGGACAGAGAATGGAATGTCCCAGCAGGGTTAGTAAATAAAACACCCATTGCCATCGTGTTAGATTGCTCACCACGCGACCTAGCTAGCACCACCTTGCAGAGAGTCCTTGCATGCAGCAGAGTCGGGAAAGTAGCATCGCATGCGGTTCATTTACTCTCTCTCTCTCTCTCTTGGGTTCGTCCTACAGCTGGTAACCCAAACATTTCTGAAGAGCCAAGTGGATTACGTTTTAACTAGGTTCAAAAGATTCGTCTTGACATTTACAGACAAACTATGCAATTAGTTATCTTTTTTACCTATATTTAATGCTCCATGCATGCGTCCAAATATTCGATGCGATGGGTGGAAGAGGAAATATTTTGGGTTTGCATGGGAAGTGAACACACTCATATATTAGATTGTTTTCAGCAACCTACGAGAGAGGAGCTTTCCGCTTTCGGTAACGTCATCACAACGATTAGTTTTGGATCGAGTTTCAGTATCTTCGTTTCATTTGGGCCTCTGGCCCATGGCCTGATTTCATTTGGGCCTCATCAGGCTCATTCATCGATCTTAGCTAATTGTGCTCAACCCTAGGCAAAATTTAACCGAGAACCGAAAACCAAACCGAAATAACTAGAACCGAAACCGAAAGAACCGGAACCAAAAAATTCGGTTCCTTATTTGGTTCCTGATATTGAGGAACCGAAATAACCGAAGAAAATTCGGTTCCTACTCTCGGGTAACCGAAAGAACCGAATTACTTGTATTTTATAAGATTATATTTGGTTTATGTGTGGTGTTTTATATTTGACTTGCTATATATTTGTGTTACATATTGCTATTGTTTTCTCATAAATTATTATTAGTAAAAATTAATATAGTCTTGCATGAATTTGCCTTTACAACACGTATATTTATTGCTGTCTTGAGGTCTTCTGAAAAGTTCGGTTAGAACCGGAACCGAACCAAAAACCGTAATGATCGGTTCCGAAAAAAATTTAGAACCGTCGGTTCCTATTTTCTAAGAACCGAATTTCTCCAAAAACCGAGGAGCCAAACCGAAACCGAACTGAGAACCGAATGCCCAAGCTTAATTGTGCTTGTGCAGCGCTCGCCAACTTATCTGGATTTTCTGTCGTTGCCATGTTTAAATTTTGACAACGGTAATGATAGGATGTGGGTGTCCGTCCCTCCAGACGCCCCACACCCGCACTCCGCTCGCTACTTCAAAGCGCATCCACACACCGTCTCCGTGTCTCTCTCCCTGTGCGGGCACCGCCCGGACGCTAGCGCTCGGATCGGATGTCCGGGTGCTAGCAAGTCCGTTTTGACAAACATACATAGTATAAGAGACAAAATCAAATGATAAATCATCATTAGACAACGAGTTCAAATTACATTGCAACCCAAACATGACTTACAAGTTGTGAGGGTGATGTGGGCTAGTTAAGTGGTTTCTAAGCTCAGTTTCCGGTCAAAAAAATAGGGTTGTCTTTTTCGCCTATCTAATAAAAATTATGAGGGCATGCCCTGGAATGGACATCCTTTGTGACAGGATTGACAAAGACTTTTTTTATGAATCCACAGTGGTCACGGTTGGAAAAGGAGATATGGCGGTTTTTGGTTTTCGGCTTGGCTAAATGGAGAATCACTAAGAAACATTGCACCAAGCCTCTTCAAGAAGGCAATAAGAAAGAAAATTTCAGTACAAGATGCACTCAACAACAATGGATGGGTGAAACATGTACTGCCTATCCAATCGGTGCTGGAAATCAAGGAATATGTGGAATTATGGAAGAGATTGGCAAATAACTACAGGAATCCACAGAATGAGGACGAGATAACTTGGAGATGGACAACAAATGGCGAATACACTACTAAAAGTTCCTATGAGATCCATTTCGTGGGTGACTACAACAACTTGAGGATCAACACTATTTGGAAAGCAAAAGCGGAGCCAAAATGTCGGTTCTTCGCATGGACCTTGTTACATGGTAAAATTCTAGCAGCGGATAACCTACAAAGGAAAGGGAAGGCCCAGCGACCTGGTGTGTAAACTATGCAACATCGAACATGAAAGCCCATGACACTTGTACAAAGACTGTCCATACACCAAGAGAGTCCGGGAGATTAGAAGTGGTTAGTGGAATCTGACTCCATACGTACAAGTAGATTTGCAAGGATTTGTGTACAAGTGTTGGCAACAATGGAGAAGCAAATTTGAAAAGTCCAGAAGAAAGAATTTCGATGGAATTTTAACTTATTTTCTGGTGGAATGTTAGGAAGGAAAGAACCGAAGAATTTTTCAACACAAGCAGTTGCAATGGATGGAAGTAGCCTACCCAATCAAGGAAGACATCCAACAGAATGCAATAGCTTTTGCAAGTTTTCAACATGTTTATTGAAGATAGTGTATCTCCCGGTTACTCTATTGTAAAAAAGTATTTGCGTAGTGTTTTATTTTATTGCGTAGTGTTTTCTGCTACTAGAATAGCAGCTGTAAATAAGTGTGTAACTTGTTTATTTTTCTCCTACTAATATATTTTCGACAAAGCTTTTGCCGATCGTTACAAAAAATAAATAAAAGTTACGGCAAAACTTGTGCCATCCTTAAAAAAGACTTGACTTGCTAGGGACTGTGAGGCGTCTGCCGAGAGGCCGAATCAGGCAAGCAGGGCGCAACATCGGGGGCTCGGCGGCGACGTACTAAGGGCATGTTTGGTTGGCAGCTGCCTGCCCTCAAGATGAGATTCAGAAGCTGGCGATGATTCTCCTAGTATTTTGAAATGAAATTTCGGAATGAAGTTCTTATATTTGGCGATAGCTACTTGTCCAAATTCTCTTGATAATTTTTCCTGCACCCAAAGCTGCACGCGTATATGTGACTACGTGCAAGTGCTACAAAAGAGAGGCTCCAAAGCCAGAGCCCTGTCCCCTGTGAACAGGGTCCTCGAATCAAGGGCAGCGGAATGCGTACAGGAAAAGCAGCGCGAAAAGGGAGAAAAATCAATGATTGTTTGACTAGCACGGCCCTAAACCAAGGTTAAATTCACCACTAGCTGCTGCGACTATAAAATTAAACAAACAAAATGAGGGCCATTCTCCAACTAAAAAACACATGGCAGACCACCATTTGAATTTCCCTCCAAAAAGTCCATACTCCCAAGACTGAATGTTCCAAAACCAATTATCTTGAGGAAAAGAGAATGTTCAGCACCTCCAAGTACTGTTATTCTTTTTAGGCCAATCACTGCATCGGACAGACTATTTCGTGCACTTGTGGTAAATCTCAGCACTTATCAAGTCCTAATCTCACTGTTAGTTTTATATACCCAATGGCAGAGTACTATAAAGATCCTAAACCCCAGAAACCCCGATCCCCAAAGATCAGTCTCCAGCTCATCCATCCACTGCTTAGAAGTTAGCAGAACTCAGGAGCAGTCTGCTCCTGGCTGCTTGATCATATTGGCACCCTGAAGTGAAACTAGCCACTGCCATTGTCCACTTGGCGTTTTGGCCGTGTTCATTGGCACCATGGGGTGCACCACCTCAAGGCAGGCCCGTCACGACCTCCGGTACTCCCCGTCGCCGCTGGGGGCGCTGACGCGCAGCCAGTCGTTCCCGGCTCGGTGCCCCAGCGACGTCGGAGTCCACGTGGTGCGGCTCACGTCGTCCACGCTCGGCTCCCTGGAGCTGGACAAGACCCTGCCGCGGGCGCCAGAGCCCGCGGCAGCGCGCGCCCCCACGAGGCTGGCGCCGCGCACGCCCACCGTGACGCCGCCCAACGAGCCCGAGGACATCGACGCGTGGGCGCTCATGGCCGGCCTCGAGGACCACTCGCCGCTGCTGGCCGCGCCGTTCGGCCGCCACTCCTTCTCGTTCCCGGTCGCCACGGTGCCGCAGGACCTGACGGCGTCCGCCAAGGTGACGCCGCTGCCGATGCGTCGACCCGACGCCGCCCTGACGAACGGAGGCGAAGGGAAGGCGCCGCCGCCGCCGCGGAGGGCGGTGCTTTACTTCACGTCGCTGCGCGGCGTGCGCGCCACGTACGAGGACTGCTGCCTGGCGCGCGCCATCCTCAAGGGCTACGGCGTGCGCCTCGACGAGCGCGACGTGTCCATGCACCGCGGCTTCCGGGACGAGCTCCGCGGCCTCCTCGGCCTCGGCGGCGGCGCGATCGCCAAGTGCTGGGCGCCCGCCGAGCCCGCCGTCCTCCCCAGCCTGTTCGTGGACGGAGAGCTCGTGGGCAACGCCGAGGAGCTGAAGCGGCTGCACGAGGCCGGGGAGCTCGCGGCGAGGCTGGCCGGGTGCGTGAGCGCCGCGGCGGCCGGCGCACACGGCGAGGCCGGCACGTGCGAGGCCTGCGGGGACGTGCGGTTCGTGCTCTGCGAGGTCTGCTCGGGCAGCTGCAAGGTGTACGTGGACGACGAAGACGAGCCGGAGGAGGAAGGCGACGAATGCGGCGACGACTCCGGGGCCGGGTTCCGGCGGTGCACGGAGTGCAACGAGAACGGCATCGTGAGGTGCCCCGTGTGTTGCTGCTGAATGCTGAGCCGAGACGTCCGCGGAGCTGGATACGTGACGCGACGTGACGTGAACAATTTTTTCCCCTCCCCTGAGTGCACCAATTGGGTGTGGTGCACGCTATAGCCCCCGGGGTTTTGTGAATGATCTTCTGTAATCTTGCGTGCGAGATCAACGGCACGCGGCGATCGTGCTGTCAGTGTCTGGATCCGATTTCTGGATTGCATTGCATGTTAAGAGATGTCAGTGCTCCATTGGTGTTTCCAGAGGAACCAAGTTCTCTATCTACTCCTTCTAGTCCAAATAGTCCAATATCGAACCAACCAGATCTGTTGCCGGCCACAGCGGCAGTGGACTGCTTCGCCCTGGACGCGTTCCTCCTTTTGGTTTTTGCCCGCGACACAAACGGTGGCCGTGGGCCGTGTTGCCAGGTTGGAGCAGTTGGGAGGCGATTCAAAGCCGGCGCGGCGCGTTTTTGTATGCGACAGAGCAAAAGCGAGGCGCAGGAACGGGACAACTGGAGCAAAACAAGGCGGTTGCATTGCTGGGACCCAAAATCTCAAACGGCGGACAATACACAGTAGGAGTAGTATAGGCCTCTAGCTCTAGACCAATCATCAGCATCATCGATCGTCCAGTTGTACTATACTGCACATTGATTGATCGAATAATTCTTTTGTTTCTCCCCTGATGATCGGTCTGCTGTAGCTACACACAAGACAGTGACACAGCACAGGAGCCTTCACAACGCACCAGCCTTAACTGACCTATCGCTCCTTACACTAGCTAATAGCACCAGCACAGAGACCTGACCAGACCTTGGTACCAACTGGTGCTGGATGCTCACCTTCACCTCCACCTCGCCACGCCTATCGACCACACACAACAAAAAGCACACAATGGTTTCTCGTTTCGCCTGCTTCTTATTCTGTTCAACTTTCAACATACAACAGATCTTGCACGGTTGGGTTGTGTCACCGTGCCGTGCTCCGGCGATCGGCCCGGGCTCGATCAGTGACCGCCCGCGCTGACGGCCCTGAACTGGCGCTTGGAGATCTTGGGCAGCAGGAACACGCCCACGGCGCCGCCGATGAGGGCGAACCCCGACGCCACGCCGAACGCCGGGATGTTGCCCTTCCCGAACAGCGCGTCCCACGGGCCTGCGCCTAGCGCGATGATCACCTGGGGGATGACGATGGAGATGTTGAGGACACCGGTGCACAGCCCCTGCCCGCCGCCCTTGGTGGCCGCTAGCTGCGCCGTCACCGCGAACGGGACGCTGTACAGGATCTGCATTGCACAAAAGAGATCGATCGATCAGGACACCCAGTCCAGTGACGTGGCGTGGCCGTGGTATGCATCCGGTGGTGAGGCCAGGTGCTTACGGCGAGAGGGACTCCCAGGAAGGCGAAGAGGACGAGGCACACGGCCTTGATGTTCGTGCTTGCGGTGATGGCGTCCTGCACGTATCCGTGGTAGTCCTTGAGCGACCAGTAGCTGATGAGCGCGGTGGCCGCCATGGCGACGCACACCATGAAGTTGCTCGTCACCCACACCACCCTCGGCCCGAGCTTCCGGCACATGGGCTCGATCAGGAATGAGCTGAATCCTAGAATAATCTGCACGTACGGTTCACCAGCCTTGTGGTCAGCTATCTATTCCTACTGCAGGACAGAATTTGCAACGTCTGCCATCTGGAAATGAATGAAATGAGACTGAAACTTACCGAGTTGAGTAGCAGCCCGAATGCGCCTACTCTGACGCCTTCGTTGAATGCCGAGATCTGAGCATTGGTGCCCTTTGGGTCGCCGTGGTAGATCTCACGGCCCATCCAGTCGGTGTCGTAGAGGATGAACGGGAACCACGAGAGCTGCAAGGACAATGGATCAAGCGTCAGTACAGAGTTCGCCATGGCCGTTTGATCCATTCAGAAACACTCTGAAACCAGTGAAATAGATAGCGCTCTGTATGGCAATGGCATACCCAGGTGAGGCCAGTTACGAGAAGCACGGACGGCATCCCGGGGGGCAAGTTCTTGAAGCCCTTCAACACTGCAAGTGGCCCGGTAGGTTCAGCTTCAACCTCGCCGTTTGCCTTCGTTGGGAGGTTCTCGTTTCCTCTGTATGGTACTTCCTTAGCGAAGATCAGGGTTACGGCCAAGCATATGACTAGGAACACCTGTTGAAAGACATAAAATGTGTCTGTATTTGCGCATTTTGTGGGAAATAAAAATATTGCACGAATGTTTTCAAGGAATGGTAAAACTTACCACAGCCACCAGAAATGCACCTTTCAGGTTTGCACAGGCTTCACAACAGGCATTTGTTTTGAGGAAGGGAAACCACCTGTATGTGATGATATCAGTGATTCAGACACGCATTTTCAGTAAATCAGTGACGATATCAGAAATTCAGAACGCGCATTTTCAGTAAACAAGTTTCCAGAATAGAAAACCAAATAAAGGTTTTATGTAGGAGTGGTGGGCTTACTTGTGCCAGTTGTTTGTGGAACCAGAGGAATAGCCTAGGATGTTTCCCAGCGCCATCCAAGAACAGAAGATTGAATTAGCTGCACTAGGCCCATGATGACCTGTTGAGCGAAGAAAAGTAATTGCAAATCAGATCTGTTCACAAAGTCCACTTATGTCACAACAAGTACTAATACTGGCTAACCAACAACTGTTAAAAAAAAATCCTGAAATGAATTAGCCGAGAAAGTTACCGCACAAATCAGCCATCATAGCACGTGCTGGACCCTAACAGTTGGATGGAAAATGTCAGATTTACAATAGTGTGCTTTCCAAACTGCTTAATCTGAATTATTGATAGAAATGCACTCACTTGCACAGTATTGTTGGAAAAGTCAAGGAGCCAAAACCCCAGAACATATACAATTGCAGCATGCCAGCGAGGACCATGATAGAGACTGTATTGCACATCAAGTGTCAGATTAGTTGCTAATGATACTGACACAATACAAAGCAAAAGGTAAAGATATACTACTATGCGGCAGTAGCCGCCAGAGCAAAGCAGTTTGTTTACCTGCAATGTTCCTTTGTATCCCCTAGAGCAGCTCCGATGTCTGACGAAAAGCCAACAACAATGACCTACACAGCATGAACTGGAAAACATTAATCGGGAACATTGAAGAAAAAACAGGGAACAACTGTGACTATAAAGTTGCAGTTCCAGCTTCCTGGAAAGGCCCTGTTCTGCAGGTCATGTTTCTGCTTGTTTCAGCTTATTTCAGCTTATTCTCTCTCACATAATACTATTGAATCAGCCGAAATCAGCCGGCTTTTCCACCAGCCGAACCAGCCCAAAAGAGAGAGTGTAAGGTTCAGAGGTTCTCACAGCAAGGCTGATGAGAATACATCCTGTCAGGATAAATGGCCTCCGTCTTCCCCATCTTGCTGTACACCTATCACTGTACAGGCCAACCAACGGTTGAACCTGCAGGTAGAAGGAGAGAAATTCTTGGATAAGTACCTCAGTAATTAAGGTGAAAAATAACAGTAAAAGCAGATTACTGTATTAGAATCGAGTGGTTCCCGTGCTCACCACTAAGCCAGCAATAGGACCGCATAGCCACATGAATGAAGTGAGGGCATGTGAAAGCCCCAGAGTCTGCACACAGATATAGGTAAAATTCAGACATCAGTGATCACTGATCAGACATCAACTGTTCATATATAGGATGAGCATGTAACTAGTAGTTCATTCATACAGTTTAACTTCAGACCAACTAATTCAGTCTGTCTAGCGCTGCAAAGGAAAACTATGTAGTAGTACTTGTAACTGTTTATTCAGAGAAATCAGCCAGTGGTTCTGAAACTCTATTTCTTCCACGGTTCAGTTATGTTGTCATGAAACACTATTTTATTAGCTGGATGGTGCAGCTGACTTGTTGAGGTACTTGAGACCGGACCATATCTTTTTTTTAATGAAAAAAACAGAGGGGAAAGGGAATATATCTGGCCTGAAACTAAAGCAGGTTCCTGTCTTTTAATCTGGCCATTCAGGTTGCAAGGTGCGGTTTGGCAACGTGCCAAATCAAACCTGTCAGATACGCCTGCACATGCACCAACCGGTTCCATGGCACTTGGCTCAACAAGGCTATGCCCTATGCACTACGGCAGGCAGCATAAACTTTATCCAAAGTTGCTCGCCGAATAGGCACGGATATTTTTTTGAACACTAATAGGCACGGATATAAATATTCCATTCGGACAATAATGAATGTTGTCCTTTTTCTCTGTGTGGACGGTCAATAAACAATTTGTTTTCAAACAATCAACGGAAGCTCTAGAACACTTAAATTTTGTTTGCCATATGGAAGGCAAGGATATACAGAAGGCATTTTTCAGCGTGGAGGGGCAGTAGTTGAGCTTTGTTCCTTACGACATATATAACATGTTTATTATCCGCTAAAAAGATTAGGATCTAAAAAACTGTCGCTTTTCTATGCAATTGGATTGAAGCATAACATAACTTAACTTCACCCATCTTTTGGTTGTTCACATGGCAAAAAACTGTGTTCGGCTTTCTAGAACATCCTTTTCTATTATGTTCTTGGCCCTGAAACATTTCAAATCCGACATGATGGACCTAGAGCTTTTATTCTTCTTCTTCTTGTTATGTTAACAAGGAAAGTATGGAAGGTTGCAGTTTGTTAGGGAGGACCATACATAACTTGTGGTCTTTGCTTTGGAGCTTTGGACAGGTTTCCTTATCCGGCCGCCGGACGGGTTGTATGCTTCCGGAACTTCTGGCTGGACAGAGAATTCATTTGACGAGAGAGACACCGACCGACCATGCAGGCAGGCACCGTCTTCCTTCCTGCGTCTTTTCGGGAAGGCTATCTGCTATTCTGCTTCGGTCATGCTAGGGACTGAAGGAGTAGCTACTGGCACTGGCACATACGAGGTGTCAGATTAAATACTGGCACGTAACAATACTCCTAGGCTAGTAGTACTGCCGTGCACAGAAATGTTTTGAAAGGATTGAGGCCATGGCCTTGTTTACTTCTCATGCCAACCCAAAATATTTCATCTTCCGTCCGTCACATCGAATCTTTCGACGCATGCATGGAGCATTAAATGTAGGTAAAAATATAACTAATTGCATAGTTTGTCTGTAAATGTCGGGACAAATCTTTTGAGCCTAGTTAGTTCATAATTGGACAAATTTTGCCAAATAACAACGAAAGATGCTACAGTAACTTTTCGTCTACTTTTCGCGAAGTGAACACACCATGTTTAGTTACAAAAATTTTTAAGATTCCCCGTCACATCGAATATTTAACACATGTATGGAGTATTAAATGTAGATGAAAAAAAACTAATTATATAGTTTGGTAAAAAACCATGAGACGAATCTTTTAAGCCTAATTAGCTAGTCTATTGGAGACTAATTAACAAATACAAACGAAAGTGCTACAGTAAACAAAGCCAAAAATTTTGGCGAACTTAACACACCGTGACTTTTGTACGAAAGAAGAAGAAATTGTTGTTCAGAGCTCGAGGTTCAGACTAGCTCTACGCCTCTACGGCAGTAACTGGTGCAGAGGAAAAGTAGGCAAAACACATATATTGGGTGGCGGAGCAGGAAATAAGGGAAGCAGGATTTTAGTTTAGGCAGTGTTTAGTTCCTTCAAAATTTCAAAAATTTTACAAGATTTCCCGTCACATCAAATCTTTGGATGCATGCATGGAGCATTAAATGTAGGTAAAAAAAATAACTAATTGCACAGTTTGTCTGTAAATGTCGAGACGAATCTTTTGAGCCCAGTTAGTCCATGATTGAATAAATTTTACCAAATAACAACGAAAAGTGATACAGGAACTTTACACACACTTTACAACCATCTAAACACACCCTTAGTTTTCGGCAGAGGACAATTAATTTGTGGCCAAGGAGATGCATGATCGATTGATCGATCACCTGTGATGAAAGATGCATCGCGGTGCATCCAAACACGTACGCACGCGATGCATCCTTCACGAGTGATCGATCGATAGCTTCCAACATAATGTAAACAAAACCACCCACATCAAGTAGAAACAAAGTGTAAGTAGCTGTCAGCGGCAAGTTTGGCCACACATGTACGTGCTGACGATTCTTATTCTCGGTGAACGTACTACTCTACCTTTTCCCCGTGAGTTTGACGAGACAAAGACAACTTGAAACATCCATTACATTACGGGTCATCGAAAAGCTACTAAAACTTTTTCAAATTCAAACTACTACTCGATTACATATGTATGGGACCTTATTAGGTTCTATAAAATGGTTGAAAACATGCATCATGATCGCGGTATTATATATATGTAACCATCATTTGCGAGCAGAACTGTACGTATGTACGTATATACGCGAGCGTGTTCAGGTTCGCAGCAAGCGTATGTCGGCACACGGAGCTCGCCGTGCTGCCGCATACGCACGCACGCACGTACGCGGACGCGGGAGCGCGGCGCACGTACGCCAACATATATAATATATTCATTTTTATTTGATCTCGTACATGCACACGCATGCGCATGATGTTGGTAGTGACGAAGGATATGTAGGTTCGACGTCTATATACCTGCACGTAGGGCGTCAGGAGGGAGAGCTGCAGCGCCCAGCCGTACTGCACGCCGCCGGCTACCATGCCGGCGAGGATGAGCCTGCCGAGGCTGATCGGCGCCACGTGGTCCGCCGCGGCCGCGCCGGCGCCACCGCCGGCGCCGCGGACCCCCACCGACAGCTCCAGCTCGCCGTCGCCGCGAGCCATGGCGGGCGCGAGCACACGCACGGGACCTCGGTCGGTGCAACCACCACCGAGCTAGACGATCGCCCTGGGGCTAGGATCGGTGGACGGAACCGGTCGATCAGGCGGCCGAGCGAGAGAGATTGTCGGATTAACCAGAGCGCGCGGGGGGGGGGGGGGGGGGGGGGGGGGGGGGGGGAGCAACGAAGAAGAGAGCTTTGGAAGGCGCAGGGCTCTCGGGAGACAGACGAAAATGGAAAGGGCGAGCGGGAAGGTGTGGGTGTGGGTGAGGAGGAGAGCGAGGTGCGCTGCCTCTGCCTGAGGAGAGAGCGCGTGGAGTGAGGAGACGTGAGGTGTGGGTGTGGAGCAGGGGAGATGGAGAGGCATTTAAAGCCGTGGCGCGTTGCCTGTGGCCCGGTCCAGCCCAGCCCGGCCCGGCCCGCGGCCTGGCGTGCGCGGACTACGCTAGGCTATGCGATGCGAGCCCGCGGGCGGATGCGGCCACTCGTTCCGCCATCCTACCCGCCATCACTCCCCAGGGCACAATTACTAGGGCTGCACGCCTACGACATTGGCCCACAGGGAAGGCAGGAGGATGCTGCAGGAGTGCCTGCCTGCCTCCTTATCCATCTGCCGCCGCTGCCTCCAGATCGTCCGGTCTAGCTTCGCCAGGCTGTGCGAATCCTTTATCCCCGGGTGCACCTAGCGATTCCACTACAGTTTCGGCCGTGCAAACTGCAGAGGCGCCGCCCGGATCGCGTGTGGCTGCGCTTCATGTTCATTTGGCTGGCTGAACTAGTGATCTGTCCGCGTCGTCACTAGAGAAAACGCACAACCGTAGGTCTTTTGTGCATGCTCCAGTCTCCACTGCGTCTGCGTCTGCGTCTGCGTCTGCGTCTGCGTGCGTTCGTCCAAGCAGATGAGAGTGATGTCCCGGGGATGGATGGAGTGACACAATCACCGAATCACGTACGCCGCACAAACCGCAAGCCTGCTGCCCGAACGGGAGCTTCAAGCCAACGTACGTGTGCAAAGCATCGTAATCAGGGGCGAATCCAAAAAAACTGAGGCATTGATGTCATTGTATAATAGTCTTACTAAAATCATAGGATCATCCCTTGCACAAACAGCGTTTACAAGATAATTTGGCCAAACTCTCATTGCTGTCAGATGACATCAATGCTTGAATCGTGGCTTAGCACCTGGTCGTAATACATGTGAAGTGGCTTGCGCCATTGTAGCCTGCTAATTTTGGCGTCCTCGTTGATCTTGTCACGGTGCACGAATGAATGATACTCTCTTCATTTCAAATTATTGCAAACCATTTTGGCTTTTCTAAATATAGTTTTTACTATATGCCTTGAGATAGCGTATATACCTCTACGTGCATAGAGAAAACCATGTGTTTAGAAAACATGGCGAGTATATTTGATTGAGCCTTTCCAATGGATATGCACGTATACAGAGCTTTTTTTTAATAGGATACAACCCTAGATAAATTGCATAGGAAAAAGTGTTGTCTCGGAAAATTGAAGATTATTGCGGGCTAAATATATCTACAAAAGGTACGTTTGAATGGAGTTTCGTGCCTTAGGACACTAATATAGAAAAAAATACTATCAGAGCTGCTTGTACTATTCATTTTCTTTGTTAAGATGCATCTTATCTTACTGTAACTAACGGAGGTTCACAACGGAGCTCCACATCAATCATCACAAAATTACTACATTGATAAATCATACAAATTTAAAACAACAACATCCTACCATCAATTTCATTGACTCTAATCATCAATGACAATAGCTACTCCATCAACCTTTGTTCTAGCATGGTTCAAAATTTGAGCTAGATAAGTACTAAAAATTCTATATATAAATTTAGTACATACAACTAATCACAATTGATTGTATTTACTCTATCTATCATTTCATAACACTATGGCCATTTGGGTACTCTATGATCTCTATCCAGATATCATACATTTATCAATTATTCTATATGTGTTTTTATCTTTTACATTGTACCTATGTCGGTTTTTATATATGTATTTAGTTGAAATTTTAGAGAGAAGTTCCTACCAAAATACAATAGGCACTATAGTTTTAACTTAACACGTGGATAACAAAACACAACGACTTATAAGATCAAAGTTGAAAACTAAAATATAGATTCTGATTTCACAAAGAGTGATACAATAAGAGGTGGCTTAAGCTTAGGTTTTAACTAAATACATACTAAAGACCCATATAGGAGTGCAATGCAAAATATGACAACGGGCAACACATATCACAATATTACAACTAGAAACCCTCATAGAGCCACCACAAAATGTGCTACAAAAAACAAATATTAGAAATCCTCGTAATACTCAAAACCTCTTCTAGCAAAAAAAATTGGGCTGACTCAAATCATCATAGAGAATAATAATCCATTCTATTTTCTAAAAAATGCTCACTTTTGTCACTATAAGATATATGAATGACCTCTTAAATTTATGTCTAAAACTGCCAAACCTAAACTTGATTTTAAATTGTCTACCTATGACATTACGAGTTAATATAAAATAACCCATTTAATGTGCATCAAAATTACATACATTTGTTGTTACATAGAAACCACAAACTAAAATGTCCCTCAAATCGACATCTAAATTACCATTGTAAGCTAGTGTTGTTATGAAGATATTAAACAACCATAAAAATATAATATATATGTTTCTTACCCAATTATACCGTCATTAAATATAGATACTATGTATACCAAGTACCTTAGTAACAACAGTTTTGGGTGATCCTAAAAATCATTTAAAATTGTGTTAAAATTCTATAACAATAAATTTTATAAGGTTTTACTTTACATAAGCTTATACATTTTGACATATCAATACTGCTAATCTAATTGTAAGCACTCTACTTTATAATAGAACAACACTGCTGCACATATAATTCTTTTACATAGGAATTTCAACATCTTGAGCACTTGTTTATGCCATTGTAGAAACTAAGAGTGGATTCCAGGACCAAGAATCTTTTTTTAACGACACACAAATGAGAATTTTCATAAAAGATAAAAAATAAAGCATTAGATTTTGAACTTGACACGACAACTAATATTATCAAAATTTGGAAGTCAAAATATCAATTCACGAGCTGGAATGTAACAAGATATGGTATAACTTAAGTTAAGATTTAACCTAAATGCACATTAAAAACCCATAGAAATGCAATGTAATGATGAAAATAGATATAAGTAATTGATATATTTATCACAACAACAAAAAAGAAATTATAGAGCATATAAATGGGTATTATGTTAGAAAATGAATACAAAGAGATTAAAGATAATCAATTCTAATTATTTGCAGGTGCTAATTTATTCACTAAATTTTTAATCCTTGTGTACCATAAGCCTCTAGGCAGTGCTGGAGCAGAGGTTGATTGGCTAGTTAATAATTAATAAATGGTATAGCCCTCCCCATTAAGTGCTAACTAATTGATGTTTGATTGGTTAAATATAAAATGTAGCCACATGGCTTTCGTCCATAGCAAAGCACAAACATGAAACATGTTTGCTCATATAGAGTAACTATAAAATCTATCATGATCGAATAAAAATCACAAAGCATAAATGCAGTATGTATCGTGTTAGAAAAAGATGTACAGAGAGATAACACAAAGATAAGCAATTTGATTACTTATATGGTAATAAATTTATCTACAAACTTTTAATACTTATGTCTCATGAGATATTTAGAGCTAGTTGTTACATATATAGTCTACCTAAGAATATTGAAAAGTTTAGAATATTGCTCCTTTTCTTAGTTAATAAGAATACCAAAAGAAAAAGTTATTTCTGATAATAAGCATCTAAGTGTATTTAATGGAGGCAATCCAAAAAAGATGAAACAAAATATCTTAAAAAATGCTAAGTTGGGGTAGGCCATTTTTGCAAAAAGAAAGGAGCCTAATAGTTTATGACGATCTATTCCGTTGCTAGTCGCAAGTTAATGAAATGAAGTGGATATGGATAGGGCCAAAAGCTTATTATTCGTCGTGAATATAATGCGGAAGATAGCATCATCATGGCCATCCTTCTGTGAGACCATTGATCGAGAACGTTAAGCGCGCTTGATCAGTGGAGGAATAATCTGACGCAGGCAGCATGGTCTGAAGCCTGGCAGCGAATTTTAGAGGCCTCGGACCCTGCAGCAGTTGCATCACTTGCATGTAGTATGGACCAGGGTGAAAATGATGGCTGCAAATGGACGATTCGTTTGGTTTTTACCCGGGGCCGGAAGTCCTGACTAGTAAGCTAGGACTTGGGTTTTATCTGGAACCGGAAGATCCATGGACATAGGAAGAGGCCACGACATGCGCTTGCAAAGAAGAAAACGATGCTTGAAGGTGTTGCCATCGTCGGCCCCTATTAGTGACAGGCAAAGACGACTTCTTCGTCTAAATCCCTCTACCGTCAACGCTGGGTCCTGGGACCATGAGCCATGAGGACCACAGTCATGCGCTGCAACACGTAGCCTGTAGTCTGTACAGTCGACCGAGGGCTCGGCTAGCTATGGCCATTGCCTCGGTAATTTGGATAGGATCCGGGGGGGGGGGGGGGGGTTTGATAGGATCCGGATGGATTTTTTTTTGATAGGATCCGGATGGATATTGGTTACATTATATTTGTTTTATATATGTTTTGTAGAATCAGAGTCGATATGATATGAACATTATTGTCAGAAACTAATATGAATACCAATTTGTCTCAGTTACAAATACTAATAGATGTGCAATACGGATGAGTTGGATCGAGACAATATCGTCCATAAATATTTCTTCAGACATTGAGCAAAAAGCAGCAGCCATATATCACATGTTTATTTTCAAATTCTTCAAGATACTTTAGTAAAATACCAAAATATTATAATTTCTTGAATATTGAAATCACATGTTTAAATTTTAAGACAAAAGGCTCAAATTTAAAAACTTCCGCAAAAGAAAATCGCAATAACCGGATATTTGTATGTTTCTTAATATATTTTGGGCTTATTAAAATATTTCAGTGAAGAACTTACTCCGTAGTTCGCACTCCCGCATATACTTTAGAAAAGGATAACCAACTCTACTTCACTTACCCTTTTTTGGCTAAAATTTATCTTGGCTACCTTGGTCTTCCAATCCACTCTTCGTTAGTGGAGTCACCACCCGGCGACCCCAGACGACCACTTGTGCTCATCGAGAAGTGCAAAGTAAAGTTTTCTCTATATCCACGAGGAACACCGTATTTTTCTAGATAAATATTTTTGTCTAACAAGAATCGCTCAGGTTTCTAAAAATTTCTGCTTCCGCTACTGTCGCTCTTAATGGATATCTGATTTAACTATCTGAATCTAATATCCTGAAGATGATGCTTTTCTTGTACTCGTATCTGATATCTGAAAAAAAAACTATCCATATATGTATTCGTATTTAATATCCAATAAAATGTCTAGATATAAAAACATGGTACCTAAATCACTCTTAGACTCTCTTCAGTCGACTGGATGGTTAGAAAATATCCATACCGTTTATACTCCTAGCTTGCAAGTCAATGAGGCGAATTATTCTATACCTCTATGTCTCCACAGGTACGTAGAGCCCTGGTTGCCCGTTGTCGACAGTGGCACAGTGCTGTGCAGTGCACAACCACACGTTGTGTGATGATGCCACCGTAAGTCCGAAACACGAGCCACTGGTAGCGAAGCTAGAGCAAATTAGAGGATGGTGCATTTGCCAATTAGATACAGAAACTTAAGCTATAATCATAGTGAAAAATTGATTTACTCAATGATGTTTAATTTTTTCGTGGGTGCATGTGCACCCACTGCCTTGTAACTGCGAGCCACCCCCGCAAAGGCCATGGCAGATTAGCCGCCCCTAGCGCGCCGAGGACAGATCAGCCTATATATTAGAGATACTCGTAGATGTTGTCTCTGCTCTAATACAGCCCAAATGGGAGACGCCGCTCCGGCCGGCCGAGATAAAGCCGAATCCAGTTCGATCTCCTGCATGTGGGTTTGCCCCGCCGCCTTCCACCTCTTGCGGCAACTGATGAGGAGCGCCCATGTACCTGCTCCTCCGACGGCGAGGTGTAGACGACCGCGAGAGAGCATATACAGTAGTGTGTACAGACGGGATAGGAACGGATGAGCTGTCGTGATTTCATTTGCACCTACCTTGGGCTAAAACACCATTTATTTGTGTGCAGAGTAGTTGTTGTAGCGCCTACAAGCTCTGGGTGGTGCTACAGTCTACAGCACTCAAGGATGCTCCAGTTCATCGTACGTGCATCCACTAACTATAGCGGCCACGTAGGTGCCAAAAACGCCAAAATCCAATGCCAGGCATCAAATGCGGTGTGGTCACCTCGCATCACATGCATGGACATGCAGGAGCTCTTGGATCGTTTCTCCCTCTCCTTCCCTCTCTTTTGGACGCACACCAACCTGTCGGTTCCAATTCCAATAGGTCTTCCGGTTCGGTTCAGACTTCAGAGCTTTGTTCTTCTTGGATCACTTGCAGCGATTGCGTTTCTGCAGTGCTCGTTGCAGCGTACAATAATCGACAACCTCTACGTAGCCGTTATATTCTTGATTGATATACTTGTACGCTGTCTATACACTGGTACAATAGTCGTAGTTGGTTGTCTTTTTTGAAAGCCAAGTCCTTTCTGAAATCCTGTAGCTGTTGTTGGAGATATGATGCCTGACGAGTTTTCTGACTTTGAGAACGAACACTGGCGTCTAGCTTCAGAAAGGCGGTGTTCTTTCTGCTCGGAGATGGAGATCGATATATTCGTAGATAGATAACATAACAAAGGGATGGTGGTGGTGGCCTGTGCAGCTAGCTGTCCTGGGAGCGGGAGGGCATATAGAGCTATAGGGACGACGACGACGAGATAAGCGAGGGCAATATATACGGGATAGATAGATAGATAGATAAAAAGATATATCCATCCAACGCACGCATGCGTTGCAATCGCAACCAGATGGAATATGGAAGGCTAGCTATAGTACCTTGGTATCCGCATCTAGCTCGTGGATATCAATCGACAATCATGCACTCCTTGTTGAGAGAGAAGGAGGGCGCGGGCGGAATTCGAAACGGAATAATGAGCAGTCGGCATGCATGAGCTTTATTCAAAGCGCTGGGAATTTGGGATCGATGATGGATTGATTTCGAAAAGCTGATGCAGAGCACCGGATCCATACCGGCGAGATTGGACGCGAGGATCGCCCCGCTGGCCGGGTCTCCTGGATTTTTATTACGTACAGAAACCTGATGCCAAGTTAAATTTGTTCCCTGCTGGACCGGAATTATTTTCTTCCTCCATCCTCTGCAAACAGATCGACAGAGAAATGCCACGTGGGCACAAGCCTTCAAAATTCTAAATTTTTACTTTTCGTCTCATCACATCGAATCTTTAAACATATGCATTGGACATTAAATATAGATAAAAAAATAACTAATTACGTAATTTGGTTGTAAATCACGAGACGACTCTTTTGAACTAAATTAGTCCATGATTGTACACTAATTGCCAAATACAAACAAAAATACTATAGACCTACAGTAGCCAAATTCCAAAAGTTTTTGCATCTATGCAACCCCGGTCACCATCCGGTCCCATACTCCCATTGCAGCGGCCGCTTTCAGCGGCACTGTTACTAGTGCATTGCTTCAATTCGTACCATTGTGAATATGCAGTTATGCACTACTAGCTAGTTTGTCGTGACTCATGCATGGCAAATGGCATGGGACTATGGGAGTTTGTTGTCCAACACAGGAAAGAATGGTCCCTTCTTCCTTCTGGCTAGCTTCCACGAATGGAGGATCACAGGAGCAAGGAACATGCCAAGTTTATTTGTTCCCTGGAATTCGCCCAGCAAGTCAAACCAGATTGAAACTGCTCATGCATGGACATGGCGCCATGGCGGACCGATGATGGGCGATCGGATGATGTATGGACGTCCAACTGGGCTGGTCAACCACATCATCCATCATACATCCGTGCATGCATCTCTCTGTGTTTCGTACTCCAACACAGAGGATCTGAATTCTGATGTGGAGGGTTTTCGCTTCCCGAGGCTATCCAGCGGCCGGTTTCCAGTACCGAGGCCGGAGTTAAATCCGATCCGCCGGACAGGGCCCGGGCCGCCGTGGACGGACGGGATAAGGCTATCCACACTCAGACCTCTATATTCATCCTCTATATATCCTAGTCAGTAAGATTCTCTCCTCTATACTCAATTCTCCCGCACCCATCCATCCTCTATATCATCCTCTATCCACTTTATTTACTGTGGGACCCACTTATCACTTTATCTAAATATATCCATGTGTGATTTAGTTTTGAAGGATTTATTGAGATGAATTTAATGGTGCAATCGAAATTTAATTTGGATTTTTGGTTTGTGAGTTATAGCATTTTTTTCCTTGTTTAGCTAGTGGGGCCGCCACTATAGAGTATAGAGTAAGCACTGTACCACTCTAAATATAGAGTAAGAGAAAGAATAGAGTATCGTTTTAGAGTACGCAGTGCAGCAATTTTTACTCTATATTCATACTCTAAAGCTTTAGAGTATCGGCTAGTCTTAGGCGATAAGGTTCTGCTGCCCGCGGTAGCGCGTGTGCTCGGCGCGCGCCGGCATGGCGGCATCGCCGATGGGCCAGCGGGCACCTCTGCGGCTCGATCGTGATCTCCATCGCCGGCCGGTTCACGCGCACAGACGGCGCGGCTCATTGGCAGGCACCAGCCACCAGGCACCAGGCAGGCCGCCTCGCTCCCGCCCGCTCCATAATTGGATGCCCGGCGCACACGGCTGACCGGCAGTGGCAGACTGGCCTGATCTCCTCTCCCGATAATTGGATGCCCCGCGCACGCACGAATCCTGTGCAGCGCAGTGCGGGCGCCTCTCGTCTCTGCGGCCGATCCGATTCCTTCCAGGGCCTTTTACTCTAAAATACAAAAAAAAAGTTTTCAAGATTTTCTATCACATCGCATATACTGGTATATGTATGAAGCATTAAATATAAGTAAAAAACTAATTATACAATTTATCTGTAAATGTAGAGACGAATCTTTTGAACCTAATTAATTCATGATTAGACAAAGTTTATCAAATATAAACAAAAAGTACTACAGTGTTTTTCAAAAAAAAATTGGAAACTAAACGTGGCCCAGATGGACGGATTGTTGAGTGCACGGCACACGGCGGCTGTGGCGCGCGCGCGGCGCGGTCACTTTCGGATCGGACGGCAGGTGCGCGAATCCCGGTATAAGTATTGTGTGCGCCCCCGATAGCTTACCTTTTTTTTTTTGGTTTTTGGTTTCTGGGATACTTATACCAAAGGTGCCTACAGCGACGACGACGTACGCCGGTACGCGCGCTAGCACCTCAAGTTGACAAGTATTTTTCTTTTTTCGCATTTTGGATTGGATCCAAGAGCTGCTAGCGCGCGCGGAATAAAAAAATGTCACTGCCATGCAAGTATATGCGTGGAGCATTTGAGTTTTCGCTGTAATGCGAGGCACTACTTGAGAGCATATACGTATTCCACTACTCGCATAATAATGAGTGAGGAGATAATTCAGAACACGTGTTCCATTCCACTGATTCCAAGCCGTCATCATGATGACTCTGAAGCGTCTCATATGTGGTACTCGTAAAAGCGGGTTTAAGTGTTGAGCACGCCGAGGTAGCACCTACGTGGGCAAAAGTGACGGGCATTACTCATGAGAGACACGTTGGCATTGAATTTTTAGTGGCGGTCGCACGGACGTAGACAAGGCACATCGCATGCATATCTCTTTATATAGGGCCAACACCTGAGTAAAACCCACCACTTATGATGACCGAAAAGTGAAAAGTGATGGGTGTCCTTCCTCCTATAAGTCATGGATTTAGGAACGTGGCCACACGGGCTATCCTGGCCAGTAGAGGGCGGGGAGGTGGGGGAGACCAGTGCCGGTGGGGGCGGCGGTGGTCGAAGGCCGGGGAAGCGGAGGTCCAGGCGACGATGGCAGCCCCGCGCGCGGAGGTCAAGGCCACTGGAGCCGAAGCTAGGGCGGCGGAGGCCATGGGCGGACAAGGTGGACGGTGCGAGCGATGCCACGCGAAGTGTTGGAGAGAGAAATTGATAAAAAAAATTGTTCCAGTGGGACCCACGAAGCACCGATGGCTAGATAAGCCGTGCGACCACACATAAGTGCGGGCGTGCCTTTCTATGGATCTTAGTTTTATTCGTCAGTTTTTACTAAGGGCTTTCTCAATGCTCAAGCTTGGAGTACCGCCTCAAACGCCACATCCGCACCTATCCTCTATGTCACGGTGTATTGTAGCCCCGCAACACGTTAGGGTCTTACAGACAAAAGTAAGCAGGCAGCAGTTCGGAGCACGTTGACTGCCGGACGGTGGTTGCCCTGCAAAGCGTCAGAAAAAGCTAAAGAAAGAAGAGAGACATCAGTATGGTTTCTAGGAATTTGCATTGGGAACTTGGAAGTTCTGGACCTTCATGTCTACATGTATTCTTGCTTTGTGTTCAAGCTAACAAACGTGTTAGTCCGCGTCGGGCCTCGCCTTAATGCCATGTCAAAAAAAACTAAGCCCACATTCTTTCTCATGAACCATTTCGAAATTGCTAAATCCCTGGTCGCATAAGTTAAGGAGACAAATTAGAACGTGTTCCACAATTCCAAAACATCATCATGACTCTGAAGCTTCTCATGAAGTGGGTTTAACACTACTACACAAATAATTTTACGAGGCAGTGCTATTTTATTAACAGAGGCGTACGGGCTAGTTGCCCGCCTCCTTAGTTGGAGGCTGGGCCGCCCGCCAAGTGACTGCCTCGGTTAATCATTAACGGATGTGGGCGACATAAGGCGTCCACCTCGGTTAATGCTCGATTAATGGCAACCGTCTCTGTTAATCCATTAACCGAGGCGAGCACCCAAAGAAGTCCGCCTCCGTTAATTGATAATTTTCAGAGGCGGTCGTTCTACGCGTCCGTCCGCCTCGATTAATGATTGCACCAAAAAATAATTCATAACTTTTTTTATATGAACTCGGATAAAGACAAACTTTATATTAAAATTGTAGCCCTCGATGACATCTACAACTTCGCAGTTGAAAAGTTTTCGAATTCAAACTGTTTAGGGTCTCAAAATATTGTTGTAAGTACACATATTTTTAAAATTTTAAATTGTCAAACGATCTCAGATGTTGACATGTTCTAAACAAAAGTTAGAGTTCTCGATAGAATCTTCAACTTTGTAGTTGAAAAGTTTTTAATTTGAAGATGCTTAGAGTCCTAAATACGTATTCGATGGTTATAGATTTTGAAATTTAAAATTTAGAATTTCTAAACGATCTCAAATGTTCACATAGTTAGTACCAAAGTTCTAGTGGCCGACTTGATCTACATATTTGATATTGTCAAGTTTTTGATTTAAAGTCATCTAGAGTCTCAAATATGTGTTTGAAATTCACATGTTTTGAGACTCAATTTTTTGAATTTTTCAAACTATCTATGATGGAGATACATCCTACACCAAAGTTATAGTACTTGACAAGATTTAAAACTTTGTATTTGAAAGTCTTTTCATTTGAATTCATTTATTAGCCAAAATATCTAATATAAGATTATGAAATATTGATATAAAATAATAACATATTATATATAGACATAATGAGTGTGTGGTTCAGCGATAAAGGCGTGGTAGTGTTGAGCGCCAGGTCATGGGTTCGATTCTCCAAAGTGGCAGGTTTCTTGATTGAATGCGGTTGCAGTGCCCACCTCCGTTAATCGATTTTGTCCACCTCCACTAAGTTTTCTGTGGTAGCGTAAGTGTTGAGCCTTGGTGTTGCCGTATTGGTGAGGTAGTGTCGGTGTTTGACCATCGATAGCCTGCCACGGGGGTACCCGGGACAGTTGTTTGGACTTCGGTGCGTGCTAGAACTCGACGATGAACGCAGAGACAATCGATTTATATCGGTTCAGGCCCTCGATCGATGATCGAGTAATAACCCTACGTCTAGTCGGCGTTAGCCTTTGCGTTGGATTGATTGTGTTGTATCGTTCGCTGTTACAGGGGTGCCTACAACCTCTTTTTATATCAGTAGAGAAAGCTATGTCGCGGTTACAATCCTAGTCGGATCTAAAGAAGATGTCCTCAACTAAATACAGAAGTTACTTTTCATAGGAGTCTGACTAGTCTGGCCTATTCTATATCAGACTCGGTGTAGTAGACGCTAGATATCTCCTAGTCCCTGCTCATGGGCCAGGCCAGGGCCCATGACTCACAGATGTATTGTTACGGAACCCTGCCGTTCCCGTATCGACAAGCCCCCCGAGCATTTCATGGTTCACTCGAAGACTTCCTTCATTCCGGGTTCTTTCGACGTGAAGCCTTGAAGTGGTCTTGTTTTGAAGAAGTCTTTCAAGTGACGTGCGATTTTTAAACAAATCGCACTCATTGAGTGTAGCCTCCGAGCCTCTTGCTTATTTGAAACAAAAAATTGGAGGGTCTTGAACTCTAGTTGAAAAAACTAAGTCTCTTCTCAAGATATGTACCTGCAGCCCCCGACCATACATCCAAGTTCTTTTTGGTTGTTAAGAACTCGGATGGAGGGTCTTCTGTTGATGTTGGTGGTGATTGGTAGTTGAATTGAATTCTCTGTGGTCACGAGGTTTATAGTGCCGGTATATTCTTTCGCATATGCTTGTTCTTGAGTACTGTTTCTTCACGTGTGTGTCTTCTTGTTACTGCTTTTTGTCTTTTCACTTGTACTTTTGTTAGGCTTATTCTGATGGTGCTTCCAGTCCATGTACACTGCTGTTTTGCCTATAAATACCTTCCTGGTGTGCTGCTTCTATTCATCAGGTGTCTCGCCGTATAGTTTGAAACCTCCGTAGCCATGATTATGGTAGTTTGTGAAGTAGAGCAACCCCCGGGCATGAGTTGTGAGTCTTGTAAGTCTTGTAGAGAGTGGAAGAAGTCTTATGATTGAGATTAGAGATAGACTAATCTCATAGCAGCATTGTACCAGGTAGTACATGGTGGCAAGTGGAAGAAGTCTTGTGATGTGGGACTCGTTCCATCATCCAGTAGCTTCGAGTTGATCTTTCCACACTGCCATGCGACTGTCCGGTGCAAATCAGCGTCTGATCCAAGATCACATCGGGCTTGGGTAGACTGATGTCTGTGATCCTTGCCTAGTCCGAGTTGTTTTGATGTGCTGCTGATATCCGTCTTGGATGCACTGCGTCCTTCCTTTGAAGACAATAGTGTATCCGAGTTGGTTGTCTTCTGCCGTGTTGTAGCTAGGAGCACGTGGCCATTTCTAGAGCCGGGTTCTGCATGTGCTCTTTGTTGCTGTCTTGCTCGTCGTAGTACTGAGTTCGTTGGGTCTTGTAAGATCTATAACCTTATGCCCTTTGTTGGTATTTGTAATAAAAAGTTTTTCTTTCTCCGTTGGTATTGTCTCTTTGTTGTTTGACTGCTTCTGAGTATGGTCCGGGTTGTTTCCGAAGTATTTGGGTTCTCTAGAGGTGTACTGTAATGTATCATGTGAATCTTGTGGATGCTGAGTTCTTTCTGAATTGTGCAATATGTATTACTTCGTTGATGGTGTGGTGTGAACGGATAAGTCTTTGATCTGTCTGTTGCACTGTACCGTTGTGAACGGTTGCTTTACCCATCGTTTCGAATGTGTCAGTTATGGCGGAAAACAGACCGTTGTGTTTCCATGCCGCGTTAAGCGGGCCTGATGGGCCACGTGTTTACCGTTGTAAATCTATTTAAGGGCCATCCTCTTCTTTTTGTTTCTTATTGTAGCAGAACCGACCAATTATACGAAATTAAGTAAGAAAAACACCCGCCAGAGCAGACGATTTAGCAAACTTAAGCCCGTATAACCCGGTAGTTTATGAAATTACGAAGGATTTCAAACCAACTCACATACCAGCCAAGATCAAAATAAGTTTAGTGGTCACCATTACATATTACATAAAAGTTCATATCATAGATACATCGGACTTTAAACATAGTTATTACAAACTGAGTTCAAATAGAAGTAGCGGAAGCCATTTGTTCAAAACCACACACACTCACACGGAGTTCAAGTGCAGTGTCGGCTGATGATCATCTCCACAAAAGCATTAGACGAGATGTAAGGAACGACCAGCTGGTAATTTATTCCTCACACAAACCGCACTCACCCGCTAAAGTGCGATATTGGTCACCGAGTCAACTATTCAGGTAAAATCTCGAGTTCGCTAGGAACCACATGTACCCGGGGGCCGCCCGACTGCTCTTTGGTCTTATCATCGCGCCCCCGTGTCCTACCACACCTGCTCCGGTACAGTGCGCTGCGGGCAATCCACTCGGCCCGAATAATCTCCTAGCTTCGCGGTCGAAATGTACGTTATTCGGCCATCTAAATGTAAAGCATGCGTTCAACATGACCCGAGGCCCAACAACGGGGGGAGAAATGCTCTGGGGCTTGCCTCTCTCGAAGGAGCTCGGACGGTGATCGGGGCACTCTGGAAGTTCCTCAACTTCCTCCTCGTCTGCTTTAGTCACTTCTTGCGGCTACACCTCGAGCTGCTCCTCGGCCTCCTCGGGTACGACAACCGGACTCTCGGTTTACGATCCTGTACGATGCAGGTGCGTAAGTGCTTATGCAAAAGGTTCATCGGATAAAATGAACACAATGAATATGCTTGCATGCAAGGTAGATGAGCATGATTCGCTTTAATGGGTAGAGTATAATACAAATCTCATACAAGGTAGTCAACATCATCCAAGAACATATACTACAAAGGCATGTCATCTACTGCATTCTCTTCTACTACTAACATGCTAAATCAACACATCTCATTGAATGCTTCAAAGATACACCAAAGCTTCACTACTGCCTTAATCATGCATAAAGCAACATTTGATTAAACGCTAGTTAATAATAGGTTTGAATAGCAACATCTATTTTTACAGCATAGAAAAATATTTAAAAATTACCATAGCACAGTACTACCCTAAGTAGACTACCATCAAATTTTTATGGCATTAGGATAAGTGAAATAGCCTACACAAAAAATAACAAGCTAGAACCTAAATATGAGCATAAAAATACTTTGTATTATGAAAAGTATCAAACAACAGATTTAGTATTTTTCTTAGGTTCTACATAGTAAGAAATTAGTGTACCAAAATTATCACATGCATGTTTTATACGAATTTTGCTCTCTAGCAAAAATAACAAAAATCAGCCATTAAAGGCACTTGAACTACACATCAAAATTTTCTATAGAACATGCATGGCCTATATTTTTCCTAAAAAGTACAGTACACAAGAAGAGTAACAAACTTGGTATCATATTTTTCTGAGCTTTCTATGATTTATTATGCATTTCTCAAGAAAACAACAATTTTAGTGATTAAATAAAACTCTACAGAAAAGTGTCACAAAACTGACATGCAATGTTTTTAAACCCTAGATCTAGTCATGAGGATCACAACATAATTTATTTCACCATTTTTGGAGCACAAATGAGTACACAAACATTTCTCAAAGTATTTATTTTTCTCAAATAATAAAGAAAAACAGAAACTCTTTTTCCTTTCTACTACTAGATCGGCCCACAGGATTGAACAGGCCCACAGCCGCTCTCGGCCTGATCAACCGAGCGGGGACAAGGCAAGGCGGCCCGGCTCAAGGCTTCGGCCCACGGCTGCTCTGGCCCAGTGAAGAGCCAGGGGGAACGGCCATGCCACGCCGGTGTTCCCGGCGTCGCGGCAGCGCAGCAGCTGCCAGCGGCCAACGGCCGTTGCCGGCCATGACCAGCACGACGGAGCGCGCACGGGGTCCGTGAGAAGATGGCGAACACGGGAATGTGGCTCAAGGGGAGATACGAAGAGCGAGGGTGCCGGCGGGCGGAGCACGAGCTCGGCGGCTCCGGCCATGGTGGTGCGCGCGGAAATGCTCGATTGAGCCTTACCGTAGTGAAAACGACGGCGTGGTTGCTTGTTCGGAGAAGAGGGGGAGGTGGCGGAGCGTGGCGCGTGGGCAATCGGGTGGAGGCGGTTCACCGGCGGCGGAACGCGGTGGCGGAGGTGGCAGGGCGTGGCGCTATGCTTTGCTCCCGCTCGGGTTCTCCAAATGAAAACAGAGAGAGAGCGAGTGGGGAAGGAATGGAGGCGGGATGCGAGCGTGGTGACTTGAGGTCGAGCACGTGGGGGCCACCGGCATCCACATGGTGAGGGGCGTCAGCATGCAGCCACCACGCGGCGTCGAGCGTCTGTGCGCGGTCAGAGCGGCGCGTCCGCATGCGGGAGAAGGAGGCACGGCGCGAGCGTGGGCCTGGGCCGCGGGGAGCTAGCTGGGCCGAGGCAAGGCGCGGGAGCGGACGCGGGGAGGGGTGCTGGGCCGGCTTTGGCCAGCGGGCCGAAAGGGAGGCGGCGGCCTGATAAATGAGATAAGCATTTTCCAATTCCATTTTCAATGAATTTTCAAATATTAGTTTTCCAATACCATTTTGAGCAAGAAAATGGCATTTTCTAAAAATGGCCCAAAAATAAAAGTTCCTTAGAATTTAATTCTCTACAACTTTGCTTTAGGGTATATTTTGAAATTCCAAACAGATTTTGAACTAAAGATTCAAAGTCCATTTTTAAATCAAATCGCATTTTCCTAGAATATTTTTAAAAGCAAAATTTGGGGACATTTTGAATACCAAACTTGCTCCAAAAATTGTTCTAAATAATTCTAGATGATTTACAATTATAGCCAAACATGTTTTATTAGCCTAGCAAGCATAATTAGGGCAATAATAACTCTCAACAAGTGTATGCAATATTCATGTTTCACGAGCATGTTTCATATGTTTCAAAGCATTGTTTCAGTTATTATTTAACATGATTAGGCATGTATGATTATGATGCTTGGTGATGCATAATATGCATGATTTGCAGTGCCTAAATGCTTGCGTAACATCGGGGTGTTACACTTACCCTGTCTTTTCCCTTTACTCATTCAATCTTTGCAAAAAAACCCTAACCCCTAGAGCTCCACCACTGTCCTCGCCTCCGCCGTTGATCTCTGGACTCCACCAATGTCCTCGTCACCACTGTTAATCTCTTGCTGCTAACCCTAGATTATTGCCATTGTATGGGCAAGAAAAAGTCGGCAAGCAAGTCGAAGGAGATCTTGGTGGACGAGGAGGCGTCGCTCTCGTTTATCGAGAATCAAGAATTCATCGCCATGAGGGCTGCGGAGAAATTCTGGCCCGTTCTGACTACCACGGAGGATCAGCTTCGCGATTTGGTCATGGATGGTCTGATCTAGGAGAAGGACTTAGCTGATTGGAAAGTTCTCAGCCAACATCGGGTTCCTACTCCTGGTCTTGGTGAGATTGTTCTGTTTATCTCTTTTGTTTGGGCCGATCTCTGCTTGCCTGCCTCTGCTTTTCTTCATCGTTTCCTCCAATATTTTAGGATTTGTCTTAATTATTTGACCTTGAATGGTGTGCTTCACTTGTCCGTGTTTGTTCATCTCTGTGAAGCCTTTCTTGGAATCTCTCCTTCTATCTCCTTGTTTCGTTATTTCTTTCATCTAAAACCACATCCCCGGAGTGATAATATTTCTCTTCTGGGTGGCTGTGGAATTCAATTCCGCTAGGGTAAGAAGAATCTCTTCTTCAACTATGACCTAGTTGATTCTGTGAAGGAGTGGCGTTCCGAGTGGTTTTACGCCGGAAACATGCTCCCCGCCCTTTCTTTCCACTCTGACTCTAGCCCTTTGGTCAATGACCGTTGGGAGAAGAACTTACTGTCGAGCAAGGAGCTCAAGAAGATTCAGCCATTGCTTGATAGAATCTGAGTTCTGAAGCAACATGGACTAAATGGCCTTGGGATCGTCGCCAGTTATCTGCGCCGGCGAATTCAACCCTTGAAGGCGAGGGAGCACTATGGTTTTGAATATTCCAGGGCCGAGGACCCTTCTCGTATGGTCCTGGATCTAGAGTTAACTGATGAAGAGGTGCTAGAGTGCCTCAAGAAGATCCTGAAGAGAGTGAGCGTCGTTCCGCTCCTGGTCCTAGAGTACTGTGCTAACAACCCGCCGCCTGATGTAAGTTGTTTCTCTTCTGCAAGTACTATATTCTTTATATTTCCTTTGTTGCTGGTACTTTCATTTTCCTTACTCTTTTGTTGTTGTTTTACCTGTAGGATTTTAGTCGAAATTTCATTGACCCGATCCCTCTTGATGACCTCCCTTCTGGGGCAAAAGCTATCGAGAACCTTGCTGGAGCGTCTGAAAGGTCTTGATGGCTAGAGGGGGGTGAATAGACTTTTAAAATTTTCTACAAAGACAAGCTAAACAAGTTTATCAATATAACAAATAGCGAGATGCGAGTTTTGCTTAGCCTATGGGGTGTTTGCAAGCCACCTAACCAATTCACAATTCTAGTGTTTGCACTCAACCACACAAGTCAAACCGAGAAGGTAACTACAGCTATAACTAGCAAGCTACACAAAGGAGCTACTAAAGCAAAGCTAACTAGCTAGCAAAGATAACTAAGAAAGTAATGCGGAGTTGAGTTGGGAGAGTTTCACCAAGGGGCGAAGTAATGAGCCAACCAATATGATCAACAATGAATACCAAGACAACCGAACACCAGGATCAATCAATCACAATATGAAAGTGATAACACGAAGATTTATCCCGAGGTTCACGTGCTTGCCGGCACGCTAGTCCCCGTTGTGTCCCTCTTCACCACGTGGTTCGGTGGCTAATCGGTCACACACCGAGCCTCTCAAAAGGCGCCACAAGAACCTACCAAATGACAAAAGGTTGCAATGATACGAGCAATTTACTAACGTTGTCTTTGGCGCTTCGCCGAGGTAGGCACAAACCCCTCACAATCACCGGAGGTGGCCAAGAACAATCACAAACTCTTGCCAACGCCTCCAAACTGCTCCAAGCCATCTAGGTGGCGGCAACCACCCAGAGAAACAAGAATCCTGCAGCAAATCAACCACCAAGTGCCAACTAGATGCAATCTCACAATGCAAATGCACTTGGATCACTCAATCTCACTTCGAATATGCAAAGAAGCAAGAGAGATGAGTGGGAGGGGAGTTGCTTAGCTCAAAGTGCTCACAAATATGTCAAATGTTCAAGAGATTGAGCCTTGAGCCGGCCAATGAGTATTTATAGACGTACCCCTTCAAATATAGCCGTTAGAAACTTGAAACAGCCAAAGTCGCGCTGACCGGACACGCTGGTCAAACTAACCGGACGCACCGATCACACAACGACTACGCTCGCGAACCACCGACCGAACGCGCTCCATGCAACGACCAGACGCACGAAGCTCGACCGGACGCGCTGGTCAAGCCTGAGCAGCGCACAACGAAACAGCGACCGGACGCGCTGCAGAACTGACCGGACGCCACAGTACCAACATCCGGTTGGAGTCCAGTAAGCTCCCTGAACGACCGGACGCGTCCAGTCGACAGTGACCGGACGCACCACCGTGTCCGATAAAAAATAGAAACACGCGCAGACGCTGAACACTGACCGGACGCGTTCGGTCAAACAGAGACCGCGTCCGGTCCAGCGTCCGGTCACCTCTGTGACCTCTGTTCGCATCCGTTTCTTTTCTGACTTCCGGTGTAGTAGAAAAAAGTCATTTCAACTCCTCGAAAACGCCTGAATCCTGCCTCGCAAGCTCGGCAAGAGGGAGAGAGGACCCCAAACCCTCTCTACCGCTCAAACTCTACTGCCTTTGTAAATGTGCTAACACCACCAAGTGATCTCGTCATGTGTGAGTATGTTAGCATTTTCACAATCATTTTTCGAGGCGATATTAGTTCTATCCAAATGCATATGATTATGAAATGCACACCTAGAGACACTTAGGAGTTCAATAGCCACGTCATTCCCCTCTTTATAGTACGGCTATCTATCCTATAATGTAACCATACCCACTAGGTGTCTTGGTTACTAAAACACAACCTTGGAATGTACTAATCCTCATATGCTACATACAACTTAGGCATAGGATTAGTACTTAGGCATTGTCACTAATTACCAACACCAAACATAGGACTTGCAATCTCCCCCTTGTTGGTAATTGGTGACAAACCTTTCACAAAGATATTATGATAAAATTTTGATTGAACCCATGTCACATTGTCCAAGTATATTACCATGTGTAAGAATTATGGACATGTGATCATGAATTCAACTTGATAGCAATGGCTCCCCCTACATGTATGCTATATGTTTGGATTTTGGAAGCATACATGTTAGATAGGAAAGATTAGGAGCATTGACTACCAATAGGTGCTAAGTGTTTGAGATTATAGACCTTTGAAGCGTGATACCATCGGAGTAGCGATAAACACCATCTTAGCACCTTGTGTAGTTAGATACCACTTGTAAAAGCACAAACATAACTAGAAACCTCGTGAGATCAACATTATAAGCAAGGCTCTAATACCACTTTGAAGAACATGAAGCAAGAAAAATCTAACTACTTCCTATTCATGCTAGTACCTCAATACATTATTCAAATTATACTAGCAATTCACCACACAAGCAAAGTATCAGAGAAAAAGAAATGCATAACAATGCATCATACATATGAAGTGCACATGGAAATGCAACATTTATGTTTAAGAGCTTGCTCCCCCTACTTGTGTGCTCAAAATTTTGTCGATGACGCCGTTCCTAGCGCGGGATGGTGATGAAGTCTTTTCTGCTACCATGCCTGCGCCGAAACCTTCAGCCCGGCATGGGGGTTTTAGTTTGTTGAAGAAGTCAGCCAAGTAAGTGAATCATGGTTGGGTTGTCTTCCTTTGTTTTCTATTTTTCTTATATTGTTGATTTTTGTCTGTCATCTTGCAGATCTTCACCTACGCCTTCTTTGATTCCTCGACCGGCTCGTTCATATTCCGGTGGTGCGGCGTTACATACTGAGTCTCATGATTCAGAATGTACGATCAGCGAGGCGACGGTGAGGGAGACAGTGGCTTCCGATGAACGTGCTGCTGCAGAGTCGCCTACTCTAGGGATGATGGTGACCGTGGCGGTAGGTCCGTCTGAGGAAGTAGCCGGGGCTTCTATTGCCTAGGTTGCCACCTTGGTCCCGTCGTCCTTGCATCAGCCTGTCTCTCCTCCTGCTGCTCTTGGTATCAGCAGTCAGCGTTTGGATGACGACGTGTTATGAGAATTTGACGCCACCCGTCGCTTGTTGGAGTTGACCACAGAGTGGGGAGTTCTAGTGGTCGGTGCTGCTTCTTTTGGAGAGAAACTTCAGGTAGGTTTTTCTTGAGTTACTATTTTACTGGTCTTCTTGATTTCTTATGCCTTGTTCTTTTTTCTCTTCATCTTGTTCGGTCAGTCTTTCTCTCGGGACCATATCGACTTCTTTTTCTCGACTAAAACCGAGAAGAAGTTGACCTATGAGATTAGTGCTCTAAAGACGGATCTGGACCTCTATCGTTTTGAGATGGAGATTGAACGTCAGACACATCAGCGGGAGGAAAAGGCTCTCTGTGCTCAGGTGATTGAGGCGGAGGAGCAGAGGAAAGCTGCGGTCCAGTATGCCTTGAAAAAGGTGGAAGCTATGAAGAAAGAGTGTGACGGTATTCCGAGTTCTTTTGTATTTTGTTCCTTCTTTTTACTTCTTGCTCCTTTCTGCCTGCTTTTCCTCTACTATCTTGTTCAGCCCTTCGAAAAGACAACTAAGTGCTTCTGACTGATATTGAAGATATGAAGATATCGGTCCAGTCTAGCCATAATAGGGCCGAAGAGTTAAAGGCTCGTGCTGAAGAAGAGCTTGCTTGTGCCGAGTTGATTAGGCTTGGTGCTGATTGGGATCTTGTGCAGGGGATGAAGACTATTGATGATTTGTTCAAGAAGTTGGCTTCATCTGATCAACGGTTTGCTACATTGTGAAAATCTTTCAAAACCATTGCAAAGCTTCTTCGCACTTCTAAAGATGATGGGAAGACCTAGGGTGAGTTCATTCCCCTAATGCCTAATCGACTCCAGAACTTTTGTGAAGGACAGATCATGAAAACAACCTAGGATAGGTTCGAGTGTCAGCTTATCCACCTTACTCTCATCCAAGCCTAAAAAGGCTTTAGGATTACGAGCTCAAGCATCTTTTTAGCTCTTTTGCTCTCATCCAGTTGTGAAAACAACTCGGGATAGGTCGAGCACCTCTGGCTCTCATCCAGGCCGTGAAAACAACCCAAGATAGGTTCGAGTGTCGGCTTATCCGTCTTACTCTCATCCAAGCCTAAAAAGGCTTTGGGGTTGCTGTTGGGAGTATGCCCTAGAGGTTATCATAGAGATGATTGCATTGCCTTGTATCCATGACATATTATGAGTCCATTGAATATCCATTAAAGACAACTTGTATCAATTAGCAATTATGTGAATTGTTTATGAAACTCTTTTACTTGTATGGTTATTCTAGAATGGTCCCTGATCGGAGTTCATGTTAGGACGCACATAAATATTAGATCATCACAATATTAGTTGATGACTATGTTTCACAAGTCATAGACATAGAGATGTCAAACTAATAATGTAGGCACATGTGTGACATGTAGGCTGGACTGACCCAACGTGAGATGTTGGTATTGTCTCGATTCACATCATGTACGTTATGTCCTTAGACCTAAGATTGTTGTATGTACTCTAGATGTGAAATGACCTACTTAGAGACTATCAAACGCTACTCCGTAACTGGGTAGTTATAAAGGTGATCTTCGGGTTTGTCAAGAAACATGCTGTGATACATAGATAATCAAGATGGAATTTGCCCCTCTATGTGGGAGAGATATCAATGGAACACTCTAATGGTTGGATCAAAAAATGCATGGCCGTGCTTAGGTTAAGTGTTAACCTATGAGTTGGACCAAATATCATGTGGCAAAAGGAATAACAAGTATATGGTTTGTGGTGGTTCGTCTGATATGATTTTTGAGTACACATAGGAGTTGACACGTCTTGCTAGAGACCGCTATCAACTAATGTCCGAGTAGGAGTACTCGGGCCACGTCTACGTGTGCATGAACCCATAGGGTCGCACACTTAAGGGGCTAGAAGCCTAATTTGGGTTGGACCCGAATTTGACTAGGCTTAGGGTTTTCTAATTGGGCCTCCAACTTGGGGCTGATTAGAGGCGCCTATATAAGAGAGAGGGCGTGGCCAGGTGACTCACGCCATTGAGCAGCCGCTATCACCCTCGCCATGCTCACGCCTACTGCTCCTCGTGGACCTAACAGTCCGGAGGCGCAACGCTTCCTCCCCGTACGTGTGGGATACCTTAGAGTGCATCTGGAGCACAAGGACGAACCACACAAGAGGGACGATCCGCGAGCAGAGGGTAGACATGACGGACGACCACGCAACTGCACAGCATTGCTACGACATGTTTGACTACATCGAGTCACTTCCGCTGCACCTACATGTCTAGTGGTAATTCCATAACCTGTAACTAGCAGTAGATTATGTTTTATGAGGTCAAAATTTTGATTTTATGGCTAGCGTAGCACCCTCATAACCCTAGAGTTGCGAGCTCAAGCATCTTTTTAGCTCTTTTGCTCTTATCCAGTTGTGAAAACAATTCAAGATAGGTCGAGCACCTTCGGCTCTCATTCAGGCCGTGAAAACAACCCATGATAGGTTCGAGTGTCAGCTTATCCGCCTTACTCTCATCCAAGCCTAAAAATGCTTTGGGATTGCGAGCTCAAGCATCTTTTTAGCTCTTTTGCTCTCATCCAGTTGTGAAAACAACTCGAGAATGATCATAATAAGACAAATATTGGCGAGGAATATTATCTTTATTCCATTGACCGTGGATCCTGATTACATGTCGCTTCTATTGTTACATAAATTTTGTATTGAGTTCTTCAAGCATAGAATCTTCTTAGCTGGCTGATATGCCACATATTCTTCACTTCTTCCCCATTTTTGGTCATTAACTTGTATGTGCTTGGTCCAGAGACTTTTTCAACAATAAAAGGACCTTCCCATGGGTTGAGTAGTTTATGGCGTCCGTCAATTTTTTGTATTCTTCGTAGTACTAAGTCTCCGACTTGAACTGAGCGTTGTTTAGTACTTTTGTTATAGTGGCGTCTTAGACCTTGGAGGTATCGGGCTGACTGAAGGGTAGCGTTTATCCTGACTTCTTCTGTACTGTCAAGTTCTAATCTTCGAGTCTGTTTTGCTTATCCTTCTTCATATTGCTCTATTTTTAGGGATGTCCAGATCAAATCTACTGGTAGTACGGCTTCTGATCCATATACTAGGAAAAAGGGTGAGTATCCAGTTGCTCTGCTTACTTGAGTACGGAGCCCCCATACTACTTTGGGTAGTTCTTCAATCCATTTGGAACCGTAGTCCTCTAGTTCTTCATATAATCTTGGTTTCAATCTGGCTAGTATAAGTCCATTAGCTCTTTCTACTTGTTCGTTGGCTATAGGGTGTGCGACTGACACATAATTTATACTGATGCCATAGTCTTGTGCCCAATTTCTGAATTCGATAGCTGTAAAAGGGGAACCCAAGTCTGTGATGATTCAATTGGGTATTCTGAAACGGTGCATGATGTCTTGGATGAACTCGACTGCTTTTGTTGCGCTGTATTTTACGAGCGGCTTGTACTCCATCCACTTCGTGAATTTGTCGATTGCGACGAAGATGCATTCAAAACCATTTTTGGCCTTTTTGAGTGGTCCTACTTGGTCTAGCCCCCAGCATGCGAATGGTCAGGCGGGAGGGATGCAAATTAGTTCGTGAGCTGGTACGTGAGCTTATCTTGCGAACATTTGACACCCTTTGCACTATCTGACTAGTTCTTCTGCATCTTTCAAGGTTGTTGGCCAATAGAAACCGGTGTGTAAAGTTTTGCCCACCAGAGTTCTTAAGGCTGCGTGGTTGCCGTAGCATCTTGAGTGAATTTCTTATAGGATTTCTTTTCCTTCTTCTCTTGCGATACATTTACGAAGTACTCATGATGATGTGGATCTTCTGTAGAGGTTGTCACCTATGAGGACATAGTTCTTGCTTCTTCTAATTATTCTGGTTGCCTCTTCCCTGTTATCCGGTAGTTTGTTTTCTTTGATGTAGTCAATGAAATCTTGAGTCCATGATCTGGTTATTACCATGATCTGGGTTGTTGGTGTCTATGGCTCAGGGGTTATCCCACCGAATTGTTTTATGGAGAGAGATGATAGTTCCTCTACAAAGACCCCTGGCAAGACCTTCGCCCTGTTTGATCCTAGCTTTGCAAGGACGTCTACTGCGATGTTTGAATCCCGTAGAACATGTAGGATTTCTAGTCCTTGGAAATTTTTATCTAGTTTTCGTACTTCAGCGTAATAGGCGTCCATGTTGTTTTTGGTACAATCCCAGTTTTTGTTGACTTGATTGATGACCACAGCTGAATCTCCATAGACAAGCAACCTTTTGATTCCGAGTGAAGTCGCGATTCTTAGCCCATGGATGAGTGCTTCATATTCTGCTTCATTGTTTGTGGCTTGCCATAGGATTTGGAGTACGTATTTAAGCTATTTTCCTTCTGGGGATATGAAAAGAACACCTGCACCTTCTTCGCCTAACTTGAGTGATCCATCGAAGTACATTTTTCAATTATCGAGGAAGGTATCCGGTGCGGGTTGTTGGATTTCTGTCCACTCAGCCACGAAGTCTGTGAGTGCTTATGATTTTATTGCCTTCCGAGGAGATAAATCAATATTTAGAGCTCCGAGTTCAACTGCCCACTTTGATATGTGTCTTGTTGCATCTTTATTGCGTAGGATGTCTCTATGAGAGAAATATGTTATTATGGTAATCTTGTGGCTTTCAAAGTAGTGCCGAAACTTGCGGGAAGTGATTAGGAGGACATAGAGTAGTTTCTGTACATGTGGGTACCATATTTTTGAATCTGTCAAAACTTCACTGATGTAGTATACTGGCCGATGTACTTTGTATACATGCCCTTCTTCTTCTCTCTCCACCACTGCACTAACCATAACAGATGTTGCTGATATGTATAACATCATGTCTTCGTTTTTCTCTAGTGGTGTAAGTATGGGTGATGAGGCGAGGTACATCTTAAGGCTTTCAAAAGCCTCCTTGGCTTCCTCTGTCCACTTAAATTTGCCTGTCTTTTTTAGTAGCTTGAAGAAAGGGAGTCCTTTTTCGCCGAGTCGTGAGATGAAGCGATTGAGGGCTGTCATGCTTTCTATCAATTTTTGCACATCTTTTACACTGCGTGAGGGTGCCATTTCTGTTATGGCTCAAATTTGTTTGATGCTTGCTTCTATTCCCCGATTACTGACCAGGAATCCGAGTAGTTGTCCTGAAGGTACTCTAAAAACACACTTGTTTGGGTTCAATTTCCACTTCCATTTATTTAGATTTTCAAAAGTTTGTTTCAAATCTTCGATCATCATGTCTGGGTTCTTTGTCTTTGTTACCACATCATCGACATAAGCTTCTGTGTTGTTGCCAATTTGTTCACCGAGACATGTTTGGATAGCTCTTTGATAGGTAGCGCCCGCATTCTTGAGTCCAAAGGACATGGTTTTATAATAATAAGCGCCAAAAGGAGTGATGAAAGATGTCTTGCTCTGATCTTCTTCTCTTAATGTAATTTGATGATATCCTGAGTAGCAATTGAGAAAAGATAGTAGAGCGGACCCTGCTATTGAATCGACAATTTGATCAATTCATGGTAACCCGAACGGGTCCTTTGGGCAATGTTTGTTAAGATCCGTGTAATCGACGCACATGCGCCATTCTGCCGTGAATAGGGTTTGCTAGCCAATCTGGATGAAGAATTTCTCTTATAAAACCAGATGCCATTAATTTTGTAATCTCTTTCTTGATTGCTTCCTTTTTGTTTGGTGAGAATCTTCTCAATCGTTGCTTAATTGGTTTGGAGCCTTCATTGACATCAATTTTGTGCTCAGCCAACTCTCTTGGGACACCTGGCATGTCAGCCGGCTTCCAAGCAAAGATATCTTTATTGTCCTAAAGAAAGTTGGTGAGCGCGAGTTCCTATTTAGCCAAGAGGTGGGCGCTGATGGTCGCTATCTTCTTAGGATCACTAGTACCCAGGTCGATTTTCTTTACATCGACTTCTTTCTGAGGTGCGATGATGCTAGGTTTCTTTGCTGGGATTTCCAACTCTTCCGGGTTCATCTGCGTGGCAATGGTGGTAATTTCTTCTCTGTCGTCGGCTACTTGTGTTTTTGCTGCGATTTCGATTGCTTGAATATCACAATCGAAGGCACGCTTCAAGTTTTCTTAGAGGAAGAGCACTCTGTGAGGACCTGGCATCTTGAGCAGGAGGTGTGGGTAGTGAGGTATAGCCATGAACTTTGCGAGCGCTGGTCTTCCGAGGATGGCATGATATGATGCTTCAAAGACTGCAACTTCAAATTAGACGAATTCGGTCCGGTAGTTTGCTTGTGTTCCAAACGTGATTGGCAAGGTGATTTGTCTGAGCGGCATGGCCGCTTTGTCGGGTACTATTCTATAGAAAGGTATTCCTGTTGGGGTGATCAACCCGACAAAATCTAGCCCCATCTTTTTTAGTGTTTCTAAAAATATGATGTTGAGTCCAGCTCCCCCATCGATCAGAACTCTGGTGACCGTCATCCCTGCTATAGTTGGATCTAGGACTAGCGGATATAGGCTGACATTTCCAACGCTTGTCCATTGATATTCTCTTGAATATTGGATTGGGTATTGTGACCAAATTAGGTACCTTGGGACCGCTGGTTCGGCTGCCATGATGCTGCGGAGAGCCAGTTTGTCTTGGTGCTTGCTTCTAGAACCTAGAATCCTAGAAAAAATTATAGCGACCATTCCCTTTCGCTGCTGGAATCCTTTGTCTTCTGTGTTGTCTTCGTCATTCTTTCTGTTATCCTCTTACTTATTTTTGTTTTTTCCTTTGCTTGCATACCGATCAATGAAGATTCGGCAGTCCCCGTTGTGTGGTTTCCTTAAGGGTGCCATATACAATGCATATTTTCAATATCCTCGAACCTCCTAAATCTTGAGAATTTTTTCATCTTGTCGGCCATGACGATGGTGTTGTCTGGTCCACGTTTCCTATCTGAATGACCCACATTTGGAAAATTTCTCTGGTCCGAGTTGTCTCAGTTGTTTTCTCGGTTATTTCTGTCTGGAAATCTTTCCTTCGTCTTTTCTTCAGCCATAATCATCTTTTCTACCACGCGTCTGAATTCTTCATTGTTCCTTGGGTTTTCTTTACAAAAATCTTGAAACTGCCACTTAGCCATGATTCCTTAGGAAAAGGCTTCAATTACTTCTCGTTCGGTAATATCATGTACTTGGGCGCGTAATTCTCCAAAACGTCGATAGTAATCTTTGAGGCTTTCACCTCCCTTTTGCTTGAGTCCTTTTAGTTCTGTGTGTGTGATGGGGTGCGTAATGATGCATGTGAAGTTCTCGCAAAAAGCTCTTTGCAAATCCTCTCAGCCTCTAATTGACCCCGGGTTCAACTTATTGAACCATTGGAGGGGCATGTTTTCTAGGGCCATGGGAAAGAACAATGCTTTGATATCGTCATCTCCTCCGGCTAGTTCGATTGATTGCGAGTAAATTTTGAGCCACTATTTTGGTTTGGTCTTTCCATCGTACTTGGAGTGGTTTGATGGTTTGAACTTGTGAGGCAATCATATTAAAGCGAGTCGTCTTGAAAAACATGGGAACCTATCGTGTGTCCCAACTTCTCTGTGCTCTGACTCAACTCCTTCTTCCGGCCAATTGTTATTTGTTCTTGGAATGAATCGAAGTGGTGAGTGGTGAGATGTTCTGCTCCCTTCTTCTCTTGGACATTTGATTTGGTTGGTCCGGTTATTGTCTCTCCTTCTTTCTCGATTTTAACTCTCGTTTGGCCCTAATTTCTCAAAAGTGGACCTTCTTTGACTTTGCGCGTCTTGTTCATGTGATGCCGTCCTGGCGAGAAACCCGGAAGGAGCTCTTCCACCGTGTACCTTCTGAGCTATTGTTTGGAGAACTTCGCGGAGTCGTTCTTGTTCTTCATTGGGATGCGAAATTGCTTCGAGTTCTTCCAGTGCTTCTCAGATCTTGTTGTATGGGGCTTTGTGGGCCCTGGTTGCGCATCTTTCTTTGGCTTTTTTTTTCTTATCTTCTCTTGTAGTACTCGGCCAGCTCCATCTTGTATGTGTTATGTGCTTCTTTTCGTTGTCTGGCACGGTGTCTACGACCTTCTTTTAGTCTGTTCTGTTTTTCTCCAGCTCGTCGTTGGCCTTCAGATTTGCCATTATATTCAGGCACATTGGGTGATACGTTTGATTCTGACTCATCCGAAGATCTAACATCGGGCGCAGTTGGTGGCATCGCTAGTGGTCGCCGGATCATCAAGGATTCTCAGCCTGGCACCAGGCTTTCCTTGCTACTGAGGACTTTAGCTGGAGTGTTGGCATCATGGAGTGTACTACCTTTTTGGTAGGGTAGAGTGATGACTTCTTCAACTAGTTGGACATTGCTGTTCAGGGGACAAGTACCAGACCAGTGGACCAGACAGTCTTTAGGTGTTACGGTCAACATAAGACCTTCCTGTGCCCCGGTAAGTTGCAACTTCTGTATCCATCCAGTCATGCCTCGGAGTGAGTCTTGGTACGTCTTCGCCACGCTGTTGAGTCTGGTTGGGAGATGACACAATTTCTTGGAAGAGACTTGAAGTAGATTCGAATTGATCTCTTGAAGAGTTGATGCTGCGTTCCGGAGTCCAATTGGAAAAGAACTCGGTTCTATTCCAAAAGAACCCAGATTGGACTCCGAAGAGGAATCCGACCCGGACACCAAGTCGAGATCGGTTATCGTTGGAGCTTGAGTTGATTCGGGCATCATAAGGCCCGAGAATCTTTTGGTGAGATCTTCGGCTAATCCTATCGGAAGAGTGAGATCCTCGTAGGCTTCCAGAGCTTCGATGAGACATCCATGAAGGTTGCCCTCGTCATCTGCCTCATAAACCCATGATCCGAAGATGAAGGTTGATCCCATCAGGAAGATCATGTTGTCGAAATCCGTAGAGCTCTCGATTGCGATTGCGCCGAAAGCCCCAACCTGGTGCACCAGCTATTAGTGTTTGACCACCGATAGCCTACCACAGGGGTACCCAGGACAGTTGTTTGGGCTTCAGTGCGTGCTAGAACTCGACGGTGAACGTAGAGATAGTTGATTTTTTCTGGTTTAGGCCCTCGATCGATGATCGAGTAATAACCCTACGTCCAGTCGACGTTAGCCTTTGCGTTGGATTGATTGTGTTGTGTCGTTCATTGTTACAGGGGTGCCCACAACCTCTCTTTATATCGGTAGAGAAGGCTATGGTGCGGTTACAATCCTAGTCGGATCCAAAGAAGGTGTCCTCAACTAGATACAGAAGTTACTTTCCATAGGAGTCTGACTAGTCTGGCCTATTCTATATTGGACTCGGTGTAGTAGATGCTACATCTCTCCTAGTCCCTACTCATGGGCTAGGCCAGGGCCCATGACTCGCGGATGTATTGTTACGGAACCCTATGGGTCCCGTATCGACAGGTAGCCCCTACATGGGTAAAAGTGATGGGCATCAGAGACACTTTGGTATTGAATACCCCTATTTAGGGCTTCCCCAACACTTTAGGTTGGAGTGCTACCCTAGCCTCCACACGTCGCCTACAGAAGTTGCGGAGGTTTCAACTAACAAAAACACCAAGCAACTGGGGGCGTGTGTTGTGACAGAGGAAAACTACAAGGTGACCTTAGCTTTCGGGGACCATGTTCGGTTGATGTACTAGCAAGGAGCAAGGGTGGTCCTAGAAACACTGTAAAAGTGGGAAGGTAAAAGGAGCTTTTAGACTCTAATTTACATTAGCTCCCGTTGTAGAATTATGTTGCCTCATTTGCTTGTTGTCCATGTGGCATCACTTTTTTCAAACCACTAGAAAATATACGCCCACGTTGGTCGTGCCCTTAGTGGCAGTCTGACAGACCTAACCAAAACACAACACTTATGACAGTCCTAACGATAAAACTACTCAATAGTTTCTCTCACTACCACGTCAGAAAAAAAACACCATTCACCACTATTTTTCTCTATCCTTATCCTTTCTCGTTCTCGTCCCCTTCCTCCTTCCTTCTCTAAGGGTGCAAGGTGTCGGCCTAGCGCAAAGCGCGGGTGGAGATGTTGCTGCGTGGGTGCATGTTGTGGCAGTTGCGGCGGGTCAGCAAGGCTAACAGGCACGGCATGAATGCAGCACGGAGGGCCGAACTGCTAGGGTGAGAGCACGGCTCCCGGATGCAGGGCACACTGCGCGGCTGCTCGAGCATGGACAATATAGTCATGAGCTCGCACACGCAATAATGGCTGGGGCAAAGGGGCGCAGTGGGTTTGTGTGGATGAGGCGGCGGGGTTGTTGGCGATTACGGTTGGGGCTAGGGGGCACACGGTGGCCATGACAGGAGCAGGTAGTCATTGTGGTCGGCGGCTCTTGGGCAAGCAAGCGAGCATGACAAGCACGGCTGAAGTAGGTAGTCAGTGTGGGCGACAGAACTCATGGGCAAGCGAGCTCGATGCAGCACGCGGGCAAGCAAGCGTGGTGGCACAGGGCATGAGGCGAGAACGACTCAAGCGCATGACAAAACTCGGAGTAGGTGGTCAGCACGTAGAGGTCAAGAAACTGCCAATTTCTGACTTGAGAGATTTCTATTTTTCATCTCTATTCTCTTTAAATTTCTTGCTACATCAACTTTTTTTTGATGACGTGGAAACTTATTTAATTCTATGGAAACTATCTCCCTCTTTGCATTGGGATTGCTCTTACGGTGCATGAAAAGTGACAAGTGTCGTCGCTCCTATAAGTGATGGATCTTGCATTGGTTTTTCTCATCACTTTTTACTTAATGCCATGTTAAAATAAAAAAGCTAAGCTAACCCAGTCTCTCTCTTGAACCATTTCAAAACGGCTAAGTAACCAATCGCTAGCTTATGACCTAACGCCCGCTTCCACCCTGATGACCTCTGAATCCACGTTGCACTCCTCACTGGCGATATGTCTAGATCCACTGTGGGACTTTCTTTGTGGCGTGCTTTGTAGAGGCGGCTTCGGCGATATGTCTAGATCCATTGTGGGACTTTCTCTGTGACGTGCTCTGTAGAGGTGGCTTCTTCCTCCTGATGGCTTCGATGGATTGGAGACGGGTTCAATGAATTTTCCTCTTCATCCTCCTAAGATCTATGAGCGTTGGCACCTCCTCGTCCCCAAGAATGGTGTGGGGGCTACGCCTACTGCTCTTCCCCAACATGGCAATGGCTCCACCGCCTTCTTTACCGATGTCAATCCCCGGTCACTGAGCATGTATTGACATCATTGCCTCCTCCCTTTTTAGGGTTTGGGAAGGGAATACCTCACCTTAGAGATGTGTTGACACTTGTATTTAATAAATAAATGGATGTGTTAGAGGGAAAATGGATAAATACAATGGATATCCATGGATCAGGGCTTAAATGAATCGATAAATGTATTGTGTGCTTGGATGGGTTTAATTTGACAATATGGATGAGTTGTTGCATGGGTTATTAGGGCTTAGAATATTTGACAGATGACATTTTGGGATTTTCTTTCATGGATGGATGGATGAATAAATAGTCAAAATAATTGACCAAATGTGTTACAGTTTCAATGAATTCATGGATAGTAAGTATTAAGTATTAACACAACTATGATAATCACAACGCTCATCGAAGATTGACTTAGATAGCATCTTGAGGCAAGGGGCATAAATATGAATCTATGCAGATATAGTACTTGCTATCTCTTTCCTCGTGTCTTCGCTTATGGGCGTATGGTTATATATATGTCGGAAAGCCGAGACTTGAGACAAGGTACTCAAGAACATTTAGATGTACCTGGACATCCTCTTAGGGCGTGTTTAATTCAAGGGCTATAAAGTTTTCGGGGTACTGTAGCATATGTGTAACTATAGCAATTAGTGTCTAATCATGGACTAATTAGGCTTAAAAGATTCGTCTCGTAAAATACATGCAAAATGTACAATTAGTTATTTTTTTATCTATATTTAATACTCCATACATGTGTCTAAACATTCGATGGGATGTGGCGTAAAGTTTTTTTTTGGTGGGAACTAAACACTCCCTCGGTAGGTTGGTTTTTGTGGCCTCAAGGCTTTACTCTAGATGCTGAAGCCCCTCACCCCCTGCTGGGCCCCGTGGCAGCGATAAAGCTGATTTCATTAGTGACCACAATTATATTCTATGATATCCAATTCTAGACTTATGCTATCGAAGATATATATAGATATATGTAGGTTATCATACAATTGCCTAAACGTTGCTAATTGAGTGTAAGATGCACCTAGTGTGTAAGCATACGTATGTCTCGTTGGCTTGGTTGACTTGTATCGGAGAATGTCAAATAAAGTGATTGACACATCTTAAAAAGATTAGCAGCTCGGTGTGTGCATCCAAATCTCTTTGCGGCTTTCTTCCTCGTCATTCATCTTTGTGTTCCCGCTTGGAAACATCAACTATGAGCATCGTGGTCATTTTGTCTCTAGTGATTATTCGATCGGTCCGATAACTGCAAGCGACATGTTTTATAGGGACGGATAATCAAGAAGGTGTTTCGACAGATTTCAAACCCGCGTGACACTGCAAAAGCGGGTTTAACTGTTAGAGCTCTGATCGATGAGATGGCAAAGCTGCTTGTCCAGCAGCAAAATTTGACGTACTGGCATTCCCTTTTTACTTACCGGACCGAGTTTCGTGAAGCATTTGCTTATCGATCGGAAAAGGAGTAGAAGTGTGTGACCGGCAGCAGTACATACAGCGACGACGATTCAGCCGTGGATGGCGATCTACCGAATATACGGCGGTGGAGTAGTGCAGGTCTCTCCAGGCCTGCTGCACGCCAGTTTATTCCTGCACCTTTTTTTCCCCCCTCTAGATAGCTTCCTAATTCTTGTCAGACGAGAAGATGCCGCCCGGTTGGACGACATCTGTGTCTGGACGTGGGCGCACGCGCGCACGGGACGGGGCAGGGGAATCCGTCCGGGGACGCAAAAAGGCCAAAGCGAAACGGCATCTTCCTCCCCGGCGCGAATGGCCGCCAGACCGCCACGGCCTCCGCGCTGGCCGCGGCGCCTTCTTGTTGACCCGCGCGGGAGGTGGAGATGGAGGTGGACACGCCGCGCCTTCGTGTCCGTTCCTCCGACCCGATCACGCCGGCGCGGGACAAACGTGCCACTAACGTACCGTCGCACTCCGCCACCGGCCATCACCACGACAGCCACGCCGACCGGTGCACTCAGGTCGCCTCCCTCGGCCCCACCCCGCCTGGCCGCGTACGTGTCAGCCCCCTTGCGGTTGCGGCGCCCGGGAGCGCGCACCGCCCGGCAGCCCGGGCCCAATTCCTAACTTCGCACTTCGCAGTCCCCACACGGCACGCCGCCGACTGGGTCCAGTTTCCCTTCTTGCGTTGCGTCCGTACCGCCTCCCCTGGCCCAGGCGCGGGGCCATTCCACCCGGTATTCTACACGCGTGCGCTTCAGATTTGGGCCAGTATGGAACTCCCGCTCGTGGGCCAGAACGCGGCCCAATTTGGGAAAAAAAAACATATCAATCTAAATGGCAATGCACCAAAATACCTACATAGCACCGGCTCTATTTAATCTGATCAGACGCAAGAACAACCCAGGCGCCACTGACGGGTGTTGATGATCAATCGATCCATGTGATACCTCACCAATTATCATTCCACAACAAAAATAATAGAAATCAAATCAAAGAACTGAAAGGTAACATATGTTTTGGTAATAATCATAGGATGAGATCATTTCAGAAAAATGAACATATTCCCTCAATCCTGAAATAGAGTACATTGTGACTTCTAACATGGATTTGCCAAAGTTATTAAAAATAAAACCATAATTTGAGGAGAGACTCCTTAATTGGATATAAAATGCATGGGTACATGCGTCATTTGAGTGTTCGCTTAACTTGTCTTGAAACTTTAAAATACACTATATTACAGGGCACTGGGAGTATATAGATCATGAAAAGTGATCTTAAAAATGTAATACGTGCCTAAAGGGTGAATGTAAGCAAATATGCTCTAAAAGTTAAATGACGACCACACTCCAAATTTCCCTAAAATAAAGGAGTTAGTTGGTTCCTACCCCATCATAAAGCTATTCTTAGAATTTTATAAGTACAAACCCATAATTATGGATGGTAAACAAAATCCAAGCAACACGTAATAGTAAGTGGTATTAATCAAATTGAAGTGAAGAAAAACTCTGATGCATGGTAAATTAAAGTGAAAATATTGTATCCACCATGTTTTGTTTATCAGCCTGTTAGGTGCTGTGAATTTAATCATTTCATACAAAATTTATGCTCGCAACAAGGCACGGACTAATATCTAGTTATGAGTCATGTATAAAGCTCTCCCTTTTAACAAAAGAAAGAAAAATGGACTGAAGAAAAAAAACATTAAAGGAAAAGCTCTGAAAATGCAACTATAATAATAATAACATACAAATGTGCTGCTCCATTGCAAATGGGCTAGCTAACGAAAGACGAGTAGAAGAAATAACAGCCCAAATAAACTATTGGGCCTTTTGAGCCGTGTCTTGCTCTTTGCAACAACTACAATAGCATTGAAATTCGAAAAAAGTCCAATTTTCCCCCCTCGACTTTGATGTGCGTCCGTTTTTCCTCCCCAAACTATAAAACCAGAAATCTTTTCTCCTCCAACTTTGAAAACCGTTCGTTTTACCTCCCTGGCCGGTTTTGAACGGTGGTTTTGCTACAGTAACGGTGGATTTGCTACAGCGACGGTTTTGTCTTTTCTTTTTTATTTATTTCGGCTGAATCTTTAAAAAATCATAGTAAATCACAGAAAAAATCGTAAAATAGAAAATCTAATTTTGTTGGACTCTACATGAGTAGATCTACACAGTGAACATATATTATAATATGCTTTAGTGTAAAGTTTTTGTTGTAGCTTTATATATATTTTTAATTAATTCATAGCTACCGTTCTTATGGTCTAATTGTGGTGAAATTATACAAAGTCAAGGCATAAAAATTTACTGTAGTTCAAGCATACAATAATTAGTCCACCATAAAAATTTCATCACAATTAGACCATAAGAACTGTAGCTATAAATTATTCCAGTTAATTATAGATAAAATTAGATTTTTCAATTAATCTAAAGCTACAGCAAAAACTTTTTATTAAAGAATATTATATTATATGTTCACTATATAGATCTACTCATGTAGAGTCCAACAAAATTAGATTTTCCATTTTACGATTTTTTCTGTGATTTACTATGATTTTTTAAAGATTCAGCCGAAATAAATAAAAAAGAACAAGGAAAAACCGACGTCACTGTAGCAAATCCACCGTTACTGTAGCAAAACCACCGTTCAAAACCGGCCAGGGAGGTAAAACGAACGGTTTTTCAAAGTTGAAGGAGGAAAGATTTCTGGTTTTATAGTTCGGGGAGAAAAAACAGACGCACGTGAAAGTTGAGGGAGAAAAATTAAACTTTTTCCTTGAAATTCAGCGGTCTAATTCATTTTGAGAAGGAGCATGGAGAAGCCAGAGCTTAGGGTTGGTTGGAACTCCAATAAACGGCGCTAAGCAGCGCCAGTGCTTGGATGACACATTGAATACACAAGTGTGCTGCTTGCGAGAGTGCGATACACATGTGTGCTAGTTGTGAGAGTGCGAGTTCAAGCGGTTAGAGTGCCAGTTACGGGAGTTCATCATTTTCTTCCTCCTCATATTTTTTTATTTATGGGATAAAATAGGTTGATATACCACGACCTCATTCCTCACAAGTTATTGAAGCAGTCATACCACTAAAATCAAGAATGAACTCATCATAATACATTATCCCATCCTAAATGGGATGGTTTCTTAAACTTAACACTTAGGTCCCATCCTATCTTCATCCTTCCCGTTCATTTGACCCGGAGGAATATATATAGGCGGTGCTCTACCATTAGTAGGAGTGGAGGCGCAATTGAAAATGTTATCATCTCATCTCTACTCTTAAGTATAGCACTACACCTCATCCTTGCAACGAAGCACGTAACAGTTTTGCGCATTTCACTAAATTAACTCTCAAAGCTCAAAACCTAGATGCATCTTTCGTCTGATAAACCATCTTCGTGAAATAGAAGCTCCAAATTAAGAGTGTGTTTAATAGGGATCCAGACTCTCGTAAAAACGTTTTAGATCTAGATTCTTCTAAGAAACGTTTAAAATGGTTATTCAGAATCGTTTTATGAAATTGTTTGGATAGTAGGTTGGATTCTGATTCATAAAAATATATATTCTTAAAAATCATATATAAAAAAATATGCTTCCAAGTATTAATTTTGTATGGATGAAAAACAACTTAAATACAATCACATTTTAGCTTGTTGCACTAAAAAAAGATTACAACGGAAAGAAATACAATTAGTATAGAAGGGAGAGAAGAGAATCACTGTAAAAACAACATCGGTCGTTTCAAGAGCTAGTGAAGAAAACGAGAATTGTTTCAAGGAGAAATGGAAACGGTTCACTTTGCTCCAAGTGTGTTTGGAACTGATTCTCGTGATTCCGACTAGAAATTGAAACGTTTCGAGTATCCAAGCTGACCCTGAGCCTATCTGAACCGGGGGAATTTCATCCGATGAGATGTCATTGTATTTTAAATGTGCCAAGTGTGTCATCTCGAAAGCAAGGGGCTTGATGAACAAGTTAAAAATCTAGAATGTTCATGATTACTTGACCACATGTTTGTCAAAAAAAGGAAAAAAATTTGACAAACATGGTTGGTTAATATCCTATGGATTGTCTAGTTTTAAGAATGGGACGATACATCATTTTCTTACCCCTCGTACTTTTGTTTGGTTTATGGAATATAATGGCTAGATTCGCAATACCTTATCACTCAGTGGCTAATAAGTGAAACTAGTTTGGCCATAACTTATTTGGTAAAGCTAAATCACTTATGCAAAACATTTGGCAAAATGTTTTTTTTTTCTTTTCAGGAAGATGGAGAAATAAGAAAGCGGGAGAGTCATACCAACATATAATCCTATAAAATTCGTAGAATGAACTTACAATAGACCACCTCAAACCCAAAAGTAAGTGACGAAAGGATGCCACATCTGCATATTCCTCCTAATTCGCTCCGAAGACTTGATCCAAAGCCGTTTGACAGCGCTCTTTGAAACAGTTTCTTCGTGATAAGAATAATTTTTCCATATACAAAAAAACTGGATGCTAAAAAAAATGCTTCTCACTGCTCATTATTTAATTCTCACCAAAGTTATTCCAAAATCAATTCACACCTATTCGGCTATTCTCCATTAGAATTGAAAGGATCAAGATGCCCAAGAGGGGAGGTGAATTGGGCTTTTCTAAAAATTAATTGCAAGAATTAAATCCTACGAGCCAAACTTTACCCCTAGTGTCTACTAGTGTTCCTTGTGATTTTACCGATAAAAGTTTTGCACCCTAAGTTCCAATCCTAGACTAGCATGGCAATTCTAGAAAAGTAAACAAACAATGAAAGTAATGCACAAAAGTAAATGCTTGAAAGTAAGGGTTAGGAACACGGCGATGTTTTGCCGAGGTATCGGAGAGTCGCCACTCCCCACTAGTCCTCGTTGGAGCACCCGCGCAAGGGTGTAGCTCCCCCTTGATCCGCGCAAGGATCAAGTGCTCTATACGGGTTGATTCTTCGACACTCCGTCGCGGCGAATCATCCAAAACCGCTCACAACTTGAGTTGGGTCACCCACAATCTCGTCGGATGATCACCAAACTTCCAATCACCACCAAACCGTCTAGGTGATGGCGATCACCAAGAGTAACAAGCTAGAACTCTCACTTGACCACAACAAGCCTAATGAGAAGATGGATGCACACTTGCTACACTCTTGTCACTAGAGAGGATTCTCAAACTTTGATTCATAAATCTCTATCCTCACTAGGGCTCTTGCACTCCCTTGCACTTCAAAGGTGTTTCTCAGCTGAACAAATGAGCAAGAGAGCTCTAAAAGAGGTGGAGGGGATGTATTTATACACCCCACAGTCGAAACGAACCGTTACCTGCCAACTCAGCAAAACGCGGGGTGACCGGACGCGCCGGTCGAAGTGACCGGACGCGCTGGTCGCTCGTAACGATCGAAATTTTGAAATTTCGGCTGAGTGACCGGACGCGCCGCTCGAAGTGACCGGACGCGCTGGTCGCTCGTAACGGCCGAAATTCTGAAATTTTGGCTGAGTGACCGGACGCGCCGGTCAGGGGTGATCGGACGCGTCCGATCGTGTAGGGAGCTTACTATAACGAGACCGGACGCGTGACCGCGTCCGATCGGTGATGACCGGACGCGTCCGGTCGTCGCAGGACCTTACTAGAACGTGACCGGACGCGCCGATCACACCTAGGGAGCGTCCGAACGGATGGTTTCCCTCAAGTGATACGTGTCGGTCTGACCACCGCGTCCGGTCCTCGCAAGGACCGCGTCCGGTCGTCAGCGCCGAAACGCAGTCGCGGTTTTGAACTGACCGGACGCGTCCGGTCAAGCCGAGAACCGCGTCCGGTCAAGAGAAAAACACTCTAAACACTCTGAAACGCGACGCAACTTGAATCAAGTTGCTTCTAACTGAACTTTGAGCTATTCTAGAGCTGCCTAGTGCTAAGTTTAACAAGTGTGCACCACACCTAAACATAGGACTCACCTAGGTCAAGCTACCCGCTCATGCTCCCCTTTATAGTACGGCCAAAAGAGAAAACGAAGATCCTAACGACTATTCCGAATGTAACTCAACACCTTGACATCCGAAACTAACCGTCCTTAATCTTGACGTCACTCATTTGAAAACCGAAATGATTTCTATCAGGGGGCATGAATATCATGATGCCCAAAGCAGTTATCACTTCCATGACCTAACTTACCAAGGTTTCTGCAAAACACACGTTAGTCATGGTAATAAAGCGTTGTCATCAATTGCCGAAACCAACTCTCGGGGCCTAGATGCTTTCAATCTCCCCCTTTTTGGTGATTGATGACAACACTAAGATTCAAAGGATAGGAGTTGAGGTTTTCGAACATGCTTGGTTCACATAAGCAAAAAGCAATAAGCACTGGAGATTAGGAATTGCTTATGTGTTCCAAACCAAAAGAGTGTACTTACAAGATAAGACATGAAACGTTAGTACACAAAACGATATAGCTCAAAAGAAATCGGAGTAAGGCACGGAAGCACAACCTTATGAGCTATAAACAAACAAGTGACATGATTTAAACCTGTGACTAGATAAACCATATAGACTCAAGGTATCTCACATGACCACATGTCACAAGAATGCAATTACTGTAAAGTAAACATGATGCATGAGTGTAGCACACAAGAAAAGAACAAAAACCCTCTATCAAAAACTCCCCCTGAATCTACTCTCTCTCTCCCTTCGGCATCAACCGCCAAAAGCTAATCTAAGGATTTGACGGAGGAACAGACGAAGTCGAGTCGGGTGCCAAGGAGCGCGGAGTAATCATAAACTGAGAAGTTTCTCCCTCGGACTCGGAGCTATCAGGCTGACCCTCTGAAGAAGCACACGGCTGTGAAGCGGTCTGGGTCTGATCAACAAGAACAGGTACTGACGAAGTAGCAACAAGTGGAGCAGTCTCTGTGACCTGAGCCTGAAGTGAGCCAATAGCTGGGGGATCTGTCGAGGCAACGGACGAAGGAACTGTCTCTGTAGTGCCCGTCCCTGTCACAAGAGGAACAGCTGCCTCTGAAGCTGACAACCCTGATGAAGTAGCAAAAGTAGTGTGCGAGGGCGTTGGCTGACCAGTCAACTCGCTATATGTGGCACTAAGATCACCGAAAGGTGTGCTGGTCAAAAGGTGAGGGCGAGGCTGGTCTGAAGGAGTAAATCCCGTCTGAATAGGCGTGTAGCTCGGGGACTGGAATGACTGAGGGACCTACAGCTGTGGAGAGGTGAACTGAAAGCTCGGCTGTCCCTGACTCGAAGATCCACTAGACTGTAAGGCTAAAGTTAGGACAGATGCAGGTGGAGGAACCCCAACTATGACTAGGTGACGCAGAAGATCCAAGTACTGCTGCTGGCTAGCTGCACTCTGTCGCTGCATCTCATACTGCTGACGCTGCATCTCAACTTGTTGGCACTGTATCTCAAGTTGTTGTCTCTGGAACTCGTCCTGTCGAGCCTGTATTTGTGCAAACACGGCAGCTGTGTCCTGAGCCTGTCTCTGTAGTTGAAGCTCATGTCGCTCCTATGCCTGGGTCAGCCTCTCAAGAATAGCCACCATGGCTGGGTCTGAGCGGGAGGCTGAACCAGAGCCACCGGCCTCGTGGTCGTGAGGCCGAGGAGACCGATACCTGGGGATGGGCAGATAATCCTCGTCAGTGCTGTCAGAGGCCTCATCCTCAGCTATATCAGCGGGCTGAGCATCTAGATCTGCAAGCTCTGCCTCAGCAAGACCCTGTACGGTCACGTCCTGCTCAGCCGCTGTCTCAGGCACCTGAGGTCTCTCTCTCTGTCCTGGCACAGAGGCCTGCTCTCTCGTAACTGAAGCCCATAGCTGACGAATATCATACTCAGGAAAAGCAGTGGTAGTATTAGATATCTTAGCTCTAATCTCTGAAGGCAGCTCAAGTGCAGATCTGATGATGAAGCAAATCCAATAAGCATAGGGCAGCTGACGGTGTCCCTTGAAGCCCTCTGCCAGGGTGTCCTCCATCTCACTAATCATAAGATCCCAAATGTCAAAAGGTGTCTGTGAGAGGAGGTGGTGAACAACCCATAGCTGCATCCTGGTCAATCCCTCTTTGTAACCAAGCCTAGGAAGAAGAGTATGCCTGACAATAGCATCCAGAACTCGGGCAAGCGGTGTCAAACTGGTAGGTGTGCGACGAGACCCTTCGCCAAAAGACTCACGGAAGCAGGGTCGGATCAGATCTGTAGGTGGCACAGTACCGCCATGAGGGCATCTAGGTGGAGCTGTCTGACCGAAACAGAGCTGGTGGATCTTCGTGTCTGAAGCTGGGAGTCTGAGAATCTCCCGCACTCTTGTGCTGTACAGTCTGCGGTCGCGGCCTCGGAATGCAAAGTGTATGAACTCATAGGCCGGATCAATCCATAGTGAAGCATAGAACTCCCTAACCCAAGTGCCGCAGTATGCACGTGTCCATCCAAGAAAATCTGACAAGCCCGGTAGAAAGGACAGGTGCGGACGAAGCTACTCACCCACTACCTCAACAAGTGACTCAATGCGACAGACCCTCTGTGGTCGAAAGGCAATGCCACTGTCAACATAAGCTCTGTAAAAATCCTCCTGTAGAGGAGTATAAAAGCCCTCTGAAGCTCTGGAGTCCCTCTGAGGTGGGAACCATCGGCTGACCTCAACAAATCTTAACCCTTGCACCTGACGTGTTGTAGCACCTCTCAAGTCAAAGTGCTCGACAGGGGGTGAACCTCTAACCCTGGGAGGTGGACGTCCTCCACGACACTGGCCCTCTGGCCTAGGAGTCACCTGAGCTCGTGTGCGTGTGGAGCGGCGACGCGGTGGAGTCTGAGCTGGCTGCTCCTCTGTCCCCTCTGGAGCCTCTGCAGGTGGATCAACTGACATAGCATCTGCATCCATTGTCACCTCTGTGCCCTCAGTGGTCTCAGTAGTCTCTGTACCAAGCTGTCGACCTTCAAGATGAAAGCGACGCTCGCCAATGCGTATACCACTGCTCCTGCCTCCCCTCTCTACCTGCTCAGCTACATCGGTGACTGCCTGAGCAATCTCTGCATCAGTAAGAGTCTTCTTCTTCTTTCTGGTCATGATCTTGATGCGCTTTCCACGCGCAACCTCAGACAGACGAGGAGGACTGTCGTCCCTGTCACTAGGAGCACCACTAGCATTCTTGCAACGAACCATGCTGTCACACTATCAGGAAACCTCTAAAAGATGGTGTACTGACACTCGAGAGGCTTGGCCTCAAACCGTATCCGTAGGTTTGGCCTCGGATTCAACAACTAAACAGCTGTCACCCCGACACACCGACAAACTTGCTGAAAAGACGGAATAGATGGATCTACTATAAGCAACATATAAGATCTAAAAGGTATGAAACCCTAGAGATAGCAAGCATATAAGATAAGATGTGAATCGAAACGCGATGGCTACCTTGGATTGATGAGAAAACGGTGACGAGGTGAGATGACCTAGTTCACGAGACTTCTCGAAGCACCGGACGAGCGCTGATTTGCCAAAACAAAAGTCAATTAGGATAACAATAACAAAATTTTGGCAAACTCTAACAAGAAGATCAAGGATATGCGTAACAACCTCGGAGTGAAGACGTCACGCGAAGAAATTTTGACATCAAACGGAGGAGACGCCGCAGTGCGAACCCTAGGGTTAGGGCAATGCGCGATGGTCGAAAACGAAGATGGTCGCGAGGGAAGGCAGGGGCCGGTCGAAGGTGGCGTAGGTGATGGAGGGCACGGCTCACTGGCGGCAGCAGCACACGGCGGCGGTGGTGCAGGCGCGGCAGAGATGGCGGCGGCGCGGCAGTGGCGGAGCTACGCGGTGCGGGCGGAGCTGCGGGCCGGGCGGCGCTGTGCGGGTCACCGGAGGAGAAGGAGAAGGCAGGACGCGGCAGTGAGCACCGGTGAGCGGCGATGGCAAGATTCCCGGCGAGTTAGGGCAGGGAGGCGGCGAAATCGCGAAAAACACGGCGGCGGATGAGGAAAAAGTGAGGGAACACGAAAGGTTATATGAGGGGTTAGATCCGCTCGTCACGCGATGACCGGACGCGGTGGTCGATATGACCGAACGCGGTGGAGGCGGCGTCCGGTCATATTCCAGTAAGCTCCTAGAATGACCGGACGCGTCCGATTATCCACGATCGGACGCTGACAGCGTCCGGTTAGACATAGCCCGGAAAGTTGGAACGGATGACCGGACGCGGTGGTGGTTACCGGGACCGGACGCGGTGGTCGACAGCAGCGCGTCCGGTTCAGCGTCCGGTCACTAGATCAGGAGTTGGTCATCTGGATGACCGGACACGCTGGTGGTCGTCGGGACCGGACGCGGTGGTGAAGCATCACTGCGTCCGATGCAGCATCCGATCCAGCGTCCGGTCATAGTTTTTCGCCCTTCTTCATTCCGAACTTCGACGCGACTTCTCCCAATCAGGTTCCAATTCAAAGAGACACAAATAAACACCAATTGGAACATGATATGAGTGACCTCACTCAAATCCTCAAGTTTCTCAAAATAGTTTGCCTTAGGCTAATATTATTTTTAGGAAAATAGGTAACAAACACCCGAGGAGCAACGTATGGCCATGCAATAGAGTTTTTGAACCCTTGGGAGCATCAAAATGCTCTCTCTCTATTCATGGACGAACACAGAGGTTACTCAAAGCTTAACCGAAAAGAAACGACAAAGCAACAACCATGCATATGCAATGCAAAATAAGAAAGGAGAACTAGGTTGCTTGTCAAGTTTGATCCAAGGTTAGGCTTCTTCACTCCTCCAAAGGAGGGTTATCGTAACCGTGTTAGCCAAGCCCTAGATGCATTGCGGGTAATTAAACATGACATATAATACAATGCAATGCAAGGGACAACACAAGCTCATTTTTTAAAGTTACTAGAGTCAAGCACATTGAGTTCACTTCTCAACCTACAAAAGGTAGCTTCATCCAAAGGTTTAGTGAAGATATCCGCTAATTGATTTTCACTTCTTACACCTTCTAGTGATATGTCATTTTTAGCAACGTGATCTCTTAGAAAGTGGTGGCGGATATCAATGTGTTTGGTGCGAGAGTGTTGTACCGGATTATTTGCAATTTTAACCGCACTTTCATTGTCACATAAAAGTGACACCTTTTCAAGAACAATTCCATAGTCTAGGAGAGTTTATTTCATATATAGGATTTGTGCACAACAAGCCCCCGCGACAATGTATTCTGTCTCGGCGGTGGACAAAGCCACACTATTTTGCTTTTTACATGACCAAGATACTAAGGATCTCCCAAGCAAATGGCATCCTCCGGATGTGCTTTTTCTATCAATTTTGCAACCGGCATAATCCGAATTGGAGTAGCCAACTAGTTGGAATCTAGCTCCTTTGGGATACCAAAGTCCAATGCTTGGGGTATACTTAAGGTATCTTAGGATTCTTTTTACGGCACTTAGGTGAGGTTCTTTAGGGCACGCTTGAAAGCGGGCACACATGCACACACTAAACATGATGTCGGGCCTAGATGCGGTAAGGTACAACAAGCTACCAATTATAGAACGGTAAAGAGTTTGATCGATTGGTTTACCTCCCTCATCTAGGTCGAGATGTCCATTAGTTGGCATTGGGGTCTTGATTGGCTTGCATTCTTCTATCTTGAATCTTTTGAGAAGATCCTTGGTATACTTTTCTTGAGAGATAAAGATCCCTTCTCTCATTTGCTTGACTTGAAACCCAAGGAAAAATGTTAGCTCACCAATCATTGACATCTCAAACTCTTTTGACATCAATTCACTAAATTCTTTGTAATAGTCTTCATTTGTTGACCCGAAGATGATATCATCAACATAGACTTGACAAATGAAGATTTCTTTATTAAACTTCTTGATGAATAGTGTGGTGTCAACCTTCCTAATAGTGAAGCCCTTCTCAATGAGGAAGTCCCGAAGGCGCTCATACCACGCTCTAGGGGCTTGCTTGAGCCCATATAGCGCCTTGGACAACCTATAAACATGATTAGGATATCTAGGGTCTTTAAACCCGGGAGGTTGTTCAACATAGACTAGTTCATTTATGAAGCCATTTAAGAATGCACTTTTCACATCCATTTGATATAGTTTCATATCATGATGTGATGCATATGCAAGAAGGATACGAATGGCTTCAAGTCTTGCAACGGGTGCAAAAGTCTCTCTAAAATCAAGACCTTCAACTTGAGAGAACCCTTTTGCTACTAGTCTTGCCTTGTTTCTTACTACTACACCTTGATCATCTTGCTTGTTGCGGAACACCCACTTGGTTCCAATGACTCTTGCACCTTTTAGATGCTTTTCAAGTGTCCAAACTTGATTGCGGGCGAAGTTGTTCAATTCTTCATGCATGGCATTTACCCAATCCGGATCTTGAAGAGCTTCTTCTACATTCTTAGGTTCAAGACAAGAGATAAAAGAGTGATGTTCAACAAAAGAATTAAACTTTTGAGATTGAGTCATTACACCCTTTGTAGGACTCCCTATGATGAGATCTTGTGGATGTGCTTGAAGTAGAGGTGAGTTTCTTCGATCGACCATTTGAGGAGTAGGATGGGGAGTATCAACATCTTGTGCTTGTGCCTCGGCTTGATGATGAGAGACATGGGTGTCTTCATTTTTAACTCTCTTATTCTTGTCATCATCTTGAGGCACATATGATGAAGATGGTGGATTTACAATTTGTATATCGTCTTCATCATCTTTAGGCTTGATGTCACCCACCGGCATGTTCTTCATGGCCTCTCTCAATGGTTCATCACCTACATCATCACAATTCTCAACTGCTCCTTGGGAGCCGTTAGATTCATCAAATTCCACATCATATGTTTCTTCAACCAAACCGGTGGCATGGTTAAATACTCTATATGCTTTGGACTTTGATGAGTAGCCAACAAGAAAACCAATATCACAACGTCTTTGGAACTTCCCTAGGTGTTGACACTTCTTTTAGATATAGCATTTGCAACCAAACACCCGGAAGAATGAGACGTCCGGCTTCTTCCTATTTAGCAACTCATAAGGGGTCTTGCAAAGGAACTTTTGTAGGAAGAGGCGATTTGAAGCATAGCATGTGGTGTTGATTGCCTTGGCCCACAATTTCTCTGGTGTGTTGTACTCATCTAACATTGTTCTTGCAAGAGTGATTAAGGTCCGGTTCTTTCTCTCAACTACACTATTTTGTTGAGGAGTATAGGTTGATGACACTTCATGTTTGATTCCAATTTCATCACAATAAGCTTCAATGTTGGTGTTGTCAAACTCTTTTCCATTGTCACTTCTAATCTTCTTTATCTTGACTTCAAATTCATTTTGAGCTCTCTTTGTAAACTTTTTGAAGCAACTTTCCACTTCGGATTTGTCATGAAGGAAGAAGGTCCAAGTGTATCTTGAGAAGTCATCCACAATCATAAGACAATAAAGATTTCCACCCAAACTCTTGTAAGTTGTAGGACCAAACAAATCCATGTGTAGAAGTTCTAGTACTCTTGATGTTGACATGTAGGCTTTGGTTGGATGAGTGTTTGCAACTTGTTTGTTGGCTTGACATGCACTACAAGGTTTGTCCTTCTCAAACTTTACATCCTTCAAACCTCTCACTAATTCTTTCTTCAATAGCTTGTTGAGAGTGTTCATTCTAACATGAGCAAGCCTCCTATGCCAAAGCCATCCAAGTGTGGTCTTGGTGAACAAACATATCATCAAGTTTGCGTCTTCGGAGGTGAAGTCAACTAGATAGAGATTATTGTATCTAAAGCCCTTGAAAATCACTTGCTTGTCATCTATCTTTGTAACAACCACTTCATTTGGACTAAACAAGCATTGATAGCCAAGATCACAAAGTTACCCAACGGATAGTAAGTTGAAACTCAATGAAGCAACATAGAGCACATTTGAGAGAGAATGATCATTTGATATTGCAACCCTGCCTATACCCTTGACTTTGCTTTTGGAATTATCCCCAAATGTGATCTTGTCTTGACATACCCCATCCTCTTCAAGTGAGGTGAACATACGAGGATCACCAGTCATATGTTGTGTGCAACCACTATTAATCACCCAATGAGATCCACCGGTCTTGTAGTTCACCTACACACAAGAGATCAAGCCTTTTGTTTAGGGACCCAAACTTGAGGGGGGCCCTTAACTTTCTCAACTAGTGACTTGGCAACCCAAATTTTCTTTGGCCTATTCTTGTTAGGGGGACCCAAGAACATGACTTTCATCTTTCTACTTGAGTCCTTTCTAAGCATGTAATGAGCATTGAAGGCAAAGGGTCTAGCATGCTTGGGCAAGGGTTGTGGTGGTGGAGTTTTGCACTCATGAGCAAAGTGGCCTTCTTGTCCACACTCAACACATCTCTTTGGCTTGGGCTTTGTTTTGCTTTGTTGTTGTTTGGCCTTGACCTTCTTCTCTTGATTTGCCAAGTAGCCAATGCCACTCCTATCCAACTTCATGACGGTGTTCATGAGTAGCTCACTTTGCAAATGTTGGACTCTTATAAACTTGCTTAGGCCGGTCTTGAGATGCTCTTTCTCTTGCTTGAGCTTCTTGTTTTCTTAAATAAGTGACTCATTTGAAGCTTGCTTTTCAAGAGCCATCAACTTCTTGTTCTCAACTTTAAGCATCTCATTCTCACTCTTGAGCTTGACATACTCATCATAGTCATTTGCCTCAACCACACTCTTGCCTTTGCCGCTAGAGCCTTGCTCAAAGTTCTCAACAATCAAATCATCACATGATGTAGCTATATCAATCTTAACAACTTGGTTAGTAGCATCATGTGTCTCGAGGGCAAGCTCATTAGCAACAATAAGGGTATCATAATTGATTTTCAATACGGTATATTCTTCTTTTAGCAAGTTTAGCCTAGTGAAGAGTTCACTATGCTTCTTCTCAATTTTATCATGTTTATCTCTAAGCTCCTTGTTAGAAGTTTTGAGCTCTTTGAGAGAGGAAGACATAGTTTCATTTTGATCTTTGAGCTCATCACTAGTCTTATTTGTATTCTCAAGCTTGGATGTGAGTGATTCATTTTCATGTTGAAGCTCATCATTTTCATTTCTAATTCTTCTTATGATTTTAGAGTATTTGTTCAATAATTTTACTAGTTCATCATAAGAAGGTGCATCATATTCATCATTACTATCACTATCATCATCATCACTATCACTATTTTGTACCTTTCGATCACCCTTAGCCATAAGGCATAGATGAGTAGCGGAAGATGATGGTAAAGGTGGCGGTGAAGGTGGTGATGAAGATGTCGGTAAAGATGATGATGGCCCAATCACAAATGCGGCGATCTTCTCTTTTTCATTATCACTTTCATCGCCGGATGACTCACATGATGATTCAATGTCGGTGAGCCAATCACCAACAATATAAGCCTTGCCACCCTTCTTCTTCTTGTAGAACTCTCTTTTCTTGCCATCTTTCTTTTTGTATGGCTTGTTCTTTCTCTTCTCATCTTCTTCATCACTTGAGTCATCTTTCTTGCCCTTGTACTTATTCTTGTACTTGTCTTTTGGAGGCTTCGGGCATTGGTGAGCTAGGTGACCAAGTTCTCCATAATTGAAGTAATCCATTTCGGAGATTGACTTCCTTTTGCTACTTGTGAAGAATTTCTTCTTCTTGCCATCGAACTTGATGCCACTCTTGTTGAGCTTCTTTAGCATCTTGGTGGTCTTCCTCACCATGAGTGCAAGTGATTCATCATCAATGTCACTTTTACTTGAGCTTTCTTGCACTATCATGGCTTGGCCCTTCTTCTTTTTCTTTTCATGGCTAGCTTTGAAGGCCAAGTCTTTCTTCTTGGAAGATGATGAGCCCTCTTCCGGAGTGATGTGCATGTACATCTTATGTGCATTGATCTTCTCCAATACTTGTGTCGGTGTTGCGGCGGAGAGATCACTTTGGTGAAGTACGGTGACAATGTGTTCATACTTCTCAATAGGAAGAACGCTCAAGATCCTCCTTACAACATCCGATTGGCTCATTTGAGTGAGTCCAAGAGCATTGAGATCTTCTACAAGAACATTCAAACGAGTGTACATTTCATTAGCGCTTTCTTTGGGAAGCATCTCAAAAGAATTGATTTTCTTTAATGTAATATGATAGCATTCCTCACGCTCACTCTTAGTTCTCTCATGGAGAGCACAAAGATTTTCTCACAATTCATGAGCGTTTTCGGTATTACGCACACGATTGAAGATATCTTTGCCTAAGCCCCGGTAGAGTGTATTTTTTGCCTTAGCATTCCACCGGTCGTACTTCTCCTCGTCACCACTTGGGTTGGCGGGATCCCTTATAGGAGAAAGCCCTTGGGTTGCGGCTCAAAGGCACCCAACATCTATGGCTTCGAGGTATGCCTCCATACGAATTTTCCAATATGGAAAATCGTCTCCCTCAAAAGTGGGAGGTGGTCCTTCCCCATTAGACATCTTGCTCTAGGCGGTGAAGCCTAAATTAAGAGCAACACGGCTCCGATACCAATTGAAAGAATCAAGATGCCCAAGAGGGGGGTGAATTGGGCTTTTCTAAAAATTAATTGCAAGAATTAAATCCTACAAGCCAAACTTTACCCCTAGTGCCTACTAGTGTTCCTTGTGATTTTACCGATAAAAGTTTTGCACCCTAAGTTCCAATCCTAGACTAGCATGGTAATTCTAGGAAAGTAAACAAGCAATGAAAGTAATGCACGAAAGTAAATGCTTGAAAGTAAGGGTTAGGAACACGGTGATGTTTTGCCGAGCTATCGGAGAGTCGCCACTCCCCACTAGTCCTCGTTGGAGCACCCACGCAAGGGTGTAGCTCCCCCTTGATCCGCGCAAGGATCAAGTGCTCTCTACGGGTTGATTCTTCGACACTCCGTCGCGGCGAATCATCCAAAACCGCTCACAACTTGAGTTGGGTCACCCACAATCTCGTCGGATGATCACCAAACTCCCAATCACCACCAAATCGTCTAGGTGATGGCGATCACCAAGAGTAACAAGCTAGAACTCTTACTTGACCACAACAAGCCTAATGAGAAGATGGATACACACTTGCTACACTCTTGTCACTAGAGAGGATTCTCAAACTTTGATTCGCAAATCTCTATCCTCACTAGGGTTCTTGCACTCCCTTGCACTTTAAAGGTGTTTCTCAGCTGAACAAATGAGCAAGAGAGCTCTAAAAGAGGTGGAGGGGATGTATTTATACACCCCACAGTCGAAACGAACCGTTACCTGCCAACTCAGCAAAACGCGGGGTGACCGGACGTGCCGGTCGAAGTGACCGGACGCGCCGGTCGCTCGTAACGGTCGAAATTCTGAAATTTCGGCTGAGTGACCGGACGCGCCGCTCGAAGTGACCGGACGCGCTGGTCGCTCGTAACGGTCGAAATTCTGAAATTTCGGCTGAGTGACCAGACGCGCCAGTCAGGGGTGATCGGACGCGTCCGATCGTGCAGGGAGCTTACTGTAACGAGACCGGACGCGCGACCGCGTCCGATCGGTGATGACCGGACGCGTCCGGTCGTCGCAGGACCTTACTGGAACGTGACCGGACGCGCCGATCACACCCAGGGCGCGTCCGAACGGATGGTTTCCCTCAAGTGATACGTGTCGGTCTGACCACCGCGTCCGGTCCTCGCAAGGACCGCGTCCGGTCGTTAGCGCCGAAACGCAGTCGCGGTTTTGAACTGACCGGACACGTCCGGTCAAGCCGAGAACCGCGTCCGGTCAAGAGAAAAACACTCTAAACACTCCGAAACGCGACGCAACTTGAATCAAGTTGCTTCCAACTGAACTTTGAGCTATTCTAGAGCTGTCTAGTGCTAAGTTTAACAAGTGTGCACCACACCTAAACATAGGACTCACCTAGGTCAAGCTACCCGCTCATGCTCCCCTTTATAGTACGGCCAAAAGAGAAAACGAAGATCCTAACGACTATTCCGAATGTAACTCAACACCTTGACATCCGGAACTAACCGTCCTTAATCTTGACGTCACTCCTTTGAAAACCGAAACGATTTCCATCAGGGGCATGAATACCATGATGCCCAAAGCAGTTATCACTTCCATAACCTAACTTACCAAGGTTTCTGCAAAACACACGTTAGTCATGGTAATAAAGCGTTGTCATCAATTGCCGAAACCAACTCTCGGGGCCTAGATGCTTTCAAGAATCACTCTATTAAAAAATCAAGAAGTTAAAGCTAAAATTCAAGAGAGTGGAGCTGTATAAAACAGGCCTCGCTTTCTGCTCCAAAAGAGGCAGGTAATCAGCACCGCAGCAGCACATTCGGTAGCGAAAGAGGTAACGAGGTGCGGCGCTCCTTCGCCAACCACTACGCTGGATAGCACAGTTGCAAGAGATACACGAAATGATATATAAGCTTTCCGCCAATAACGATGGGATTGAATAAGTACACAAAAAAGATAGCTCTGGCCTCTGGCTCAGGTAGCGAGACGACAACAGTGCGTACGCACGTAGGCGAAGTACACGGGCGAATTAGGTAATGACCTGCCTCTCCAACAAGTACTAAAAATCACTCTACTTAGGCTATGAACGCTGCGAGATGTCTCAGCTACATGAGCAGGCTTCGGATGACAGCCGCCTGCGCGCTGCTCATGTCGGACGTAGCCAGCAGCTCCGACAGCCTCTCGCTCAGGTCGTCCACCTCCTGGTGCAAGCTCCTGATGTAGTTGCATGTCTCCTGCAACACCCTCGCAGATGGCACCTGCATGGGCAAGACGGCAAATTAAAGGGAGAACAATTTACCGGACCGTCAGCTCAAGCTCATGCCACTCGAAGCAAATAACTGGTTGACGCGTGAGTACAGCGTGCAATTGCATGGAATGCTTCATATAATTGAGGCCATTCAACTGACTGGCAATTTTGGCCAATTCGGTTGTTGTAACAACTAACAGGTCGGCAGTAGGTATCACCGTATCAGATCGTTTCGTAGGCCTCAATGTAGTGAGTGCCACATGATAACGACAATTTACAGCTCAACTGCGATCACAGCTAACCTAGCTAGAAATTCTGGATAACCATTCAGCTCATAAAGTAGTGGTAATGATAATGAACTTCAGTTACATACTCTAGCATTGCTCTGAAGGCGAGCTTCCGGGAGGAGGTCCTGCAGCTTTGACACAAGGTCGCTGATTTGCTCCTCAGTGATCCTCGACGAACCAGACTGCCTAGACCGTGACCTCCGGCTCGACATCTTGGTTGATGTGGGCGTCTGGGAGATTGGGGAAAGAAATTTTGCAAGAGATCAAGAAACAAACTGAGATGTTTGGAGTGAGGCAAGCAAGTTTGAGATACACAGGTGATGAAATGGTAGTCAAGGACTGGAGAGAAGCTTATTGGAGGAGGAAGACAAGTGCATGGGAGAAGAAATGGGCAGGTGGTGGGTGTTAAATAGTACTACCTAGCTGCACAGGAGAACCCCAAAGAGCAGTCAAGATGGAGCAAGCTTCCCGTGGCACTAAGACAGTATAAATTCCAGCTCAAGTCCCTGACCTATAGGGACAAAGTACCAGGTGGCCGAAATTATAGATTCACATGTAGGATATTCTTTAGTGAAAGCTAGACTGTAAATATTTTAGAGAGAGAGGCCATACCCATACCAACGAGCTTGCGTCACTGTTGTGTTGCATAGCGCTGCAAGTGGGAGAGCCTCTGATCAACAGGATATGAAGAAATGCCAGTGAGAAAGCCGACTTGGAGGCCAGAACTGTCAGAAGGAACCACACAAGCCATGTTACTTGACCTACCAAAATATGAGTGTTAATTGTTTTCGCCCCACATTATGTATTTAATATATGCACATGAACAAACAACAGTGGCTCTACAGTTACTAGTAGAGGAGGTTGTGGACAACTCTCTTTTTGTGTCTAGATAGAATTCAGTACGCATCCATGCATGCACCGTGAATCTGTTGCCTCCCTAAGCAGGAGGAGATTAAACCCATGGCCCACACGAAATCCATTCACTACTCACGATTACAATCAATATGCATTTGCATCCCAGGCACCATGTATTCTAATAGGACTGGCGTGTTTGGATACAGTTCAGTTCAGTCTATAGTCAAATGAGGAAATTAGCATCATTAAACTTTATTCCCTATAAAAATTGCTCTTGCATCATATATTAAGACATAACCACAATACATGATGGTGAAAGCATCAGCTTCTTTCCAAAATAAAATGATAAAATCATCAATTGCTGAACACATAGAAACAATTGTGCAGTGAAAAGATTTGAGTGTTAAATACCTCACACTGTATATCAGATTCAGCAGTGTTCTGATGCAGACTGGTCTATCCGATTCTTTTGCACCAAGAGCCCATGTCTTGCGGCGCCTCATAATCAATACAGGTACGGGCCACATAGTCAATTTTAATTTACTGTTCTCCTCACACTATAAGGAAATGTTGCTTCCAATGCTGGCTATCAATGAATAAGATCCCTGCACAATTCAAATGAATTATTGCATTGCAAAAGTAACTTTTACAAGCAAACCGTGTAAAAAAACAGTTTTCTTATATGATGCCTTTGGCGTCAAACTGTAATTGGCTTTGTTCTTAGTAAAGTTGGCATGCAGTATAATAAATCAAGCTTTTGAAAGAAAAAAATGTATAGAAAGGCTGGAAAATTGATAAGAGCATAAGTGGTAATGATAAAGGCTGTCTAACCATGCAGCTCATAAAGTGGTAATGATAATGAGAAAATGTATAGGGGTAGGCATGAGTGGTAAACAAAATAAATTAATCTCATTGCTAAGATGGTGGGATTTGCAATACAACAGATTTGAACAATTAGCATTGCATAATAATTTTAGCTCCAATCAGCTATAGCTTAACCCTGAGAGTAAGAAAGATAAAGGCAACTCAACTCCAATAAACTATTGACTGGAAAAATAGTATATGTAAAAAACATATAATAAATACGTCCTTCCAAGGAAACAATTGCTGTACATCTCAGAAGAATCATGGTACCAGTCAATGCTACAGAAGCTATAGTGCAACTACCAGCTGTAGTACAAGATTTTTTGTTCTTTTAATGACAAATGATGCTAGTGTGATAAGATTAGCCCTTAACAACCTCCAGAATCTTAAGAGAGAAGCATTAGAATGTGATCTTACAGTGTAATCATGTGCAATGCATATGCATTTGTACTTGCATTTTTTTCATACTGTTTTCTCTCGAACTCCTAAAGCAAAGCATACCTGCAAACTAAAAGTTTTCTGATGTGGACTGAACAAAAGCAAATCGGAATAAAATAAAAAGTCAGAGTAGAACATATATAGTTTCCAGACAGTTTAATGCCATTGGTCATGTTAGTGTAATGTAAGTAGCATGTATAAAACTATGCCACAAGCAAGTATGTTGCTAGAAAAATAGCATTTAAAATCCAATTAATGATTATGCATCGATCTCCATAAGCTTGATGGGGATCTAGGGTTGCATGATAATGTTGGGGAAACTTAATAGTAACAAGTGGAATAGTTCATGGCATTGAACAGCTAGATTTGGAACTACAACTTTATTTGCCATACAAATCCAATGCCTGTTTCTGAAGGCATAGTGCTATGTTCTGTACAGATGTAGTACCTAAAGCATTATATCCTGATGCTACCAAACTGCATGTACTAGTCATTTACTCTCAAAACATAGAAACATTATAGTTCTTTGTTCTTCTTTTGACAGATTACTGTAGGAAATTGTAGCCCTCAAATGAAGGTGGCTTAAATCTCACCAGTTATTTCTATTTATATAGATACAGAACCTGCATGGTGTAGTGTCAGACATATTCGAGATCATGACGAATTAGTGACATAGGAGGAACACAATAGTTATAGAGAATAAATATCTCGTTAGGCTAATAAAGATCTAATTAGACAGCCAATGACAACATATAGATGCAGAACAAATTCTCATTGTCTCTTGAATATTCAATTCACACGATCCACTGCCACTAGTAATATAATCCTAGATCATTAGGTGCTGCCTGTTTAGAAAATTGACATATTGATCCAAAACCCTAGACTCAATAGCATACCATAGCTATGTAATGAACTTAATTACAGTCAAAAGACCTGCATATAGTACCAATTGCAGGGTAAAGATACTATGGAAGGGACCATGTAGATCTTAAGTATGATGTTAATTCATATAATATGCCAAATCGCCAATCAAAACCAGCTAGTGGGAGATGATCAAAGTGTATCCTGATGGCAGCATGTCTGACGGGGCACATGTAGCTGAATCCAATTAGTTGGAAACACCATACAGGTTGTCACGTGGACACGAATTAATTTATGCAGAACCCCTTCAGCCCCACGCAAGGTCACACACACTCACTCACTCGCAACCAAGTGAGATCAGTCTTTTGTTTAAGCTTACACTTGATCAAGGGACTGAATCAACAGTACTGACTATCTACTAAAAAATTAGCCAAGTAGGCCTTGCCTACTACACAGATGGCTGGAATCACATGGATTATCTTAGCATATATCACTACATTAACAAGCTCCCACATGCTTCACTTATTTTAAATCTGTCACCCTGTTTGTGCGTAAAGTGTGAAAAGGCTTATGTGAATCATGTGGACCAAGTAATATGTACAGCAGATCAACCAGGGACAGTGATTACTGATGAGGCTTCATGGTCTGATACTGAAAAGATCCTCAAGAGGATGGTCAAGTTCATGAATGATTATGATATGTGGGGTTATAAAAAGTAGCATTTCACACCACAGCACTGACATGATTTGGCGATGTTATATGGTGCTGAGTGTTGGCCTACAAAAAGGCGACATGTCCAACAATTGAGTGTAGCGGAGATGCGTATGTTGCGTTGGTGTTGTGGGCACACAAGGAGGGATAGAGTACGGAACGACGATATTCGGGATAGGGTTGGGGTGGCACCAATTGAGGAGAAATTGATTCAACATCGGTTGAGATGGTTTGGACATGTCCAACGGAGGCCTCCTGAGGCGCCGGTGCGTAGTGGAGTTCTAAAGCGGGCCGATAATGTAAAGAGCGGTAGAGGTCGACCTAAACTAACTTGGGACGAGTCCGTTAAGAGAGATCTTAAGGAGTGGAATATCCCCAAGGATTTAGCTATGGACAGGAGCGCTTGGAGATTAGCAATCAACGTGCCTGAACCGTGACCTTTTTTGTCTTGTGCCCTTTATGTCCCTTTATGTGTCTCCCTGTTTCTCGTCTCTTTTGGGTTTCATCTCTAGCCTACCCCAACTTGCTTGGGACAAAAGGCTATGTTGTTGTTGTTGTTGACAATCTCTACAGCATGATGAAAGTGTCTTAGAACACTTCTGTAACAAACTTCATAAATATCTCAAATTGGTTTATGCTATCACCACATGTTCTCAGTCGTCACAGCTTGTAAATCACTGAACAGAGTAAAATTCTGATTCCTGAATGAAAGTAGATCATACCTATGACACTTTCAAGGATATACATAGGCAACACATTGGAAAATTTTACCAAGGGGGTGTTTAAATGCAAAAAAAATTGGAATTTGGCTACTGTAGTACTTTCGTTTGTATTTGGCAATTGGTGTTCAATCATGGACTAATTAGGCTCAAAAGATTCATCTCGTGATTTACAACCAAACTGTGCAATAAGTTATTTTTTAATCTATATTTAATGCTCCATGCATGTATCCAAAGATTCGATGTGATGGAGAGAGAGTGTAAAAATTTGGAATTTGGAAGGCATCTAAACAAGGCCCAAATTTGAGTTCGTTACACCAGAAGCTTCCACTCTACATAACCACCAGGCTCCTTAACCAGAGTTATAAAATGACAGGTATTACTCTGACACAAAAGGTATCATCTTATCTGGAGATACTGAAGGTCAGCTGTCTTTAATTGAAAACACTGTCAAAATAATACACCCACTTCTGCGAAATCCAAGACCTACTTAACGATGAATATTGAAACAAGAGATCTGACAACGTTATGTGCTAATAGCCAAAAGAATACAGTATAGCCATTTGAATTAACAAGGAAAAGAATCCAGATCTTGCTGCAGAACCTCAACATGCTCATCATTGAAAGCTAGATTATGCTAGGGTGGGCAGTTGGTACACGAGAGATAGAATAAAAGCTTCTAGACCAAAGCTACTGAAAGTCCCTAGTTTGGTTTTGGCTAATTGATGAAACCTAGGACTAACCTTTGTATCTAAGTGGATGATTTAGATAAAGGTGGTCATTGAATATGAGACACGACATTAACTCATGTGACCAAGATGATGAAGACCGAAGTGATGCTTGGCTTGATGGACCGGTTGTGAGGGTGAAGGGCAAGTCGAGGCTTCGAAGTGAGGGACCATGCGATGGTGAAGCTTGAGCAAGACTTGGCGCCGACGGACCGATGCAACGGAGAAGAGCAAGTGAAGTCAAGGTCGATGGATCGAGACGGTCATGTGATGATATGAAGTGGATCATATCACTTGGAGAAACAAAATGGGCTCAAGGCAAAGGAGATTAGTCCACATGTGATGGTGTCATGAAGGAGCTCATTGCATATGAGACATGACATGGAGTCATATGACCAAGATGGAGAAGATCAAGATGAGGCTTGGCTCGAAGGACCAATTGTGAAGGTGAAGGGCAAGTTGAGGCTCCGAAGCGAAGGACCATGCGATGGTGAAGCTTGGACAAGACTTGGCGTCGACGGACCAATGCAACGGTGAAGAGCAAGTGAGGTCAAGATTGATGAACCAATACGGTCACGTGATGATATGAAGTGAATCATATCATTTGGTGATTGGTTGGTGCATGTGATGCATCAACGTCGGAGGAGATGGAGTGGAATGCGCAAGGCAAAGGTATAACCTAGGGCTTTTCCATTTCACCGGTCATAGGTGTGTAGAGAAGTCGATGACCGGGTTTAGGATAGATGGCTGTACTATCAAGAGGAGCAAACTTGTTTGCATATCGGTCATCTAGTGCCACTTGAGTGATCTAACTGTGCATACGTGTTAGGATCGAGTGGCGAGGCAAGTTGAGTGCCTAACTCCTTCGGTAAAATGATTATGAAAATGCTAACACACGTGCACAAGGTGGTGATCACTTGTTGGTGTTGGCACATTTACGAAGGCGTTGAGGTTTGGGTGGTAGAGAGGGTTTGGGACTCTCTCTCCCTCCCGCCGAGCTTGCGAGCGCGGGATTCAGGCGTTTTCGAGGAGTTGAAAAGCCTATTTTCCACTACGCCAGAAGTCGGAAAAGAAACGAAGGCGAACGGAGGTCACAGAGGTGACCGGACGCTGCACCGGACGCGGTCATGGAATGACCGGACGCGTCCGGTCAGCTGTCAGGCGTGCGGGTGCTAGGGTTTGCAACCGGCGCGTCCGGTCACTCGCGGGACCGGCGCGTCCGGTCATGCGCCCAGAGAAGAACTGCGGTTCGCAAGGACGATCGGACGCGGGGCGCGTCCGGTCACACATGATCGGACGCGTCCGATCGTTGAAGGAGCTTACTGGACTCCGACCGGACGCTGGCACTGTCGCGTCCGGTCATCGCAAGGAGCGCGTCCGGTCGTTGCTTCGCGGGCGTGCGGTTCAGTACGATCGGCGCGTCCGGTCGTTTGAAGCGGCGCGTCCGGTCATGCGCCCAGAAGGAACTGAGGTTCACAGAAGACGATCGGACGCGGGGCGCGTCCGGTCACACATGATCGGACGCGTCCGATCGTTGAAGGAGCTTACTGGACTCCGACCGGACGCTGGCACTGTCGCGTCCGGTCGTTGCGAGGAGCGCGTCCGGTCGTTGCTTCGCGCGCGCGGTGCTGTGCGACCGGCGCGTCCGATCGTTTGAGCAGCGCGTCCGGTCATAGCGTTTGACCGTTGGCGCGCAGTGACCGTTGGAGGATCTAACGGTCGCATTTGAATTTTGAGGGACACGTGGACGTCGCAGGGCGACCGGACGCGGTGAAGCGCGTCCGGTCAGTTACGACCGGCGCGTCCGGTCGTCCCGAAAATGACCCAGTGAAGAGGTAACGGCTCTATTTGACCGTGGGGTTATAAATAGATGCCTTGGCCGGCTGTGGCCGGTAGCTGAGCACACTTTAGCCTTGGTGGCTTGTGTGGTAGTGCTTGGGAGCCCTCTAACTCACTCATGCTTGATAGTGTTCATCGGATCGAGTGAGAGAGCGATTCTAGTGCGATTGCATCGTGAGGTTGCATCGAGTGGCACTAGGTGATTGTGTTGCAAGCCGGTAGTGCTTGTTACTCTTGGAGGTTGCCACCTCCTAGACGGCTTGGTGGCTTGTGGCTCCGTCGAAGCTCGCAAGAAGATTGTGCGAGGCTCAGGAGAAGCTTTGTGAGGGGGATTGTGCTCACCCCGCGGGGATCGCGAAGAGCAACTCTAGTTGAGCGTGTCATTGAGTTACCTCACTTGAGAGTGGTGTCTTGCGGTGCCTTGCGAGGCGTGCCTTGAGGGGCGAGTGACTTGAGAGTCACACCGAGGAACCATCTAAGTGTTGGTCGACACAACGGGGACGTAGCTTGGTGGCAACCAAGTGAACCTCGGGAGAAAATCACCGTGTCAACTTTGTCTACTCTTCTCGGTGGTTTGCCTTCATGCAACACAAGCTTGTATTTACTTTCATATATACTTGTGCTTGTGTAGTTGCTCTCGTAACTAGTTTGCGTGTGTAGCTTGCTAGATATCTTCTTGCTTGTGTAGCTAGAAGCTCCCGCTTGCGTGACTAATTTGGTTTATGTAACCTTGTTAGTCACATTGCTTAGTTTGTGTAGCTAAGTAATTTGCGCTCTCTAGTTTGGCATTAGTTGCCTTGCTATTGAGCATTGCTAGTAAGCATAGGTGGCTTCGTGCTTTTGCTTACTAAAATTTTGTAGGAGCTCCTCGGCTTTGCTAAAGTACTAGTGCATAGGTTTGTGTGACCTTGCTCTAGAATTGTTTAGGAAAGCTCTTGCTAAGGAAAGCACCTTAGTTACATAATTAGGATCTTTTGTGAGGTGCTTGTGAACTTAGATAGAGGGGTGTAGTCTTGGCAAGACCGATAGTTTTAATTCCGCATTTGTTTCGGTTTGCCGACGCGATTATTTTTCGAAAGGACTATTCACCCCCCCCCTCTAGTCCGCCATCTCGACCCTTCAGCTACTATTTGAAAGCATCTTTGGTTTTAGGTGTAATCAGCAGCCAAATATGTACCCTACTCTTAAAATTGAGGGTGGAAGTTTCCCTAAAAAAAAAGTTGAGGGTGGAAGTATGATTGTGGTCTTTGTAACTCACGTGGGAGTCGATGAAAGTACAGCTACATGAAAAGAGCTCCTAAACAGGCAAGTTAAAAAGAACACATCAAGGTGGCTGCTACCAAATTTGTGTGCAATTAGGGTTAAATAACAATGTCTTCATGGCTAATGATGCAGGATAAGTAAATATGTAACTAACGTCCATAAAGCTGGATCATGGTCATATGAGATAGAGAAAGAAGAGTAGGGAATGTGAGTCTGAGGGAAGGAAACAACCGAGGGCAAGTGCGCATCTTGACACCAAAAGTGTATAGATCCTTTGATCCATGCACATTGAAGCCAGCATGTTTGAATTATTTGGTATGGTAGATCAATACTCGTTCCATCAACAAACTACTGCAAGTGGGGCACTGTAAGTATAATTGCATAGAGCATTGCCTCATATATGAAAGGGTATTCTGTAGTAAGGTCAGAGATGAAATCAGTTCCCTTTCATTTGACTCAGGCATGGTTATGGTTTGCTCATCTCACTGCAGACAATATCAATATTGCAGCTTGATTAGCTTTTCATATGATAAAGGTTCAGCGTAGCAGGCAATTGCTAATCGGTGTTATCATGAAAACCCCAAAATAGAAGTAAAGATATCCAAAAGGAGACCATTTATGTTGTCTTCTGAAACCAAAAAGAATTAAAGCGACATGCAAATGTCTGGACTAAAATAAAATATATTTGTTTGCCAAGTCGAGCTATACTGAGGAACCTTTCAAACAGAGCTTGCAACGAGCCGAGGACAGAGCTATCCTGAGGGACCTTTCAATCAGAGCTTGCAACCAGCCCAGGACAGTAACTGTAGCATGATTTAGAGGTGTCTGTGCGGATGACTAGTGAAGCTTTACATGACAAGGTCCCCTTCCAATATTTTTGTGCTGAACAACACTGCTTCACAGTAACCAAATAGTTTTTTTTCTTGGTCACCTCCATGATAGAGATATACTGACAAGATAACTGCAGGCTCCAGATCAATAGATGTTTCGGTTGTCGAAAACTAATCAACCTAACATATGTTTTTAACATACATAGGGGCGACTTCTAGGTCCCAGCATCTAAATCACAGTAGCATTACAAAACTAGAAGGCTAGGAGACATGGAACTTGCCTATGACCGCCTGACCAGCTTTCGAAGCATCCAAGTGCAGTTTAGAGAATTTATAAGTTCCACTTGAAGAAGTTTACCAATCCGCGTTGCAGTTTATTTGACCAATGTTATCTCTCCGGTTACATTATGTCCGTGAAACACGATTGCAACCTGCATGGGATAGGAAGTTTGTTGAATCAACGAGAATTGTGGCTGATAGGGATTTATAAAAGAACAAATATATGAGAATAAAGCAGAGAACGGAGAGTTTAGTTGGAAACTCCCCATTATTCTGCTCTGTAGTACAATTGCAGCTTTGGACACTTTAATCGGCCTCCAAATCCTTTATTATGTCCATCTTAAGAAACGCGTGCAAAAAGTCTGTAAGAGTACAAGGCATTGTGGTTGATTACTGCAACCAGAAGTGCATTAGACTACCCGCACTCATGGACCTCTATATTCATCCTCTATACGTCCTGGTCAGTAAGATTCTCTCCTCTATACTCAATTCTCCCGCACCCATCCATCCTCTATATCATCCTCTATCCACTCTATCCACTGTGGGACCCACTTATCACTTTATCTAAATATATCCATGTGTGATCTAGTTTTGAAGGATTTATTGAGACGAATTTAATGGTGCAATCGAAATTTAATTTGGATTTTTGGTTTGTGAGTTATAACATTTTTTTTCTTTATTTAGCTAGTGAGGCCCGCCACTATAGAGTATAGAGTAAGCACTGTACTACTCTAAATATAGAGTGAGAGAAAGGATAGTGTACTACTTTAAATATAGAGTGAGAGAAATGATAGAGTATCGTTTTAGAGTATCTAGTGCAGCAGTTTTTACTCTATATTCGTACTCTAAAGCTTTAGAGTATCGTTTTAGAGTATCCACTGCGGCTACTCTTAGGTGCCATATGTTTTCTACTAAATGCTCAGTTCCAAACGGGTCCATGACCATCTCCCTTGAGAGAGAGCCTTGAAGAGACTTCCGTCAGCATCCCAAATTCCCAATGAACGGGACCGCAACAATGTAAAGCACTAACACAACAAGGGCTCAAATTTGCAGTGACAATCGACAGCACAGGCGGCGCTGAAGCTAGCCAAGAACAACCGCAAAATTTGAGACGAAGAAGAAGAACGGGAACACTGACACAGAGAAACCCTAGCGGGGGATCGCGACGGCTTTCACCAGAATCGAAGCAGAGCGCAGTCAAGGGACACGCATTGGGGCCGGGATGAGAGAGCACAGGCGCTAGGGATCGGAGCGAAGTCCAGCAAATTCCGCGGGGAAATCGCGTGGACGAAGGAAGCTGAGGGTGAGAGAGAGATGCGGGGAGGCAGATCGTCTCGTCTCGTCTCCGTCTCGTCACATGGCAGAGGCGAATCGCGTGGATTCGGTTTCGGCGGGCCTCAATGGGCCACACGCCTATTTTTATTGGGCCCTTATATGACGATGTATAGCAGGCCTGTTTACATGACATGGCACTGCAAGGCCTCCTCCTACTCTTTCATTTGATGACGCGAGTGTGCGGCCCGCCCATGCGACGCAGCGCGCCGCGTGAGCGACTAAAGCGAAGGCGACGGGGACGGGGTAGTTGGCGCGGTGGGGTTGGAGTGGAGTGGACTGCGCCGCGCCTGCGCGATGGATCATGCCGATGCGCGTGCGGCCGCCCAGCCGTCGCCATCCGACCAGGTGGGCAGGCGGTGGCACGCCCATCGCGATCGCATTCGAATCGTGTCGCCCTCTCGCAGTCGCGCGCGGAGGGCAGCAGCAATAACGAAAGCGCCAACGGAAACGACCGTCGTCAGTTCACCACCGGCCTGCCTGTCCAGTCGGAACTCGCGAGCTGGCGACGGCCGACGCGCAACCAACCCTTCAGGCCACAGCCTGATGACAGCAGCCAGCACGTACGTGTACGTCTCTCTCTCTCTGGTCTGGACGTCGTCGTCGCCGTTATCGTGCCACCCACTTCCGTACGTACCCTCGCGGGCCGCCATGACCACCGCCGGTACGTCTCCGTCTTGCGACGAGAGAGAGGAGAAAAGGGAAAAGCTGACTAATAACGCCACCGTCGGTCTGTTTCGCTTGAGCTGAAAATAAACGGCCGAATATATTGTTAGCTGAATTATTATTATGAAAGAAAAATAACTGGCTGGCTCTCAAGCGGGCATTCTCGTCTCGATGATAGTTATAGTTTTCCAAACGGGCTAAGCCCGTTGGGCTGGCCCGGGCACGGCACGGATTTGGCCCCGCACGAAAACGGCCCGGCCCGCTAGCACCGTGCCCGTGCCAAGCACGGCCCGAGGCCGTGCCCGTGCCTGGGCCGCATTGGCGACACGGCGGCACGGCACGAGCACGGCCCGCTTCAACGGGCGGCACGGTGGCGGCACGGTTGAGCCGTCCGATGCCCTGCCCCCTCGCCTCCCGACCGTTGGATCACCGCGCGGGGGACGCTGCTATATAACGCCGAGCGGCGGCCGCGGCCCCTCACCGGTGAAACCCTAGTTCATTTCGTCTCTCGCTCGTCTCTCTCCTTTCTCGCTCCTCTCTCGTCTGTCTCGCCCGCTCCCCTCCGTCGAAACCCTAGATCCCCTTCTCCTCGACATCGAGCTCGACTCCGGCAGCCCACGGCCGGCACGGTGAGACGGATTGGCCGTACACTCCGATCTGCTTCCTCCCTGACCATAAATGTAGCCTCGTCCCCTCTTGCGTCCCCTGGTCTTCTCTGTTTCTTCCGCCTCGTCGGCCTCGTCGCCGCCGCCTGACTCCGGTCATCTCGGGGCTCCGTGTCCGTGAGGATGCATTGAGGCACCAGGGTGACGGATCTAGCCGAACCCGCCGTCGCCGTTGCTGCTGGCACATCCGGTGCTCTGGCCTAAGAGGTACGTCTAGATCCGGTGCAGATCTTCTCTTTTCTTCATCTTTTCGGTTAGATCCGGTGCTCCGGACTAACAAATTTCTTTCTTTTTGTTTTTCTTTTATAGCCATTGAGGGACCGGTGGCCGGCAGCAGCGTGATGTCAGAATCGGAGGCGGAGGAGATTGGTCACTCCATGACCATCAACGACGAGCTGCGGCTCTGTGGGATGGCCGGAGATGACGAGGACGACGTGATTGGTGATGTCGAGGCGCTCTTAGGCCCTCGCGCTGCCGAGGAGCTCTTCAACCGGACTCATGCACGGCTTCGACGAGAGGCCATCGCCGTCACCGCCCATTCTTGCGGTGGCGGTGGCACTGGCGCTGCTTCCGCGTCCGACGGTGATGCAGCTGCTCCTGGTGCGGCCGCTGCCACCGGTGAGGAGGCTGCCACCGGTGAGGCCGCTGCAACCGGTGAGGGCTCCGTCAAGCCATCAAACCGGCAGTCCACCTCTGCATGTTGGGAGGACTTCGAGAAGCTCTTCAAAATTGTGAACGGGCAGAAGGTCAGGTATGGCGCTCGATGTCACCACTGTAAGAAGGAGTATACTGCTAATTCTAAATTTGGTACTGGCCATTTACTCCGTCATATGGAAACTTGCCCTAAGAAACGTGAAAAAAATCGCATGACTCAGTCTCACATTACTTTCCTTAAGGATGGTACTATCTGAAACTGGAATTACGATCCTGAGGTTGCTCGTGTTCAGCTTGTTCGTTTGCTTGCTAGGTTAGATCTTCCCCTCAGTATTGGTGAAACTGAGGCCTGGGAAGATTACATCAGAACTGCTCACAATCCTAGGTTTAAAACTGTTTCTAAGCAAACTACAGGTAGGGATCTTATGAGGTACTTCTCTGAGAAGCGTGATAAACTGGTAGAATCTTTGAAGAGTAATGCTATTACATCTGTTGCTATAACTTCTGATATTTGGTCTGGAAATGTTAAGCAGGATTATTTGAGTGTTGTTGGTCATTTCATTAATTCTGATTGGCAACTTGAAAAGAGGGTGCTTGGGTTAAGGCTTATTGATGTGTCTCATAATGCTGAAAACATTGTGGAACGTGTTACTGTTGTGCTAAATAATTATGGTATACTGCATAAGGTGTTTTCTGTAACTTTAGACAATGCTTCTTCTAATAACAAAGCCATGGATGCACTTAAACCTCTACTTAAGCAATATTTGGGTGCTGATCTCTTTTTGCATCAAAGGTGTGCATGTCATATTATTAATCTGATAGTTAAGGAAGCTCTTGTTACTGTAACTCCTATGATTGATGCTTTTAGAACTGCTATCTCTTTTATCAACTCTTCTAACCTAAGAGTTGCTTCATATAAGAGCTATTGCATGGCATCTAGAACCAGACCTCGAACATTTGGGCTGGACATGGATGTAAGGTGGAACTCTACACATCTGATGCTTAAGCATGTCCTGCCCCACAAGGAAATTTTTCATACTTTCATTGAGTCCAATTACCCAAGACCTAGAGGTGGTGCCTTTCTCTTAACTCATGATCATTGGGCTATGGCAACTAAAATTCTGGAATTTCTTGAACTGTTTTATGACTCAACTGTTGCTTTGTCTGGTGTTTACTATCCTACTGCACCTTTAATGGTTCATCACATTGTTAGGATTGCTATTCACCTGCATAAGTATTAAAATGATGAGCATATTAGACCTGTTGTCCAACCCATGATTGATAAGTATAATAAATACTGGAAAACAATACCTCCACTTTACTGTATTGCATTTATCTTGGATCCAAGAGCTAAAATGAAAGGTTTCAACAAAGTTCTTAGAAAGTTACAACTAATCACTGATGCTGATTATTCTAATAAGGTATTGGAAACTAGATCTCTTCTTTTCAAGCTCTATCACAGGTATGATGATTTATATGGCTCTGTCAGGGAGAAAAGGGCTGTCCCTCCAAGCCTATCTGGTAAGAAAAGAACAGTTTGAGATGAAATATATGATGATGATGATGATGTGCTTCCTCCTAATCTTGATATGTCTAGGAGTATTCCTGCTACTGCTTTGCTGCATGCAGCAAGTTCTTCCTCTAACACTGGTTCTGCTTCTGAACTTACCTCTTACCTTGACTGTGACACAGTCAGCCAGTTGGATGATGACTTTAACATCTTGAACTGGTGGCATCAGCATAAACTGACATATCATGTTCTTTCTACTCTTGCTAAAGATGTGTTTAGTGTGCCTGTTTCCACCATATCTTTAGAAAGCTACTTTTAGCACCACTGACAGGATCATCGAAGAACGAAGGCGGAGGCTGAAGCCAGAAACTGTGGAGGCACTTGCTTGCATCAAGGACTGGGAGGCTGCAGAGACAAGGATTCAGCACATGGTGGAGGACAAGGAGCTGGTGGAGGCATTTGAAGAACTTTATCTTGATGTTGATTAATCATTTATGTAATGGTTCTGTAACTTAAGTAGGATTTAGACTTTTGCTACTGGAGCAGCTGGACTTGGGCCCTTGGGGTATTGAACTGTTGATCTAATATTGTGGAGCTGGCTGCACTCTTTTTCCCTGTTTAGGGTTTCTCATAAGGGTGAGTTTTACCTAGACAGGTTTTTAATGAGGCAGCCATTGCACAGCTCCTTTTTGTTTGCTATCTGTGATGTGTTCAGCTATGTTTTTTTGATTTTTTTGTTGAATTTGAAGTTAGATGTATTTTTCTATATTGAAAGAGATGTAACTCTGCTGGAAACGTGCCTGGGCAGGCACGAGCACGAGCGTGCTGCCGTGCCAAACGGCCCGGCACGGCACGCCCCAGAGAGTTTAGTGCCGTGTCCATGCCTGGCTGACGGCACGACGGCACTATCAGGCAAGGCACGGCACGGCAGGCACGCGGGCCAGATCGTGCCGTGCCTAACCGTGTCGTGCCCGGGCCGTGCCCGTGCCGTGCCGGGCCGCCCGTTTGGAAAACTATATTAAAGGCCGGCCGGGCCGGGCAGTACGTCCCCTGGGGGCTGGGGCCCGGCGGACGAGCGAGAGACGATGCATGAATGCAGGGCCTGCATGCCAATTGGCAACGAGGGCCCGCCCATCCAACCCAGACGGACGTACCGCAACCAACGTACCCGTCCTGTATACCAAGCTGCTGCGACCTGCGATGCGCGCGCGAGAGCATGGACCCATCCCGTCCACCACCCATTTTGATTTTTCCTTTGTTTCCGCTCTCGGCTGTGTTTAGATCCCTGAAATAGGGTAAAAAAAGTATTGTAGTATGTTTTAACTTTATTTGGTAAATAGTAGGTTCAAAACGTTCGTCTCGCAAAGTACAACCAAACTGTATAATTAGTTTTTGATTTCATCTACATTTAGTACTTCATGCATGTATCGCAAGTTTGATGTGACGAGGAATCTTTTTTTCGCATAGTGCTTTTTTTTTTTGAGGAACTGAACACAGCCCTCGAGTAAGTTCCTGCCTGTCCGCGGCGTCGATCGCCGAGCATGGACCACGCCGGTCGAACAGACGGGCGGACGGTGCGCCCCAATGAATGTGTCAGGCGGCCGTTTCGTCAGGTTCCCCGAAATGCCCCAACTGCCTGCAGGACGGCTGGACGGGAGGAGGAGGAGGAGCCATCAGCCATGGCTAGCTGCCTGCCTGGCTGGCCCCGTGATACCGATCTGTAGCCACGACGCACGCAGCTGAAGCACAGGAGCAGCCAGCCTCCCTCTCGCATGCACGTTAGTGCACGGTACACACACGCGCCTCCCCTGCCGCTGCCGCTCGATGACCTCGATCAGTACGGTAGGCCCGGCCCAGACTGGGGGCCGTTGCTACATAGGAGTAGTATCGCGGGCACAGCAGGGTGGTTTACCTGTGTGCGTGCTGCGTTTTGAATTTTTTTATTTAGCACAAGCAGAGCAGAGGAGGACCGAGCTGTGACGCGTCAGGAAACCATTTCCGTCTTTCGGGTGCAGATCCAGTCGATCCGGCAGACTCGCCACCGCTCACCATCGTTTAGTGATTTATTTATAAAGACAGATAGATCGATCCGCGGCTTCAATAAAGGGGAAGAGATAAAAAAAAGGTAAAAGCGATTGTGTAAAAACCGAAAGAAAAGGGTGGCCGGGACTGGAGTTTTATAGTATCATTTGCGCAGCGCAGGGGTGAACTGTGGTGGAGACGTGGAGTGGTTGGTTTTGGCGGCTCGCCACGTCCCCGTCGGAGGTGACCCGGCGCGGATTGACCAGCTCGCCGCAGCAGCCGGCGCCAGGAAGGCAGTCGTGCGGTTCGCCCTTCGCCGTGTGCGTGACATGCATGCATGCGTACTAGGCGCGTAGCGTAGCCTTTTCGGGCCCGCCGTTCCCATCGCCTCGCCCGCTGCGGCGACGTCGGGTTGGGACTTGGGAGCCGCCACGGGTAGACGGTAGCCGTGGTTCCTATGTCGTGTCTGGTCTGGCACTCTGGCAGCCTGGCCCATGCCACGTTACCGTACCCGTATGTAGGAAGACTCTTTTTTTTCCACTCCGCATGCAGCAGCAGCCTGTCTAGATGCTGGCATTGCCTGATTTTAATAATTAATAATACTACTACCAGTATTGGAAAACAGCTTTATGGTCGGTTCAATCAGTTTGATTGAATAATCGCCTCGATGTGCATCTGTAGCATGGACTGATTAGAGGGCGGTGGCACTGTACTGTACTGATAGTAGTACAGGCAGGCATTGGATGCAGACGTGCAGGGAACAAGACAAAGGGAGGGACGGGATGGCGTCAAGTGGAAGGGAAGGGTAGGGCGCCCGTCAGCCGAGAAAGCCCCCTGTCCCTGTTACCCTCATCCCCTCTTCACCGCTTTCGCGCTCGCACGGATGGATGGATCTGTCATCACTCATCAGAGATCGATTCAGACTTCAGAAACGAACGAGACTACGAGAGGAAAGAGCTGCCTTTAATCCCTTTCCTTCCCTTCAAGTGACATTTAATTCCGCAACAACTTGTTGGAGTAGTCGCCCAGCATGCGTACCCCCATACCCATTGGAGGAGGCGGAGCAGTAGTGGTGTAGTACGAGCAGGAGTACATAGAAAACGAAGACGAAGAATTGGACCTGCCTAATGGCTGGGTACGGTAGATGCCAGTAGCACGCACGCAACGCATCGTCGTCTCCCTCTCAGGCAGAAGAAGCCATGATAGCAGTGAGTGGCAGCATTTGTGTTGCGAGCAAGTAGTAGATGAGATGGGGATGCATGCATGAGCCAGCCAGGTGGGCCTTGAAACATGCTTGCGTAGAAAGAAACATCACGTCGCAGATCGAGGCAATGGGGAGGGCCCACCGACGGAGGGTGAAGCAGAACCAAGGGGGGACAATTTTGATAAACATATAGTAAAAAATTGCTAAGACGAGGACTATGCAACTAATATAGAGAGAGAAAGGTGTGCTTTAATCCTTGCATGCATGGTGACATACATATGCATTGATCAAATAACATGCATGTATTAAAAACTTCACATGGCAAGGGGCCGGAGCCCAGTTTAGCCTCCATTAGGCTCCAACCCTGGGGGGCGGCTAAGCCATGTGATGAGCGCACACAAAATCGCTTTTACGAGAGAGAGCGAAGGAGCAGCGAGCAGGGGTGGGAGTGGGAGTGGGAGGAGTGGTCACACACAGCTCATCAGAGCGCGAGCAGGGGTGGGAATGGGAGTGGGAGGAGTGGTCACACACAGCTCATCAGAGCGAGATCAGAGAGAACACACGCGAACGAATACCACCACGATCGGCGGCAGGGCAGGGCAGATCCGTCCGTCGCGCATGTGGCCGCTCCCCGTCTACTCCCACTGAGGGGGTGTTATTCCCGCCTAAAAAAATTTACACCACATCTCATCAAATATTTAGAGATATGCATGGAACATTAAATATAGATAAAAATAATTAATTGTACAGTTTATATGTATTTTGCGAGACGAATCCTTTAATCCTAATTAGTCTATAATTAGACACTAATTACTATAGTTACACGTATACTACAGTACCTTAAAACTTTACTGCCCCGAAACACCCCTCAATCACTCACTCCGTAGCAGCGCAGATTGGTGGGTTCTGGACTTCTGGTTGGGTGATTTCTCGCGCCGTCACTCGTTCCTGCTCTGCTCCTCTCCTCTGCTCTCTTCTCCTCGCTGCGCGCGATTTCAGTCCCGTCCCGTGCCGCTTCGCTCCCCTTCTCCCCCTCCCTGTCTGTCACGATGCGCCACCTGCCCACCTCGCTCTCAGCAGGCCAGCAGGGCCAGAGAGAAACGGCTGCTGCCAAGGCAATTAGGCAAAGCCGAAGCCTAGGGCCGGTTTAGATAAAAAAAAAATTGTAAAATGGCACGGTAGCTCTTTTCATTGTTATTTGGCCAATATTGTCCAATCATAGTCTAATTAGGCTTAAAAGATTCGTCTCGTTTATTTCGTCTAAACTATATAATTAATTTTATTTTTTATCTATATTTAATGCTTCATACATATGTCTAAAGATTTGATGTGACGAAGAATCTGAAAAATTTTATAAAATTTTCTGGAAACTAAACAGGCCCCTAATTTTTTCACAGGCCCATGCGGCCATGCTCTTTCGATTCGAGTGCGTGGTTGGCTACTGCTAGTGGCTACTGGCTACTGATATTCCCAGCCGTGTAAGACTGACTGCACCGCATCCGGTAAACGCGTCCACTACGCGCGGATGGCGGACTGAATCGCTGCAGCGGCGTCCTGTATATGGCCAACTCATCCGCTATGGCTTCGTCCGTCCTCCAAATTTGGCGTCGTAGCGTTCGTCCGCTAAACATCGCGCGGGACCCACAACAGAGGGGGGGAGAGAGGAGGCCGTGCGCCCGAGATGCGGTGCTCCTTCACCGTCTCCGCGCGCGCTCGCCGGCGCCGCAGTGCGCCCTCGCTCTGCCGCCGACGCCGCGCCCCTGCTTCCCCTCGCCTTGGAGGGAGCCCGCCACGGACGTGCTCGCCGGGGAGGGAGCCCGCGAGCTCCATGGCCGGCGCGGGGAGGGAGGGAGGCCCGCCGGGCGCTCGCCGAGGCACGCCGCACGCCGGGGAGGGAGCCCGCGAGCTCCATGGCCGCGAGGAGGGAGAGGCGGGGGTGGGGATCGCCGGCGCGGGGACGGAGACCCCGGGCCGCCGTGCCGGTCCGCTGCGCGCTCGCGTCGGCGCCACGCGAGGAGGAGAGCCGGGCTGCGCGGGCCGCCGAGAGAGAGAGCGGAGAGAGAGAATGGGGAGAAAGGGCATGCGGTCGAACGGATAAAGGAGGAGAGGGGAAAAAAGAAAAGAAAAGGAAAGAGAAAAAGGAAAAAAGAAAAAATCTTACAAGTGGGCCCCACAGTGGATAGAGTATGATATAGAGTATGAATGAGTGCGGGAGAAATTGATGTAGAGGATGAAATCTAGATGACTAGGACAGAATATTTCTTTTAGAGGATGAATTTAGAGTACGATGAGTGCGAAGGAGGAGCAGCACGTTCGAAACGTGTCTGTCCAGAACCAAAGTGGAGTGTACGACGACGACGACTTCTCCGTACCAGAGCCAAATTAAACTACTGCTAGGCGCTAGCATACACACACACACCCCCATGCCGCCGTCGTCGTCGTGGTGCACGCAGAATCATTCAGGAGACGCAACGCAACGCAACCCACAAGCCTGACGGCGACGTGCACGGCCCAGGCCATATGACAGTCTGTCTGAGACGCCGGCGGGCCGGGTTATCATTTTTTTTCATTCACACCGGCGATGCATGACGAGGCGAATCACATTCTCTCGTCTCTCCTTTCAGCTAATCTTTTTCGTCGCAGTCGCCGATGCGTTGCGGTGACCGGTGAGCCGGTAACCGGAGGAGGTGGTGACGCTTGTCTTTGGCCTCCTGGTTCCACCTGGGGGCATCATCGGAGAAAGTTTTCGCCCCAGGCTTTAGAATAATTCGCCATTGGTTGGTGGGTTAACTTGTCATCATCCTCCTCCTCTGCGATTTGCGGCCAAAGCAACCGCAGTACAATTGGGAGGAGAGCGGGGAATTCTTTTGGCTGGCAAGTACATTACGGACTGATGATGATGATGAACCCAACCAAACAAAACAAGAGGAAAGGAGGGACGCACCCGCAGCGCACGCACATGCTCTGGTGGGTGTCACAGATTGGAGGAGGGCGCTGGCGCTTCTTTTCAGGACGGATCCATCGCTCCCCACGCACGCATTCCTAGTAGTATTAGCAATAGCAGTGGGGGCTGCTACTACGACTAGTAGTAGTGGGTGGTAGCAGGAGGAGTAATCAGCAGCAGGCCGGGGATAATCAGCCCCGGTAGCGGTAGGCGCTGGTTTGATAATCATAGCCGGAGATCCACACGGACACAGCAAAACAGTGCGTGAGCAAGCAGGCAACTGGCGAGAGCACAGGCCCAGCCACCCCCCCCCCCCCCCCCCCCCCCCCCCCCCCCCCCCCGCCACGCTGGAACCGAAACGGTTGCTGTCACTTTATGCTGCTTGTACGTGCGGCATATGGCCGGGTCGTTGAGATCGCTGCATCTCTCTCTTGCCTGATGGATATAGATCCACGCCCCAACATGCGTTCTGATAAAAAGCTGAGCCCGTATGCATTTGGACCAGCAATATTATTCCAACAGATTACGTACTGAGTACCAGTACCAATGCTGCTCATTTCCAGTCACTTACTTAGGGGCTGTTTAGTTGGTAAATTTTTTGGCGAAACGCTACTGTAGCAGTTTCGTTGTTATTTGGTAAATATTGTCCAATCATGGTCTAATTAGGCTTAAAAGATTTGTCTCGTCCATTTCGTCTAAACTGTGTAATTAGTTTTATTTTTTATCTATATTTAATGCTTCATGCATGTGCTCAAAGATTCGATGTGACGGAGAATCTGAAAATTTTGGCAAAATTTTTGGCATCTAAACGGTGCCTTACTACTAGGGACGGTTTGGAATTTAGATACGAGGACTAAGTTTAGTCACTTAAAATTTCGATACTAAATCATCCGAATACAAGGTGGACCAATGGATGAGCTAATTTTTAGACTACACTCTAACTAGCAACTAGTATACTGTTTGTTTAAGGGGACCCAAAGTGTTCTTCTTCTTCTTATTATTATTTTCATGCTTTTCTCTAAATTTTATCTTGCATAACACTATTTATAGTGAAATTTGTCTATTCTGGTTTAAGTTCTTGACTTCACGTAGTGCTTGGATTTTTTTAGATTTATTCTAGAATTAACGGCGTTGTTCTTTTAATTATAGACGACGTGCCCGTCGACAATGAGACACATGTCGTGAGTTCATCAATCTTATTCTTTCAATGATAGGAGACGTGCCTATCGATAACGAGGCACCTATGGTAACTTTGTCAATCTTGTTCTTTCACTGGTACGCCGAGGCGCTGATCAAACTGCCGCATAACTACCTACTATGCAGCATCCAAACAGGCCCTACATGCATGAGCACATATGCGAAAAGAAAAAAAATGAGTCCATATATCCAATAGTATAGGAATAAGCTTTAGCTATCTAATAATTAGTTAAATTTTAGCTATCTAATAATTAGTCCTGCCTGTCAGTTCGCGATTCAAACAGGCATGTACATGCATCAGCACATACCTGAAAAGAAAAACTAATCTACGTATCCCAATAGTATAAGACTAATCTTTAGCAATCTAACAATTTGTCCTAACAACTAGGCATAGTCTCCTAGATGATGCAAACAGACCCTTAGGCGCTAGTTGGCTCTAGGAGTACATCAGATGTTCTTTCTTGAGCTTAACCAAATTTATAAAGAAAAACACCAAATATATATAACAAAAGAGTTAGTATCATTAGATACATTGTGAATTGTATTTTTATGGTGTATTCCATCTGTTTAGAAAAATGTAATTCTCGATTTTGAGGACTCAAATGGTAACATTTATGATACCAAAACAGTATTATTAGATTAATCACATAATATGTTTCATAAATTTAGTCAATTTTTAAAAATAACTTATTTTAAATTTAAAATCACACTCTTTTTAGGTTGGAAGGAGTATTTATTTTGGAGTGTCTCTAACACTATCTAAAAAATTGACTCCTCAAAACATAATTTTGGAACCTTTCTAAATAAATATTAGGTACGAAAAAATACACTCCACCAACGGTTCCATCTTAGTCGCTCCTAAAAATATGCACGTCGTCATCTCCCATATATAGCCGCCGATCATGGATGGAGAGGCTGTTTGGTTCCTCACCTCCATGTGCCACGCCACAGATATGGCCGCCATAGCAGTTCTATCCCTTGCTTGGTTGGTGAGTAAGATGAGGCTACCAAAGCTGCACAAGAGTTAAAGATTGATGAATCTCATTGAAAGGATCAAGATGCCCCAGAGGGGGGTGAATTGGGCTTTTCTAAAAATTAATTGCAAGAATTAAATCCTACAAGCCAAACTTCACCCCTAGTGCCTACTTGTGTTCCTTGTGATTCTACCGATAAAAGTTTTGCACCCTAAGTTCCAATCCTAGACTAGCAAGGCAATTCTAGGAAAGTAAACAAACAATGAAAGTAATACAAGAAAGTAAATGCTTGAAAGAAGGGGATAGAAACACGGCGATGTTTTGCCGAGGTATCGGAGAGTCGCCACTCCCCACTAGTCCTCGTTGGAGCACCCGCGCAAGGGTGTAGCTCCCTCTTGATCCGCGCAAGGATCAAGTGCTCTCTATGGGTTGATTCTTTGATACTCCGTCACGGCGAATCACCCAAAACCGCTCACAACTTGAGTTGGGTCACCCACAATCTTGTCAGATGATCACCAAACTCCCAATCACCACCGCCGTCTAGGTGATGGCGATCACCAAGAGTAACAAGCTAGAACTCTCACTTGACCACAACAAGCCTAATGAGAAGATGGATGCACACTTGCTTGACTCTTGTCACAAGAGAGGATTCTCAAACTTTGATTCGCAAATCACTATCCTCACTAGGGCTCTTGCACTCTCTTGCACTTCAAAGATGTTTCTCAGCTAAACAAATGAGCAAGAGTCCTCTAAAAGAGGTGGAGGGGGTGTATTTATAGACCCCTCAAACAAATCCAACCGTTACCTTTCGAAACAGCCAGACACGTGCTGACCGGACGCTCCTGTCGATATGACCGGACGCGCCGGTCAGGTGTAACGGCCGAATAATGGAAACCTATGCTGAGTGACCGGACGCGCCGATCTGTGATGACCGGACGCGCCGGTCTGAGGTGACCGGACGCGCATGCAAGAGCTTTCTGGAAATCTGACCTGACGCATCACCGCGTCCGATCATAGGTGACCGGACGCGTCAAGTCACCACGGGACCTTACTGGAACATGACCGGACGCACGACTGTGTCCGATCATAGGTGACCGGACGCGTCAGGTCTCCACGGGACCTTACTAGAACCTGACCGGACGCGCCGATCATTTTCACAGTCGCGTCCGATTACGCTGTTTACCCTCTGGAACACGTGTCAGCCTGACCACCGCGTCCGGTCCACTCAAGGACCGCGTCCGGTCAGTCAGCTGAAAAACACAGTGAAGATTTAGTACTGACCGGACGCGTCCGGTCATGACCAGGACCACGTCCGGTCATAGGTAAACGGCTCAAACGTCTTCTAAACGCGATGCAACTTGAACCAAGTTGCTTCTAACTGAACTCTGAGCTTTTCTCGAGCTACCTAGTGCTAAGTTTGACAAGTGTGCACCACACCTAAACACAAGACTCACCTAGGTCAAGCTACTCGCTCATGCCCCTCTTTATAGTACGGTCAAAGGAAGAAACAAAGATCCTAACGACTATTCTAGATGTATCTCAACACCTTGACATCCGGAACTAACCGTCCTTAATCTTATCGTTGATCCTTTGAAAACAGAAACGATTTCCATCAAGGGACATGAATACCACATTGCCCAAAGCAGTTATTATCTCCATGACCTAACTTACCAACGTTTTTGCAAAACACACGTTAGTCATAGTAATTATGTGTTGTCATTAATTGCCGAAACCAACACCGGGGCCTAGATGCTTTCAATCTCCCCCTTTTTGGTGATTGATGACAACACTTAGATTCAGAAGATGTGAGTTGAGGTTTTCGATCATGCTTGGTTCACATAAGCATAAAGCTGTAAGCACAAGGGGTTAGTCAATGCTTATGTGTTCTAAGCCAACTGAGTGTACTCATAAGGTTAATCATGAAGAGTTAGTACACATAAAAATAGCTCATATGAAATCGGAGTAGAGCACGGAAGCACAACCTTATGAGCTATAAACAAACAAGTGACATGATTTAAAACTGTGATTAGATAAACCATAGAGACTCAAGGTATCTATCACAGAACCTCCTAATTATGATGGCCCACAAGTACCCGTCATTGCCATAATGACCTCTGATGGCCATACTTATGTTCACCATAACTTAAAAGGCCTGCTTTCCTCCGAACAGGATCCAATCACAGGAGTATTGCAATATTACAACAGTTTATTCAAAATATTCAACAGAGTAACGTAGCGGAAGTCTTACAATAATATAGGTTTACAAACCAGTTTTCAAACTTCAAACCTTATGTAACATTATTACAAACTAGTAGTAGAGAAGTATCGGTATTAACTTTATTACAACACACAAACGAGATGCCTTGCCCAAAGGCCACACAGTCTACTCGTCGTCGCTTTCTTCAACCACGACGGTCATGCAACAAGGCTCAAAGCAGACTTGTTCATGAACCGCACCTGCAACAAGGGGTTAACAAACCCTGAGTACTTGAGGGTACTCAACAAGACTTACCCGACTAAGACAAAGACTCCAAGGGCATGCTAGCTTTAGGGAATCAAGGTACGGGTATTCTAGAATCAAATTTTCTTTTGCAGAAAAGCTTACTAAAGTAAGTCCTTACCTTCAATATTTTACTTTTACCATTGATGGTTCATTAACCAATTCTAGGTGATCCTAATCTAGATCAAAGTAATTATCATCAAAACATTTCTCATTCTTTCTCTCAATTCCAGTTCTTAACTACGATGCAAGTCAGGTGATCAAGTCTCCATAACCGAGGAGCAACGACGATTCGAACCGATTATACCCAGCTGGGGATCCCTAACCTCATGACATATGTAGAACTGAATCTTGCATATATCAACCCTCATTTAGATCTCCCAAAACCAGAACGTGTCCATCACCACCCGAGAGTACAGTACTCCTCGAACCCGACCAAATTCTAGCCCCGAGGGTACACGCTACTCTCGCCATCTCTCCACTCCCAGTGCGAGGTTAGACGTTCTCGTAATGGAATCACCAACATTTTGGGCTTACCCAAGGCATGAAGCTAGTTGCAAAGTCTTGAACACAACAGGCTTACAACGAACAGACCTTAACTGACAAGGCGGAAACACTACATTGAGACTCCTTTCCCAATGCATGTTAGCAGTGGCCAAACCACCCGCCCGATCTTATAAGTTCAATCTCATATTTCAATATCCATTCAATATGCCGTCATGGCTAAATAAACATTGCATTTAAAAGCTTAACTTCTAAGCATAGCGAAGCATACTACGCATTTTCCGTAAAACAGGTATCAAGGTTGATATCACAATAATCAAGGATGATAATGCAGCAATTGGGTTATCACTCAACTCCTAATTACTTAATGCAGTAAACCATATTATAAATAATAAAACATTTGTAAAATTCAAGGTAGGGTTTAAATGCACCGGGGCTTGCCTTGCTCGGACACGACGACTGACTCAGACCCGAGAACTCCAACGTCAGGTCCGAAACCCACCGACGATCGCTCTTCTCCGGAAACTGGCTCGACGGCTTCGACTTCTTCGAAAGCGAAGACTACACGAACACATAACATGCTTTAACATGATGCTCGATGATAAACATGACGCTTGATGATAACATGCTACGAGTTACGACTGGAGTACAACTTCCCTTAACGGTACAGTCGCAAACAGAACACCTACTAACTAGTAGCGACGATTCCAGCGATACCAGCTTTTAACCTAAACAAGTTACTAACGAGCTCAATCATGAAATTAAGGTGCCAGAGATCACCAAAGGGTAGTGACCTAAGGACATCACTCAATCAAAAAGGCACACAACTCTTAAAGTTCTCAAATTAACATTTATTTATTATTTAAATAATTAGGACATAATTAGAAGTTAATCAAATTTTACCTAATCAAGCTCAAACTTTTTCTATGGATTAAGAATGATTTATAACAGTGTCATAATAAATTTCATCATTTTTGGATTAATAAATTAATTATTAAAATTCATGGAAGTTGCATTTAATCTTTATTAGAACTAATTAATTCTACTGCACAAAGTATTCAAATTCAGCATTAAACATTTTTTCTAGATAGTTTATACATTTAGAAGCCTACACAAAAATTTTCACGAATTTTGGAACTCTACACAATTTTTAATGAAATAAACAAATAACTAAACTATTCATTTATTTGAAAAAGAAAAACAAAAACGAAATCGGGCCGATTCTTCCTTCCTTCCGGCTCGGCCCACTGAGCGGCCCGCTTGTGCACGCCCGCGCCCGCACTCACGCTCGGCCCAGCCGTGCGGCCCAGCAGGCGGCCTGCCTCGCGCGCGCGCGTTTGCCTCTCCCTCTCTCTCTGACAGCGCGGTCCCACTTGTCATCGTCTTCCTCCCGCTCGCCCGCTCGCTCCCGCGTGCCCGCGCTCTCTCCCGCGGTGGCTGGCCGGTGACCGATGCCTCGGTCGACAAACCGACTCCACCATCACCATCTACACTACCCCACAGTTTCATTTTGCTACTAAACACCATGGCTCGAGCTCCGGTGACAGCTCACCGACGACGGTGGCGGCTCGACGGGCACGGTGACCGGTGACTCGACGGTACAACACGGTAGCGATTAAAGCGAGTGGTCAGGGAGTATCAGGGGCGTACCACGATCACGAAGGAGTGATCGGTTGAAGCTGAGAGGCTCTGGAGGCGGCTGGCCACGGTGGCGGGGTTCAACCGGGACGGCGGTGACCCGAGGTGGAAGACGACGGCTTCCCGGCGATCCAAACGGAATTGGGCCAACTCAACTGGTTCACGAGGTGCGCAAGGATGGGACGGAGCTAAGGGTGCGGTTGGCGTGGCCGGAGACGGCTTGGTGGCGGCAGCGGCGAGCGGCGGAGCTGCGGTGGCGGCGATGGCGAAAACAGAGAAAACGAAGAAATCGCCACTGTGAACCCGGCGTATTTATAGACGACGGTCGCGACTACAGAGCCGGACTGCTCGCGTCGTCGCGCTGGCATTCTCGACCGCGCGCGAAGGGTCTGGGCGGCCACGGCGGCTCGCCGGCGCCCATACCGCGCGGTGGCCGGCTGCCATTGCCGCGGCACTGTAGCACCCCCCCAAATTTTGAATTTTCAAACTGTTTTCTAAAATTACTCTCAAATTCATGTAACAACTTGAAAACCTTCCAATCTATGAAATCTTCAGAATTTCAAGCTCTACAAGTTTTGTATTGAACACCTTTTCAAATGCTCACTGGATTTTGAAATTTGAGTTTAAATTCAAAAGGGGACACATTTTTCAGATTTGGTAATTTAGAAATTACTTTTGATTTTATATTGAAACTTCAAAATCTCCAAACATCAAAGTTGTATATCTTGACCAGACCTACAACTTTGCTGTTCAAAACTTTTTCAAATTCTGCCTCCATTTTGAAATCTTAGTTTGGGGACAAAAATAAGTTAAATCTGAAATTTGTTTATTTTCAAAATTGCTCCGCAATTTACACTAAAACTTTGAAAACTCAAAACACCAAAGTTGTAGCCCTTGAAAAGTTCTACAAACTTGGTTTTGAACTTTTTCCCAAATTTTGCTTAGATTTTGAATTATTTCAAAAGGGGTAAAACAGGGTTTTGAAATTTAGGGTTTTCGGAGGAATTTTAAATTGGAATTTGTTGCTACTTGATTTGTGATTACTTTGCGATCAAAACCTCACCCAAGGGCATCATTTGGACCAACATGACATGGTTGACCAAATGCCACTCTTGGTTGACCAATTAGCTTTTAAAATTCTTTTACATTTTCCCCAATTTTGAATTCGAATTCGAATCGGAAAACTCGTGACAAGTTTTGGGACTCCAATTCAAACTCAAATTTGGAGTTTCATTTTAGAGGCTGTACTTGAGCTCATACCCTACACTTGACACTAGTGTGCAACACAGTCGCACACCTCAAATTACGCAGGGCATGGACTAAGCATTTGCGGTGGTATTAAAAATTAGGGTTTTCGGGTTCGGAGCACACCACTGAGAAACACATTCAACCTAGATAAGTAAACTTGTTTTAGTTGATGCATAACAAGGTTAACCTAACAGGGATGCTTTGCAATGCATTATGATGACATGGCAGATTAATTAGCACTATAACACCCGGGGTGTTACAATATCTCATAAGATCACATGTCACACGAATGCAATTACTGTAAAATAAACATGAAGCATGAGTGTAGCACACAAGAAAAGAACAAAAAACCCTCTAACAAAAACTCTCCCCCTGAATCTACTCTCTCTCTCTCCCCCTTTGGCATCAACCGCCAAAAACTAATCTAAGGATCTGACGGGGGAACAGACGGAGTCGAGTCGGGTGCCGAGGAGCGCGTAGTAATCACGAACTGAGAAGTGTCTCCCTCGGACTCGGAGCTATCTGGCTAACCCTCTGAAGAAGCACGCGACTGTGAAGCGGTCTGGGTCTAATCAGCAGGAACAGGTACTGCCGAAGTAGCAACAAGTGGAGCAGTCTCTGTGACCTGCGCTTGAAGAGAGCCAAAAGCTGGGGGATCTGTCGAGGCAACGGACGAAGAAACTGTCTCTGTAGTGCCTGTCCCTGTCACTGGAAGAAAAGCTGCCTCTAAAGCTGACACCCCTGATGAAGTAGCAAATGTGGTGTGCGAGGGCGTCGGCTGACCAGTCAACTCGCTATAAGTGGCACTCAGATCAATAAAAGGTGTGCCGGTCAACATGTGAGGGCGAGGCTGGTCTGAAGGAGTAAACCCCGTCTGAATGGGCGTGTAGCTCGGGGACTGGAACGACTGAGGAACCTGCAACTGTGGAGAGGTGAACTGAAAGCTTGGCTGATCCTGACTTGAAGGTCCACTGAAAGGTAAAGCTGAAGTCAGGATAGATGCAGGTGGAGGAACCCCAACTGTGACAAGGTGACGCAGGAGATCCAAGTACTGCTGCTGGCTAGCTGCACTCTGTCGCTGCATCTTATACTGCTGACGCTGCATCTCGACTTGTTGGCGCTGTATCTCAAGCTGTGTCTCTGGAACTCGTCCTGTCGAGCCTGTATCTGTGCAAATGCAGCAGCTGTATCCTGAGCTTGTCTCTACACTTGAAGCTCCTGTCGCTCCTGTGCCTGGGTCAGCCTCTCAAGAATAGCCACCGTGGCTGGGTCTGAGCGGGAGGCTGAACCAGAGCCACTGGCCTCGTGGTCGTGAGACCGAGGAGACCAATACCTGGGGATGGGCTGATAATCCTCGTCAGTGCTGTCGGAAGCCTCATCCTCAGCTATATCAGCGGGCTGAGCGTCTAGATCTACAAGCTCTGCCTCACCAAGACCCTGTACGGTCGCATCCTGCTCAGCCGCTGTCTCAGGCACCTCAGGTCTCTCTCTCTGTCCTGGCATAGGGACCTGCTCTCTCGTAACTGAAGCCCATAACTGACAAATATCATACTCAGGAAAAACAGTAGTAGTTTCAGTTAACTCAGCACTAATCTCTGAAGGCAGCTCAAGTGCAGATCTGATGATGAAGCAAATCCAACGAGCATAGGACAGCTGACGGTGTCCCTTAAAGCCTTCTGCCAGGGTGTCCTCCATCTCACTGACCATAAGATCCCAAATGTCAAAAGGTGTCTGTGAGAGAAGGTGGTAAACTACCCATAGCTGCATTCTGGTCAGTCCCTCTCTATAACCAAGCTTGGGAAGAAGAGTACGCCTGACAATAGCATCCAGGACTCGGGCAAGTGGTGTCAAACTAGCAGGAGTGCGACGAGACCCTACGCCAAAAGGCTTACGGAAGCAGGGTTGGATCAGATCTGTAGGTGACATAGTACCGCCATGAGGGCGTCTAGGTGGAGCTGTCTGACCAAAACAGAGCTGGTGAATCTTCGTGTCTAAAGCTGGGAGTCTGAGAATCTCCTGCACTCTTGTGCTATACAGTCTGCGGTCGCGGCCTCTGAATGCAAAGTGTATGAACTCATGGGCTGGATCAATCCATAATGAAGCATATAACTCCCTAACCCAAGTGCCGCAGTATGCACCCATCCGTCCAAGAGAATCTGACAAGCCTGGTGGATAGGACAGGTGCGGACGAAGCTGCTCACCCACTACCTCAACAAGTGACTCAATGCGATAGACCCTCTGTGGTCGAAAAGCAATGCCACTGTCAACAAGAGCTCTATAAAAATCCTCCTGTAGAGGAGTATAGAAACCCTCTGAAGCTCTGGAGTCCCTCTGAGGTGGGAACCACCGGTTGACCTCAATAAATCTCAAACTTTGCACCTGACGTGCAGTAGCACCTCTCAAGTCAAAGTGCTCAACTGGGGGTGTACCTCTAACTCTCGGAGGTGGACGTCCTCCACGACGCTGGCCCTCAGGCCTGAGAGTCACCTGAGCCCGTGTGCGTGTGGAGCGGCGATGTGATGGAGTCTGAGCTGGCTATTCCTCTGTCCCCTCTGAAGGCGCTACAGGTGGATCAACTGACATAGTATCTGCATCCATTTGCACCTCTGTGCCCTCAGTGGTCTCAGTGGTCTCTATACCAAGCTGTCGTCCTTCAAGATGAAAACGACTATCGCCAATGCGTATACCACTGCTCCTGCCACCCCTCTCTGCTGCATCTGCCACTACCTGAGCTATCTCTGCATCAGTAAGAGTCTTCTTCTTCTTTCTGGCCATGATCTTGATGCGCTTTCCACGCGCAACCTCAGACATACGAGGAGGACTGTTGTCCCCGTCACTGGGAGCACAACCAGCATTCTTGCAACGGACCATGCTGTCACACTGTCGGAAAACCTCTGAAAGATGATGTACTGACACTCGAGAGGCTTGGCCTTAATCCGTATCTGCAGGCTTGGCCTCGGATTCAACAGCTGAACAGCAGTCACCCTGACACACCGACAAACTCGCTGAAAAGACGGAATAGATGGATCTACTATAAGCAACATATATGATCTAAAGGTACGAAACCCTAGAGATAGCAAGCATATAAGATAAGATGTGAAACGAAACGCGATGGCTACCTTGGATCGACGAGAAAGCGGTGACGAGATGAGATGACCTAGGTCTCGAGACTTCCCGACGTACCGGACGAGCGCTGATTTGCCGAAACAGAAGACGATTAGGATAAACGATAACGAAATTTTGGCAAACCCTAACACAAAGATCAAGGATGGGCGAAACAACCTCAGAGCGAAGACGTCGCGCGAAGAACTTTTCGACGATGAACGAAGGAGACGCCGTAGCGTGAACCCTAGGGTTAGGGCGACGCGCGGTGGCCGAAAATCGAGGATGGACGCGAGGGCAGGGGCTGGCCGGAGGTTGTGCAGGTGGAGGAGAGCGCGACTTGGACGACGGCGGCGGCGCAGGCACGGGCGCGGCAGAGGCGCGGCACGGCGGTGCGGGCATGGCTAAGGCGCGGCGCGGCAGTGCGGGCGTGGCAGAGGCACGGCACGGCAGTGCGGGCGAGGCAGAGGCGCGGTGCGGCAGAGGACGGCTGCACGGGCGCGGTGGTGGTCTCCGGCGAGCTGCTGTGGTGGGCTCGTGGTGAGCTAGGGCAAGGCGGCGGCGGGTAGTACGGCGCGGATAAGGGAGAGAGACGGAACGCGAAAGGTTATATGAGGGGTTAGATCCGCTCGATACGTGATGAACGGACACGGTGGTCGATATGACCAGACGCGGAGAGGCAGCGTCCGGTCACATTCCAGTAAGCTCCTAGAATGACCGGACGCGTCCGATTATCCTCGATCGGACACTGACAGCGTCCGGTTTTGATTTGCCCGGAAAACTGAGACGGATGACCAGACACGGTGGTCGTTACCGGGACCAGACGCGGTGGTCAACAGGGGCGCGTCCAGTACAGCGTCCGGTCACTAGATCGGGAGTTGGTCTTCTGGATGACCGGACGCGCTGGTGGTCGTCGGGACCGGACGCGGTGGTGAAGCATCACTGCGTCCGTTGCAGCGTCCGGTCCAGCGTCCGGTCACTGTTTTTCGCCCTTCTTCATTCCGAACTTCGACGCGACTTCTCCCAATCAAGTTCTAATTCAAAGAGACACAAATAAACACCAATTGGAATATGATATGAGTGACCTTACTCAAACCCTCAAGTTTCTCAAAATAGTCTGCCTTAGGCTAATATTATTTTTAGGAAAATAGGCAACAAACACCCGAGGAGCAACGTATGGCCATGCAATAGAGTTTTTTGAACCTTTGGGAGCGTCAAAATACTCTCTCTATCCATGGACGAACATAGAGGTTGCTCAAAGCTTAACCGAAAAGAAACGACAAAGCAACAACCATGCATATGCAATGCAAAACAAGTAAGTAAAGCTAGGTTGCTTGTCAAGTTTGATCACGGTTAGGCTTTTTCACTCCTCCAAAGGAGGGTTATCGTAACCGTGTTGGCCAAGGCCTAGATGCATTGCGGGTAATTAAACATGACATATAATACAATGCAATGCAAGGGACAACACAAGCTCATTTTTTAAAGTTACTAGAGTCAAGCACATTGAGTTCACTTCTCAACCTACAAAAGGTAGCTTCATCTAAAGGTTTAGTGAAGATATCCGCTAATTGATTTTCACTTCTTACACCTTCTAGTGATATGTCATTTTTAGCAACGTGATCTCTTAGAAAGTGGTGGCGGATATCAATGTGCTTGGTGCAAGAGTGTTGTACCGGATTATTAGCAATTTTAACCGCACTTTCATTGTCACATAAAAGCGGCACCTTTTCAAGAACAACTCCATAGTCTAGAAGCGTTTGTTTTATGTATAAGATTTGTGCACAACAAGCCCCCGCGGCAATGTATTTCGCCTCGGCGGTGGACAAAGCCACACTATTTTGCTTTTTAGATGACCATGATACTAAGGATCTCCCAAGCAAATGGCACCCTCCGGATGTGCTTTTTCTATCAATTTTGCAACCGGCATAATCTAAATCGGAGTAGCCAACTAGTTGGAATCTAGCTCCTTTGGGGTACTATAGTCCGATGCTTGGGGTATACTTAAGATATCTTAGGATTCTTTTTACGACACTTAGGTGAGGTTCTTTAGGGCACGCTTGAAAGCGGGCACACATGCACACACTAAACATGATGTCAGGCCTAGATGCGGTAAGGTATAACAAGCTACCAATCATTGAACGGTAAAGAGTTTGATCGATTGGTTTACCTCCCTCATCTAGGTCGAGATGTCCATTAGTTGGCATTGGGGTCTTGATTGGCTTGCATTCTTCCATCTTGAATCTTTTGAGAAGATCCTTGGTATACTTTTCTTGAGAGATAAAGATCCCTTCTCTCATTTGCTTGACTTGAAACCCAAGAAAGAATGTTAGCTCACCAATCATTGACATCTCGAACTCTTTTGACATCAATTCACCAAATTCTTTGCAATAGTCTTCATTTGTTGACCCGAAGATGATGTCATCAACATACACTTGACAAATGAAGATCTCTTCTTTGAATTTCTTGGTAAATAGTGTGGTGTCAACCTTTCTAATAGTGAAGCCCTTCTCTATGAGGAAGTCCCGAAGGCGCTCATACCACGCTCTAGGGGCTTGCTTGAGCCCATATAGCGCCTTGGACAACCTATAAACATGATTAGGATATCTAGGGTCTTCAAACCCGGGTGGTTGTTCAACATAGACTAGTTCATTTATGAAGCCATTTAAGAATGCACTTTTCACATCCATTTGATATAGTTTCATATCATGATGTGATGCATATGCAAGAAGGATACGGATGGCTTCAAGTCTTGCAACGGGTTCAAAAATCTCTCTAAAATCAAGACCTTCAACTTGAGAGAACCCTTTTGCCACTAGTCTTGCCTTGTTTCTTACTATAACTCCTTGATCATCTTGCTTGTTACGGAACACCCACTTGGTTCCAATGACTCTTGCACCTTTTGGATGCTCTTCAAGTGTCCATACTTGATTGCGGGCGAAGTTGTTCAATTCTTCATACATGGCATTCACCCAATCCAGATCTTGAAGAGCTTCTTCTACATTCTTAGGTTCAAGACAAGAGACAAAAGAGTGATGTTCAACAAAAGAATTAAATTTTTGAGATCGAGTCATTACACCCTTTGTAGGACTCCCTATGATGAGATCTTGTGGATGTGCTTGAAGTAGGGGTGAGTTTCTTCGATCAACTATTTGAGGAGTGGGATGAGGAGCATTAACATCTTGTACTTGTGCCTTGGCTTGATGATGAGAGATATGGGTGTCTTCATTTTCAACTCTCTCATTCTTGTCATCATCTTGAGGCCCATATGATGAAGATGGTGGATTGACAATTTGTACATCGTCTTCATCATCTTTAGGCTTGATGTCACCCACGGGCATGTTCTTCATGGCCTCCCTCAATGGTTCATCACCTACATCATCACAATTCTCAATTGCTCCTTGGGAGCCGTTAGATTCATCAAATTCCACATCATATGTTTCTTCAACCAAACCGGTGGCATGGTTAAATACTCTATATGCTTTGGACTTTGATGAGTAGCCAACAAGAAAACCAATATCACAACGTCTTTGGAACTTCCCTAGGTGTTGACGCTTCTTGTAGATGTAGCATTTGCAACCAAACACCCGGAAGAATGAGACGTCCGGCTTCTTCCCATTTAGCAACTCATAAGGGGTCTTGCAAAGGAACTTTTGTAGGAAGAGGCAATTTGAAGCATAGCATGCGGTGTTGATTGCCTCGGCCCATAATTTTTCTGGTGTGTTGTACTCATCTAGCATTGTTCTTGCAAGAGTGATCAAGGTCCGGTTCTTTCTCTCAACTACACCATTTTGTTGAGGAGTGTAGGTTGATGACACTTCATGCTTGATTCCAATTTCATCACAATAGGCTTCAATGTTGGTGTTGTCTAACTCTTTTCCATTGTTACTTCTAATCTTCTTTATCTTGACTTCAAATTCATTTTGAGCTCTCTTTGCAAACTTCTTGAAGCAACTTGCCACTTCGGATTTGTCATGAAGGAAGAAAGTCCAAGTGTATCTTGAGAAGTCATCCACAATCACAAGACAATAAAGATTTCCACCCAAACTCTTATAAGTTGTAGGACCAAACAAATCCATGTGTAGAAGTTCTAGTACTCTTGATGTTGACATGTAGACTTTGGTTGGATGAGTGTTTGTAACTTGTTTGCCGGCTTGACATGCACTACAAGGTTTGTCCTTCTCAAATTTTACATCCTTTAAACCTCTCACTAATTCTTTCTTCAATAGCTTGTTGAGAGTGTTTATTTCAACATGAGCAAGCCTCCTATGCCAAAGCCATCCAAGTGAAGTCTTGGTGAACAAACATGTCATCAAGTTTGCATCTTCGGAGGTAAAGTCAACAAGATAAAGATTGTTGTCATCTATCTTGGTAACAACCACTTCATTTGGACCAAACAAGCATTGGTAGCCAAGATCACAAAGTTGCCCAACGGATAGTAGGTTGAAACTCAATGAAGCAACATAGAGCACATTTGATAGAGAATGATCATTTGATATTGCAACCTTGCCTATACCCTTGACTTTGCTCTTTGAATTATCCCCAAATGCGATCTTGTCTTGACATACCTCATCCTCTTCAAGTGAGGTGAACATACGAGGATCACCGGTCATATGTTGTGTGCAACCACTATCAATCACCCAATAAGATCCACCGGTCTTGTAGTTCACCTACACACAAGAGATCAAGCCTTTTGTTTAGGGACCCAAACTTGAGAGGGACCCTTAACTTTTTCAACTAGTGACTTGGCAACCCAAATTTTCTTTGGCCTATTCTTGTTAGGAGGACCCAAGAACATGACTTTCATCTTTCCACTAGAGTCCTTTCTAAACATGTAGTGAGCATTGAAAGCAAAGGGTCTAGCATGCTTGGGCAAGGGTTATGGTGGTGGAGTTTTGCACTCATGAGCAAAATGGCCTTCTTGTCCACACTCAACACATCTCTTTGGCTTAGGCTTTGTCTTGCTTTGTTGATGTTTGGCCTTTACCTTCTTTTCTTGATTTGTCAAATAGCCAATGCCACTCCTATCCAACTTCATGACGGTGTTCATGAGTAGCTCACTTTGCAAGTGTTGGCCTCTTGTGAACTTGCTTAGGCCAGTCTTGAGATGCTCTCAAGAGCCATCAACTTCTTGTTCTTAACTTTAAGCATCTCATTTTCACTCTTGAGCTTGACATACTCATCATAGTCATTGGCCTTAACCACACTCTTGCCTTTGCCGTTAGAGCCTTGCTCAAAGTTCTCAACAATCAAGTCATCACATGATGTAGCTATATCAATCTTAACAATTTGGTTAGTAGCATCAAGTGTCTCAAGAGCAAGCTCATTAGCAACAATAAGAGTATCATAATTAATTTTTAAGGCGGTGTACTCTTCTTTTAGCAAGTTTAATCTAGTGATGAGTTCACCATGCTTCTTATCAATTTTATCATGTTTATCTCTAAGCTCCTTGTTAGAAGTTTTAAGCTCTTTGAGAGAAGAAGACATAGTTTCATTTTGATCTATGAGCTCATCCCTAGTATTATGTGCACTTTCAAGCTTAGATGAGAGTGATTCATTTTCATGTTGGAGCTCATCATTTTTATTTCTAGTCCTCCTTATGATTTTAGAATATTTATTTAACAATTTTACTAGTTCATCATAAGAGGGAGCATCATATTCATCATCACTATCACTATCATCATCATCACTATCACTTTTTTATACCTTTCGATCACCCTTTGCCATAAGGCATAGATGAGTAGTAGAAGATGATGGTGAAGATGGCGGTGAAGGTGGTGATGAAGATGTCGGTGAAGATGATGATGGCCCAATCACAAGTGCGGCGATCTTTTCTTTGTCATTGTCACTTTCATCACCGGAGAACTCACATGATGATTCAATGTCGGTGAGCCAATCACCAATAATATAGGCCTTGCCTCCCTTCTTCTTCTTGTAGAATTCTCTTTTCTTGCCATCTTTCTTCTTGTATGGCTTGTTCTTTCTTTTGTCATCTTCTTCATCACTTGAATCATCTTTCTTGCCCTTGTACTTGTTCTTGTACTTGACTTTTGGAGGCTTTGGGCATTGATGAGCTAGATGGCCAAGTTCTCCACAATTGAAGCAATCTATTTCGGAGATTGGCTTCCTTTTGCTACTTGTGAAGAATTTCTTCTTCTTGCCATCGAACTTGATGCCACTCTTGTTGAGCTTCTTTAGCATCTTGGTGGTCTTCTGTAACGGATCAACGTAATTATACGAAATTAAGTAAGAAAATCTTCCACCAAGGCGGTTAATTTAACAAACTTAAGCCCGTATAACTCGAGATTCCGTGAAATCCCGAAGGATTTCAAAACCACTAACATACAACCAAGATCGTACTGATTTAGCAGCCACAATTCACACGATACATAAATCTGATCATAAAGGTAAGATACATCGGAGTTCGGAAATAGAAGTTATTATAACATAGTCTAACATAAAGTAGCGGAAGCAAATAACTTTACGCACACACACTTAGTTTAGTTACAGTGCCAGTCGATAGTCATGGTCCACAAAAGCAGTAGATAAGACTAACAGAAAGACCCTTGCCCAAGGTCCTAGTTGTCACCCATCGCCGGATACAGACAGTTGGAGCAGTACCCGTAGTACATCTGACCATCTGCAACAACAATGGGAACAACGCCCTGAGTACGAGAATGTACTCAGCTAGACTTACCCGTCAAAAACCAGAAATAACATGACACCAAGGAGTATGCAAGGCTTTCTTTCAGTGGACTAGCTTGACTCATTTGCGAAAAGCATAAGTTATCATGAATAAACTAATTTAAGTCCTTTTTGCATCATATTTACTATAACCTATTCAATCCAGGTAAGCACCTATGCTAAAGCAATCACTTGATTAACCATTAACATCAAAGGTTACCATCTCAGGTTTAGCATTTCCAACATTATACACATAACCATCCGTGTTCCATCATTAATACTACGATGCCATAGCTCGAGTCAAGTGCTCACTAACCGGGAGCGACGGCGATTCGAATCGAATTCCTATCCAGCTGGAGATTTATTCCTCACACAAACCATGCTTCCCCCGTCAGGGTTGCGTAGATCACCAATGACACTTTCCAAGAAGCCGCGGGATAACAATCATGGATCGCACTACCCAGGGACCGCCCGACTGCCAGGACGCACCTTGGGCTCACTCTTCGCGTCCCCGTACACCCCCTTCAACGCCAGTCTGCCAACCCGAGTTTATCCCGGCTCAAAAAGTGTCGCTAGCTTCGCGGTCGAAAGGTACTTTATTCGGCCAGCTAAATGTGAGGCATGCGTTCAACATGACAAGAGGGACGAGCAACGATCGGTCCTTAATCGACACAGACGGAATCACTATAGTCCAAAACCCTATAAGACTCCGCCTGGTCTCCGTTTATCCATTAACACTTGGTTACTTATCAAGATTCCCAATACTGCTAACCATAGCCAGGTATTCACCTATAGCTCGCAGGTGACAGGCAATCACCCGACTTTTACCGGTCTAAGCATGGCTAAGCAATTTACTCGATCCTGACCTAATAAGGTAACAGTAATCTGGTGGACAAGGATAGTAATGCAACAACGGTTTCATTCAACTCCTATAACTTAATGCAACAATATATAACTACGACTCATGCATTAAGAAATAACTTTTTATAAATTTAGGAGGCTTAAAATGCTCCGGGGCTTGCCTTTTTCGAACGAACTAGGGTGGTGATCGACGCACTCTGGCAGTTCCTCGCCTGACTCTTCCTCCTCGGGCACCTCCTGTGCCTGGGGTTCCTGCTGATCCGTCCAAGCCTGCTCCTCCGGAACTGCTGCCTGCAACTCCTCCTGCGATCCTGTATGATGCAAGTGCATAAGGAAACATGTGAAGAATGCATCTAATTGCGGTGGAGTGCTTTGATGACATGAGATGCAGATGAGCACATGTAATGAGTAGTTTGAACATAATTATTTCTTCTACAAGGTAGTCAACATCATCCAAGAACATGTAACCTAAAACATACACCTTATCCTTCTATTAGTTAGGCTACCATCTACACATACAATTGAACCTAAGCTACCAAAGCTTACCAACCTAGCTCATCCATAACATCAGCAAGGCATAATGATGCTTCAAAGATACACCAAACATATTTTATTTCTCTCAATTTCTCATAAAGAATAATCTTTTATTTCCTATTTAGCTAGGGTTACACAACAACACCTATCTCTGGTGTAGATAAAAATCTACAAAAATTACAGTAGACTACTCTTACCCTAACTAACCTACCACTAAATTTTCATGAGAATTGCACAAGTAAAACTGCCTGTACAAAATAAACAAGCTATAGTCTAATTGTGAGCATGAATTTATTTTATACTAGAAAAAGTGTCAAACAACAGATTTCACAATTTTCTTAGGTTACTAACAGTAAACCAACATACTACAAAAATTATCAGATGTATGTTGTATACAAATTTTTCTCTATAATAAAAATAACAGATATTACTGATTAAAAGCATTTGAACTACACTTCAACATTTTTCCACAGAACATGCTTCACTAATATTTTTCCTAGAAAGTATATCACAATTAAAGATTAATGCCACAAGAATCACATTTTTCCCTTTATTATTTTATTTACTACACTTTTTCTAAGATATCAGCATTTATAACAATTAAATAAAAATGCACAGTAGAGTGTCACAAAAATCACATGAGATATTTTTAAACTGTAGATCTATTCAAAAGGAACATTTCACAATTTGTTTCATGATTTTTGGAGCTATAAAACTTGAGATACAATTTTTAGAAGCCTTTTTCAGATTTTCTGGAAATCAATTTCTTTAAAACCGAAAATCAAAACTGGCTTTAAACGCTACGTGCACCCCGCTGTGACACCCGAAACCGAAACACTGAGACAGACAGGCGGGACCCATGGGTCAGACGGGCCCACCCGTCAGCCGCAGTCGGTCAGGGGCGGCGCAGACCGCCGGGATCTCGCCGCCGGCGAGTCCTCCGACGATGGGGAGGGCACCATCGTGCTCCTCTCACCGACGCGAACCCAGTGGTGCCCAGTGGGTGGCCAGACGAGCTCGGCATCGAGCTCGCCGGCGTGCATGGCGGCTCGGTGGCGCGGGATGCCGTCGGCCGGCCAACTCCGACCGAGAGGAGCCGCGCGGTGAGGTCAGTGAGACTCGTGGTGCAAGTGCGGTGCTCGTGCGCTCGAGAAGTGGGCGAGAAGTGGCGTGGAGGGGTGCGGCCCACGGAGCGGGTTGCTCCGGTGAGCTCGGCCGGAACTCCGGCGAGCTATTACCGCGGAGGGAGGCCAAATCCTGGCGGGCTGTGGCGAGCACCGGACGCGCAACGACAAGGCGCAGCGAGGGTGAAGACGGAGGCGGAGGCGATGAGCCGGAGCGGCGGCTAAGGCGGTTGCGGAGCTCGGGAGCCGGCGATGGCGAGGCGGAGCTCTGCTGCTGCTGCTGCGGGCGGGCGAGGGAGAGAATGGAGGGGCAATCCGAGGAGGACGAGCGCGCGGAGGGGGGTAAGCGGGCGCGGACGCTGCGGGGGCCACAGGGGCGCGTGTCGCGCAGCTCCGACGGCGTGCGGCCACGCGGCGACCGAGCGCTGCCGCGGCGCCACGACGCCACGCGCGGGCGCGCGCGCGCGGGGGCGGGAGGGAGACGACGCGGGCGCGGGCCGGGCCGCCAGCGAGGCTGGGCCGAAAGGGAAGCCGAAGCCCACTAAGGCGAAAATCTGATTTTTCTTTTTCAAATTATTTTCCAGATTTAATTCTTTGTTTCAAAATTGAATTTGGAGATGAAAAAGAGGTTTTCAGAAATTTGGCCCAAAATAAAAGTTGTTCAAAATTTTATTCTCTACAACTTTCATATAGAGCACTTTTCAAAATTCTCAATAGATTTTGAATTTGAGATTTAAAGCTAATTTTAAAATCAAAAACTCATTTACTTAGAATATTTTTAAAACAGAATTTGAGGAAAACTTGAATTCAAAATTTTGCTCCAATAATCAAGTTGATTTATTCTAGATTATTTAAAATTGCTACTTCTCAAAAGTTCACCAACTTTTTAACACTCATACCAAAATTAGGGTTCCCATTTATTTGTTTTTCCCATTAAATTTGAAAGAGCTACAAATCAATTAATGTTAATCATGCAATGATGCTGAATGCTTATGCTTTGAATGATAATGCATGCTTAACACCCAGGGGTGTTACAGCCCTCCCCCCTTATAAGAATCTCGTCCCGAGATTTTGAGTTACGAACCACTTATCGTAAAAAGCTTTATACGCGGTTTGAAGATATTCTCCCGTTTCCCAAGAAGCATCGCTCTCATCATGGTGGCTCCATTGAATCTTGTAGGTTGTGACCACTTTATTTCGAGTGACTCGGTCCTTAGTATCCAGGACTCGAACCGGTTGCTCGCGATACTCCAAGTCTGCCTTGATCCGAATACCCTGAGGTTCTATCCTCTCCTCTGGAACACGCAGACACTTCTTCAGTTGGGATACGTGAAAAACGGGAAATATCGAACTCATCTCTTCTGGTAACTGCAACTTGTACGCCACGGGACCCTTTTTCTCTACGATCTGGTATGGTCCTATATATCTCGCAGACAGTTTCTTCTTGATTCCAAACCGTTTCTTCTTCATTGGGGTAACTTTCAAATAGACATAGTCACCTACTTGGAACTCCAATGCTCTTCTTCTCTTGTCTGCATAACTCTTCTGACGAGACTGTGCAGCTTGCATGTTTTGTTGGATAACACGGACCTTTTTCTCTGCCTCCTCGACAAAATCAATTCCATAAAACCTTCTCTCTCCAGGCTCTACCCAATTTAACGGTGTCCTGCACTTCCTGCCATACAAGGCTTCAAAAGGTGCCATCTTGATACTCTCTTGGTAACTGTTATTGTAAGCGAATTCTGCCAACGGTAACCAGGATTCCCATGAGCCTCTGGATGATAGTACACAAGCTCTAAGCATGTCTTCTAGTACCGCATTAACTCTTTCTGTTTGCCCATCAGTCTGTGGGTGGTAAGCCGTGCTACGAATCAAACTAGTACCCAAACCTTGATGCAGATGTTCCCAAAAGTGAGAGGTAAACTGCGAACCACGATCGGACACAATCGTTTTTGGTATCCCGTGCAATCGGACAATCTCGGCAATGTACTTCTCTGCATATTGAGGTGGTCGGAATGTCGTCTTAACAGGCAGAAAGTGAGCTGTCTTGGTGAGACGATCTACTATTACCCAAATAGAATCATGCCCTTTTTGTGTGGTGGGGAGACCAGTGATAAAGTCCATACTTATATCGTCCCACTTCCAATCGGGTACCGACAAGGGTTGCAGAAGTCCTGCAGGTCTCATGTGAAGAGCTTTAACTCTACAACACATGTCGCAACGAGCAACGTATGCTGCAATTTCCTTTTTCATCTTAGTCCACCAATAACAGGGTCGCAACTCTTGGTACATTTTACTACTTCCGGGGTGAATAGATAACTTAGAACGATGGGCCTCATCCATCAACTTGTTCTTAAGCTCTCTATCCTTAGGTACTACCAGGCGATCCTTGAACCATAACACTCCTTGGTCATCCAATCGAAAGTGTTTGGTGGGTTCTCTCTTCATCCTTTCTTTAATATGAAAGATTCCCTTATCTGTTTTCTGACCATCAATAATCTGGCTTTCCAGAGTACAACTGACCTGAACATTATGCAACACAGCAGGATGTAACAAATTGAACCCTTCTTCAAACAACGGTTGCACATCAATAGCATGGGATTTTCTGCTCAGTGCATCTGCTACTACATTAGCCTTTCCAGGGTGATAGTGCACGTTCAGATTATAGTCCTTTATCAACTCTAACCATCTCCGCTGTCGCATGTTCAACTCAGATTGGGTAAAGATGTATTTGAGACTCTTATGATCGGTGAAGATGTTACACACATTACCCAACAGGTAGTGCCTCCAAATCTTTAGAGCATGCACCACTGCTGCAAGCTCTAAATCATGTGTAGGGTAGTTAACTTCATGCTTCCTCAATTGCCGTGAGGCGTAAGCAACGACTTTTCCATTTTGCATTAGCACACATCCTAACCCATACTTGGATGCGTCACAGAAAACATCAAACGGCTTTTCTATATCTGGCTGGGCCAGAACAGGAGCAGTGGTCAACAACATCCGCAAGTTACGGAAGGCTACTTCGCACTCCTCTGTCCATACAAACTTATGATCCTTCTGTAACAGGCTTGTCATTGGTTTGGCAATCTTCGAGAAATCTGGTATGAAGCGACGGTAGTAACCGGCTAAACCAAGAAAACTGCGAACTTCGTTAACCGAAATTGGTGACTTCCAGTTCATAACCTCTTGTACCTTACTGGGGTCGACAGAAATGCCATTTTCGGACAACACGTGGCCGAGAAAAGGAACTGTCCTAAGCCAGAACTCACACTTGCTGAACTTAGCATACAGTCGATGTTCTCTGAGTCTAGTCAAGACTATCCTGAGGTGTTCCGCATGTTCTTCTTCATTTTCTGAGTATATCAGTATGTCATCAATGAACACTATCACAAACTTGTCCAACTCGGGCATGAAAACCGAATTCATCAGGTACATAAAATATGCAGGAGCATTTGTCAATCCGAAGGACATGACAAGATACTCGTACAAACCATATCTGGTAGAGAACGCAGTCTTAGGCACATCCTGCGGCCTAATCTTTATCTGGTGGTACCCTGATCTCAGATCTATTTTAGAGAACACTTTGGCTTTGGACAATTGGTCAAACAAGATATCAATCCGAGGAAGAGGATACTTGTTTTTAATTGTCACTGCATTCAGTGGCCGATAATCCACGCACATGCGTAAGGAGTTATCCTTCTTCTTTTTCACAAACAGAGCGGGGCATCCCCATTCGGACGAGCTGGGACGAATCAACCCTTTCCTTAGCAAATCCTGAAGTTGCTTTTTCAGTTCTACTAACTCATTGGGAGGCATCCGATAAGGCCTTCTTGAAATCGGTGCTGTTCCTGGAATTAACTCAATGGCAAACTCAACCTCCCGGTCTGGTGGGAGTCCAGGTAACTCCTCTGGAAACACATCTGGAAACTCACAGACCACTGGAATCTGGACTAGCAGAGTAGTTTGTACCGCACAAGATGTGCTAGCTAGGTCTACCCTCCGAGGTAGGATCACCCGAAAGGTGCCTTCCCCACTGGGTTCCTTAAGAGAGATACTCCTTCCTCCAACATCAATTACAACTCCCATTTGATTCATCCAGTTCATTCCCATGATCACATCCAAAACTAACCCTGGCATGACTATCAGGTTAAGTTTATATTGCCGGTTCGATATGTTTAGGGTTACTCCCTGAACAATCTGATTAGTCAACAGATCAGCCCCAGCTGAACTGATTTTATATGCACATTCCAATTCAACTATCTTTTGCTCATGTCTCTTAGCGAATGCTTGACTTACAAAGGAATGAGATGATCCGGAATCAAACAAAACTACTGCAGGATGATTGTTGATAGAAAACATACCAGCTGTCACCGGTTCTCCCTCAGGGATGTCATCCACAGTGGTGTGGTGCACACGAGCTTGATACTGCGTTTGCTGTTTCTTAGGGTAGGGACAATACTTTGCAAAGTGTCCAGGTTGGTTGCAGTTGAAGCACGGTCCCTTCACCTGAGCCACAGTTCCAGATGAACTGCCTTGTCCTGCCTTTGCTTGAGGCAATGCCATCTTGAACGGCTTCTGGTTCCTCTGGGGTGGCTGAGCATTCTGATTCCTCCTTTGCGGTGGCCTAAACCTTGCACCTGGGGCAGGCGATCGATAAGCCGGGCGGTTGGCTACTGGGGTCCGGGACTGAGACGAACCCGACTCGAAAGCCCTCTTACGGATCTTGGAAGCAGCATACACATGGTTGTTCTTCTCTTGCTTCAAACAGTCGCTAACGAAGTCATTGAAACTAGTCCTCATGTTTGTACCCACATGTTTCATCATCTTGGGACTCAGGCCTCTCTTGAAACTAGCGATCTTCTTGGCATCAGTATCCACCATGTCCGGAGCATAACGGCTCAGGTTATTAAAGGCATGCAGGTATTGAGTCACAGTCTTCGTGCCTTGATTTAATGCCAGGAATTCCCCAAGCTTCATCTCGGTCAGACCAGGTGGAATGTACGTTCCACGGAAGGCTTCAGTGAACTCCCTCCAAGAGATATGGGCATGGGGAGGAAAAGTGGTGCGGTGATGCTTCCACCACATTCCTGCCGGACCTTGAAGCTGATGAGCTGCGTACTCAGTCTTCAACACCTCAGTCATTCTTAAGACACGAAACTTATCTTCCATCGTATTAATCCACTCTTCTGCATCTAAAGGTTCTGCGGCTTCCTTGAAGATCGGTGGACGAGTATCCATGAAGTCCTTGAAACTGCTGTACGGATTTGCTTCGTGACCTACCGGGTTTATCCCCCGACGGGTATTATCTGCAATACTGCGCAGCGCCGCTTCCATATTCTGTTGCATGCTCTCCATGTTTCGTTGGCTTCCCAAAAATTGGGCGAAAAACTGTTCCGCAGTGTAAGGTGGAGGAGGCGGTGGTGGATCACGGTCATCATTAGCAGCTGCACTTCCACCAGCCTCAGCGGTACCATACACGGTACGACGAGTGTTCGGCATCTGCATGTTTCAGCAACAGTAATTATTAGGTGATGTTGTAGGAATCGCGACCGAATGAAAAATCATGCCGAACTGAATTCACTGGAGAGAATAAATTCATACAATAAAACAGGGGCACAATAAGTCATTCCAATTAACACAACATCACTAATTATATTACTTAAAGCACACACATCGCGTCCATTACAACCAAGTTGCCAGCATACATACACTGGACCTTGGATGTTCGGATACCGCCACAAACACATCCAAACTTTCCAACCTTACATCAAGCTTTAGTCTTTCTACTCATTATTACATGTCCAAAGTGCTAACAAGCAAAAGACCATGCAAACGGAACCTAGTAGCTAGTGCAACAACTACTAGCCTACTCATCGTGATCGCTATCTAGGTCAGAGACGTTGGCGTTGTCGCCGACTGCAGCGTCGTCGTGCTCCTCAGCTGGCGCCACGGGCTCTTCAGGATCTTCGTCTGCATCCAAATCCATCTCTGCTGCGCCAGGAAGGTCATAAGGGTTAAGCTGATTGTTCAGCCGATGGACCTCTTCATGCAAGTTATCATTGTACTCTTCGGCATCAGCCAGTCGCTGCTCGAGCTCAAACTGTCTAGCTCTCAACACATTCTCTGCGGACCAGGCTTCATTCCTCTGATGGAGCACATGAGCCAACATGCTCTCAGCATTCCTGTGGGCGGTGGTCAGTCGTCCAAGCTGCTCTCTCAGGGCACGTACATCCCCCTCAAAAGTCATAGTCCTCTGGGTGGCCTGATCTCTCTGACGAGTCAACTGAGCCATCTCAGCAGTGAGCCTCTCAATCTCGGCGTCGTGATCTCTCTGAAGCTGACGGCGGTCATCGCGAGCCTGACCAAGAGCACTAGAAACACGCCTCAGACTACCTTCCACTCCATCGAAGGCCCTCATCACTGCGAACATGGCACTCATAGCGGGGTTGTCACTGTTCTGTGCCTCTGCTGCGCTAATCTCCCGAGACCTGCCCCTGGCTTGCTGCCACGAGTCAGTGGAGGGGTTGCCCCTCGGAAAGACTCCCGCTATAGTTGCTGCCAACTCCTGAGGAAAACGATCCATGATATCTCTCAGGATTCCAAAGGCTGCCCTCTCAGCGGCTTCTTCAGGGGTCCTGCCAGTTGACTCAAAACGCCAACCGGTCCACTCAGAACCATCACCTCGGGGACGAACTACTGCTTCCACAGTCACCAAAAGTCCTTCACCCAACCGCTCATTTGACCAAAAATATCGGGGCTCCATCCCATCATGATAGCCTACATAGCTGAGCACTCTCCACAAGAGTGTAGGCATCCCAAACTCCCCAAGAAAAGTGTGACGCTGGCGAGTGCGTGGAGCAAGCTGATGACGGGGAGCTCTGCCGGTGGACTTGCGAGCGGTCTGCTTGGTACGTGCCATCTGTAGCAAAAATTTTATTACCATGGTGAGAACAGATTTTTAAGTTGGCATTTTTATCAAAATGAGATAATCAACTTATAAGGGGAGGAACAGTGCCATGAATGAAATGCACACATGATGCATGCACGTTCAGTACGTCCTCACAAACTTAGAAAACTAATGACTATTAACGGCATAATCGGTGGCATACAACGATCTCTCGTAACGTAACTAACACGTACTACTCGAAAGCGTTGTTATGTACCTGCAGAAAGGAAATCACTTCAGCCCAAACCTCACAGTATGAAAATGTGCAGAAAGCAGTAAAGTAAGTTACTCGCTCTACACGCATCCCCAGATACGAGTATAACGGTAACAACTACCCGAATCGTCGTCCTATTGACGGCATCGTCACTGCATGACGGAATTCCCCACAATTTGGATACCCTCATACGAACATGCGCAGGGCAAGTAAGTATTTTGGTATCACATAAGCACTCCCCTAGATCGGCAGTGTATCCGACCATGCACTCACAACTCTCACTTACCAAGGCGTAGAGGTAAAGGATCCATACATTACCACTCAAGTGAATGGCACTCATACCATAGCACGCCGTATGAGCGACGAAATTTAAAATATGATGCAAACCCCCAAGTTAGTACTTAATTAAGCCACCTAGAGTCCTTATCGGGCATAAAGGATATGACCACTGGCACACTTTTAAGTTCAAGAGCTTATTTGAAAACACAGTTTTATTTTTAAATACTCATGTGAACAGTAGCATGCTAAACCATGCTCCGATGCCAGCTGTAACGGATCAACGTAATTATACGAAATTAAGTAAGAAAATCTTCCACCAAGGCGGTTAATTTAACAAACTTAAGCCCGTATAACTCGAGATTCCGTGAAATCCCGAAGGATTTCAAAACCACTAACATACAACCAAGATCGTACTGATTTAGCAGCCACAATTCACACGATACATAAATCTGATCATAAAGGTAAGATACATCGGAGTTCGGAAATAGAAGTTATTACAACATAGTCTAACATAAAGTAGCGGAAGCAAATAACTTTACGCACACACACTTAGTTTAGTTACAGTGCCAGTCGATAGTCATGGTCCACAAAAGCAGTAGATAAGACTAACAGAAAGACCCTTGCCCAAGGTCCTAGTTGTCACCCATCGCCGGATACAGACAGTTGGAGCAGTACCCGTAGTACATCTGACCATCTGCAACAACAATGGGAACAACGCCCTGAGTACGAGAATGTACTCAGCTAGACTTACCCGTCAAAAACCAGAAATAACATGACACCAAGGAGTATGCAAGGCTTTCTTTCAGTGGACTAGCTTGACTCATTTGCGAAAAGCATAAGTTATCATGAATAAACTAATTTAAGTCCTTTTTGCATCATATTTACTATAACCTATTCAATCCAGGTAAGCACCTATGCTAAAGCAATCACTTGATTAACCATTAACATCAAAGGTTACCATCTCAGGTTTAGCATTTCCAACATTATACACATAACCATCCGTGTTCCATCATTAATACTACGATGCCATAGCTCGAGTCAAGTGCTCACTAACCGGGAGCGACGGCGATTCGAATCGAATTCCTATCCAGCTGGAGATTTATTCCTCACACAAACCATGCTTCCCCCGTCAGGGTTGCGTAGATCACCAATGACACTTTCCAAGAAGCCGCGGGATAACAATCATGGATCGCACTACCCAGGGACCGCCCGACTGCCAGGACGCACCTTGGGCTCACTCTTCGCGTCCCCGTACACCCCCTTCAACGCCAGTCTGCCAACCCGAGTTTATCCCGGCTCAAAAAGTGTCGCTAGCTTCGCGGTCGAAAGGTACTTTATTCGGCCAGCTAAATGTGAGGCATGCGTTCAACATGACAAGAGGGACGAGCAACGATCGGTCCTTAATCGACACAGACGGAATCACTATAGTCCAAAACCCTATAAGACTCCGCCTGGTCTCCGTTTATCCATTAACACTTGGTTACTTATCAAGATTCCCAATACTGCTAACCATAGCCAGGTATTCACCTATAGCTCGCAGGTGACAGGCAATCACCCGACTTTTACCGGTCTAAGCATGGCTAAGCAATTTACTCGATCCTGACCTAATAAGGTAACAGTAATCTGGTGGACAAGGATAGTAATGCAACAACGGTTTCATTCAACTCCTATAACTTAATGCAACAATATATAACTACGACTCATGCATTAAGAAATAACTTTTTATAAATTTAGGAGGCTTAAAATGCTCCGGGGCTTGCCTTTTTCGAACGAACTAGGGTGGTGATCGACGCACTCTGGCAGTTCCTCGCCTGACTCTTCCTCCTCGGGCACCTCCTGTGCCTGGGGTTCCTGCTGATCCGTCCAAGCCTGCTCCTCCGGAACTGCTGCCTGCAACTCCTCCTGCGATCCTGTATGATGCAAGTGCATAAGGAAACATGTGAAGAATGCATCTAATTGCGGTGGAGTGCTTTGATGACATGAGATGCAGATGAGCACATGTAATGAGTAGTTTGAACATAATTATTTCTTCTACAAGGTAGTCAACATCATCCAAGAACATGTAACCTAAAACATACACCTTATCCTTCTATTAGTTAGGCTACCATCTACACATACAATTGAACCTAAGCTACCAAAGCTTACCAACCTAGCTCATCCATAACATCAGCAAGGCATAATGATGCTTCAAAGATACACCAAACATATTTTATTTCTCTCAATTTCTCATAAAGAATAATCTTTTATTTCCTATTTAGCTAGGGTTACACAACAACACCTATCTCTGGTGTAGATAAAAATCTACAAAAATTACAGTAGACTACTCTTACCCTAACTAACCTACCACTAAATTTTCATGAGAATTGCACAAGTAAAACTGCCTGTACAAAATAAACAAGCTATAGTCTAATTGTGAGCATGAATTTATTTTATACTAGAAAAAGTGTCAAACAACAGATTTCACAATTTTCTTAGGTTACTAACAGTAAACCAACATACTACAAAAATTATCAGATGTATGTTGTATACAAATTTTTCTCTATAATAAAAATAACAGATATTACTGATTAAAAGCATTTGAACTACACTTCAACATTTTTCCACAGAACATGCTTCACTAATATTTTTCCTAGAAAGTATATCACAATTAAAGATTAATGCCACAAGAATCACATTTTTCCCTTTATTATTTTATTTACTACACTTTTTCTAAGATATCAGCATTTATAACAATTAAATAAAAATGCACAGTAGAGTGTCACAAAAATCACATGAGATATTTTTAAACTGTAGATCTATTCAAAAGGAACATTTCACAATTTGTTTCATGATTTTTGGAGCTATAAAACTTGAGATACAATTTTTAGAAGCCTTTTTCAGATTTTCTGGAAATCAATTTCTTTAAAACCGAAAATCAAAACTGGCTTTAAACGCTACGTGCACCCCGCTGTGACACCCGAAACCGAAACACTGAGACAGACAGGCGGGACCCATGGGTCAGACGGGCCCACCCGTCAGCCGCAGTCGGTCAGGGGCGGCGCAGACCGCCGGGATCTCGCCGCCGGCGAGTCCTCCGACGATGGGGAGGGCACCATCGTGCTCCTCTCACCGACGCGAACCCAGTGGTGCCCAGTGGGTGGCCAGACGAGCTCGGCATCGAGCTCGCCGGCGTGCATGGCGGCTCGGTGGCGCGGGATGCCGTCGGCCGGCCAACTCCGACCGAGAGGAGCCGCGCGGTGAGGTCAGTGAGACTCGTGGTGCAAGTGCGGTGCTCGTGCGCTCGAGAAGTGGGCGAGAAGTGGCGTGGAGGGGTGCGGCCCACGGAGCGGGTTGCTCCGGTGAGCTCGGCCGGAACTCCGGCGAGCTATTACCGCGGAGGGAGGCCAAATCCTGGCGGGCTGTGGCGAGCACCGGACGCGCAACGACAAGGCGCAGCGAGGGTGAAGACGGAGGCGGAGGCGATGAGCCGGAGCGGCGGCTAAGGCGGTTGCGGAGCTCGGGAGCCGGCGATGGCGAGGCGGAGCTCTGCTGCTGCTGCTGCGGGCGGGCGAGGGAGAGAATGGAGGGGCAATCCGAGGAGGACGAGCGCGCGGAGGGGGGTAAGCGGGCGCGGACGCTGCGGGGGCCACAGGGGCGCGTGTCGCGCAGCTCCGACGGCGTGCGGCCACGCGGCGACCGAGCGCTGCCGCGGCGCCACGACGCCACGCGCGGGCGCGCGCGCGCGGGGGCGGGAGGGAGACGACGCGGGCGCGGGCCGGGCCGCCAGCGAGGCTGGGCCGAAAGGGAAGCCGAAGCCCACTAAGGCGAAAATCTGATTTTTCTTTTTCAAATTATTTTCCAGATTTAATTCTTTGTTTCAAAATTGAATTTGGAGATGAAAAAGAGGTTTTCAGAAATTTGGCCCAAAATAAAAGTTGTTCAAAATTTTATTCTCTACAACTTTCATATAGAGCACTTTTCAAAATTCTCAATAGATTTTGAATTTGAGATTTAAAGCTAATTTTAAAATCAAAAACTCATTTACTTAGAATATTTTTAAAACAGAATTTGAGGAAAACTTGAATTCAAAATTTTGCTCCAATAATCAAGTTGATTTATTCTAGATTATTTAAAATTGCTACTTCTCAAAAGTTCACCAACTTTTTAACACTCATACCAAAATTAGGGTTCCCATTTATTTGTTTTTCCCATTAAATTTGAAAGAGCTACAAATCAATTAATGTTAATCATGCAATGATGCTGAATGCTTATGCTTTGAATGATAATGCATGCTTAACACCCAGGGGTGTTACATCTTCCTTACCATGAGTGCAAGTGATTCATCATCAATGTCACTTTCACTAGAGCTTTCTTGCACAATCATGGCTTAGGTCTTCTTCTTTTTCTTTTCATGACTAGCTTTGAAGGCCAAGTCTTTCTTCTTGGAAGATGATGAGCCCTCTTCCGGAGTGATATGCATGTACATCTCATGTGCGTTGATCTTCCCCAATACTTGAGTTGGTGTTGCGGTGGAGAGATCACTTTGATGAAGTACGGTGACAATGTGTCCATACTTCTCAACGGGAAGAACACTTAAGATCCTCCTTGCAACATCCGATTGACTCATTTTAGTGAGTCCAAGAGCATTTAGATCTTCTACAAGAACATTCAAATGAGTGTACATGTCGTTAGCACTTTCTTTAGGAAGCATCTCAAAAGAATTAATTTTCTTTAAAGCAATATGATAGCGTTCCTCACGCTCACTCTTAGTTCTCTCATGGAGAGCACAAAGATTTTCCCACATTTCGTGAGCATTTTTGGTATTTCGCACACGATTGAAAATATCTTTGCCTAGTGCCCGGTAGATTGCATTTTTTACTTTTGCATTCCACCGGTCGTATTTATCCTCGTCACCACTTGGGTTAGCGGGATCCCTTATGGGAGGAAGCCCTTCGATTGCGACTCTAAGGCACCCAACATCTATGGCTTCGAGGTACGCCTCCATACGAATTTTCCAATATGGAAAATCATCTCCCTCAAAAGTGGGAGGTGGTCCTTCCCCATTAGACATCTTGCTCTAGGCGGTAAAGCCTAAATTAAGAGCAACACGACTCTAATACCAATTGAAAGGATCAAGATGCCCAAGAGGGGGGGGGGGGTGAATTGGGCTTTTCTAAAAATTAATTGCAAGAATTAAATCCTACAAGCCAAACTTCACCCCTAGTGCCTACTTGTGTTCCTTGTGATTCTACCGATAAAAGTTTTGCACCCTAAGTTCTAATCCTAGACTAGCAAGGCAATTCTAGGAAAGTAAACAAGCAATGAAAGTAATACAAGAAAGTAAATGCTTGAAAGAAGGGGATAGGAACACGGCGATGTTTTACCGAGGTATCGGAGAGTCGCCACTCCCCACTAGTCCTCGTTGGAGCACCCGCGCAAGGGTGTAGCTCCCTCTTGATCCGCGCAAGGATCAAGTGCTCTCTACGGGTTGATTCTTTGACACTCCGTCACGGCGAATCACCCAAAACCGCTCACAACTTGAGTTGGGTCACCCACAATCTTGTCGGATGATCACCAAACTCCCAATCACCACCGCCGTCTAGGTGATGGCGATCACCAAGAGTAACAAGCTAGAACTCTCACTTGACCACAACAAGCCTAATGAGAAGATGGATGCACACTTGCTTGACTCTTGTCACTAGAGAGGATTCTCAAACTTTGATTCGCAAATCACTATCCTCACTAGGGCTCTTGCACTCTCTTGCACTTCAAAGATGTTTCTCAGCTAAACAAATGAGCAAGAGTCCTCTAAAAGAGATGGAGGGGGTGTATTTATAGACCCCTCAAACAAATCCAACCGTTACCTTTCGAAACAGCCAGACACGTGCTGACCGGACGCTCCTGTCGATATGACCGGACGCGCCGGTCAGGTGTAACGGCCGAATAACGGAAACCTATGCTGAGTGACCGGACGCGCCGATCTGTGATGACCGGACGCGCCGGTCTGAGATGACCGGACGCGCATGCAAGAGCTTTCTGGAAATCTGACCTGACGCATCACCGCGTCCGATCATAGGTGACCGGACGCGTTAAGTCACCACGGGACCTTACTGGAACATGACCGGACGCACGACTGCGTCCGATCATAGGTGACCGGACGCGTCAGGTCTCCACGGGACCTTACTGGAACCTGACCGGACGCGCCGATCATTTTCCCAGTTGCGTCCGATTACGCTGTTTACCCTCTGGAACACGTGTCAGCCTGACCACCGCGTCCGGTCAGTCAGCTGAAAAACGCAGTGAAGATTTAGTACTGACCGGACGCGTCCGGTCATGACCAGGACCGCGTCCGGTCATAGGTAAACGGCTCAAACGTCTTCTAAACGCGATGCAACTTGAACCAAGTTGCTTCTAACTGAACTCTGAGCTTTTCTCGAGCTACCTAGTGCTAAGTTTGACAAGTGTGCACCACACCTAAACACAAGACTCACCTAGGTCAAGCTACTCGCTCATGCCCCTCTTTATAGTACGGTCAAAGGAAGAAACAAAGATCCTAACGACTATTCCAGATGTATCTCAACACCTTGACATCCGGAACCAACCGTCTTTAATCTTATCGTTGACCCTTTGAAAACCGAAACGATTTCCATCAAGGGACATGAATACCACATTGCCCAAAGCAGTTATCATCTCCATGACCTAACTTACCAACGTTTCTGCAAAACACACGTTAGTCATGGTAATTATGTGTTGCCATTAATTGCCGAAACCAACACCGGGGCCTAGATGCTTTCACTCGTCATAGTCTATGGCGGTGAATTTGGACGCCACAATCTGTGGCCACCACACCTGCGTTGTGCCAAATAAAGTCTGGCATCCAAACAGCCTCGAAGTAACTCGTTGTCGTAGCCAATCATTCTCTGCACCCTAGCGCATACCTACAACCTTGAAAATAGATTCTTCATTTTTCATTCTAACTTCCCGTGCTTTCAAATTTGAAAATAGTGGCCATAGATCTCAGTTTGAAGAACCTCCCTGGCGTCGGCGGCGGCCATCAGGCCATGACCGACTATCGTGGGCTCTTGGCACCATAACTCACCTAGAACATCCAAAATGGAATCTCCGTTGTCTGCTCCGTGTCCCATTATTCTTAATATGGAAACAATGGCCCGAGAACCAATTCCGATGAACCTCCAGGTGGAGACAATGGCACAGTCAGGGGTGTGGACAGTGCCGAGGAAAAATAGATAGAGTATTTGTCGTCCGCATATCTTTCCACCTAAATATCTTCATTTTTCCGAGTGCCGATAGATTGAGAGTTAAGATAAGCCGCTGGAGTGATGTTTTCCTCGTCACGCTAAAAAAACAAATTTGGGAATGGGTTTAACAAGATGTTGGAGATGCTCTTAGTGTCATTGATATTGATATTCTTTTATAAAAAATGGTTAAATTAAAATAGTTTGACTTGTGATAACTGTACAAGCTAATTTGTCAGGGGCGGACGGTGTAGTATATAAAGTTGGTTTTGCATGGTCCATGGTAAAAATTCCCATTCAAAGCAAATGACCGGCAGCATTAAAGTCCCTCCTGCCGTGGTCCGTGGAGAGCAGGGTTAAAAAAAACCGCTCGGTAAACCGCGGTTTACCGCGGTTACCGGCCTAACCGGGCCGGACCGGTTCTGGTCCGGTCCGGTTAGGTATTCCCCAAATTCAAATTTAAAATTTAAAAAAAATGCTGAAAAATTTTCTAAAAATAGTTCATGATTTATAGAAGCCAATGGTGTAAAATTTTTTCAAATTCGAGTTCGTTTAGTATTTATTTATACGTATAGAAGTTTGAAAAAAAAGAAAAAAAAATCCCGGTCCTGCCCCGTTAAGGCCCCCAAATTCAAATTTAAAATTTGAAAAAAAACAAAAAATGCTGAAAAAATTCCTAAAAATAGTTCATGATTTATAGAAGCCAATGGTGTAATTTTTTTTTTCAAATTCGAGTTCGTTTAGTATTTATTTATACGTATAGAAGTTTGAAAAAAAAAGAAAATTCCAAACTCAAACCGAGCAGTAAACCGCTCAAACCGAGCGGTTACCGCTCCAAACCGCCCGGTAAACCGGTGACAAACCGAACCGAAGGCGCGTTTGAATTCAAATTCAAATTCGACCGGTTACCGACCGGTTACCGGTAAACCGGACCGGTAAACCGGAACCGGAGGCCGGCGGTTTGGGGTGACCGGTCGGTAAAAAAACCCTGGTGGAGAGGAGATGCGGCGCCGCACGCACGAACCTTTGCGCCGGTGGAGACACGGCAGCGGCCACGCTTTGGGGTGTTTGGTCTGAGGAGTTAAAGTTTAATCAATACTGTAGCACTTTCGTCTTATTTGACAAAATTTTTTTAATTTTGGACTAATTAGGCTTAATAGATTCGTCTCGTAAATTACTTCTAATCTGTATCGACATGTATGCAATTAGTCTATATTTAATATTTTATGTATTTAAAGGAATGTTGATGTGATGTGAGTTAAATTTTAAAGCATTGAAACCAAATAGGCCCTTATATCCGCACCCCCAGGTAGTAGCGACACTACAGTACAGAGTAACCGAGGGGTTAGTTGGGGGCTGTTTAGTTGGCAAAATTTTTGGCGAAACGCTACTGTAGCAGTTTCGTTGTTATTTGGTAAATATTGTCCAATCATGGTCTAATTAGGCTTAAAAGATTTGTCTCGTCTATTTCGTCAAAACTGTGTAATTGGTTTTATTTTTTATCTATATTTAATGCTTCATGCATGTGTTCAAAGATTCGATATGACGGAAAATCTGAAAATTTTGACAAAATTTTTGACATCTAAACGGTGCCTTGGTCGGCGCGCTATAGTTTTCTTGCCACCAAGTGCAGAGTACCAGGGCGCTGAGTCGTTGACGCGGCCTGCCCTTTCTCGTCTGCACCGCACAACGCTGCCTGTGCGCAGCCCATGCGCCCGTTTTTTTAGTTTTTTTTCCGAAAGATTCTCTTAAATATGTCTCTGACGGAAAGATTTTAGAAAATGGGTCCAAGGTTTGGCGTCATCCACGCTAGCGCCAAGGTAACACAGCTTGGCGCCGTCACCATTGGTGCCAAGCTTGACGCCGTCGTCATTGGCGCCAAGTCTGGCGCCATAGATCTTGGCGTCGAGGTGTTGAAATTTATTAAGTCTGAAATTTTATCATGACATTTACCATGAGATGGACATATTGAAATCTGTTAAGTCTGGAATTTTACCATGACATTGACAAATTTGAGGTTACCATGAGACCAAAACCGAACATACAATAAAAAATCATAAGCTCAGTTGAGTCTGATTTTTTATCATGGCTAAGTCCAAAATTGACGAGACTTGTTTTGTTATCATCTCCTCGAAGAGTATTCAAACTCCTAGTAAGATATTAAATTAATTTACTACACAAAATTTAAATATCTAAGTCATGATAAAATTTTAAATATCATAAAGCCCTTTTCAATATCAAGTCATGGTAAAATTTTAAATTTGTCAATGTCCAAATCATAGTAAAAATAAGTCACAGTAAATCTAGATTTTTGTTTCGGCTTGAATATGTTAGAATACCAACTACCATAGGATAGACATATGAAAAAATGACTTTTTTTACCATAACTTGGATATTTATAAATTAGAATTTTTACCATGACTTGGATATTGAGAAATGTGGCTAATTCTAGAGTTTTTACAGTGACTTTCTGTTTGATTACTTAGAACAACCTAGAAATACTTAGGATAAATGGTAACAGATCTATGGCGCGCGCCAAGGTGCTGCCACGTCAGCGCCAGCTCAGCGTCGTCGGCCAAGTAGCATGGGGGCTTGGCGTCAACGCCAATAGCGCTAAGCTGTGTTAGGCTCATTTCTTAAAATCTTTTCGCCAGAAGCATATTTGAGAGAACCTTAAAAAAAAAAGAGTAAAAAAAAAGAAGGCCCAGTCGCCGAGCAATGTCCATATGCACACCCAACCGGCTAATAACCCACGTGTTGGGAGAGGCCAATGGGTAGTGGCCAAGTACAGGGGAAAGGTGAATCCACGGTGTACTTGATACAACGATAGATTTTGCTAGGCCCAGTTTTCGGTGCGCTTATACTTGTTCTAGGCGACACAGCGTGCCCGTGTCATCTGGCTTTCTGCGAAAGATTGTGTCCATGCTTCACCGAGTGATGCTTAAACATCAAGGTTCAGTCCAAACCAGTAAAATGGACGCGTGTGTCACCGTATCCTCTTTGGAATAGCATGCTATGAGCTTGTTTGGATACCCCTGACTCATTGTTAATCATTAAACTTTAACCGGTCGAACAAGTGAGTTAAGATTAAAATTTAAAAAAATAGTCGGTGCCGCATTAGTCCAATAGCCAGGAAGAGCATCTAAATTCGGCTAAAAATTAGAAATGATCGCTCTATCAACTATTTTATCATATCCCATCTTCTCTCTCCTCGCCTACCTCATATTATCTGTCATCACTCGACTCATTAGAAACACCTAGAACATTGACAAGGTTAAGGTCTGATCCAACTGTGGCAGTCATATCGTTGAAGACTTTGGGCAACACACTTGCATGAAAGGGGTGGCCTAGCCCTGCGCCTTTGATCTAGACTATCGACCTAGCTGCTCAACTGTTGTTCTTGCCAGCCTGGCAAGGAGACCCACCTAGGTATCCATGGCTAGCACGTGGCGAGCTGCCTCCAACCTGATTCCTGGCCGAAGTGTCAATAAGGCTTGTGGCAAGGTGGCGGATCTGGCCGGTCTGGCGCCACCCACCAGGGCCTCTCCTCTACCACATCTTCTCTTCTCCGGGGTTGTCGTTCTGTAGTGATGAGCGGTGATGAGTGGGCGCCATGGGGAGTCGGGACCATAGCTCATGCTGACAAGCGTGTAAGGAGCAGCGGGGAACAGGGAGGTGAGGGATACAAGAGTGATGTGGAGATGGGGAGAGAGAGAGAGAGCCAACAATAATAGTGATGGAGCTAGTGAGAGTAGGGAAGACGACAATAGAGGGCATTGTAGCTTTTAAGTACGCACATACATCATCTATCACATGGGATCCAAATACCACTAGCTAATTTCTATGGCTGACAATTAGCTAGATGAGTGACCCAAAACCTTAGTGTAGGGTCGAGATGGCGGACTAGAGGGGGGGGGGGGGTGAATAGTCCTTTCTAAAATTAATCGCGTCGGCAAACCGAAACAAATGCGGAATTAAAACTATCGGTCTAGCCAAGACTACACCCCTCTATCTAAGTTCACAAGCACCTCACAAAGATCCTAATTATGTAACTAAGGTGCTTTCCTTAGCAAGAGCTCTCCTAAACAATTCTAGAGCAAGGTCACACAAACCTATGCACTAGTACTTTAGCAAAGCCGGGGAGCTCCTACACAATTCTAGTAAGCAAAAGCACGAAGCCACCTATGCTCACTAGCAATGCTCAATAGCAAGGCAACTAATGCCAAACTAGAGAGCGCAAATTACTTAGCTACACAAACTAAGCAATATGACTAACAAGGTTACACAAACCAAATTAGCCACGCAACGGGAGCTACTTCTATGCTACACAAGCAAGAAGGTAACTAGCTAACTACACAAGCAAACTAGTTACAAGAGCAACTACACAAGCACAAATATATGAATGTAAAAACAAGCTTGTGAATCGAAAGCAAACCACCGAGAAGATGTACACAATGTTGACACGGCGGTTTTTCACCGAGGTTCACTTGGTTGCCACCAAGCTAGTCCCCGTTGTGGCGATACACCCACTTGATGGATCACGAGCTAATTGACTATCAAGAGTCAAACCCTCAGCGGGTGCCGCACATCCACTCTCAAGATGGGGATCCTCCAAGCCACGAGCTTTACTAGAGTTGCTCTTCGCGATCCCCGCGGGGTGAGCACAATCCCCCTCACAAATCCTCCTCCGGAGCCACGCACAATCTCCACGCGTGCTTCAACGGAGTCGCAAGCCACCAAGCCGTCTAGGAGGTGGCAACCTCCAAGAGTAACAAGCACCACCGGCTTGCAACACGATCACCTAGTGCCACTCGATGCAATCCTCTCGATGCAACGCACTAGAATCGCTCTCTCACTCGATCTGATGAACACTATCAAGCATGAGTGAGTTAGAGGGCTCCCAAGCACTACCACACAAGTCACAAAGACTATAGTGTGCTCTACTAATGGCCACAGCCGGCCAAGGCATCTATTTATAACCCCACGGACAAATAGAGCCGTTACCCCTTCACTGGGCAAAACTCGGGACGACCGGACGCGCCGGTCGTAACTGACCGGACGCGCTCAGCCGCGTCCGGTCGCCCCTGCGACGTCCACGTGTCCCTCGAATTTCAAACGCGACCGTTAGATCCTCCAACGGTCACTGCGCCAACGGTCAAATCCCATGACCGGACGCGCCTCTCAAAACGACCGGACGCGCTCCACCGCGTCCGATCCTCCAACGGTCACTGACCCTCAACGGTCAAACCATCGACCGGACGCGCTCCTCGCAACGACCGGACGCGCCGATCCGCACAGCACCCGCGCCCGCAAAACAACGACCGGACGCGCTCCTCGCAACGACCGGACGCGACAGTGCCAGCGTCCGGTCGGAGTCCAGTAAGCACCCTCGACGACCGGACGCGTCCGATCGCGTGTGACCGGACGCGCCTCGCGTCCGATCGTACTCAGTTTCCTCTGGACACCTGACCGGACGCTCCGGTCCCGTGAAGGACCGGACGCGCCGGTCGCGCGCTTCTCTCTTACGCTCAGTTGTACTGACCGGACGCGTCCGGTCATTCCATGACCCGCGTCCGGTGCAGCGTCCGGTCACCTCTGTGACCTCCGTTCGCCTCCGTTTCTTTTCCGACTTTCGGCGTAGTGGAAAATAGGCATTTCAACTTCTCAAAAACGCCTGAATCCCGCGCTCGCAAAGCTCGGCGGGAGGGAGAGAGGAACCCAAATCCTCTCTACCGCTTAAACTTCATCGCCTTCGTAAATGTGCCAACACCAACAAGTGACCACCACCTTGTGCACGTGTGTTAGCATTTTCATAATCATTTTACCGAAGGAGTTAACCACTCAACTTGTCACGCCACTCGATCCTAGCAACGATGCATAGTTAGATCACACGAGTGGCACTGGATGACCGATATGCAAACAAGTTTGCCCCTCTTGATAGTACGGCCATCTATCCTAAACCCGGTCATAAACTTCTCTACACACCTATGACCGGTGAAATGGAAATGCCCTAGGTTATACCTTTGCCTTGCGCATTCCACTCCATCTCCTCCGACGTTGATGCAACACATGCACCAACCATATCACAAATGATATGATCCACTTCATATCATCATGTGACCTTGGTCCATCGATCTTGACCTCACTTGCTCTTCACCGTTGCGTCGGTCCATCGGCGCCAAGTCTTGCTCAAGCTTCACCGCCTCGCGGTCCATCGCTCCAAAGCCTCCGACTTGCCCTTCACACTTGCAACCGGTCCATCAAGCCAAGCCTCATCTTGATCTTCGCCACCTTGGTCACATGACTCCATGTCATGTCTCATATGCAATGAGCTCCTTCATGACACAATCATCTATGGACTAATTCCCTGTGTATCTCACATAAACACAATTAGTCCACCTAAGTTGTCACTCAATTACCAAAACCAAACTTGGGCTTTCAATCTCCCCCTTTTTGGTAATTGATGACAACTCTACAAAGATATGGAAATTAAATTCTTTTAGACTTTATGCCACTTATCCAACATTTAAGCTCTATGTTAGAATTTGGATAAGCATCATAAAATCCAACTTGGTAGTGATAACTCTCCCTACATATGTGCTCAAATGGTTTGGTTTCAAGCTTGCACATATGCATAAATATGAAATTTGTGGGAGGGTTAGCACTACTAAGTGATGCTAAGGTGTATAGAATAAACCTTTGTAGTTCGATACCATTTGATAGCTCGATATCATTTGAAAATCACAAGTTTGCCATCATCCTTAGCATCATGAGTAGCTAGACATCAAAAATACTAGAAACCCCGTGAGATCAACATTATAAGTAAGGTTCTAGTTTTTCATGATAAACACAAGTCTAGCTATCATCCTATGCATGCTAGTTATCATATCATCATTCAAGTTCTATAACTAGCATACACCACACAAGCATGCATGTTAAATAAAAACTTATGCAATGCTAGCAAGCACATGAATATGCACAAGTCAAATGCAACCAATCAATGTTCATGAGCTTGCTCCCCCTACTTGTGTGCTTCTCTTGTCCAAGAATTTTGATCCTTCTCTTTTCTTCATTGTTGCTCCCTCTTTGTCCATTTCCATGTCCAAACCCCTCTCTTGGTGCATTGACATATCTTTGTTCCAACTTCTCCCCCTTTGTCATCAATTTCCATAAAGGGTGTATTTCTCATTGATACAAAGGCTTGCATTGGGGTAGATGGTTGAGACTTGAATATTGCGTTGTTGATGGACATCACTGTACATGTTGGAATGACATTACTTGTATGTTGCTCTTAAGATACCACTTAGGATCTTTGACCTTGATACCATTAGGTGGGGCTCCTCCCCCTATGTCATAGCATGTGTCATTCACTTGATAATCTTGAGCTCTTGTGTGTGAGGGAACTTTCTTTATTTGATGATCACTTAAAGTTGAGGATCACTTGTGGAACCACGGTCTTGTATAAATGATATCATGTGTAGAAATACCACGAATAAATGTGTGATACCAATTTGAAGAATCCTCTATCATGGAACCACTTGTAGGATTTGTCAATATGATCTTTTCTTGAACATTTGCTATCATTATGAGTACCACTTGTAGGATATCACTTGTAGATCATGATCTAGACACCACTTGTAAATACCAATTGAAGAAATATTTTGAGTCTAGATATCATTTGAAACACCTTAGATATCCATTTGCATTGTTGTCTTGTGCTTGTACCCATATCATTGTCATGAGCTTCTAGTATGACTTGAACTAAGTTGATTTGCCTAAGATTCTAAGTCCGGTTTGATCCAATGACAAGCTTCTTCACTTCTCATACTAAGGGTTATCTTGCCAATGTTGTACTTGTCACTTGTTAGCAATCCAAACTAGATCAAGTACTTGGGTTCACTAGCTCATGAACAAATTCATACACATACCACTAGATCATTTAAACAATTCAAGCAATAGTGGTAGGCTATGAATTTAAATATTTCATTTGTTATGCATGATCCTAGTAAGCATGTACTATATGCACTAATCGCATACTAGTAAGGGATGAAATGATCATGCACATTACAATGATACCTTTGTTATATTGGAGTAGAGGATAGTCACATAGATTCCAATTCATTACTCCAATAGCAATGTGAAGTCCAATTGAATAGCTTGGTGAAGACCAATCATTATAGAGAAATCCATTCTTCACCCATATGAAATGAGAACCACTAATAATCAAGTGCATGATCTCTTGTTGTGGTTGGCTTGCTTTTTCTCTTTGATCAATGCTTGCATGAGAGAAGTACTTATGATACTAATTTTATAACCATGACTAGCTCTCTTTTGGGTGTTGCTTGCTTTTCTTGATCAACCCTATTGATTGCTTCAATTAAGCATCTTAAATGTCCCTTGAATTCATCACTTCCATGTTAGCCTTCCAAGCCGGTGCTCGGTTTACCCACCCATGGGCGGCAAGCCCCCTCAGCAGGGAGAAGTGACCTCTCTCCAAAGAACCATCCTTGACACTTACTTGAATTGCCTTTGATTGATTGATCTATGGACTTAACATTATGAGTAACCTTGAATTATTCTTTAAGTCCTTTTCTTTCTACCAAATGATCTCCAATCATTACTAGAACTTGAACCTCATCTTAATCTTGAGTTTGATCTTCATTTTCAAATTTTAGTATCAAATTTGTACACTAAGTACATTCCACAATCAATGCCCTTGTACTCATTTCTTGTCATGCTTCTAGATCAATTCAAAACCAAACTTAGGTGCCTCAGACACTTATAAATATGTTTCCAACTTGAGGACCTTTCACTTAAAGTGACTCTAGATCAATCCAATAATTGTCACTTTTCTGGCAGATTCTGTACCCTTCAAAGAATAATTCATATCTCCTAATGTACAGATCCAAATGCCATAAAATTTGGTGGAGATATGACTCACTAAGTCATCTAGCAGCTGTAAAAATTTGAGATTCATTTGACATATAGATTGCTACCAGATTTCAAATCTTCCACCACTGCTACATGCTGAAAACTGCTGCACTATAGCTGACAAGATGTACTCCAAAGCCGAAGCATCTCTTATCCAATTCTCATGAAATTTATACAGCATCTTATAACATAAGTCTAGAGCATGTATGCCAAATTTCAAGCCAATCCAATATGATTTAGTCACTCAAACTCAGACTTGATCTCAGCTAGCTCAGATTTTCAATAATGGACAGATTTCAATACATTGAGCTATACTTTATCCAATTGAATCAAACTTGAAACTAACTTGTTTGAACACTTTCATAAGACATATATCCATTCAATCCACTTACTAAATGTCATCTTATGAATTTATCCAACACAAATCAATTCAAACTTGATTGCTAGGCATTTAATCCATTCAAACACCTCATAGCAAGCAACATTGCATATATATCCAATTCAATCAACTCATATGCACCCAAGTGAAATGATCAACAAGAGATATACCTTGGTTAGCTCATGATCATCCAATAGCAAGCTTTCAACTTGAATATTTGCAAGCCATCAAATATATCCAATAAATCACCACAATCTTGAATGTTGCACTTGTATGTTGTAGTATTTGGACTCCACTTATTTTGACTTGGCATTGGGATAGAATATGCACTAAGCTTTAAAACTTGATTCAACATATGATGACCAATATGAATCCAAATGAATCAAGCCTCCAATGCCGATGGTACCTACAAACAATCATCCACTTTTTGATGGTACCCAAACAAGTTTGGGTCCTCTCAAGTTAGGAGCAACATACTTAGGCAAAGCCTTAGTATGGGTAGCGGGATGTTTTGCAATTCTAACCAATGAGGTACCATTGCCATCCTTTCTAAGCACATTAGTATCATCAATTGAAATATGCTTAGAAATGTTACCTAGGGGACATGAATGTGCCATGTGTCCCCTTTCCCGGCATGAATAGCATCTTCTCTTTGATTTAGCCTTTTCTTTATTGCTCATGTGATGCTTTTCATTGCCTTGCCTCTCATGAGTTGCTTGAGCCTTCTTCTCAAGCTTGGTAGGACACCCTGAGGCAAAGTGTCCCATATCTTTACACTTGAAGCACTTGATGTGAGCCAAATCTCTCTTCTTATCTTCAATCTTGCTCATCATCTTGGCATCTTGGATTTGCATTGGATGCCTTCCTCTTCCACCCCTTCTTGTTTTCTTCTTCTTCTTCAAGTCACCATCATCATCCTTGTGGTTGATCTTGACTTGAGATTGGGGTTTTGATTTTGGCTTAACTTGAGACTTCTTGGGAGGGCAATACTTGGCAATATGTCCCACTTCATGGCATCGGTAGCACATGAGTTGGGATAGCTTCTTTGCATCTTGCTTCTTCATTTTCTTGCCCTTGTTCTTGTTGAAGCCAATGCCACTCTTGTCACCATAGCTTCTTTGAGTCTTTATCATGTGCTCAAAGGTGACTTTCGAGTTGTAGCACCTCTCTAACTTGTTGCTCAATTTCTTCACTTCACTTGTGAGCTCATTGTTCTCCTTCAAAATGTTAGTCTCACAAGACATAGAAGTAGAACAAGCATATATATGTGAAGAACATGGCATATCTAATAAGTCATCATAAGAGGTGGATACATGCTTTCTCCCTACATCACATGGGTTAGTCACATTTTGCAATTGATCATTTGATCCATGTGATGAGCTCTCATTATTTTTAATTTTCTTTAACAACATCTTAAAGAGAGAAGCATGTTCTTGTACCAAATTATCATGAGCAACACTAAGTTCCTCATGAGACAATTTTAGCTCCTCATGTGAACAAGTAGTAACATAAAGTAGATGCTTTTGTTGTTCACATGTGGTTTTTAGAAATGAGTTTTCATTTTCCAATTTCACGGTTTTAGCTTTCTCATTTTCTAAAGACGTGTTCATGCTAGCAAGTTTACTAACAAGCTCATCATATGAATCAATATGATCAATCACATTATCATTTGATACCTTTGTGTCACCTAGTGACATGAAGCAATGTGATGTAGTGGATGGGCTTGTAGTAGCATTATCAAGGCCCGAGCATGAACCAATGTTGTCACCATCAAGTGTGCTTGGGGTAGAAACATCACTTGCAACACTTGATGCATTATCACCATCCTTGTCAAGTGAACTTGTGGTAGATCGATCATCATCATCACTTGACCATGAGGTGGAGCAATCCTCCACAACCATCGTGTTGTGGTCATGCTCAACATCATCATGTGCAACCTCCTTGGACTTGACATCATCGTCATCATCGGTGATAGCTCCATACTTTTCATTGAGATAGGCCCATATCTCATGAGCGGATTTGAGGTCCATGATCTTACCAAAGATGCTATCATCCAAAGATCTATACATGATGTTAGTAGCTTGGATGTCAAGATCTAGGCATTTCTCTTGTGCTTGAGTTAGATTATCTTCATCCAACACATGAGAAAAGCCTACATCTACCATCCACCACATTTGAGGGCAAATAAACTTAAAATTGCATATCATCCAATTTTTCCACCATGCAAAGTGTGTGCCATCAAACATGTGAGGACAATCAACATCTAGTCCATATTCCGCCATCCTCTCGGGTCGGTGAAGACCACAAATGAGAGACCGGGCTCTGATACCAATTGTAGGGTCGAGATGGCGGACTAGAGGGGGGGGGGTGAATAGTCCTTTCTAAAATTAATCGCGTCGGCAAACCGAAACAAATGCGGAATTAAAACTATCGGTCTAGCCAAGACTACACCCCTCTATCTAAGTTCACAAGCACCTCACAAAGATCCTAATTATGTAACTAAGGTGCTTTCCTTAGCAAGAGCTCTCCTAAACAATTCTAGAGCAAGGTCACACAAACCTATGCACTAGTACTTTAGCAAAGCCGGGGAGCTCCTACACAATTCTAGTAAGCAAAAGCACGAAGCCACCTATGCTCACTAGCAATGCTCAATAGCAAGGCAACTAATGCCAAACTAGAGAGCGCAAATTACTTAGCTACACAAACTAAGCAATATGACTAACAAGGTTACACAAACCAAATTAGCCACGCAACGGGAGCTACTTCTATGCTACACAAGCAAGAAGGTAACTAGCTAACTACACAAGCAAACTAGTTACAAGAGCAACTACACAAGCACAAATATATGAATGTAAAAACAAGCTTGTGAATCGAAAGCAAACCACCGAGAAGATGTACACAATGTTGACACGGCGGTTTTTCACCGAGGTTCACTTGGTTGCCACCAAGCTAGTCCCCGTTGTGGCGATACACCCACTTGATGGATCACGAGCTAATTGACTATCAAGAGTCAAACCCTCAGCGGGTGCCGCACATCCACTCTCAAGATGGGGATCCTCCAAGCCACGAGCTTTACTAGAGTTGCTCTTCGCGATCCCCGCGGGGTGAGCACAATCCCCCTCACAAATCCTCCTCCGGAGCCACGCACAATCTCCACGCGTGCTTCAACGGAGTCGCAAGCCACCAAGCCGTCTAGGAGGTGGCAACCTCCAAGAGTAACAAGCACCACCGGCTTGCAACACGATCACCTAGTGCCACTCGATGCAATCCTCTCGATGCAACGCACTAGAATCGCTCTCTCACTCGATCCGATGAACACTATCAAGCATGAGTGAGTTAGAGGGCTCCCAAGCACTACCACACAAGTCACAAAGACTATAGTGTGCTCTACTAATGGCCACAGCCGGCCAAGGCATCTATTTATAACCCCACGGACAAATAGAGCCGTTACCCCTTCACTGGGCAAAACTCGGGACGACCGGACGCGCCAGTCGTAACTGACCGGACGCGCTCAGCCGCGTCCGGTCGCCCCTGCGACGTCCACGTGTCCCTCGAATTTCAAACGCGACCGTTAGATCCTCCAACGGTCACTGCGCCAACGGTCAAATCCCATGACCGGACGCGCCTCTCAAAACGACCGGACGCGCTCCACCGCGTCCGATCCTCCAACGGTCACTGACCCTCAACGGTCAAACCATCGACCGGACGCGCTCCTCGCAACGACCGGACGCGCCGATCCGCACAGCACCCGCGCCCGCAAAACAACGACCGGACGCGCTCCTCGCAACGACCGGACGCGACAGTGCCAGCGTCCGGTCGGAGTCCAGTAAGCACCCTCGACGACCGGACGCGTCCGATCGCGTGTGACCGGACGCGCCTCGCGTCCGATCGTACTCAGTTTCCTCTGGACACCTGACCGGACGCTCCGGTCCCGTGAAGGACCGGACGCGCCGGTCACGCGCTTCTCTCTTACGCTCAGTTGTACTGACCGGACGCGTCCGGTCATTCCATGACCCGCGTCCGGTGCAGCGTCCGGTCACCTCTGTGACCTCCGTTCGCCTCCGTTTCTTTTCCGACTTTCGGCGTAGTGGAAAATAGGCAATTCAACTTCTCAAAAACGCCTGAATCCCGCGCTCGCAAAGCTCGGCGGGAGGGAGAGAGGAACCCAAATCCTCTCTACCGCTTAAACTTCATCGCCTTCGTAAATGTGCCAACACCAACAAGTGACCACCACCTTGTGCACGTGTGTTAGCATTTTCATAATCATTTTACCGAAGGAGTTAACCACTCAACTTGTCACGCCACTCGATCCTAGCAACGATGCATAGTTAGATCACACGAGTGGCACTGGATGACCGATATGCAAACAAGTTTGCCCCTCTTGATAGTACGGCCATCTATCCTAAACCCGGTCATAAACTTCTCTACACACCTATGACCGGTGAAATGGAAATGCCCTAGGTTATACCTTTGCCTTGCGCATTCCACTCCATCTCCTCCGACGTTGATGCAACACATGCACCAACCATATCACAAATGATATGATCCACTTCATATCATCATGTGACCTTGGTCCATCGATCTTGACCTCACTTGCTCTTCACCGTTGCGTCGGTCCATCGGCGCCAAGTCTTGCTCAAGCTTCACCGCCTCGCGGTCCATCGCTCCAAAGCCTCCGACTTGCCCTTCACACTTGCAACCGGTCCATCAAGCCAAGCCTCATCTTGATCTTCGCCACCTTGGTCACATGACTCCATGTCATGTCTCATATGCAATGAGCTCCTTCATGACACAATCATCTATGGACTAATTCCCTGTGTATCTCACATAAACACAATTAGTCCACCTAAGTTGTCACTCAATTACCAAAACCAAACTTGGGCTTTCACTTAGGGATTACTAGCATTCTTCACTTGCCATTTTTTGCTATAAGTTAGCATAGCTTTTAGCATTGATTTCTTTGAATCCACTCTTAGGGTGTCTGCACGGTGGGTGACGTCACGGGCCCTCGTCCACGTGGAAGACAGAGAAAAGAGAGAGGCACCTAGCTAGTGAGGGCAATTTCACACGCCCTCAAGCATTTGAGAGGAGAACAAGTGGGACCAGATGAGAAAGGAAGAGTAAACTATTTTTGGTTGCTCTCTCATCTAGCTCACTAGGTACGTTGCCCGTCTCATTGAGGGTGGCCTTACTAGATGGCTTTTTCTTGGGACATGAACTAGGCAGCTCCTACCAAGCATCCATCTGGATTTCAGGCGTTGGCGCTGATGGCTAGGATAAGCAACTCCATCTAGTGATAAACCAAACAATAAACCCTAGTTCTATTACCAATTGAATACAAACATGGTCTAGTTTTCTGTCTTTTAGCTTATGAGTTTGGACTGAAGGCCCATATCTTGGATTTAAGGACATCAATTGGAGGTTACAGTTAGGATCAAATTAGTAAACGTTATGACACAGTGTGTTCTTTAATCTTGTTAACCAAGACAAGATTGGGTTCCCTCGCCAATATTTCTCCGGCAGTGCCTTCTTAACGGTAACGCCTTGATGAGTCATTATTTGAACACTTAAATTCTTGTTTGCTCCCCTACGCCAAAAGGTAGCATTTAGTCGCTACCAAAAATAACCTTGTAGTTATCATTAGTCACTATTGTAACTTTCACCGTCCTTTATTACAAAAGAGCAAGCTGGTTAATGGTTGTTGACGAATTTCAGTAATAACAACCGTCCACAGTTGCACCTTGACTACGTAGTACGCACACCTAGAGTGGAGTATATAACAAGTTTCTTGTAATAAGAATAATAACTCAATTCATGAAGAAGAACATTTTTTCTATCTTTATTTTTAGCTTTGATAGCCGCACTAGGTCATGGTGAAGTGCGGAAATGGGCTTGGATTATGGCAACATATATCTTCAATCTTGTTAGCCAAGCTAAGATTGCTTTCCACCGCCTACATTTTTCTAGCATATCCTTCTTTAACGCCTTAACAAGCTGTTGTTTAAATGATTTAATTCTGGTTTGTTCCCCTGCGTACGTCGAAATGTACTTATAGTCGCTACCAAAAATGGTGTTGTAGTAATCGTTGGTCACTATTGTAACCTTCATTGTCCTTGCAAAAAGGGCAACGCTTAATGGTTATTCTTATTGAAATTACTAAGTAATAATGACCTCCCACGTTGACTACACACACCTACAGTGGAGTATCTAACAAGCTCATTCATCATGAATAAATGTTGCAACAAGCGAAGAAAGCTACATAATCCTTAGGCTGGAATATATATGAATGAGAGGGAGAAGCTAATTAGTAAAACATGTAATTGAAACCAATAGTCCATCGCAAAAAGACAAGATTGTTTTCATGACATGGAATGCTTTCAGTTTTGTTAACCAAGTTTGTCTTTGTAAGATTGTTTGCCACCAACAACATTTTTCCTCCACAACCTTTATGACGTCTTGATGAGTTTTATTTCCATTACGAAATATAATAAGGAATTTTAGTTGTTCTAAATGTCCAAAGTTTGTTAAGTTTGCAAAGAAAAGTATCAAAATCTACCCAATCAAATATGGAAAACATTTCATGGTGCGTCTAATAAATCTCATTTCATACCATAAATATTACCATGCTCCATAAATTTAGTTTGATTTAGGATAACATAAAGGTGTTAGAGCATGTTTGATCTCATGGTCTAAAGTTTAGTTGGCTACTAAACTTTAGATTACTTTAGCACACTTGTGCGGTCTAATGAACTAATGGGCCTCTTTTGTAAAGGTTGACTAAACTTAGACCACTTGATTGGAGCCTCAAGAGCTAAAGTTTAAACTTTAGACCATGAATCTAAACAAAGCCTTATACTTAGAGATGAAAACGGTTGGAATAAATCTCATTTTGTCCTATCTCGATTCTACATTTAACTCGCTTGAAGGTCATCCTGACCGTTTTTTATTTTTCTGTTATCAATGAATCTGAAAACGAGACGAAAATGATAGGTCAGTTTTTTCGACCGTTTTCGCTTTTTCCATTTTTAACCGTATACGACTACCGTTTTAGGAGTGCAACAATGCAGCACGTCGGCCATGCCACACCAAAGTATCCCTATCCATAGTAGACTGGTGGTTGGCGTGTTGTGTTATGAATATATGGTCTTGCACTATAGCCATCTTATGAACCTATGAATTAAAATTATTTATATGTTGATAGTGTGCTGGATAATAATAACTCACCCATGAATAAATGCAGCAACAAAGGCAATCGGATAGTAAACAAAGAAAACCACATAATCCGTAGTCCTAACAGATTGGCACGTAAGCAGAACGAGTGGGAGAAACCAAATAGGCCCCGTTCACTTCCCATGCATACTCCAAATATTTCCTCTTTCACCCATTATATCGAATCTTTAGACGCATACATGGAACATTAAATGTAGGTAAAAAAAATAACTAATTGCATAGTTTGTCTGTAAATGTCGAGACAAATCTTTTAAGCCTAATTAGTCTGTGATTGAAAAAATTTTACCAAATAAAAACGGGTCACCAACTAAACACACTCATAGTAGAAAAATGCAAACTGAAACCTGTAGTCCGCCACTCTGCCAGGAAAAGACAAAGACTCCATAGCAGCGCTAGCTCCAACTGCGATTGATTCGGTTTAGTCTACGGGTGTTTGGTTGGAGGAGTTAAAAGTTTAACAAACACTGTAACACTTTTGTTTTATTTGACAAAAAATTCTAATCTTGGACTAATTAGGCTTAATAGATTCATTTCGTAAATTACTCCTAATCTGTGCCGACATGCATGTAATTAGTCTACATTTAGTACTCCATGCATTTGAGAAAACATTGATATGATGGGAGTTAAACTTTAACTCCTGAAAACCAAACAGGCCCTTAGATCCTGAATGCACCAAGTGGCCTATACAGAAATCAGAAATGAGGACCAGAACATATGTGTCGAAGAGGTGATCTGCATCCAAACACTTGAGGAGCTGCTCCTACTACGTACGTACTAGCATAGGCAAAAGAGAACGATTACTTGACCTAGAAAAAGAGAAGCAATTGAAGATTCATTGCAGGGCCACTTCATTATTTCTTCACACTCATGATCAATGCACTGATTATCTGTACACATTTTAAAATCGGATAGTGGTTGAATTGACTTTAAGCCGGTGGTTGTATATATATACATGTATAGCCTGCAACGAAGACGAATAACCCAGACAATGACGGGCAAATAGGAAACATTTATTTATTTATTTATACTCTCTTCATCCCTAAATATCTGCCGTTTTCGCTTCCTGAGAACAACTCTAAATATATATTAAAAAATATTAATACTCCATCTGTATCGGATTTAGAAGTCGTTTAGGATAGCGACACGGTCTCCAAAACACAACTTTGGCCTCTTGTTTTTATAAAAAATATTTATAGAAAAGTGATATATGTATACTTTTATGAAAGTATTTTTCAAGATAAATTTATTCATATAATTTTTACATTTGCAAACTCAACGACTTAAAAGTTATTGATAATTTATATTCCCAATGTTTGATCCAAACCTTGTCAAAACGACTTCTAAATCCGATACGGAGGGAGTATTTATGACACATAATTAGCATTATTAAATAGACATTTGAATCTAATTTTTTAATAAATTTATTTCGAAATAGAAATATTACATTTATTTTTTATACATCGAGTTAAAGTTATCGGTACGTAAATCGTAGAGACAAAGTCTGGGACAGAGAGAGTATACTCCTCCGTACTCACAAAGGAAGTCGTTTAGCAAGGTTTGAGATAAACTTTAGAAATATAAATCATAAATAACTCGCAAATTGTTGAGTTTGAAAATATGAAAATTATATGAATAGATTTATCTTTAAAAATATTTTCATAAAAATATACATATATTACTTTTCGATAAATATTTTATAGAAACAAGAAGTCAAAGTTGTGTTTTAAAGACCGAGTTGCTGTCAAAAACGACTTTCTTAACGAGTCCGGAACGAGTACACTGCTCTAGCGGAGTGGCAGATGCGAAGGGCAGAGATAATCCACCTCAGCTTCAGGTGAGCTGGCCGGTGGCCGCTTCCGCCCTTTTCTATTTCTGGCTGTGTTTATTTGGTGAAAAGTAGGCGAAAAGTTACTGTAGCATCTTTCGTTTTTATTTAACAAATATTATCTAACCATGAAGTAAGTAGGCTTAAAAGATTCGTCTCGACATTTACAGACAAACTATGCAATTAGTTATTTTTTACCTACATTTAATACTCCATGCATACGTCCAAAGATTCGATATGATAGGTGGAAGAGCAAATATTTTGGGTTTGCATGCCAAGTGAACACAGCCTCTTAGGCCTGCGCGGTTTCCAGTTCCGACGAGCCAAAAAGACGGACGCACACAAGGCCGTGTTTAGAGCACGCCCAACGCGCCACGGTGTCGTCTGGCCTCCTCAGACACGTAGGCTCGGACATGAAAAAGCAGCAGAGATGTTAGCTTCGCAGGCTGTCAAAGCAGCCTGCAGAAGCGACCAACGCCTCGTCTGACAGCCATCACCGGAGCCGTGCTTCTCTCTACGGATGCCTGTGTACATGCAGGAAAGTGATGGGGACAGCAGGAAGTGGTGGGACCAAGGAGGCATCTGTGCAGTGTGCCCTGCGTTGGGAAGCTGTTGGTCTTGGTCCATCCGCTCCTACGTGGTTCATGAGGCTGTTTATCTCGTATGCCCGCGTTGCTGCTGCCCTTAGTTGCCCGATTTAGGGGCGGCAGATTTACTGTTCACTACTGTAGCGCACTGTGGCATTTTGTTTTTATTTGGTAAAAAATGTCCAAACATTGACTAATTAGGTTCAAAATGTTCGTCTCGCAAAGTACAACAAAACTGTGCAATTAGTTTTTGATTTCATCTACATTTAGTACTCCATGCATGTGCCGACATTTTAATGTGACGAGGAATCTTTTTTTTATAGTGAAATTTAGGGAAATATTTGAGATCTAAACAGGCCCAAAGCGAGAGGGGGCTTTTTGAGAAATTCGAGGGGAATAAAAAGGGAAAGAAATAAAGTGAGGGAGGGGAGAGTCCCATTTCCCCAAGTACGTACACGAGAGAGAGAAGGGAGCAGAGGAGAGCACGCTACGAGAGGGGCGAGAAGAGAGAGGGAGGTCGAGGGAGGCAGCAGGGGCTGCAGCAGAGGCCAGAAGCATTAGAAGCGGCAGTCGTAACCAAGTGGCATCAGTAGATAGAGCCAGCCATCTATCTATCCATCTATCTAACTCTACAGGTATAAATCCTCACGCATCGGTAGGAGGGCGAGAGGTGGGACGAGGGGGGGACGGGAGAGGCCGCCTGCCACCAGGCCAACTACCAAGTGGGGGAGGACCGGGAACCGGAGGAGGGGATTTCTCGGGTGCGGAGTGGCGGCCAGGACCTGATTGGGCTCCAGGGCGCGATCTTTGAGCGCAGATTTGGTGCCCGCGATCTGCCATGGATTTGATTTAAGGTGAGCTCCTTTTCCCTGTTTTGGCGTCTTGCTTGGCTGGCTCGGATTCGTGTTATCCGGCTTATCGCGGCGCTGAGAGAGAGATTTGGTTTTATTCTTCACAGATTTGGGGAGATCGGTCGGGTTCGAGCTGCAAGATTCGATTTTTATGCCTGTTTTATTCACGAGGTTCGCTCTCCTCAGATCTCAAGCCTTCCCCTGTTATTGATCCCTTTGCTCCGGTTGATTTCATCCCCGCTTATTTTTTAATTCGATTTTGGCGCCTGCAGATCGCAACAACGGGATTGCTAAGCAAGCTAAGATTTCCTTTTTTTCCTGGAACAATCTCAGATTAGGAGGAGGAAATAAAGCAACAATAGAAAGATTTTTTGGGGAGAAGGCATGATGCTGGAAGGGAAGTCCTACCTTGTGTCGCGCTCCCTGCCAAGCTCCTGCGAGCCGGAGACGGAGTGGGCGTACCTCGCCCACGAGGTCCTCAGCGGGAAGCGCCCGGCGCCGGAAGACGTCGAGGTCGAAGACCTGGACGAAGCTGACGGCGGCGGCAAGCGCAGCAAGCCGCCGTCTCCTCAGCCGCACACGCCGGACATCTGCGAGGGCCACGGCTCCAGCCGCCATGCCTCCGGTTGCGGAGAGCAGCAGGGCACTGGGAGCAACCCCATGAATTCAATCGGTCGTGACCTGACCATCAATTGCCTCCTCCGGCTATCCCGGTCCGACTACGGCTCGGTGGCCTCCCTCAGCCGGGACTTCCGCGCCATGGTCCGCAGCGGGGAGATCTACCGCCTGCGGCGCCAGAATGGGGTGGCCGAGCATTGGGTATACTTCTCCTGTAATGTTCTTGAATGGGATGCCTATGACCCATATCGAGAGCGCTGGATCCAAGTGCCCAAGATGCCGCCTGATGAATGCTTCATGTGCTCTGACAAGGAATCACTTGCAGTGGGCACTCAACTGCTTGTGTTTGGGATGGCGCGTATTGTGTTCAGATACAGCATCCTAACCAATTCATGGACCAGGGCTGATCCAATGAACTCTCCACGGTGCCTGTTTGGGTCAACAAGTGTTGGGGGAAAGGCCTTCGTTGCTGGAGGCACTGATTCTATTGGCAACATACTGAGCTCTGCAGAGATGTATGACTCTGAGACACTTACCTGGACACCCCTCCCAAGCATGAATAGGGCGAGGAAGATGTGTTCTGGGGTTTTCATGGATGGCAAGTTCTATGTGATAGGTGGTGTGGCCAACAACAACAGAGTGCTGACTTGTGGGGAGGAGTATGACTTGAAGAGGCGTTCTTGGAGGATAATCGAGAACATGTCTGAAGGCCTCAATGGAGTGACTGGTGCTCCTCCCCTTATTGCAGTTGTCAGCAATGAGCTCTATGCCGCTGATTACAGCGAGAAGGATCTCAAGAAGTATGACAAGAAGAACAATAGGTGGATCACCCTTGGAAAACTGCCTGAACGGTCTGTGTCAATGAATGGGTGGGGCCTTGCTTTCCGAGCGTGCGGTGACCGCTTGATTGTCATTGGAGGTCCGAGGACATATACTGGTGGTACTATTGAGCTCAACTCATGGATCCCAAATGAGCGGCCGCCTGTGTGGAATTTGATTGCCAGGCGGCCATCTGGGAACTTCGTGTATAACTGCGCCGTGATGGGTTGCTGAGTCCACTGAATAAAGATAAATGCAGTGGATATTTATGAATGATGCTATGCACAGAGGCAGCCTGTCCAATTGCTTCAGCCCTTATTCTTCGTAGTGATTTCTGCCGTCTGCCCAGTTCTGGAATTAACTGGACATCAGCTGATTGTCAGCAGTCTCATGTAACCCTTGAGTTCTAATACTCCTGTTTCCCTGCTAATCCATTTCTACATTTGCATTTGAATCAACTGCTCGTGATTTCAAAGATACGAGACTATGCAAAACAAATGTTATATTAATAATCTAGAAACAACTTCGAGATGGTTTTTATCTATTGATGAGGAACCTGTTAAGAAATACTTGATTCACCTGTAGCTGCATGAAATGCTAATTCTTTTTCGTTCATCTTGCCTGTTTCATAATGTGCATGCCTTTCTTGATGTAATGAGCAACCAAGTTGGTGCTTGGTGGTGACATGTGTGAACTGCTGTGTTGAATTTTCATGTTGCATATGCGGATCCACTTGGCTCTAAAATGGCATATATTATGTTGGTAATTGGTATTTGATTGAATTGATGTTTGGACTAGTCATACTGTGAATTCATAAGTCTGATGGAGTCCTGCGTTGTTTCACAATTGGTATTTGAAAAGATTAGAAACGAAAAGGTACTTATTCGATTAGTGCCAGTCTTGAAGTCATGTTGCAGTAGCCTGTATATCTTCCCCTGGAGTTTGTGGTTCTGCTTTTGATGTTTATAGTTTATATGGTTACCCACCATCGCTTTGACTCACAAGCTTATTGTGCCACAAAATGATTCGTGAAAACCATGAAGCTGTTTGACCTTGCATGATCTATTTTTAGTAATTTTTCCTGCTAGATGTCATTCTGAAGTAGTAGATGCAATAAGAGAATACAGGGAATTCATTAGAAACTTCCTAACTCCTATGAGTGTGCTCTTCTGCAGTTCTGCTTGCCTGAGATGTTTCAAATTTGGATTTGTGAACTACAGAATTCCTTTGGATGAGTAAATTCAAAATGGCAGCGCTTGCCATATAAAAGTATGGTTGTGTTACCAGTCGATGTCAGCCAGTTTTTACACCTTTTACCAAATGAACAGTTGCCTGATTTATCTAGCTACTTCCAGACTGAAAGCAGTTGCCTGATTAATCTAGATACTTTAGCAACATTTGTGGGAGTAAGATGCCCTTTAGTCTGGGGCTTATGAAACTCAAGCTTTGTGGAACAGAGTGAAATTGAAATACCCATGCCCTACTTAATTCATGTAGCTACTGTGGTGAATGCATATTAGCTGGAAACCCCATCGTTCAAGTATCTTGTCTGTTTCACTTCTTTCCAAGTCGGATATAATTCCTTGTGCTGCTACTTGGGTAACCATATATAGTGCTTGATTGGTTTGCATAGTGTCTAAATTTGCTTTATGTCAACATTGCCAGTAACACGGGATGTCGAAATATGGTGCAGAGCTTTCTTGCACATACTAGAATTTCCAGTGGCCTATTTTCATTCATTCTGAGTGTGTCATCCTGCCTATTTTGAGTCTATATATAATAGTAGCAAGTGTGATTTGCTTTGGTGATGGATGAGGTCACAAGGGATATACAAGGTGATATCCCTTGGTGTATGCTCTTTGCTGATGATGTGGTGCTAGTTGACGACAGTAGGGCGGAGGTTAATAGGAAGTTAGAACTACGGAGGCACACGTTAGAGTCGAAAGGGTTCAGACTTAGTAGGACTAAGATCGAGTACATGAGGTGCGATTTCAGCGCGACTAGGCACGAGGAGGGAGACGTTAGCCTCGATGAGCAAGTGGTGGCCAAGAAGGATACTTTTCGGTATTTATGGTCGATGCTACAAAAGGATGGAGACATTGATGAAGATGTTAGGCATAGAATTTCAGCCGGCTGGTTGAAATGACGTCAAGCTTTTGACGTTCTCTGTGACAAAAGGGTGCCTCAGAAGGTGAAAGGTAAGTTCTATAGGATGGCGATTCATCCGGCGATGTTATACGGTGCTGAGTGTTGGCCTACAAAAAGGCGACATGTCCAGCAATTGAGTGTAGCAGAGATGCGTATGTTGCGTTGGTGTTGTGGGCACAAAAGGAGGGATAGAGTCCAGAACGACGATATTCGTGATAGAGTTGTGGCACCAATTGAGGAGAAATTGATTTAACATCGGTTGAGATGGTTTGGACATGTCCAACGGAGGCCTCCTTAGGCGCCGGTGCGTAGTGGAGTTCTAAAGCGGGCCGATAATGTAAAGAGCGGTAGAGGTCGACCTAAACTAACTTGGGACGAGTCCGTTAAGAGAGACCTTAAGGAGTGGAATATCTTCAAGGATTTAGCTATGGACAGGAGCGCTTGGAGATTGGCAATCAACGTGCCTGAACCGTGACCTCTTTTTGTCTTGTGCCCTTTATGTGTCTCCCTGTTTCTCATCTCTTTTGGGTTTCATCTCTAGCCTACCCCAACTTGCTTGGGACAAAAGACTATGTTGTTGTTGTTGTGATTTGCTGAAACAAATCTTTGCTTTTTATGAGTAGAGTTGGATGCTAAGAAGCTTAACCTTGCATCAATTACTATCTTTGCTTCTTGACTAGCACAAGATGCTATTGGTTCCTTGCATGTTCCTATGCCTTGTGATGCAGAGAGCTGCATGCTGAAACCACTTCCGTCTTTATCTTGTATTTGACTGAGCCATGCTTACATTTGCTTATCAAGGTCAACACGGCCTTTGCTTAAATCTGGCGTCTTTCCATAACAGGAAGCCGATAATGTAAAGAGCGGTAGAGGTCGACCTAAACTAACTTGGGACGAGTCCGTTAAGAGAGATCTTAAGGAGTGGAATATCTCCAAGGATTTAGCTATGGACAGGAGCGCTTGGAGATTGGCAATCAACGTGCCTGAACCGTGATCTCTTTTTATCTTGTGTCCTTTATGTCCCTTTACGTGTCTCCATGTTTCTCGTCTCTTTTGGGTTTCATCTCTAGTCTACCCTAACTTGCTTGGGACAAAAGACTATCTTGTTGTTGTTGTTATTGTTGTTGTTGTTGTTGTTGTTGTGATTTGCTGAAACAAATCTTTGCTTTTTATGAGTAGAGTTGGATGCTAAGAAGCTTAACCTTGCATCAATTACTATCTTTGCTTCTTGACTAGCACAGGATGCTATTGGTTCCTTGCATGTTCCTATGCCTTGTGATGCAGAGAGCTGCATGCTGAAACCACTTCCGTCTTTATCTTGTATTTGACTGAGCCATGCTTACATTTGCTTATCAAGGTCAACACGGCCTTTGCTTAAATCTGGCGCTTTCCATAACAGGAAGCCGAGCATGATTAAACTCTTTGATAATAATAATAATTTCTAGTGTGGCAGAAATTTGCAATGTTGTTTGGGACGGGACGACGGATCAGCAGTGACTGCACAGTCCGTGTACAGAGGATCGATGAAGTCGCATGCAGAAAGTAGCAGCAGCTAGTAGCAGATTGTTCTTGGTGTGTTGCGTGAAGCTTTGTTCCTTTGACTCGTGCAGCTGGTCCGGTGTCCGTCCTATCTTTCTATCCATCTAACCCCTACCCATCAGCCTCAGGCACACAGCAGGTTGACGCTGGGTCGCGACAGTGGCTACGTTGGCGGCGGCGCTTTACAGCACGGCCGGTTTGGCCTTTTTTTTTTTTTTTCCGTCGCCGCCTCGCCGGGCTGCAATTATTCCGAGGGATGGGATGGGAAGGGAATAGAAGGACCGTTGCGTTCGGAATAGGATCGCAATAATTTCGATGTGTACGTCGCTGTTGTGCTGCAGTTGTGGGCATGGGCGGACCCAGGACTAGGGTCACTAGGGTCATGGCCTTAGTCGTGGCCCAAGTAGCTCAGAAGCAATTCTTTAGTTTTTGGCCCATCAGCGTAACCCCAAAAGAAGTCCAAGCCATAGAGTAGGGGGCAGACCGGCAGACTGGCTGGTAGACACGTTCGCCCGATGCCGCCTCGTTTGCGAGTCGCGAGACGTGCTCCGACGCTCGCGCCGCATCAGCCAACCACCCAGCCGATGAGCCCTCCAAACTGCGGTGCGTCCCGCTTGGTGCTTGCGCTCAGCCCGGCCATCGCCACTGTCTATCGGCCACCAGCCACCGGTCACACTGCCCAACGGTTGTTGCCCCGGTCGGCTGTGCCGTCGCCGGCTCACAGCATCATGGGCACAGGCGCAGCCGTGCCCCGCTCGTGCTCGCGCTCGGAGCCTCGGCACCCGTGTTATCGCGCCGTCGTCCAGGGGCCAGGGCTCCATACTACCGAGGCTTATCGGCGCAGTTGTTATGGCCAATCCCCAGCTCCCTGGTGATGACTAAAATGTGGCTCTAGTCTTCGTCGAATCCTGGGTCCGCCACTGGCTGTGGGTATCGAGCTGTGCCGTGCGGCCACTGCATACATGCCTCACTTGGCACAGTCGTCCTATTCTCTCTGCCTTTCCTTCTACTCCTACTACTATCTTCTTGCTCCGTGTAGCTGATTGTTAGGCAGGGCATGTTACTCCTCCTACCTATATATACACTTGTAGTAGCGATGAACCTGTAATAAGAGTCCAACAAATGATTAATTTCGGAGCTCCCTTCAGATTATTCCCTTTTCCTTTCCCTCGCACAATTTTTGCTTGTCGTGTGCTGACTGGCAATTTAAAATCTTGCGATTGAAGTGAAGTAGCATCTTTGCCGTCTTGGTGCAATGGTTATTGCCAGCAAGAATCAGACGAGCCTTTTTGCTCTATATATGCATACACATAAGTATGCTCTTTAACAATTTCTACAAGAATGATGCCGTCACCGAATCAATCAAAACACTGCCCAGTTTACACGCTGTACATCCAGCAGCCGGATAGAATATATATTTGGCCTCAGTGGATGGAGAATAACAAACAGAATATTTATCTCTCCCTCTCCGTCGCTACTCGCAACAAGGGAAACGTTCAGTGCAGAGCGTATCATGCCAGCCTAATAATCTCCGTTATTCGCGAGCACGCACCCGGACCTCATTTTGGTTCCGCCTCCGCCTTTTTCCCCCGCTCGGTTCGTGGCGATGATGCATGGACGGCAGGAAACACTAGGCCGCCAGGCCGGGAATCATTGCGCCTGCCGAAGCGTCCACGCAACGACCAACGGTGGAGCTTCCCGTCCGTTTCTTCAAGTTCCCTTCCCCGCCACACGTCGCCGCCGACGTCCCCGGCGCGGCTGCGGCGATCGATAACGCACCCACCTGCGTCGCAGCGATCGACAACGCACGCGCCCAGGTGAACGTGCCAGCGGCGGCGGCTGCTGAGTCGCCCGACGAGAGCGTATGGTCGCGGCACGCCACGCCACGCCCTCCGCGCTGCGTCAACACGTTTGACCGACCCGGTCCTCGTTTACGGCTCCTGGGTAGAGTACGGCCCAACCCAGAGTATACGTACACGGTACACCCGACGCGGCTTCTCGTGTATCCGCACGTGTGGTATATGCTCGTCGGTCGTTCTCCGCCTCAAATGTCCAAATCGTTTCCGCAGCGTGGGCTGATTGAAAGGCCGTGACTGAGCTCCGGTTTAGTTCGGTCCGGAGGTTTGATGGGCTCTGGACGCTGATAATATGGCCCAATTCCGTGCTCCCTTGTGTTATTAGCCGGAGTAGCTTAAAAAATTCAGGGTTGCCAGATGCCTAGTTTCTGAAAAGAACCGATGAAAAAAAAATAGTTTCTGAAAATAAAAAGGGTCCTTTTTACTAAAAAGTGAGAGAACAAAAAAAATGGAGATTGTGGCAGGCGGCCTGGCGCTAGCAAATCTGCAGACGCCAAGTATTCTGATATGCAGGACAGCCTGCAGGTAGCACGTACAAGCTACAGCGAAAAGGGCCGCCTAATACGACGGGCCCATTTGTCGCGTCGCGTCGTCCTCGTCTTGTTTTCCCGAGGCAGAAGACAGCAGCAACCGTGAGGCAGCGCCCAGCCCGGCCCAGATGCACAAGGCCGTGTTTAGATGTCCGAATTCGGGTCTGAATTCGGACATGAACAGTGCCCGTGTTACTGTAGTATTTTGTTTTTATTTGATAAAATTGTCTAAAATTTGATTAATTAGACTTAAAATGTTCGTCTCGGAAAGCACAACAAAACTGTACTATTAGTTTTTAGTTTCATCTGCATTTAATACTCCATATATGTGCCGATATTTTGATGTGATGGGAAATTTTTTTTTTATAGTCTTGCACGTGAGTGACCGAGACCCGGTGCAGAGCAGAGAGCAAGCTGCGACACGATGCGGATCCGGATGCGAGCGCTGCCACCCCCACCCGGGCCAGTGGGTTGTTGGCTTCTTGTTGGTCGCCGGCCTCAAGCCCTGAGCCCTCTAGGACTGCTAGACTGCCAGTGCAGGCGCCCAGCCCGTCCTCGTGCTTTGCTTCTTGCGGTCCTGCCGTGCTGCACTCACATTGTATTGGATCGTTGTAGTACATTTGCACTGTACTAGTACACAGCACCGGAGCCCAAGCAGCACAGCAGTGCCCAGTGCACTGCACTGACGGTTTTCCCTGGCTGTCCCTACACCGGTCGCGTCGTCCCCTCGACTCCTCATCTCGTACTCTCGGGTCACCCGTGTCACTGTGTGGTGGATGCTGCACGGTGCACGCGGGATACCTTCCCTCAAGGCAGATAGCAACCCGGTGCTTCGCCCAGCCTGCTACTAGCCTACTAGAGTCCTGTTTGGATCTAGTTACACACCTAAGACCTCAGTACTTAGTAACTACTAACAATATTTTTCTTACTACCAATATTTTTCTTGCTAAAAGATTCATAGGCACTCATAAATTACAGGTGGATAGTTAGTAAATACTTCATCCATCTTAAAAAAAAATAATACAATTCAGTCAAACTCAAATTAACTTGAGTTGGACAGAGTTTATGAAAAATATTATCAACATTTAATACTCTAATAAATTGGTATAGTAGGTTGCATCGGTGAGCACACGCCTGGTTCACTTTACACTGTGTAGATAGAAAAACGGGCATGTCCTGTAACCCCTCGCCCAACCCTCTCCCGCCCGAGCCACCACCACCCACACTTCAATCCACCACCAAATCCACCAAAATCAAACCTTCTCCAAGCAAGCCCCAGCCAGATCCGGCATCTGCGTCGTTCGATCTATACACTGATAGCAGCAGCTCCACGGGAAACCGATTTTTGGAGAAGCTATGGCCATCTCTTCAGGATCCATCCATGGCGCCGCCGGCGGCGGCCCCCACATCGTCTCCCCCACCGGCGGGTGAAGCGCTGCTGGCGCCGCCGTCCTCCAGCACCTTGTACCCGCCCCCTGCAATCTCCGGTGTCGGTGAAGTCCAGCGGTCCCGGAGATGGGGTTGTGCCGCCGCCGCCGCCACCGGAGCTGTTCCTAGCCACGGACGCGTCGGGATGGTGGCCTTGGCGCCCAGCTCGTCGCTGGTGGACGCCCATCGGCCACAGGGCTCCACTGCCATCCCGTCCCCACCGACGACGACGCTGGACTCCACTGTTGCTGCCACCACCAGCGTCGGGCACACCCACGCAGGGTTCGCGGGATTCGGCGCTCCCGCGCCTCCACAGGACCCCCGGCCGCCTGGGCCACCAACACCGACACCGGATGCTGTCACAACGGCCGCCAACGTCAGCAGTCTAGGACTACGAGGACATCATGGTGCGGCGCCCATGATGGAGGAGCAGCAGGTGGTGTGATGAATACTGGCCCGATCTTCCGTGAGGTAACCGGTAAGTTCGATTTGTGGAGATCTTGACGTTGGCGATCCGGCTTCAAATCAGACACGATTCGAACCCTGCAACCGTTACACCACTGCTTCGTTGGTTATCAGCCAAGCACAACTTGATTGACCTCGCCAAGAAGGCTTTTCCTGCAAGCGAATCGAAGAGCACAAGCAAGAAGGTAAAAACACGCAATCTGAAATTGCAAATATGAATGATGCGAATATCAATAGAGGGTTCAAGAACTCGGTTCTAAAGGACTAATCGACATAGTGGAGGAGATCAAGAACAAGGGCCCTGGATCACTATAAAAGGATTTGTCACCATAGTTACAATTAACGATTCAGTTTCTCGATGGAAAACTAAACTCTAAACAAAATCCAATTGTCTAACAGCGGCAACGGCTATATTTATAGTCTAAAACTCGACCTAGGGTTGGGAACGGCCAAGGGTTGGGCGCCCACAACTTGGGCTTAAGGCCCGACACGATACATGGCCAATCGGCCCAAAAGACGGCGACACAGCGCCCTGACAGATTCTGGATGGTGACTTATTTCGACGATTCCTGTTGATTCCAAACATATTTTGACGTAGGACCACTTGGATTGGCTTCCTTATCAAATAAGCTTTCCATCCATATATGGATCATCGAAAATGGAGTCCGTACGCATCCTGGGTGACCAGTTCTAGGCAGACTGGTCCTGGATTCCGAGGTGGACTCAAACTTGATTTGGGCCTCCACCTTGGTGACTCGAACCGGATAATTTTTGGGCCTCCTTCTCGATTTGGATGCCCTTGCTGATCTCCTTGGCCTCCATGTAATTCTCCAAGCATGGTCATAACCTTATCATCCTCCCCTTCTTGATGAAAAGCCGTCCTCGGCGTCGATGTTGCTTGAATGCCATTCTGCACAACATGAAGACAAACGAGGTTGCCAAAATATTGGGAATTGACAATGTTGGAAGAAAGAATATGACCACATATTTTGGTTTGCAGCATGCCTTCTCCTACAAACATGTATCCTCGATTAAAATACACACGATCTTTGTCAATACTATCCTGCAAAAGATTAGTACTAACAAGAAACATATGCTCCCCTTCTTTGGATTCCACCTGGGATTGTAAAGCAAAAGGAGAGAAATATGGCATGACAACATTGTTGATTTTATAGTCCTCTAAGTGATCATTATTTTGCACAACAAAAGAAGAATTCATAGTTGTACAAATGTAAACTCGTTGTACCATATATTGTCCTTGGTTGCTATATTTGCCAAAAAACATGATATGTATGTCTAGACAACCATGAAAAATCAGCATATACATAAAGTTTTTCCTCTAAATAATTAAGATTGCAAAGAACATGAAAATCAATGTATCCTGATGTATTTAAAGAAGACATCAACTGTAGCTCATCAACATCGCTAGCATTATGAATAACATGTCTATTTGCATTAGTAGTGTTCGATTCTAACATACATATAGTATGATCATTCATTATTAGAATAATATAAATATCATTATTCAAGTCATATTTATCACAAGGAACATCAAGCAAATCATCTTGTGACAAAGGTAAATCAAGCGAAGGTTCTACTAATATTTGCTCTATCATAACATGATTGGTGGAAAAATTCAGCACATCAAGAGAACTCTCATCTTTTGTGAGATTAGCATCATTGGCATTACCTTGGCTCTCACTGTCAGCGGAAGTAACATGTTGTTCACATGAAACTGAGAGCACCTCATTTTCTGTCATGTCATCCCCGCTCTTTTGTGCATTATCCTGCAAAAGGTTAGGCACAACAGGAAGAATAATAGAAGATTGGTCTAGTTGATGTTCCTCATCATATGAATTAATTACAAGAGATGGAATAACAAAATTTTCTCTCATAAGAATTTTGATATCGTTCCATGTATGAGGTTTATCTGAAGAACTTAAAGACTCCCACCAAATTGATGCTAAATGTCTCAAAACATTAGATGCATTCTTAATCTTCCTCCGCTCACATATATGACAATGTGCAAAAATATTATCTATTTTACTTTCCCACTCAATGTACTCATCAGCACCAACACCATCATAAGTAGGTGGAGAAGAAAGAATAGAACGACCTGCGGAAGGAGGTGTAGCAGCAATAGTGCGTGGCTCATGCATCATTGTTGTCTCGTATCGATGAGTGTTGTAACCTGTCATTGTAAACACAAAATAGGAACAAAACAGTGAAAGTTATCCCTATTAATCTACTAAAAGAAAACAAGTGGTGGTGGTGAAAGTGGAATGCAAAATCACAAGCGGCTTATCACCGTCTTGCCTGTATTCTTACCAACGCCAAACAAGAGCCAAACCAAAATGGCGAAGTAAGCTGTTGTTGAGCGTGGGTAACAGTTGCAAGATGAACCTGTGCTGACAGAAGAATATATGGAGCTATGGTAGGCACACAATATGATAACAAGGATTAGCAATAAACGAATGCAGATTAACGATTGTTCAATCCGGATCCAAAGTACAAATCATAGCTGCTGGCTAAGACGTGTCGAGACGTAGCGCAACAAGGTGAAAGCAAAGGACGATGGAAAGAACTCTCAGAACAAGCAAATAACCCGAATTTTTCCTTTTTTCTGAATTTTTTCCGGAATTTCCCAAAAGGCACTAGTAGGAATCAAACTTTTTTTATTTTTTTGCTATTTTTTTATATTTTTCTCTGAACAAGGATCAAAAAAGATGCAACCATAAAAATTAGCACCTACAACTGAGGTGGGATGTGGTCTATAGAAATACAACAAGTTCTCTGAAAAGCGTGCAAAAACTTTGACAATTTTTTTCTTTATTTTCCTGAATTTTTTTTGGCAATTTTGATGAAACCAAATAGGACAAAGCCTAGTTTGGGTCGGCCTCAAATGGTGTCAAGAAGCTACTCAAAAAATTTCAGATTTTTCTGATAAACGAGCGAAAAGTTATGCCTGTTTTACCGAAGGTATCTCAAGTTATGTTTTCCGAAAGGCACAATACGGCAGTTAGAGCAAAACGTCCCTAAACTCCAACACCGATCACAAGATGGTTCCTGTGACTAACAACAGTAGGTATTCGCACCGATCACAAGATGGTTCCTGTGACTAACAGCAGAAGGTATTCGCCTGATGATGTAAGGAGGGCTGCGATGCAGGGAAAATAAGAGCGGCTGACAACCTATCTAGGGTTTGCGCGGTGGTGAGAAGTTACACAAGGCGGCTAGCGGGGCAAGTCGAGTAATGTGGTGGCTTCGACTTGTTGTTTGAAAACGGTGGATGGGATAGCGGCGGAAAACAAAAATCACAGCAACGGGCGATTGAACTACGACTACGAACACAATCCTAAACCAGCAACAAGACTCGACCACGGACACAAACTCAACAACGAGAATCTGAAACGAAATTGCAAAGGCACAAAGGTGATAGGATAGCGGAAATTGAAATAGTATTGGGCTGTTTGTGGACTCTAGGTAATGAACAAATATGAATCTAAGGCAAACGAGATTATACCTCGTGGTAAACCTGAAATATCTGATACCAATTGATGAATACTGGCCCGATCTTCCGTGAGGTAACCGGTAAGTTCGATTTGTGGAGATCTCGACGTTGGTGATCTGGCTTCAAATCAGACACGATTCGAACCCTGCAACCGTTACACCACTGCTCCGTTGGTTATCAACCAAGCACAACTTGATTGACCTCGCCAAGAAGGCTTTTCCTGCAAGCGAATCGAAGAGCACAAGCAAGAAGGTAAAAACACGCAATTTGAAATTGCAAATATGAATGATGCGAATATCAATAGAGGGTTCAAGAACTCGGTTCCAAAGGACTAATTGACACAGTGGAGGAGATCAAGAACAGGGGCCCTGGATCACTGTAAAAGGATTTGTCACCACAGTTACAATGAACGATTCAGTTTCTCGATGGAAAACTAAACTCTAAACAAAACCCAATTGTCTAACAGCGGTGACGGCTATATTTATAGTCTAAGACTCGACCTAGGGTTGGGAACGGCCAGGGGTTGGGTGCCCACAACTTGGGCTTAAGGCCCGACACGATACATGGCCAATCGGCCCAAAAGACGGCGACATAGCGCCCTGACAGATTCTGGACGGTGACTTGTTTCGATGATTCCTGTTGATTCCGAACATATTTTGATGTAGGACCACTTGGATTGGCTTCCTTATCAAATAAGCTTTCCATCCATATATTGATCATCGAAAACGGAGTCCGTACGCGTCCTGGGTGACCAGTTCAAGGCAGACTGGTCCTGGATTCTGAGGTGGACTCAAACTTGATTTGGGCCTCCACCTTGGTGACTCGAACCGGATAAGTTTTGGACCTCCTTCTCGATTTGGATGCCCTTGCTGATCTCCTTGGCCTCCATGTAATTCTCCAAGCATGGTCATGACCTCATCATGGTGGCCGAGGCGCTGGTCGTCGTCAAGGACGTCGTTGAAGGCGAAGACGAGGATGAGGACTCTGACAACGATGACGGCGGTGACGCTGTGAAAGCTTCACCAAGTACCAACCCTCCCTCACGTCTCTCTCCCGGCGCCGCACCCTTCTACCCCTGTGGTGCCTCGGAGGGTCGCACCAAGTCCAGCCGGTGGGCGGACAATGGCCTCCATGATGACTCTGACGATGAGCCTCCATCGACGCCCTTGACAACTCCTTACCTCGACACAGTCTACAAGTTGTTGCCGCGAGAACCATCTTCGGTTGGGGTACCGGTGCCGTCCTAGGCTACTAATCTTAGGGGCGGGCTGTGTGGAGGCCACACGCTCGCCCGGCGTGTGCTGGCGCATCAGCGACTTGGAAGGCGGGCCCACGAACCCCCCGGCATCGCTTCTTTGGTCCTGATGTGGATCTAGGCCACTGTGGGCGCAGGCGTAGGCATCGCCGCCCCCGTCGATCTGGTGTGGTCGGGGCACTAGGGAGGCACCTGGCCTCTCTCACTGTTTACCCTGCGAAGATGTCCGTGGAGCCGGACGTGGAGGTCTTTCGCCAGGTGCACAGCCGTCGCTATGGGCACCGTCGGGTGCCGCCATGGACAGCAGGGTCTATCCCTCCAAATATCGTTGACCTATGCTTCAACTGCTTGGCAAGCGACCACGTCAAGGCGACCTGCACTTTCCTGTCGCAAATGCCTAAATTACCGGCGTGAAGGTCACCAGGCCCGGGATTGTTCTTAGGCGGGGGCTACTAGGGAGGGCAGGCGAGGTCCCCTGCTATCGCATTCGTTTGGCCGTCGCTGTGGGGTGCCGCGCAGGAGGTCATCGCGGCAACCCAATCTGCACATCATGGACGACTCGATGTCTGCTCGCTTAGCCTCCATGGGTCACTCTGCTTCTGACCCACATGAAGGATGTCACCCATCCTCTCCTAGCATCCCTCCGCTCGAGGGTGCTGGTAGCAGAGACATCGGGAGGTTGTTAGAGCTAGAGTGGGGCCCCTCCGCCTTGGTCGAGACCTGGTCACAGTTGGCTAACATACCTTGGGACCCCATGTCCTGTGAGTGCGGCGCGAGGTCAAAGCCAGGCTCTTCGGCGGCTGTTCTGCAGGGTGGCAATCGGAGGGGTGCAACATATCGGGAGCCAGATCTCATGGTGGACAATCGCTCTAAGGCTCTACACCGTGCCTTCGACCCTATGTTGGTTGAAGTGGACGCCTGTTTGTGCCTTGGGTTGCTGTCGGTGGATGCGGCTATAACACCCTCGGTGTTACTCCTTAAACAACTTGCTAAAACATGTCATGAGCATCATGTTGATGTAATAGTGTATGTGATAAAGTGTGAAGATAAGTTTCTTGTCACCAAAAAGATTAATGAAAAAGTAAATGAAAAGCGATTCAAGAACTCAAGTTATATCCAGTTGGGTTGAAAACCAATTTTATTGAGCAAAAATATTATAGAACATGTATGTGACACTTAAACAAAGTTTGAAGTGTGAACTTTGTAGATGACAATGCAACTTTTGTCTTAGAAAAATAATAGTGCTAGCTAGTATTTCTAATAGCTTAGAAATGGACTTTGAAATCAAATCCAGCTCAAAACTTAGAAAATTTCTTGTCCGAAAATCGTATTACAATGCTATATTGGTGAATTAATTCTGGAAAATTTAGCTAAAGGTTGGTGCTATGTGTTTGTTCCTTATGGTAGCCTAATGTACCTTCTTTATAATGGTCAAGGTGGTTTAACCTCAACTGTGTTAGGTGAGTTTTTAGACACGCTTTAAAATTCATGCATGACGCAGCCTCGGGCTGCCTGGCCCTGCAAGCGTGGTCACCTCGCGTGGCGTCCCAGCGTCGCGCGCCTAACCGCGTCCTGCGCGCCGCGCTACCAAGCTGGGTTGGCTAGGCCTTCCTTGGCTTGGTCGCTGGCCGGCCACAACGGGGCCACTGGCCGGCTAGCATCTGGCCATTGCGCCCCTACCGCTCTGCTCCCACCCCACTGTTACAATGCTGTCGTTGTCGCTCCGCTACCGCACGATGTTGCTGCCCCCTGCCTCGTGCTGTGGCGTAGCTGCTACCACTGTTGCTCGCCTTGCCACGCACATGGGCTTGTCCCCGCAGCCTGGTGCGTCGCCTCGCCATTAATGGCATTGTGGCCGCACATGCCGTGCTCCCCTAACCACCCACACACGCGCTCATTCTCTCTGGCCTTGTTGGGCGAGCGCTTGCACGTGTGTTGACTCGTTAGCGGCCAACAACGTCCCGCCAAGGCGAGGACGAGCCAGAGTTTGGACCTACCCCTTCTCTCTGCCGACTGAGCCACACCCACCAAATCTAGCAGGGAGAGGTCGCCTCGACTCGAATCATCGCGTCTTGGGCTCTGCCATTAGGCCACCAAGCCACCCATCCCTATCCCACCTCGAGTCGTGCCCGACCAAACTTCAATTTGGCGTTTCCTCGCCGCCGGGCCGATATGGCCGTGTTCGGCAAATGTCGAGGCTAGCCCTCCATTTAACCACCCAAAGCCAATCCGCCTGCACCATTAGCTTCACCTCATACCCCTCTTCGCCCTGCGCCCCTTAGCAGTACTGCTACCGCTATCTTGGCACCTCTGACGTGGTCGTGTCCGACGCGGCTCATCACCGCGTGCACGTGGCCAGCCCATCACCGGCCTCCTTCGCTTCAACCATCCCCTCTTCCGAGTCCACGGTGAGCCTTGATGCTTTCCTTCTATCTCTACAGCTCCGTTAGCACCGTAGATCACCAGAACGCCTCCGTCGTCGCCGTAGTTTTCCCGTCGACGAGGAGGAGCTACTTAAGTTTGTCTTTGGATTCCTAATCACTGCCCATCGTTGTGCATGGGTCTATAGATGAGCATTGGACCTTTATATGCGCCGTAGGGGTCCCCGGTTTGCCGGCGTAACTGCTTAGTGCCGGCCAATGCCGCGCCGGCGAGCTTGAGGACGTCGGGGACTATCCTATTGTGAAGACGGGTCAATGCGAAGGATTTTTTGCATAAGCGTTGTCTGTAGGAATAGTGCGCATAGTGGTTGCGTTAATATCGGATGGCGTGGGGTTTTTCTGCAAAAGCGCTAGCATGCACGGGCTCCCCCGCCACGTGTCGTCTCGTGCGTGGGCCGCCTTCACATGGGCCGTGCATAAATGGTCCGTGCAGGTGAGTTCGCCTTTTCTTTTTCTTAAGGAATTAGTAATAGTTTTCTATTTTTGTATAATTAATATAAAATCATATAGATGCCCAAAAATCGTGAAACTAAATTTGTTAGGTTCCTAAAAATATTGTCTATCTATTAGTGTGTGTGTGTATATATATATATATATATATATATATATATATATATATATATATATATATATATATATATATATATATATATATATATATATATATATATGTGTGTGTGTGTGTGTGTGTGTGTGTGTGTGTGTGTGTGTGTGTGTGTGTGTGTGTGTGTGTGTGTGTGTTGATATTAAGGTCTATTAAATCATTTGAAAGTGCTTAATATTATTAGGATAATTATTGTAGGAATTTTTGTGGCAGATTGGTGATAGCATTAATCTTGAAATTTTTATAGTAGCTTTATTGTGTTATTATGTGCTTAATATAATTTTTGTAGCCATAAGATAAGTAAGTTATTAGGGTAACTAAATGTCCCTTGTTCTGAATACGTTAAATCTTTAATAGGAATAAAGAGTAACATTGATTTATGAAATTAAGTGTTTGTTTATTGAGCATGAAACCTTGTTTGATGAAGATGATGCTTAGCTTAGTATCTTAGTCGTTAGAGCTAGCTTGCTAGTATAGCATATGTGTTCTTATTTTGAGAATTGTTGTGGCCAAAATACTAAATCATTGCATCATCATCCTCGCATACATATAGAGAACGAGTTGGTGGAGATTGTGACCACTGGCGCGCACGAGTTCAAGGAGATCGTCGAGGAGTATGAGAAGGAGATTCTTGTGCAGGAGGAGGTCCTGAAGCCACCACTAACGATTCAACTGAAACCGCGCTTGCCCAAGACAAGCCCCGATGCATAACCCCTATTTTTCATATTCACCGTATATATGTGTTGTGCGTTTATGTTGCAGGAGTTTTATGGAAACCACATGCATATATATCTATCCTAAGAATCTTACTAGTGCAGGTTCGAGTAGCTGCTATGCTTAGGCTGCCAATAGCGTGGGTAACATGTCGTTACTCACAAGTAGGTGAATATTATTATTACTCTCCTGATAAAATGATGAAAAGAAAATGGTGACCGGAGAGGGATATGGAAAGGGGTTATTGGTGGGTGTAACAAGTTATATCCCGCAACTACGAGGCTTAGCTTGGTTACACTGTTTTCCCTGTCCCTGTCGACCGAGGACCGTTGTGGCAGAACCTCCTAAATTATATGGCTCACATGTACTTATCTTTGTCTTAAAGACCTCTAATAACCAGACATGGGTACCACAGAACTTAAGAAGTCTATTCGGTGTCCTCAGGAAACCCGAATCATCCACGATCTTCCGAGCAGAATCACATTTCAGAGGCATCACAGTATTACAATATTTTATATAATAATTACATCAGAGTAGAAATGTGGAAGTCTTACATAACATTAGTTTACAAACCCTTTGTTCCAAACTTAGAAACCTTAAGTTTAGTTATTACAACTATAGTAGTGGAGTAGCATTAGTAACTTTATTACAAACCACCAAAACGTGGCGCTCTGCCCAAGAGCCAAACAAACTACTCGTCGTCGCTTACTGCAAAGATGGTCATGCAACAGGGTCCAAAACAAACATGCTCATGAGACGCACCTGCAACAGGGGTTCAACAAACCCTAAGTATAAAAGTACTCCACAAGACTTAACCGACAAAAAAGGGTGGAGAAGACTCCGAGATGCAGGCTCAGGGGAATCAAGGTGAGGTTCCAGCAAGAATCAAAGTTCTTTTGCATAAAAGCTACTAATAGTGAATCCTTATGATCAATGTTTTATTTCAGCATTAATCATTAATAGAATGTAAGTGATCCTAATCTAGATCAGATAATTCATATCACTTCTTTCTTATTCTTCGACCAAGGTTCTACTTATTAACTACGATGTAGGTCAGACGATCGAGTCTCCTTAACCGAGGAGCAACGATGATTCAAATCGATTATTCCTAGCTGGGGATCCCTAACCACATGACATATGTAGGACTCTAACCAACATATATCAACATTCACTCGGATCCTCTAAAATGTGACTGGGTCCAGCGCCACCCGAGAGTACAGTACACCTCCAATCCAGCCCTTGGCCACGAGGGTACATACTACTCTTGCCATCTCTCCACTCCTAGTGCGCGGTTGACCGTTCACATGATAGAATTACCAAGGTCTTAGGCTTACCGGAGCATGCGGTTAGTTGCAAATTCTCGAAATATAGGCGGGCCTACAACGGTATGGTCCTTAACCAACACAATCAGAGACACTACATTGGGACTCCTTTCTCGATGCAAGTCCACTGACCGATCTCAAATTAACATCATCATTCAATCATTCAGTTGTTTCACAACAACTCTTCAAACTTTGTTAAACATTTTTAAAGTTTTCTCATTAAGCACGACTAAGCATACTAAGTATTTTCAAATAAAATAGTAACAAGGATAATATTGAAGTATCAAGGATGTTAATGCAGTAATTAGGTTATCACTCAACTCCTATCACCGAATACAACCAAGCATTAATAAAGTGAAGTAAAGCTTTTCAAAACACAAGTAATGTTTAAATGCATCCGGGGCTTGCCTTGGTCGACGGGAAGTTCAGGTTCCGGGTCAGTACCATAAATGTCAAACCCCACCTCTATGGATGTCGGCTCTTCTTCGGGGACGGATTCACCTTCCGTAATCTCCTCGTTCACGGGGACTACACGCGAAGACAATGTGTGCTCAACATGATGAAGTACGAAACATGATGATCAGTAGCCGCAGAACACGATTACAAAGTTGAGTACAACTTTCCTTCACGGTACCGTTGTAAACAACAACACTAACCTAACCCTAAAGTAGGGTTTCATTAGGTTAACTACTTTGTTTAAAGATTTTCGCTAATCACATGAAATAATATTGATTGAGCCCTAACAATAAGATTAAGAGAGCTTAAACAACCAATTAAAGGTGCTAAAGGCCATTCAATGTTAATGATCCAAAGTCAACGCTCAATCACAAAGTCAAACAATCCTAAGTCATTAAGCCCTAATTACCTGATTAACTAATTAATTAATAAAGCATAAATTAAGAATAAAATCAAAGTTGTCCAATTAAGCTCAAAATTTTATTTTAGGAAGCTTACATCATAACTAAGTGGCAAAACAATTTTCATATTTTTTGGATAATTAATTAAGACTAAGAAAATTATGGAAAAGCCATTTATTAATTAATTGAGCTAATTAAATAACTTACAAAATTAATCAAAATTGGCATTTCATATTTGTCCTAAATAGTACACAGTACAGAGAGGCTTCACAAATTTTTTTAATATTTTTGGAGCTCTACAAAAATTCCACTGAAATAAACAAAAACTAATACTATTTCACAGTTTTGAAAAAGAAAAACAAAAATCGGCAACACGGGCCGACTACCCCTTCTCCTCCCCTCGCTCGGCCCAACCAGACGCGCGTGCGCTCGCTGCCCACCCGCGCGCCTGCTCTCTCTCCCTCTCTCCTTTTCTGCTCGGCCCAACCGGACGGGCCGGCCCAGCACCCTCTCCCCCCGTCCTTCTCTCCCTCCCTCCTCCCCGTGCCCGGCCATGGCGACACGGTGACCATGACGCCGGCGACAAAACTCCAAGCAAACTAACTCGACCACCACGACCAACACGACCTACCGAACTCCCTCGGACACACCACACGGTCGCAGACATCCCGGAGGGAGCTCCACACCAGCCATGGCGGCTCGGTGACCGTGGTTCCCGTCGTCCCGGCGAGCAGGGCCGGTAAAGCCGAAATTGAGAGCACAGTGAGCATCAGCAACTCACCACGGGCATGGCTGAGCAAACAGCAGGCACGGAGAAGCAGCAGAGGTGGCTGGCCACGGTGAGGCGACACGATGGCTACGGCTCACCGGAGAAGAGGAAGGAAGCGTTGTGCGGGTGCTCCGGGCGAGCTGGGCTGGTGCGAGCGAGCCTAAGTCGTGCGCGACAGCAAGGCGAACGTGGTGATGTGGTCGCTTTAGCCGGAGATGGCTTGACGGTGACAGCAACGAGCGGCGGAGCTAGGCGGCGGCAAAAACAGAAAAGGAAGAAAAACCGAGGACGATGGTGATGGCAATATATAGAGGTGGCCGAGCAACATGATGGCGACACGCAGGGCGGACTGGCCAGCACGAAGCAACAGTTGGCGACCGTGGCGCGCCTGGAAGCCGTTCGAAGGTCACCGGCGACGGCGGGAGGTAGCGCCTTGCTGTTGGAGGCCGACTTCAAGGTATTTACGAAACTGCCACTGACTCAATTTTACAAATTACTCTCAAATTTTCTACAAAAATTGAAAATATGTAAAAACAAAACTTGCTCCATTTTCAAAGTTGTACAACTTTCTCAATATAAACTTTTTTAAATTCAGCTTAGATTTTGAAATTTGAATTTGAATTTAAAAGGGGACACTTTTTAGAAATTGGTAATTTCAAAATTACTTTAAATTTTATATTGAAACTTAAAAAACTTAAAATACCAAAGTTGTACATCTAGCCAAGACCTACAACTTTGCTATTCAAACCATTTTCAAATTTTTCCTCCATTTTGAAATTGGTATAGGGAAATGTAAAGGGGGCAAATTTCGGATTTGAATCTTTTCAAAATTACTCCAACTTTTACACTAAAACTTTAAAAACTCCATAAACCAATGTTGTATAAAAAAACTAGATCTACAACTTTGCTTTTTGGCTCACCCCCAAAATTTGCTTAGATTTTGAATTACACAAAAGGGGTAAATCTAGGGTTTTGAATTTTAGGGTTTTTGGAAGAATTTCAAATTGAAACTTGTTGCTACATTAATTGGTGAGTATTTAGTGATCACACCATCATCCAAGGGCATCATTGAGTCAAGCATCACATGTTTGACCAAATGCCACTCTTGGTTGACCAGGTTTACTTTGGAAAATCTTTTAATAATTCCTGAAAATTGAATTCAAATTCGAATCGAAAAACTTGCAACAAGATTTGGATTCCAAATTCAAACTCAAACTTGAAGCTTCATTTTATGGGTTGTGCTTGAGCTCATACCCTACACTTGACACTAGCGTACAACACAGTCATACACCTCAACTTACATAGGGCACAAACTAAGCAATTGCGGTGACATTCGAAATTAGGGTTTTTGATTCGAGTCACACATCATAGAAACACATTCGACCTAAGAAATGTAACTTATTTTAGTTGATGCACATCATGGTTAACTTAATCACGAATACTTTGTAGTGCATATGATGACATGACAAATTTTTAGTTACTATAACACCAGGGGTGCTACAACCGTCCGTTGTTGTGGATGGTAGTTAGGTCATAGATTTATTATCCTGAGCACATACTTGCTTATGGGAGTGGGAAGGCTCATTGATCTCTTGTCATGGATTCTAACTCTTTCCGAACCGACTGATTGGAGTCGGGAAAAGGTAGAGGTCTAAACACCGTATTGAGGCCGGGTCTCAAGTGTGGGGGCTTGGAGTCCAAGTTTGGACGAGGACCTGGACCCCTTGACAAGAGTGGAATGGGTTGGTCTTGTTTGTGCCTAGGATTTCGGGGTACCCAGCTGGGATACATTGGTTCGTGAATTGTCGTTTCTATGAGACGGTATGACTTGGTTATGGTCTAGCACCGTAGTAAGAATTGGAATATGGAAGGTGGCAAAATGGTTCTGTTGCTCAACCCTTGCTTGAATGTAAAACAAGTGCTTACCTAGAATGGTTAGCTAATGAAGTAATCCTGACTGCTAGTAAAACTTGATCTTAAGGACGAACTATTAGTAATTCTTTGCGCAAAACAAAAGAAACATTACAAGCCATAATGCCTATCATATCCTTGAGAGTCAAGAAATTATTCCCACTAGTCGGGTAAGACTTGCGAGTAAATTGTGTACTTAAGGTTTATTTTACCCTGTTGCAGGTCCAGCTTGAGGAGTTAGATCTTGTGTGGAGGATTCTTTTGGTGGGCATAGATGGATCCATGTATCGTTTCTGCTAGATGTTATTGCAATTTCGTTGTTTAATTATCACACTCTCTACCCTGGTATTGTAATAAATAATTTTCAAGACTCTATGTTGTATGAAATAGACTAAGTATTGTAAGCTTGTACTCATTATTGGATTCTAGAGGTAAAACATGGATTGTTTCGAGTTCTCCCTTGAGGTGTGCTCGATGAAACTGTCCATTTTTGCTTACTTTTTGGGGTGCTTAGTGTCTAGTGGAAGACATGCCCCTTTGAAAGTATGTTATTTCTAGCGGTTCTGCCACAGCGGCAGCCCCGACCCCAATGGGAGTGCTGGGGACTTGTGGGAGCCTAGTACTTCTAGGCCTGAATGAACCCAGGGTGGACACCGATGACTGTGGTGCATTGGGGGTTGGCAACGTTGTCACCTCCATGTCTAGACTTAGGCTAGAGGTTGCACTGCAACTTGTGGCCGAAGATCTAGAGGAATCATGTTGCGACGAGGAAAACATTGAACAGGCTGCTCCCTCCATAGTTGTGCTCGTGGCTGAGGATGTGGCCAAAGTCGCGTCCCCAAGCGCTCAGCCAGCAGCGGCAGTGGCAGCTGTCGATTCACCTGCAGTGCCTGCGGAGTCCTTAGAGAGCTTCATCGCATCCTTGAAGCTACCGCTAGAGGAATCGCTGATCGCTTCTTCCCCGATCCGGCATGTATCGCATGTTGATGACTCTGTGTTCATCCTGAGGTGGAGTGATAGGTTAGCTAGCAAGTCCATCCACCGTGACCCCAACCCGGAGATGCAAGCGAAGCGTGTCCTTCTCAACAAGTGGACACGCAAGCCGGCGAGCCAGTCGCAGACGCCGGATTCGACTGTCGCGGTGAAGTTCCATGAAATGTTTGCCAAGCTAGTTTTCGCCTCCAAGCGGACCGCCATGCGTGAGCAGTTCCCGATGGCTAGAGCATGCTTGGAGAGAGTGCTGCACGTGTCAGATTGAGCCTAGCAGGCACCACTGAGGTCGCACAATTAGTTCCTTAGTTAAACAAACCAGTGTGCGTTCCACTGCCCTACGGTTGAAAGCCCTAGTTTGCTTTTGGATAATTGATGAAACATAGGGACTAATAATTATGTTAAGTGTGTAGACATGAAATGATAAAGTCCCATGCCATGTGGTGAAGCCTAGATGATCATGGTGATGATGGTGATGACCAAAAGATGATCAAGTGCTTCACATTTGAAAAAAAGAAAGAAAAAAATAAAACCCGATGGAAATCACGGCAAAGGTATATCATAGGGGTTTGCTTTCGGTGATCAAGACACCATAGAGGGTGTGATCACATTTAGGATCGGTAACCGTACTATAAAGAGGGGAATTTTTAGGGCTATTGATCACTTAAGTGCCACTAGATGTGGATTCATTTGCATATGCATTTAGATCAAGTGGAGAGCTAACCTAACTCCTTCAAAATGATTATGAAAAATGTTAACACACATGTACATGGTGATGTACACTTGATGGTGTTAGCACATTTGCAAAGGATGTGGAGTTTGAGCGATTCGCGGAAGTGAAATGCCCATTTTTCACTGACCGGACGCTGGCCTCGGGGTGACCGAACGCACCCCGACGCGTCAGGTCAGTTCTGGCAGAGATGCGCGTGAGCTGAATGACCGGACGCTGGGATGGGCCTGCGTCTAGTCGGCTATGACGTATGGTGACATCAGCTTTAAGCAGTAGCATGGCCTGACGAACATAGCTGTGCGTTAGGTCAAAGGTGATCGAACACGTCCGGTCATGATTTGCGCGTTCTGGTTGCTCTCTGTACTCGACCAGATGCCATGTTGTGGCGCGTTCGATCATCGGTAGCGGACGCGTCCGGTCACGGTGTTGATGACGCGCTGACTAACTCAGGACCGTCAAAAATCGACGTTCGATATTTGAACAGGGATGTGTGGTAGGCATCGGTACGCTTGGACTATAGTAACCGAACGCTGGGGTTGCGTCCGCTCGATTCCACCTGTGTGTCCGGTCGCCCCGTGAAATATGACATCAAGTGCCTAACGGCTATTTCGTGTTGGGGATGCCTATATATACTTGTTGGCCGGCTCAAGGGCAAGTCTCTTGGACATTTTGACATCCTAACATCCTCTTCAGCTGAGCATACTACCTCCCACTCATCTCCCTTGCTTGGTTGCTAATCTAAAGTAAGATTGAGTGATCCAAGTGCATTGTGATTATGAGTTTGCATCTTAGTGATACTTGGGTGATCTTTGACTGTAGGATTCTTGTTACTCTTGGTGGTTGCCGCCACCTAGACGACTTAGAGGCAGCGAAGGAGTTATGGCAAGAGTGGTGCTTGTTCTTGGCCACCTCCCGGTGATTTGTGCGGGGTGTTGTGCCTTTCCAGGCGGAGCGCCAAAGGCAACTCTAGTAAATTGCTCATGTCATTAAGTTACCTCACTTGTGGGTAGGTTCTTGTGGTATCCATAGGTTGGACGAGGTTCATGCTATACCTCTTAGCCGCCAAACCATCAAGTGTTGGTCGACACAACGAGGACGTAGCGTGCCGGTAAGCACGTGAACCTCGGGAGAAAAATTATGTGTCTCCTTTGTGATTGATTCCTTGGATTTCTCCCGGTGATGGATCTTCATATTATTGTGATTAGTTCATTCCTCGACGCGGCGGTATAAAGATCACATACCTCTCTTTTACATTTCGTAAACTAGTTGTAACAAGCTCTTTAGTATAATTAGTTTTGAGAGCTTGTATTATATTTGCTAGTGTAGCATGTCACCTAGTTGAGCTCTTTAGTGTAGCTAGCTTTTGTGATCTCGTAGTGACTTAACCATTGATTGTTATAGTGATCATAGTTACTAGAATTGTTGGATAGGTGGCTTGTAACCCTTGTAGAGCTAGAGAAAAATTGCATTTCGCCATTTGTTATACTAACCTTTTGCTCTAGTGAGTTTGTAGAATTTTTAATCGGCTATTCACCCCCATCTAGCCATATTATGACCTTTCAGCAGTGCCTTTTGTTTGTGTTCAACCCCATCACTAATGGCATCTCGCTGTTATGTGATGTAGGAATATATGGTTGTAAACTTCTTCTTAATGAAATATATGCTATGCACGTTCTAGAAAAAAAATGCAAATATAATGATACTTATTTAGTCAAAATTTAGTTAAATTTAAGATGGTTTGACTAAACACTATTCTAAAATTTCATACTTTTGGCGGTGGAGTGAGCATACATTCCAATCCATCATTGCTAATTTCAGCATAGATGCTTTGCCGGTCTTCGACTTGGCTCGGGGTGCTACTCAAATCCTTAAACTTCAAAAATACATATTTAAATCTCTAAACTTACTAATTATGTCGTATGATGTCCAAATTACAAACACTAGAGTCGATCGCTTGTGTGGCAAGTTGATCACACAATGACATGGCACCAGAACGGTGGGTGGGCGGGGGCATGTAACAGAACCTCCTAAATTATGATGGCCCACATGTGCCTGTCATTGTCATAATGACCTCTGACAGCCATACTTATGTTCCTCATAACTTAAAAGGCCTGCTTTCCTCCGAACAGAATCCAATTACAGGAGTATTGCAATATTACAACAGTTTATTCAAAATACCATTAGAGTAAAAGAGCGGAAGTCTTACATAACTTAAGTTTACAAACCATAGTTTCAAACCTCAAACCATAAGTAGCATTGTTATGAACTGGTAGTAGTGGAGTATCAGTAGTAACTTTATCACAACACCCAAACGAAGTGCCTTGCCTAGAGGCCACACAGCCTAATCGTCGCCACTTTCTTCAACAACAACGGTCATGCAGGAAGGCTCAAAGCAGACTTACTCATGAACCGCACCTACAACAAGGGTTTAACAAACCCTGAGTACTAAAGGTACTCAACAAGACTTACCCGACTAAAGAAATGACTCCAAGGACATGCTAGCTTTAGGGAATCAAGGTACGGGTATTCAAAAAATCAAAATTATTTTATAGAAAAGCTTACTAAAGTAAGCCCTTACTTTTAACATTTTATTTTTATTATTGATGGTTCATTAACCAATTCTAAGTGATCCTAATCTATATCAAAGTAATTCTCATCAAGATTATTTTTTTTATTCTTTCTTCCAATTCTAGTTCTTAACTACGATGTAGGTCAGGCGATTGAGTCTTCATAACTGAGGAGCAACGACGATTCAAACCGATTATACTCGGCTTGGGATTTCTAACCTCACGACATATGTAGAACCAAATCTTGCATATCCTAACCCTCATTTAGATCTCCTAAGACCAGAATGTGTCCGTCATCACCTGAGAGTATAGTACCCCTCGAACCCAGCCCAATTCTAGCCCCGAGGGTACACGCTACTCTCGCCATCTCTCTACTCCCAGTACGAGGTTGGACGTTCAAGAAATGGAATCACTAATATCTTGGGCTTACCCAAGACATGAGGTTAGTTGCAAAGTCTCGAAACACAAGCGGGCCTACAACGAACGGTCCTTAATTGACAAGGCAGAAACACTGCATTGAGACTCCTTTCTCAATGCAAGTTAGCAGTGGTCAAACCACCCGCCCGATCTTCAAGTTCATTCTTAAATTTCATTATTCATCAAGTATACCATCGTGGCCATATAAGCATTTCATTTAAAAGCCTAACTTATGAAGCATAGCGAAGCGTACTATGCATTTTTAATAAAACAAGTACCAAGGGTGATATTACAATAATCAAGGATGGCAATGCAGCAATTGGGTTATCACTAAATTCCTAATTACTTAATGCAATAAACCATAGTACCAGTGATAAAGATTTGTAAAACTCAAGGAAGGATTTAAATACACCGGAGCTTGCCTTGCTCAGACGAGACGACTGGTTCAGGCTCAACAACACCGACGTCCGGTCCAGAACCCACTAACGACTGCTCTTCTCCGAAAGCTTGCTCAACAACGCTTACTTCCTCGAAAGCGGGAACTACACGAGAATATGACATGCTTTAACATGATGTTGTAATAAACATGATGCTTAATGATGATATGCCATGATTAATAACTTAAGTACAACTTTCCTTCGCGGTACAGATGCAAGCCAACTGAACTCACTACTAACAGTTATTACATTAAGCAACATTATTACTTCTTAAAGAACATGTTAATCATGAGCTCAACCAAGTAATTAAGGTGCCAAGGATCATTAAGGGTTAATGACCCAAGGTTATCACTCAATCAAAAGGGCACATAACACTTAAAGTTATCAACTTAAACATTTATTTAATCACTTAAATAATTAAGACATAAATTAAGAATAAATTAAACTTCATCTAATTGAGTTCAAACCTTTTCTACAGATTGATCGTAGTCTAAAATAGTGTCAAAACAAATTTTATGATTTTTGGACTAATATTTTAATTATTAAAATTTCTGGAAGTTGCATTTAACATTTAATTGAGCTAATTAAATAACTTACAAAAATAATAAAAATTGGCATTTAATATTTTTCCTATATAGTTTACACTCTGAAAAGCTAACACAAAAAATTTTAATATTTTTGGAGCTCTACAAAAATTTTATTGAAATAAACAAAAACTACCACTATTCACATTTTTGAAAAAAGAAAAACAAAATCGGCAATACGGGCCAACTCCCCCTTCTTCTCTCCTCACTCGGCCTAGCAGGACGCGCGCTCGCGCGGCCCACACGCGCTCCCGCACTCCCTCTCCGATTCAGCCCAACAAGTCGGGCCGGCCCAGCAAGCGGCCCGTCCGCGCACACCCGCGTGCTCGCCTCCCTCTCACTCCCTTCGCTCACTGACAGGGCTGCCCCGCTGGTCAGCCAGTGCTGACCTGACGCCGGCAGTGTTGACCAGCGGTGCGGCTCACCAATGGCGACACCAACAACGGTAGCGTCTTCACCAAACTATTCCCCTTGACACGGCGCATCAATTTGAGTAGCTAACGGTGTAGTTCGGGCATGACCATACGCACGGTGATGTTCATGGCGGACACAGCGGCGCGGCCATGGCCGGACATCGCCAACTAGGCACCTTGGATGCGGTAAGGTCTAAATTGAACAAGGCAATAGCTTTAGGAGCTCACCACGCAGATGATGTGCACGCTAGATGAAGCGGGAAGGCGACGGAGCAGGTTTGTCGACGTAGAGGGCGGACATAGTGGCCTGAACTAGAAAAGATGGTGGCATCCTGACGCGTCTGTGCGTTAGCAACTGGAACATGGAAGCACATGAGCATCAGAGAAGCAAGAGAAAATTGGAACGTGAAATACGAGAGCTTGCAACGCGCCACGGAGTGCTGCTCACGGTGAGGTGGTTAAGGTGGCTCGTCAGGGGTCTCGGGAAGAAGACGATGGCGCTAGAGCTACGGTGATGGCGAGAGAGGCTGCGAGGTGGCTCAGGGTGTGCGCTAGGGCTAGGCGAACTCGACCATGAGACCAATTGAAGCGAGGGCAAGGTGGTGGTGGTGAATTTCCGACCGGCACGTGAAGACGATGGCTCGGTGATGGAGCAGAGGTGGTAAAGGAGAGAGTGGACGGTGGTGTTGGGGTTATAAAGGGAGGCCAAGGAAGCTCGAGGACGGCTCAAGAAGGCACGCGAGTTCGATGGTGGCATCCACAGCGCGCGGGAAGGCCAGCACGGCATCAGCGGCGCGCCGACACCCATGCCGCTCGCTGGCCTGCCCTGATCCGCGGAAACATTGTAGCTCCCCCCAACTTCACAACCCTAAACGGTTTTTCCAAAATTACTTTCAAAAACATGTAGCAACTTGAAAAAATCCCAAGATATGAAATCTTCAAAATTTCAAGCTCTACCACTTTCATGTTGAAAACTTTTTCAAATCCTATCTCCATTTTAAAATTTGAGTTTGGGGATGAAAAGGGGTCAAATTGGAAATTTGCTTCTTTTCAAAATTACTCAAAACTCTACACTGAAACTTTGAAAACTCAAAACACTAAACTTGTAGCCCTAGAAAAGATCTACAAACTTGATTTTAAACTTTTTCCCAAATTTTGCTTAGATTTTGAATTATTCAAAAAGGGTAAAATCAGGGTTTTGGATTTTAGGGTTTTCGGAAGAATTTCAAATTGAAACTTGTTGCTATTTAATTGGTGAGTATTTAGTGATCACACCATCATCCAAGGGCATCATTGAGTCAAGCATCACATGTTTGACCAAATGCCACTCTTGGTTGACCAATTTGACTTTTAAAAATCTTTTAATAATTCCCCAAATTTGAAGTCAAATTTGAAACGGAAAACTTGCGACAAGTTTTGGATTCCAAATTCAAACTCAAACTTGAAGCTTCATTTTATGGGTTGGACTTAAGTTCATACCCTAGACTTGGCACTAGTGTATAACACAGTCATACACCTCGATTTACGTAGGACACAAACTAAGTATTTGCGGTGACATTCAAAATTAGGGTTTTCGGTTCGAGTCACACATTTCAGAAGCACATCCAACCTAATAAATATAAACTCGTTTTAGTTGATGCACATCATAGTTGACTTAATCATGGATGCTTTGCAGTGCAATATGATGACATGATAACTTTTTAGTCACCATAACACCAGAGGTATTACAGGGCAAGTCGCTGGAATGTGGACCCCACAAGTCGATGCAACATCATCTCACAATCGGTGCACTGCGTGGATGGATCAACTAAACTTATGATGATTTGGACATCAAGTGACAAGGGTATATTAAGTTTGGGACCTGTATAAACATTTTGGGTGGTTTGAGAACCTAAGGGCGCTCTCAATGCAGAAACCAGAAGTAGTTTTTGCATCCTAAAGCAATGTGTCAAAAATCTATCTTCTATGATGCACTTCTGTATCCTTGGATCTATCCAATCATTCACCCCTCCTCCCCCTAGATCCTATGTTATGCTTTCTTCCTCCCCGCCCTCCACCACAAGGGGGATGGCGAGCCCATGGTGAGGCGAGCTCTGCATGCGAGCTCTACACACGATATTCGCTGGGCACAGGCAACAACATGGGGACTAGGGAGGGAGGGCGGGGTCAAACGAGCGCGCAAGAGGAAAGAAAGTTGGAGGCGACACACAAGATCTAGAGGAAGGAGCAAGAAACCAGTATATCCCTCCCAACGCGGTAACGTGTGGTTTCTACGGTCTCAATAGATGTGAAGACATTGTTTCCTCATAAGAAACAGTTCCTCTCTTTTCCTCTCTCTCTTTTTAATAATTACCTTACCACGTTAGCAAAAACTTAGGTGACAGTCTAATGAATGCACATAGAAACTTGGGTAGTTTCTGCATATTATTGCGAGTGCCCTATGGCTAGTTTCAATGGGGAGTTTTATGACACAGTTAACAAGACTATCACATCAGCTTTTGTGTTGGTAACTGTGACAACAAGATTCATCTAGATGTGTCATATTATTAAATGAGAGTGAAATTCCTTCGGAACTCTATTAAAACTGGCATAAATGACATAGCCCAAGTTTGAGTAGCTAGCCACAGTATTCGGTATAGTTTACTCTTTAGAGCAAGTACAATAATTGGCTTATTATAGGCAAACAAATGATGATATGGAGGAGAGAAGAGAGGAGAGTTTAACTCGTATGCAAGCAACAAGCTAGGCACGAAAACATATGTAGTGGTGGACCCATATATCAAGTGAATATAAGAAGGATTAGGAAAGAGAAGATGAGACATCGGTAAAAGTAACAATAAAAAGTTTCTTATACATAAACTAGAAACATACCCCCACGTGTTACTGCGAAGAATTTTCTTATAAAAATAAAATTGTTGGATATATGGATTAAACTTAGGTCTCGGTCCTTCCATCACTGGCAATGCAAACTCCGGCAATGCCAAACACTTGAATTTATTATTGGGCTCTTACATTTTGGTCAATAGCCAAACACTTGGCCACTAGGGCCTCGTTTAGATGACATCAAAATTCCAAGTTTTTTCACTCTCTCTCCATCACATCAATTTTTAACCGCTTGCATGGAGTATTAAATGTAGATAAAAAAAATAACTAATTACACAGTTTAGTTGGAAATCACGAGATGAATCTTTTGAGCCTAGTTGGTCCACGATTGGACAATATTTATCAAATAAGACGAAAGTGGTACTATTCATCGGGCTGAAATTTTTTCAGCATCTAAACGAGGCCTAGTATCTACTGGTTGTTGTCTCTTGTTGCTCATCATCTCTTGGCAGGATCTGTAGCCAGGGCCTACTCCCTCCATTCCTAAAAATCTGTCGTTTTCGTTTCCCGAGAAACATCTTTGACTAATATATATATTAAAAACTATTAATATTTATGGTACATAATTAGTATTATTGGAATGATCTTTGAATCTATTTTTTTATTAAATTTATTTAGAGATACAAATGTCGGACATATTTTCTACAAATTGAATCAAACTTGTGGCACGCACACCAATAAAAACAATTGTTTAAGGGATGAGGGCGGCCTTTCCATCCACCAGCAATGCAAGTTCCGGAGTCTGGCTCGTTGTTCAAGACAGAAGCAAAACGTAGTGCCAACCTTCGAGACAAGCTATGGTCGCCGTGAACGTGAGCCAGGCGTTGATGAAAGCTATAGCTTATAGCTTATTAGCTAGGTCCAGGAGGTAGACAAGGGCACATGCGCTCGAAGAGTTTGTTCGTGTTGGTGGCCCGACGACCTCGCTCGTACACTCGTGGAACGCGCGGACACCCCCCACGCAAAACGGTTCCCCTGCCGCGCGCGCCCGGTGCATGCATCGGTCCTCCGCCTCCGAGTAATCACCGTCGACGCGCGGAGACGACCAAACAGGCCCCGTTCCGGCTGATGATGCTCGACACTGGCACGTGGCACGCCTCGCAGCCGTTGTCCGATCCTAGCTAGTGGTACTAGACTCTTTCTAGCACCATCGTACGGATGAGACCACTCCGTTCCGTTGTCTCTCCCGTGCTCGCGGCCGTGGCAGGCGACTAGGCGAGAGATGATGATCATGGCAGGGCACCGACAGGGCAGGGCAGCGCGCGGACAAACGGACTGGCAACGGCCCTGTACCCACGTCGCGGTGCCGGGGTTTGCGCCTACCACGGCACGATCAGCGTCATCATGGCGCAATCATTGACGAACCTCCCGGTGCCCAGCGGACCGCACGCCGAGAAATCGTCCCATAATATTTTAATATTTTACATCTATTTTGCAAAATATTTTAGATTTCCGTCGCATCAAATCTTTGGACACATGCATAAAGCATTAAATATAGATAAAAAATAAAACTAATTACATAGTTTAGTTGTAAATCACGAGACGAATCTTTTAAGCCTAATTAGGTCATGATCGGACAATAATTGTCAAATAACAACGAAAGTACTACAGTAGTGCTATAGTTACATTTTGCAAAATATTTTGGGAACTAAACAAGGCCAAAAGCTTTTTTGTCGCCCATCGGCGCTCTGGCGCTCTGCTTGGCATGTGAAAGTGTCAGGGCGCAGGGACAGGTATTTCCCGTCACCGACCGGGCACGGTCCGTGAGTGCCACCTGTTAGGTTTTGATCTCTCACCATTAGGCCCAACGGCCTTTTGGGTCCTATTCTCGTGCCCTGATCGGGGGCGCCCAACCCTACATGGTTGGTGGGCCCCCGTCACACTGCGCTATATATAAAGGTGGGGGGCGGCCGGCTCTAGGTACGAGGTTCACCTCAGCCGCCACTTCCCCACTGACATTCCCCGATCCGGTCTTTGAGGGGCGCAGCCAGTGACGGGAAGCCGCCACCGTCTCCACTGCACCGCCACCTCCGTCTTCACCGACCGTCGCTGCCGGCGCGCAGATGGCACCGCCGGCGAACGAGACAACCAACCCCACTGCTGCGACTCCGGCTCTCGATGGTCTGCGGTTTCATAGTCTCCTCTCTCTGTCTCTCTCTGTATCTTCGTAGTTCATGTATTAGGATTGGTGTATATATTATGAATCATCGACTTGTACCTACTGTGATGTACCTGATCTAATGAACCTAAGAAGATAGAAAACTAACAATGGTACAGGAGCCTCGGTTTACTGACCAGAAACCTAGATCGGGGAAAAGAAACAAAGAAACGAACCACTCGATTTTGAATCGGGCAAAGAAAGGACATGACCGAACCCTAACCCTAAAGAAAGGCTCAGCGCACAAGAACCCTAACCCTAAAGAAAGGCTCGGCGCAAAGAGGGGCCTACCTGGTCATCCTCCCGCCGGCACCACCGCCTGCATGCGGGAATGAAATCGCCGAAGTGCGGCCACCGCCGTCGCGTGGGACCGCCTGCGCGCAAGGGAAAGAAATCATGGCGAGCGGAAGAACGTGCGACGCGCACACGTGCTCGCCAAGGCGGCACCGTGGGCAACTTGCTCGACGGTGGTGCGTCCACTCCTCGGTGGGCGCGCGCACCGGCGAGGGGACCGACCGGCTGCGCCGTACTTCTCCAGTCGCCATGAATAGCGGCGCCATCTTCTCTGTTTTTTTTGCTTTTTGCGGCGGCTGGCTGAAAGGAGAGGAAATGAAATAAAACTTTGGGTTTGGGTACAGGCGACGGCCAAGGGGTTTTGACCCTCCGAAATTGTCTCCCAACCATCAGATTCGAACAAACTGTCAAGATTAACTCAGGTTTTAGCTGGGCTTGCGGGTGGAAGTGGCCCGAAAGGGAAATCCCGGTCCAGGCCCAGGTTGCGGCCTAGGACGCGGGTGCACCGCGTGTGCGGCACTGGGCCAGGCCGATTGCTGCGCTCGGGGCCGTGAAGGCCATGCTGGCTAGGCCACTGCGCGAGCTGATGGGCTCAAATGCCTGGAGAAAATGAAGTTTTCCTTTTTCCATTTTCCAGAAGCAGATTTGTATTTTTTTGAGTCGAATTTTGAATTGAATTTTCACATGAATTTCTGTACAATTATGTCCAATGACCTTTTGTTCAGCGAATGAAAATTATGAGTTTCTAGAAAATAAAACTATGAAATGTGTTATTGTTTCCGTTGTGCATGATAATTAATGAACACTCCTTTTGATTAGATTTGAACCAACGGGATAATTTAATCTTAAGGGAAGTGATGAATTTCTGATAATTTTGATGAGATTATGATGTTGTTATTTTCTGACCAACGTTGTTAATAATAATATTATAATTTTGATCCATGAAAAATTATGCATTGATTTTACTTCTGCCCAACAGTGATGTAAAATATTTGCATAGATGAATTATATGTTTTAATTTGACCAGCGTTGAGTTAAAGCATGTGATTTTATGTATAAATGTTTCTCACGAACTCTCGTGTGGTTTCAGGAGGCAAATGCATTGTGAACATTGCAAACATCCCGACACTCAATGGGAGCAATTACTGTGTGTGGCGGGAGAAATATGAACTGGAACTTGCATTGGGAGAGGTCGATTTTGCCATCATCTCACCGTGTCCCACTGAACCGAGAGGATCCGGTGAGAGGTGAAAATGAATCTGACGCTAATTTCGCTGCTCGAAAGCGTGATCATGCTGAGATAAGAATGAAATATGACCTTGAACGTAGGCAATGGACTCTCTCCAACCGCAAGTTGGTGGCTAAGGCCACCATAGAAGAATAGATAAGGGGCTCAATCCCTGAATGTGCTACTGCCATAGAATATCTTAAGAAAATCAAGAGTCAGTTTACTGGGTCTACCAAGGCCATAACAAGTTCACTGATTAAGAAGCTTGTGAATGAGAAATACACTGGTGGTAGCATAAGAGAGCACATTTTAAAGATAAACACTACGACATCTAAGCTAAAGGAAATGAATTTGAAGGAAGATGATTTCCTGATTCATTTGATTTTTACTTCTTTGCCAAAAGAATATGACACTTTCATTGTGAACTATAATATGCAGCCTGAAAGATGGAGCATAGAAAGGCTTATTTCAATGTGAGCTCAAGAAGAGGAGAGGATAAAGTTCTCACAAGGTGAATCCACTCATTTTATGAAGGATAACAAAAGAAAGAACTTTAATGGCAAGAATTCTAAACCACAAAGGAAATCCAAGTGGGATAAGGCCTCTTCCTCAAATTCACAGGGAAAGAAACCCTAGGATTCTGAGAATCAGCAGAACAACTCCTATGATGGAGCCGAAAAAGATCAATGCAAGCACTACTTCAAAAAGGGCACTACAAGAGGGACTGTCTAGACTTCCTGAAATCTCTACTAAAGAGAGGTGATGAACTTATTACATTTGTAGATGAATCCCTGTATTTAAGTTATGCTAAATCCACTTGGTGGATTGATTCAGGAGCAACTACTCATGTTGCAAATTCTTTACAGTGGTTAAGTGGGACGAGAACCTTGCAAAAAGGAGAAAGAACGATTAAAGTTGCAAATGGAGTGCAAGCCAATGTTGAAGCCATTGGAGATTTATCTTTAGAATTGAATAATAGTTTTGTACTTAGTCTTAAAGAAGTACTTTATGTTTCCTCTTTGCACAGAAATTTGATAAGTGTTTCGAAACTTGATGATGATGGAATTGATTGTCATTTTGGTAATGGCAAATGTAAGATACTTGTTAATAATGAATGTGTTGGTCTTGCCTTCCGACAAGACAAGCTTTATTTATTATCTCTTGATGAGAATGCGAACAATGTATGCGATGAAAATATAAATGATTCCCCATCTGCGAATGTAACTAAGAAGCGAAAGCGAATTGATGATGCCTCTTCTAAATTATGGCACTGTCGCTTGGGCTATATTTCGAAGGGGAGAATAGAACGACTGATTAAAGAATCAATTCTTCCGCACTTAGAATTTTCAGATTTAGAACAATACGTTAATTGCATCAAAGGAAAGTATGTCAAGAAAATTAAAAAAAATGTCAAACGAAGCGCAGGAACTTTAGAAATAATCCACACTGATATATGTGGTCTATTTCCTGTAAAAAGCGTGGATGGTTATGATTCGTTTATAACATTCACAGACGACTACTCTCGTTATGGCTATATTTATCCAATTAAAGAAATATCAGAAGCATTGGATAAATTCAAAATATTTAAAGCTGAGGTTGAAAATCAGTACAATAAGAAAATAAAGATAGTGCGATTAGACCAAGGTGGAGAGTACTATGGGCGACATACCCCATATGGCCAAATTCCTAGACCATTTGTGAAGTTTCTACAGGAAAATGGCATAGTCGCTCAGTACTCCACACCAGGGGAGCCTCAGCAGAATGGAGTGGCTAAAAGACGTAACTGTACCTTAATGGATATGGTAAGAAGTATGATAAGTTACTCCACATTACCAATTAGTTTATAGATGGAGGCACTGAAAACCGCCATCCAGATACTTAATCGAGTACCAAGCAAATCGGTGCCTAAAACACCGTATGAATTATGGACAGGAAGGGAACCCTCACTTAACCACTTGCATGTGTGGGGCTGTCCGGCTGAGGCAAAAGTGTTTAACCCAAATATAGGAAAGTTAGACTCCAAGATAGTCAGCTGCCATTTTATTGGCTATCCAGAAAGATCAAAAGGATATCGCTTCTATTGTCCTGACAGACATACGAAGATTGTAGAAACAAGACACGCTGTGTTCTTGGAGGATAACATGATAAGGGGGAGCATGGTAGCACGAGAAATAAGCCTACAGGAGAAGCGGGTACATGTACCCACTCTGATGGTTGAAGAACCATTCTTTACGCTACCTGCTGCTGTTGCGCCGATAGTGCAGGACACTATGGTGCCAACGCCTGTTGCAAGTTCTCCCGTGGCGACGATGAATTAACATGAGGAACCTGTCCTTGAGGAACCTATAGAACCATCGCACATGAGGAAGAAAAACAACAGCCCAATGTGTAACAAGTGCCAGAGGCCCCGAGAATGTCTCAAAGAACAAGAAGGTCAGCTATTTCTAATGACTATGAAGTTTATGAAACAGAAGAATTTCAGATGGGTGATGATCCCACCTCATTTGAAGAAGTCATGAGAAGCGACCACCCATTAAAGTGGCTTAAGGCCATGGAAGATGAAATGAAATCAATGAGTACCAACAAACTTTGGGACTTAGAAATTATTCCTAAGGGAGCCAAAACAGTAGGTTGTAAATGGATCTACAAAACAAAATATGACTCCCAAGGGAATATAGAAAGATTTAAAGCGCGACTTGTGGCGAAAGGCTTTACGCAAAGAGAAGGGATTGATTACAATGAGACGTTTTCTCCAGTCTCATATAAAGATTTCTTCAAAATTATAATGGCACTTGTAGCTCACTATGATTTGGAGTTACATCAAATGGATGTAAGGACGGTGTTCCTTAACGGGAATTTGAAAGAAAATGTTTATATGGCACAACCGAAAGGTTTGTTATAAAAGAAAAGAAAAATATGGGATGCCGCCTAAAGAAATCAATCTACGGATTGAAGCAAGCCTCAAGACAGTGGTATTTGAAATTTGATAGAACGATAAATGGTTTTGGGTTTAAGGAAAATGTTGAGGACAATTGCGTTTACGCAAAATTCAAGAATGAAAAGTACATATTCCTGATTTTGTATGTGGATGATATCTTGTTTGCTAGTAGTGATATCAATCTACTAATGGAAACAAAGAAATTCTTGTCCTCAAACTTTGATATAAAAGATCTCGGTGAGGCCTCGTTCATTTTGGGAATAGAGATTCACCGAGACAGAAGAAATGGGGTTCTAGGATTATCGCAAAAGGCATACATAGAAAAGGTTCTGAAGAAATTTAGTATGCATGCGTGCAGTCCTTCACCTGCTCCTATTGTCAAGGGCGATAGATTTAGGGAATATCAGTGTCCAAAGAACGAATATGAGATTGATCGAATGAAAGCGGTAATGTATGCTTCAGTAGTTGGAAGTTTACAATATGCTCAAGTGTGTACACGCCCTGACTTAGCTTTTGTTACCGGGTTACTTGGCAGATATCAAAAGAATCCAGGAATAGAACATTGGAAAATTAGTGAAGAAAGTCCTGCGTTATTTGCAGGGTACGAAAGGACTCATGCTTACGTATAGAAGATCTGATTTTCTGCAGATAGAAGGGTATTCAGATTCTGATTATGCGGGAGAAGAAAGAAAATTCATGTTAGGATATATATTTACTCTCGCAGGAGGGGCTATATCGTGGAAAAGCTCCAAACAAACTGTAACTACATCCTCAACAATGTATGCCGAGTTTGTAGCATGCTATGAGGCAACGGGACAGGTGAATTGGCTAAAGAAATCCATACCTGGATTGAAAGTTATTGATAATATAAATGAACCGATGAGGTTGTATTGTGATAACAACCCAGTGGTGCAGTATGCTCACAACAATAGGTCAAGTGGTGCTGCCAAACACATTGACATAAAGTACTATGTTGTGAAAGATAAAGTTCAGGATCATATAATAAATCTTGAGCATATAAGTACAGAGAAAATGCTCGTGGATCCGCTCACATAGGGCTTACCGCCCAACGTGTTCAGAGAACACGTAGCCGACATGGGTTTAAGGGAAAGGCTATGATTCCCGAACATATGAAGGGCCCAGAAGAAAGTTTCATTCCAAAACAGAGAAGTGTGTTGTGGCTGTTATTCTAACGGCACTAATTGTTGTGACAATGAGATAGTTCAATGTACTAATCTGTAATGGAATAGGATAGAAGCAAGAAAGATATTAATGAAAGTTTTGAGTATGAAATTAAAGAACGAAGAAAATGATGAGAGATCAAGGGAGAGAATGTTAGGTTTTGATCTCCCACCATTTGGCCCAACGGCCTTTTGGGCCTTGTTCTCGCGCCCTGATCGGGGGCACCCAACCCTACATGGTTGGTGGGCCCCGTCACACTGCGCTATATATAGAGGTGGGGGCCGACCGGCTCTAGGTACGAGGTTCACCTCAGCTGCCACTTCCCCACCGACATTCCCCGATCCGATCTTTGAGGGGCGCAGCCAGTGACGGAAAGCCGCCACCGTCTTCACCGTCTCCACTGCGCCACCACTCCACTGCACCGCCACCTCCGTCTTCACCGACCGTCGCTGCCGGCACGCAGATGGCACCGCCGGCGAACGAGACAACCAACCCCACTACTGCGACTCTGGCTCTCGATGGTCTGCGGTTTCATACTCTCCTCTCTCTGTCTCTCTCTGTATCTCCGTAGTTCATGTATTAGGATTGGTGTATATATTGTGAATCATCGACTTGTACCTACTGTGATGTACCCGATCTAATAAACCTAAGAAGATAGAAAACTAACACCAGCATCCAATTCCAATGACCTGCGTTCCCGCACCACTAGAGATGGCAACGGGTACCCAAAACCCGAGTACCCGACGGGTATTACCCAATAAAGAGGCAGGTATGGGATGAATTTTCTACCCGTGGGTACGTTATTGGGCAAAATCCTATACCCAACGGGTATGGCGGGTACGGGTACGGGTGTATACTACCTATACCCGCAGGTAAGACATACCGTAAAAATAACTAGCCAACCTCAGTTATTTTAGCGCATATAAGTCATGAATTTGGCCCTATTGAGACATCCACTATATTTCTAGTATATTGCCTTTGTTGTAATGATGCTAATAATGTTTTTAGCATGTTTGTAATTTGTTGAAAGCTTAGAATGATTTATTTTTGCATGTGACTATTTGATATTTTTAGATAATTTTCGAGTATGCTATCGGGTACGGGTTACTCGTCGGGTGAGAATTACCCGACGGGTACGGGTATGGAACTATTTTTTTTACCCGTATTCGGGTACGGGTAACCCGACGGGTAAAATTTTACGGGTACGGATACGGATACCGGTGAATACTACCCGTCGGGGTAGGTACCCGTTGCCATTTTTACGCACCACTCGCAGCCGCGCTTTCTCCTCTCCCGGCCCATTCAAACCGGGCCGTCGTTTACTTTTATTTATTTTTTTTAGAATTGGTTTTAGCTGCGGTGCCTGCAGCCTGCAGGCTGCAGGGACGAAGACCACGGCAACTACTACTAGTCTACATCTACTACGTACTCCTGTCATTATTACTCCTGCTGTACACACTAGTGTGCATGCGCAGCCGTGCCAGCTGAAGCGTGGCATGAGTCGTCAAGGTAGGCAGCTGGAGGACTGGCTGATGGCTAGCTGCATGCCTATGGACTTGTTTAGATTCTAAAGTTTGTATTTCAAATTCACTATACAGAATTTCTATTTCCTATTACATTAAAATATCAGCATATATATGGAGTATTAAATATAGATGAAATAAAAAACTAATTGCACAGTTTTGTTGTACTTTGCGAGACGAACATTTTAAGCCTAATTAATCAATGTTTGAACAATTATTACCAAATAAAAACAAAATTGCTACAGTGTAACGAGACACTTACTATACAGATGTGGGCTCCAAACTTTGTGATCTAAACAAGGCCTATGATATATTTGATCATGCGTGTCCGTGCGAGGACTGAGGAAAGACACCATATAATTCAGCTCACGTGTTTAGTTTCTAAATTTGAAGTGCCAAAATTTACTATAGCGACACGGTAGCATTTCATTTGTATTTGGTAATAATTGTCCAACCGTTGACTAATTAGGTTCAAAACGTTCGTCTCGCAAAGTACAACCAAACTGTACAATTAGTTTTTGATTTTATCCACATTTAGTACTCCAGGTATATATCGCAAGTTTGAAGTGACAGAAAATCTTACTTTTCAATGGATCTAAACACAGTCAGCAGACACCGTTGGGTAGGAGCAGCATGCACGGATAGATGGCGTCTAGTATATCGACAAGACGTGGCAAGTGGTACGATCTCCGTCACGGCCGGGCCACGGTCCCCACCCGCAGGCTGCATGCATGCAGATGCAGCCCGCCGGTCGGAGGCAGTGGCAGGCGGGGCCGCCGGAGCAGGGATGGCCGGATGGCGGGACACGTCGCACAGCGATTAAACCACCTCCCAGTCCCGGTTGGCAGCAGCAGGTCGCCCCTCTAGCTAGCGCATGTACGGCCGACACCTAGTAGCGGCCCAGTCCGTGAGTTCGTTCACTGATGGAGGCTTTATTTGTAACGGTAAGTGCAGAGGCCAGGCCGGCCTGAATGAGGCCTTTTTTTTTTTAGTTCTTCTAAACTCTTGAATTTGGCAATATGTAAAAATAAGATTTCTCGTCACATCAAACTTGTGGTACATGCATAAAATACTAAATGTAGACGAAATCAAGAACTAACTACACAGTTTGGTTGTACTTTGCGATACGAACTTTTTGAGCCTAATTAATCAATGGTTAGACAATTATTATCAAATACAAATAAAATGCTACAATTCACTGCAGTTCCAAACAGTAAATTTGGGCAACTAAACATGGCGTGACGCAGACAATTGCACGGGTCCACGGCTAGCTGAAATGACATGGCCGGCGGCGATGGTACGTCCGAGCGCCATTGCAATTACAGCCAGGTACGTACGTTACGTAGCTGCTGCCCAGCCGTATGTACGTGGGGACAGAAAGAGGAGAAGCCAGGGGCCTGCGGTCAGCTTTCTCATACATGCATGAATGGTAGCACTTGAATACTTGATGAGCCTGGAAATATATGCAGGACATGGACATGCAAATTGGATACGGATGGATGCATTGGTCGATAGATGTGGCTGAATACTCTTCTGCACGTATACTACATCTACATCCCATCCGATTCAGGGCGAAATGCAAGCAAATGTAGGTGGGGTCCGTATACGGGGTGTCATGTTCCCGGCGAGTTATGAAGGTGATGTCGCGCAGGGGAAAGATCTCGCGGCCGGGGTTAAGGACCACGCCGCACCGGCACCGCCTCAAACGGGGCGATCCCAAAGATCACGCGATGTCAGGGCTCGTCCCCACACAGGAGGCACGTCCTTCTCCCTGTCCGGACCAACTGCCAAAAGCTGCTCCTTATTCGATCGTCGTCGTCTTCCAAATATGTATAGCAGCACTTACGTGCTCAGCACGCGCTATCTCCCACCGTCCAAACGTGCTTCAAGATTCGTGCTGTAGGACTCTCCTTCAAAGTGTTTTGCACTCTCTCCTGAAGCATATATCTCGATGCAAACTGGACGATGAGGATAGCATGTGCTGAACACATGCACACAGAAAAACTGCTTTCGTCGTCTTCGCCGAGCATCAGAGATGAGAGCACGTACGCGGTCCTACTCCTACCTAGCTAGTGAGAGGTCCTTGTTTGGTTTTGGTAATTGAGTGACAACCTTAGGTGGACTAATTGTGTTTATGTGAGATACACAGGGAATTAGTCCATAGATGATTGTGACATGAAGGAGCTCATTGCATATGAGACATGACATGGAGTCATGTGACCAAGGTGGCGAAGATCAAGATGAGGCTTGGCTTGATGGACCGGTTGCAAGTGTGAAGGGCAAGTCGGAGGCTTTGGAGCGATGGACCGCGAGGCGGTGAAGCTTGAGTAAGACTTGGCGCCGATGGACCGACGCAACGGTGAAGAGCAAGTGAGGTCAAGATCGATGGACCAAGGTCACATGATGATATGAAGTGGATCATATCATTCGTGATTGGTTGGTGCATGTGTTGCATCAACGTCGGAGGAGATGGAGTGGAATGCGCAAGGCAAAGGTATAACCTAGGGCATTTCCATTTCACCGGTCATAGGTGTGTAGAGAAGTTTATGACCGGGTTTAGGATAGATGGCCGTACTATCAAGAGGGGCAAACTTGTTTGCATATCGGTCATCTAGTGCCACTCGTGTGATCTAACTATGCATCGTTGCTAGGATCGAGTGGCGTGGCAAGTTGAGTGGTTAACTCCTTCGGTAAAATGTTTGTGAAAATGCTAACACACGTGCACAAGGAGGTGTTCACTTGTTGGTGTTGGCACATTTGCGAAGGCGTTGGAGTTTGAGCGGTAGAGAGGGTTTGGGTTCCTCTCTCCCTCCCGCCGAGCTTTGCGAGCGCGGGATTCAGGCGTTTTTGAGAAATTGAAAAGTCTATTTTCCACTACGCCGGAAGTCGGAAAAAGAAACGGAAGCGAACAGGGGTCACAGTGGTGACCGGACGCTGCACCGGACGCGGTCACGGTGTGACCGGACGCGTCCGGTCAGTGTCCAGTATCTGCGCGTTTTTCAGTTGTTTGATCGGACGCGAGGCGCGTCCGGTCACAGGCGACCGGACGCGTCCGGTCGTCCAGGGAGCTTACTGGACTCCGACCGGACGCGGGCACTGTGGCGTCCGGTCAGTTCTTCAGCGCGTCCGGTCGCTGGTTCGTTGTGCGCGGCTCAGGGTTGACCAGCGCGTCCGGTCAGTTATGGGACCGGTGCGTCCGGTCGTGACCGGTGCGTCCGGTCGTTGCGTCGCAGGCGCGTGGGTCAGTGCGATCGGCGCGTCCGGTCGTTCATAGCGGCGCGTCCGGTCGTTTGACGGGCGCGTCCGGTCGTTGCCTGGGGCGCGTCCGGTCATTGTTTTGACCGTTGGGGTCAGTGACCGTTGGAGGATCTAACGGTCGCATTTGAAATTTGAGGGACACGTGGACGTCGCAGGGCGACCGAACGCGGTTGAGCGCGTCCGGTCAGTTACGACCGGCGCGTCCGGTCGTCCCGAGTTTTGCCCAGTGAAGGGGTAACGGCTCTATTTGACCGTGGGGTTATAAATAGATGCCTTGGCCGGCTGTGGCCAGAAGTTGAGCACACTTTAGCCTTAGTGGCTTATGTGGTAGTGCTTGGGAGCCCACTAACTCACTCATGCTTGATAGTATTCATCGGATCGAGTGAGAGAGCGATTCTAGTGCGTTGCTTTGAGAGATTGCATCGTGTGGCACTAGGTGATCGTGTTGTAAGCCGGTGGTGCTTGTTACTCTTGGAGGTTGCCACCTCCTAGACGGCTTGGTGGCTTGTGGCTCCGTCGAAGCTCGCAAGAAGATTGTGCGAGGCTCCGGAGAAGCTTTGCGAGGGGGATTGTGCTCACCCCGCGGGGATCGCGAAGAGCAACTCTAGTTGAGCGTGTCATTGAGCTACCACACTTTATGGTAGGTTCTTGCGGTGCCTTTTGAGAGGCTCGGTGTGTGACCGATTAGCCGCCGAACCACGAAGTGTTGGTCGACACAACGGGGACGTAGCTTGGTGGCAACCAAGTGAACCTCGGGAGAAAATCACCGTGTCAACATTGTCTACTCTTCTCGGTGGTTTGCTTTCGTACAACACAAGCTTGTATTTACTTTCATATATACTCGTGCTTGTGTAGTTGCTCTTGTTCTAGTTGTGCTTGTGTAGCTTGCTAGTTGTCTTCTTGCTTGTGTAGCTAGAAGCTTCCCTTTGCGTGACTAATTTGGTTTGTGTAACCTTGTTAGTCACATTGCTTAGTTTGTGTAGCTAAGTGTTTTGCGCTCTCTAATTTGGCATTAGTTGCCTTGTTATTGAGCTTTGCTAGCAAGCTTAAGCTTTGTGCTTTTGCTTCACTAGTTGTGTAGGAGCTCCCTCGTTTGGCAAAGTACTAGTGCATAGGTTTGTGTGACCTTGCTCTAGAATTGATTAGGTGAGCTCTTGGTAAGCTTAGCACCTTAGTTGCTTAATTAGGATCTTTGCAAGGTGCTAGAGAACTTAGATAGAGGGGTGTAGTCTTGGCTAGACCGATAAGTTTAAATTCCGCATTTATTTTGGTTAGCCTACGCGTTTAAGTTTTAGAAAGGACTATTCACCCCCCCTCTAGTCCGCTATCTCGACCCTTCAATTGGTATCGGAGCCCGGTCTCTTATTTGTGGTCTTCACCGACCCGAGAGGATGGCGGAATATGGACTAGATGTTGATTGTCCTCACATGTTTGATGGCACACACTTTGCACGGTGGAAAAATTGGATGATATGCAATTTTAAGTTTATTTGCCCTCAAATGTGGTGGATGGTAGATGTAGGCTTTTCTCATGTGTTGGATGAAGATGATCTAACTCAAGCACAAGAGAAATGCCTAGATCTTGACATCCAAGCTACTAACATCATGTATAGATCTTTGGATGATAGCATCTTTGGTAAGATCATGGACCTCAAATCCGCTCATGAGATATGGGCCTATCTCAATGAAAAGTATGGAGCTATCACCAATGATGACGATGATGTCAAGTCCAAGGAGGTTGCACATGATGATGTTGAGCATGACCACAACATGATGGTTGTGGTGGATTGCTCCACCTCATGGTCAAGTGATGATGATGATCGATCTACCACAAGTTCACTTGACAAGAATGGTGATGATGCATCAAGTGTTGCAAGTAATGTTTCTACCCCAAGCACACTTGATGGTGACAATGTTGGTTCATGCTCGGGCCTTGATGATGCTACTACAAGACCATCCACTACATCACATTGCTTCATGTCACTAGGTGACACAAATGTATCAAATGATAATGTGATTGATCATGTTGATTCATATGATGAGCTTGTTAGTAGACTTGCTAGCATGAACACGTCTTTAGAAAATGAGAAAGCTAAAACAATGAAATTAGAAAATGAAAACTCTTTTCTAAAGAACTCATATGAAGAACATAAGAGCTTACTTGATGATCTTAAATCTTCATATGAGAAGCTAATGTTGACTCATGAGAAAGTACTTGCATCTCATGAGGAATTGTTAGAAAAACATGCTTCTCTCATTAAGATGTTTTTAAAGAAAATTAAAAATAATGAGAGCTCATCACATGGATCAAATGATCAATTGCAAAATGTGACTAACCCATGTGATGTAGGGAGAAAGCATGTATCCACCTCTTATGATGACTTATTAGATATGCCATGTTCTTCACATATATATGCTTGTTCTACTTCTATGTCTTGTGAGACTAACATTTTGAAGGAGAACAATGAGCTCAAAAGTGAAGTGAAGAAATTGAGCAACAAGTTAGAGAGGTGCTACAACTCAAAAGTCACCTTTGAGCACATGATAAAGACTCAAAGAAGCTATGGTGACAAGAGTGGCATTGGCTTCAACAAGAACAAGGGCAAGAAAATGAAGAAGCAAGAACAAAAGAAGCTATCTCATTTCGTGTGCTTTAAATGCCATGAGATGGGTCACCTTGCCAAGTCTTGCCCAACCAAGAAGCCAAAGATGAGGCCACAAGATGAAAAGAAGATACCCCAAGCTCAAGTCAAGATCAATGATGAAGATGTTGGTGACTTGATGATCATGAAGAAGAAAACAAGAAGGGGTGGAAGAGGAAGGCATCCAATGCAAATCCAAGATGCCAAGATGATGAGCAAGATTGAAGATAAGAAGAGAGATTTGGCTCACATCAAGTGCTTCAAGTGTGAAGATATGGGACACTTTGCCTCGGGGTGTCCTACCAAGCTTGAGAAGAATGCTCAAGCAACTCATGAGAGGCAAGGCAATGAAGAGCATCACATGAGCAAGCAAGAAAAGGCTCAACCAAAGAGAAGATGCTATTCATACCGGGAAAGGGGACACATGGCTCATTCATGTCCCCTAGGTAATAATTCTAAGCCTAGTTCAATTAATGATACTAACAAGCTTAGAAAGGATGGCAATGGTACCTCATTGGTTAGAATTGCAAAACATCCCGCTACCCATACTAAGGCTTTGCCTAAGTATGTTGCTCCTAACTTGAGAGGACCCAAACTTGTTTGGGTACCATCAAAAAGTGGATGATTGTTTGTAGGTACCATCGGCATTGGAGGCTTGATTCATTTGGATTCATATTGGTCATCATATGTTGAATCAAGTTTTAAAGCTTAGTGCATATCCAATCCCAATGCTAAGTCAAAATAAGTGAAGTCCAAGTGCTACAACATACAAGTGCAATGTTAAAGATTGTGGTGATTTATTGGATATATTTGATGGCTTGCAAATATTCAAGCTGTAAGCTTGCTATTGGATGATCATGAGCTAACCAAGGTATATCTCTTGTTGATCATTTCACTTGGGTGCATATGAGTTGATTGAATTGGATATATATGCAATGTTGCTTGCTATGAGATGATTGAATGGATTAAATGTCTAGCAATCAAATTTGGATTGATTTGTGTTGGATAAATTCATGAGATGACATTTAGTAAGTGGATTGAATGGATATATGTCTTATGAAAGTGTTCAAACAAGTTAGTTTCAAGTTTGATTCATATTTGATGAAGTATTGCTCAATGTATTGAAATCTGTCCAAAGTTGAAAATCTGAGCTAGGTGAGATCAAGTCTGAGTTTGAGTGACTAAATCATATTGGATTGGCTTGAAATTTGGCATACATGCTCTAGACTTCTGTTATAAGATGCTGTACAAATTTCATGAGAATTGGATGAGAGATGCTTCGGCTTTGGAGTACATCTTGTCAGCTATAGTGCAGCAGTTTTCAGCATGTAGCAGTGGTGGAAGATTTGAAATCTGGTAGCAATCTATATGTCAAATGAATCTCAAATTTTTACAGCTGCTAGATGACTTAGTGAATCACATCTCCACCAAATTTTATGGCATTTGGATCTGTACATTAGGAGATATGAATTATTCTTTGAAGGGTACAGAATCTGCCAGAAAAGTGACAATTATTGGATTGATCTAGAGTCACTTTAAGTGAAAGGTCCTCAAGTTGGAAACATATTTATAAGTGTCTGAGGCACCTAAGTTTGGTTTTGAATTGATCTAGAAGCATGACAAGAAATGAGTACAAGGGCATTGATTGTGGAATGTACTTAGTGTACAAATTTGGTACTCAAATTTGAAAATGAAGATCAAACTCAAGATTATCAAGTGAATGACCCATGCTATGACATAGGGGGAGGAGCCCCACCTAATGGTATCAAGGTCAAAGATCCTAAGTGGTATCTTAAGAGCAACATACAAGTAATGTCATTCCAACATGTGCGGTGATGTCCATCAACAACGCAATATTTAAGTCTCAACCATCTACCCCAATGCAAGCCTTTGTATCAATGAGAAATACACCCTTTATGGAAATTGATGACAAAGGGGGAGAAGTTGGAATAAAGATATGTCAATGCACCAAGAGAGAGGTTTGGGGACATCATGAGAAGATGGGGTTTGGACATGGAAATGGACAAAGAGGGAGCAACAATGAAGAAAAGAGAAGGATCAAAATTCAAGCACACAAGTAGGGGGAGCAAGCTCATGAACTTTGATTGATAACATTTGATATGTGCATATTCATGTGCTTGCTAGCATTGCATAAGTTTTTATATTTAACATGCATGCTTGTGTGGTGTATGCTAGTTATAGAACTTGAATGATGATTTGATAAACTAGCATGCATAGGATGTTAGCTAGACTTATGATTATCATGCAAAAACTAGAACCTTGCTTATAATGTTGATCTCACGGGGTTTCTAGTATTTTTGATGTCTAGCTACTCATGATGCTAAGGATGATGGCAAACTTGTGATTTTCAAATGATATCGAGCTATCAAATGGTATCGAACTACAAAGGTTTATTCTATACACCTTAGCATCACTTAGTAGTGCTAACCCTCCCATAAATTTCATATTTATGCATATGTGCAAGCTTGAAACCAAACCATTTGAGCACATATGTAGGGAGAGTTATCACTACCAAGTTGGATTTTATGATGCTTATCCAAATTCTAACATAGAGCTTAAATGTTGGATAAGTGGCATAAAGTCCAAAAGAACTTAATTTCCATATCTTTGTAGAGTTGTCATCAATTACCAAAAAGGGGGAGATTGAGAGGTCCTTGTTTGGTTTTGGTAATTGAGTGACAACCTTAGGTGGACTAATTGTGTTTATGTGAGATACACAGGGAATTAGTCCATAGATGATTGTGACATGAAGGAGCTCATTGCATATGAGACATGACATGGAGTCATGTGACCAAGGTGGCGAAGATCAAGATGAGGCTTGGCTTGATGGACCGGTTGCAAGTGTGAAGGGCAAGTCGGAGGCTTTGGAGCGATGGACCGCGAGGCGGTGAAGCTTGAGTAAGACTTGGCGCCGATGGACCGACGCAACGGTGAAGAGCAAGTGAGGTCAAGATCGATGGACCAAGGTCACATGATGATATGAAGTGGATCATATCATTCGTGATTGGTTGGTGCATGTGTTGCATCAACGTCGGAGGAGATGGAGTGGAATGCGCAAGGCAAAGGTATAACCTAGGGCATTTCCATTTCACCGGTCATAGGTGTGTAGAGAAGTTTATGACCGGGTTTAGGATAGATGGCCGTACTATCAAGAGGGGCAAACTTGTTTGCATATCGGTCATCTAGTGCCACTCGTGTGATCTAACTATGCATCGTTGCTAGGATCGAGTGGCGTGGCAAGTTGAGTGGTTAACTCCTTCGGTAAAATGTTTGTGAAAATGCTAACACACGTGCACAAGGAGGTGTTCACTTGTTGGTGTTGGCACATTTGCGAAGGCGTTGGAGTTTGAGCGGTAGAGAGGGTTTGGGTTCCTCTCTCCCTCCCGCCGAGCTTTGCGAGCGCGGGATTCAGGCGTTTTTGAGAAATTGAAAAGTCTATTTTCCACTACGCCGGAAGTCGGAAAAAGAAACGGAAGCGAACAGGGGTCACAGTGGTGACCGGACGCTGCACCGGACGCGGTCACGGTGTGACCGGACGCGTCCGGTCAGTGTCCAGTATCTGCGCGTTTTTCAGTTGTTTGATCGGACGCGAGGCGCGTCCGGTCACAGGCGACCGGACGCGTCCGGTCGTCCAGGGAGCTTACTGGACTCCGACCGGACGCGGGCACTGTGGCGTCCGGTCAGTTCTTCAGCGCGTCCGGTCGCTGGTTCGTTGTGCGCGGCTCAGGGTTGACCAGCGCGTCCGGTCAGTTATGGGACCGGTGCGTCCGGTCGTGACCGGTGCGTCCGGTCGTTGCGTCGCAGGCGCGTGGGTCAGTGCGATCGGCGCGTCCGGTCGTTCATAGCGGCGCGTCCGGTCGTTTGACGGGCGCGTCCGGTCGTTGCCTGGGGCGCGTCCGGTCATTGTTTTGACCGTTGGGGTCAGTGACCGTTGGAGGATCTAACGGTCGCATTTGAAATTTGAGGGACACGTGGACGTCGCAGGGCGACCGAACGCGGTTGAGCGCGTCCGGTCAGTTACGACCGGCGCGTCCGGTCGTCCCGAGTTTTGCCCAGTGAAGGGGTAACGGCTCTATTTGACCGTGGGGTTATAAATAGATGCCTTGGCCGGCTGTGGCCAGAAGTTGAGCACACTTTAGCCTTAGTGGCTTATGTGGTAGTGCTTGGGAGCCCACTAACTCACTCATGCTTGATAGTATTCATCGGATCGAGTGAGAGAGCGATTCTAGTGCGTTGCTTTGAGAGATTGCATCGTGTGGCACTAGGTGATCGTGTTGTAAGCCGGTGGTGCTTGTTACTCTTGGAGGTTGCCACCTCCTAGACGGCTTGGTGGCTTGTGGCTCCGTCGAAGCTCGCAAGAAGATTGTGCGAGGCTCCGGAGAAGCTTTGCGAGGGGGATTGTGCTCACCCCGCGGGGATCGCGAAGAGCAACTCTAGTTGAGCGTGTCATTGAGCTACCACACTTTATGGTAGGTTCTTGCGGTGCCTTTTGAGAGGCTCGGTGTGTGACCGATTAGCCGCCGAACCACGAAGTGTTGGTCGACACAACGGGGACGTAGCTTGGTGGCAACCAAGTGAACCTCGGGAGAAAATCACCGTGTCAACATTGTCTACTCTTCTCGGTGGTTTGCTTTCGTACAACACAAGCTTGTATTTACTTTCATATATACTCGTGCTTGTGTAGTTGCTCTTGTTCTAGTTGTGCTTGTGTAGCTTGCTAGTTGTCTTCTTGCTTGTGTAGCTAGAAGCTTCCCTTTGCGTGACTAATTTGGTTTGTGTAACCTTGTTAGTCACATTGCTTAGTTTGTGTAGCTAAGTGTTTTGCGCTCTCTAATTTGGCATTAGTTGCCTTGTTATTGAGCTTTGCTAGCAAGCTTAAGCTTTGTGCTTTTGCTTCACTAGTTGTGTAGGAGCTCCCTCGTTTGGCAAAGTACTAGTGCATAGGTTTGTGTGACCTTGCTCTAGAATTGATTAGGTGAGCTCTTGGTAAGCTTAGCACCTTAGTTGCTTAATTAGGATCTTTGCAAGGTGCTAGAGAACTTAGATAGAGGGGTGTAGTCTTGGCTAGACCGATAAGTTTAAATTCCGCATTTATTTTGGTTAGCCTACGCGTTTAAGTTTTAGAAAGGACTATTCACCCCCCTCTAGTCCGCCATCTCGACCCTTCAGCTAGCCGATGACCTTTATGTGGATTGTGGACACCACCACTGCTCTGCTGCCTTCTCCGTCCGTTGATCCCCAGCTACTAGTCTGGTCCTTATTTGCATGCGCGGCACCAAAGTCAACAATTGCCGTCAATTCATTGCCAAAGGCTAGTACATTTCTTTCGCAAAAAAAAAGGCTAGTACATTTGATCACCCGCACTGATTTTTGTTCTTGGAGGGAAATTTATTTGTTTATTTTGGACGTAGAACTGGCATTGGAGGAAAATATATATGGGGAAAAAAAGTCTGATTCAATTCTTTACAGAAGAACTGTGATTCAGGGGTACGGTTTACTTACCCACATATAGACATCTACCTTACTTTCATTCTACTACTCCTGCCTCTTAGTTGTACTAGTTTCCATTGGTTTTCATCATATTTCCCTTTATTTATGGTTTGACAAGTGTAACTTGGAGGTGCTTCGCTGCAGCAATAGTACCCTTTTAATGTGACGCCGCATCGATCAACTAATTAAAGCCCTTAATCATCTGTCTCATTGTCACCGGCATCACCTAAACACCAAATCACGGCGCTACGAGCAACATACAGAACATGAAACTAAGCTTACGTTGTATTTAGGGCTTCAGTAACACATTGTGTTATGACTTATGAGGACAAAGGATCTAGGCTTTTAGTTAGCCCATATTGTATCAGCTTGGATCAAATAGAGATTGTGGAAGTTGACTTTTGAATCATTAACAGACCAAGACAAATAATAAATTTTACAGTATACAAGACAAACATAACAATCCCGAAACCTAGGCCTCGTATAATTAATTCAATGATCCAAACAACATCCTAACTTTTATAATTCATAATTGGGTCTGTTGGTTCCGCATTGTGATGACCTGCATAATTGTCTAGTGTCAGATATCCAATCCAACGTAGCCTTATTTTACTGAGACTACTGGAAACTGCGAGTTTCCCTAGAGTTTGAATTCCTAGGGAAAAGGCCAAATACCGTAGGGAACATGGTTCCCTAGAGTATTTCGTAGGGAACATTTCCTAGGGGACACTTCGACGGGAAACAGAAGAGTGCCCTACGGTTTGCTGTAGAAACCGTAGGGGATTCTGATTTCCCTAGGAAAATGGCTCCCTAGGGAACCTGCTGACCATGCTAGAGCAGTCCACCGTGTAAAGTTATTGTCCCTAGGATTTTGGGATTCCTAGGGAACTAATCCAACATGGAAAGTTCCAGTCCCTAGGAAATTGATCTCTAGGGAAATATTTTTGGCATGACATCAGATTCAATTCAAATACAAATTTCAAATCTGATGACACCATTCCAGCAGCAATAATTTAATGCATTCAAATTTGAATTCAAATACAAATTTCAAATCCGACCACGGTGACACCATTCCAGCAGCAATAATTTAGTGCATTCAAATTCATACTGTGCATTATCACATTACAATTTGAATAACAACTGCAAAGTCCAGCTAATAGTTAAACAATAACTCAAAAGGCATTGTCCTATCCATGTTTGTTTTGGCATCAGAAGATAGGTGCCATGTTTTGGCCAAAAAACATAAGTGCATGTTTTGGCAACAAAAGATGTTAGAAAAATGGAAATTCATCAACCGGAGGAGAGTAGTTGCCACCACCACTTGTAGTTGCTGCATTTTCATGGCCACGGAATCTTCCACAAGCAATCCTGCTCAGTGTTTCTTCAGGAGTTTCTATTCCAACAGAAGACCCACCCGTACAAGCCTATTCAATTGAACAAATGGAATTTCAATTAAATAAGAGAAAATTCACAGGAAATGCCATGCAAAAAATAAGTTCAAGGACATAGCATTTGAAAATAGGTTTCACTAGACTAGCTGAGATGTGTTCAACAATTAACATTAACAAAATATAGAAGGCAGTAGACAATGTAATGGAAATTGAAAGGCAGAATGCATTCTTGTGTCGTGGAGATATAGATGCTATGGCAGACATGTATTTTGCTAGAAGCTATGATGTAGAGCAATATCTATCTGTCAACATGGTATGAACATCAATCATACACAGACAACGAACAGAAATAGTAATAATTAAACTTACATTATCAAGAGATGGATTTAAAGATGGTATATCGGCTCACACAGGCGGCATTGGCGGTGGAGGCATGGGAGCAGGAACAGATGAGGCAGGCATACCATTTAGCTCAGCAACTCTCTACAGTTCAATAATCAAATGTTTATGTATAGTGATTAACAAGTAACTCAAGTGGCAATAAGATGGGTAGAAAAGGATGCATGTGAGACGTCACCTCCATAAATTTTTGCATGTTCTCAGTGTAAGCATGTACATTTCTACTCCACTCCGTCATATTTTGGGCATATTCCTTGGCGACACGACAATCAAGAGCTTCCCTCCTTAATCGCTCATCTTCCTCTTGGCGTTGGCGCCTAGCAGCCATTGCAGATTCACGACTTCTCCTTAAGTCAGGGAGGACTTCTTTGTCATTGACCATCCCATTAAATGTAGTCCATTTTCCATGTGGGCGGCCACAAAGAGCATTCATAAAGAGCTCTAGCATCAACCGGAGAGTGCAACCAATCAAAATCTGGTCCATTTAGTTCAATGGCCTTAGCTTTGTATTTCTCCTGCCACATAAATACAATAGAGATTAGCAATTCATATGTACACAAGCCTGCTAAAATCTAGCTAAATTCATATGAACAGGTAGCAATTCATATGTATAGAAGCAATTCATATGTACTGAAACCATACTATTAAAATCCAGCTAAAATTGGTTAAAATTTCTTGCTGTACAGAATCTATGTACTACCTATGTGTTGCCTCTGTCCTTAACCAGGAACTAGGTGAGCAGCAAGCTCACCTTCCCTCTTCCTCTCCCCTGACCCAAGGTAGAAGATGAGCTTGAGCTCAGCACACACTACACACAAGTTGCAAAACAGTTGTAACTCTTTCCAACCAGTTGGAACTAAACCAGACCAACTAGAACAGGCTGTGGCTGGTTGCAACCAGCAGCTATGGACTCGAACCTGGGACTGAAATGTGATATGGCTGAACTGGGCTGCCTTCTTCTATTTGCCTTGGCATAGAATATATACAAGAGCCAGTACCCAACTAGTACCAACCAACTACTCCTACAGTTCAAGACTTTACTCAGCCATGTTCCAGACTACAAGCAATGGCTGGAGTAAGTCAACAGCTATGGCCTATTGCTCTACTAATACAACAGCTAGGAGTATACAGCAAAGTTGACTACTTTTTCAACTCGTAGACTGTAGAGAGTAAAGAGGGAGCAGCAGATTATGTTTAACACTTCTCTACCACTAACAAGACGAAACAAGAATCGTTCACATTTTCTATTTGGCCACTTGCTTGCTGCGACAGATACCCGCTCGGCTGCTCCCGCTCCTAGCTGCCCGCTCTCAGGTGCCAACGTGTGGCCGGTCGGTAGGCAGCCAGCAGAGTTAAAATGATTGCCAGCAACAAACTATGACTTGGTTGTTGCAAAAAAACTCTTACATGCTTATGTCTGCTGGTTACTCAGTCGTCCAGTGGTGCACAAGTGTTGCTTTGGGCAACGAAAATTGTGAGTGAAAAATGGTTTGGTTTCATCAGGTCAATTCTTACTCTTATTATCACTATAGATTTTGCTAGATTCACCAAATAGGCTCATGATGCTTAAAGGCAGTGAAGTAAGGTGATGCCAAGAGACATAAAAGTATTGACAATGAGGCAGTAAATATTGCATATCATATTATATAACTTTATCCCCGTAGCAATGCACGGGCATGTGCTAGTCTACTAGGAAGTAGGAACAAGCAGCTATGAAGAAAATCTTTCATCAGAGAAAACTTTCCTACTGCTACTACTGTGGGTGAGCACTACAGCTTGCTTTGGTCCTGGCCATAAGCTGCTGCCAGCATTCAGCATTAAGAGTATAATGTAGTGTTCTATATGAGCTAGTAGCTGTCAACTGCTTACCAAGCATGTAGTTGCCTCTTCTGTGTTGAGTGAAGTAATATCTTTAGGATTTGAACCTCTATGAGTATGGACCCATGCCTCTATCTCACATACTTGTCTTCCTAATTTCTTTGACTACAATAATAACACAAATCTGAAATTTATTGTTACTGCAAAAAAGTAAACAACAAAATTTTAGTAATTGGACACAAACCAATTTCTCCCTTATTGTTGCAATAGAGTTGGACCCTCCTTTGTGTGGTTTAAACTTACGGCTGTAGCAATTGGCACGATTTATCTCTGATCTTTCCTTGAATTTTGGACTGCTCCACTCCATGGCCAGAACATCCCAACAAGCTTCTTTGCACCAAGTTGGGCATCGTGCAGCATACTCCTCCCGCGTCAAATAGAAATGTCCAGCAATCTTGTCACAAATAGTTCTTTTCTCCACTTCGCGAAAATGTTCTATTGTTGCAGTGATTCTTGCATAATATAAGATGCTCCCTAAGAGGATTGAGCAGCAAGCTCCAACATGTTCTCTTGATTCTACTTCTTTGGCTGGATTAAATCTAAATCTTTGCTACAAAATTAGTAATTATAAGCACAAAATAAACATACAATTAGTAAGGAACAACAGTGATACATTTGTACAAAACTTACCCAAAAGCCGTTAGAAACAACATCAGCAGCTGTTGTTGCTTCATAATGTTTCCATGTTGATGCAACCACAGTCTTGCCTTTGTACTCAACCAAACCAGGATGATAGTTCTTTAGTAGACAAGTCAACACACTTGCTGGAGTCCTTCCCTCCACTCTAGTCCAGTGCCTTTATATATTAGCAAACAATTCAATTAACAACACGTCGTATGAGTGCACATTTGTATGAAAATCACAATGTAAATTTGCTAAACCCACGATTTTCCTTGTGGCTCAATCAATGGGCGATCTTGCTCATTGGGGATAGTTGGGGGAAGATCTGCATAGCCTCGCAAGTGTCCTAGACTTTGCTCACTTGCTGCAGAAGGTTCAGTAGGTTCATTATGACTTGAAGCTGTGTTCTCTCTAGCAACAGAACCGGTGGTAGACCGACTACGTGTCCCACGATGTGAGATTGTCATCACTGCAAAAATGAAACATATGTTACAAAGAGCAGTACGGAAATGCTAATGAAACATATATAAAATAAAGAAGAATAATGTGAAATCACTAAAATATACAAAGAGCACTACCTAATCATTACTCCCCCCTAAAAGTCATCAGGATCAGGGTATTCCGCTTGTGTGAAATCAACAAAATATTCTGGATTACATCCTACTTGCTCTTCAATTGGAGGTTCATTCTCCCCAGTCACACCATTTCGTTGTTTGACCAGCATAGAAATTTCGTTTGGATCATTAATCTCATCAAAGACATCACTTATTGTGATATTGTCTAAACCTATTCCAATGTCTATGACAAATTCTCCCTCTAGACCATCTTCCTGGAAGGTATCTATACATGGTGGGTCTTCATCATTGTACTCCTCCATTGAAGGAATGGACAGCTTCGCAACCGGGCTGACCTTGTATGCAACCCACCACCCATTGAGGTTCGGATCAGATTTACATGGATATGGAAGATAATAAACCTGCTTCACTTGGCTTGCAAGAACAAAAGGCTCATTTGCTGGATTACATGATTCATGGGCAACTTCTACTAGTCCAAGTCTATCCAAGTGCCTCACTCCATTAGTTGGGTGGAACCAATGACACTCAAATAAAACAAGGTTGAAATCACTACCACCGTCAAACTTTAACTCGATAATGTCTTTGATAATACCGTAATACTCAAGCTCCTTGTTGCTTCCATCATCATCACCAACAGCAAGCACCCCCGTGTTGGTGGTAGTTAGGTTCCCTCTAGATTTTTCATACTTTTCAGATCTAAATCTATACCCATTAACTTCATAAATATATATGACTTGACTTTGAGGCCACATCCACGTGATAAACGACGCAATTCACTAGGTATGCTTGAATCCATATCACACTGCAATGTTACAATTAAAAATTAAAGTGTATCCAAATTTTACATGACTGTATAAAACTACACAAGAATTGGTCAATTAGCTAGTACCATGTTTCTAAACCATTGAAGCAAATTTGGTTTGCCATGGCCAGCCCCATTAATCCTTAAATTGTCTAATTGTCTCTGGCTTGGTGGTCTTGCCTGGCTCCATTGTTCTCGTTCAAATTTTCTATGGGACACAAAAGCATGAATTATTGTAATGATAGATGTTATTAGCTGGTAGCTGGTTTATTAAATTGGTGTACTCACTGAACATATTCATCCATTTCAGTCAAGTTTGTGAAGATATAAATCATTGCTGCCTTATACTCTTCAATAGTTAGAAACCTTGTTGTTCCTCTACCACTCTTCCATCCACGCACTTGGAACAAACTAAGAGTAGAATCAGATGGATCAGCATTATGAGCATAACGTTGTGTCCGATTTCGGGAGCTAGATATGAGATCAGGTAAGTATAATGATGTTAAGTTAGTGATCTCCTCAACAAGGCATCCTTCCACTATTGATGCTTCAACATGAGCCTTGTTACGAACTTTTGCCCTCACCTTTTTTAACAACCTACAGGAGTTTTTAGTTACTATTAGTTCTTTGAATATAATAGCAAAATGGTAAAGAACAGAAGTCCTAAATGTATACCTCTCAACTCCATACATCCATGTGTACTTTACAGGCCCCCCAACCCTAACTTGATATGGGAGGTGCACCATTATATGCTCCATTGAATTGAAGAAACCTGGTGGAAAGATTTTCTCCATTTTACAAAGTAAAATAGGTATATTTGTTTCAAGTTGACGTATCTGGGCATGATCAACCTCCTTTGCACAAAGCACTCTAAAAAAGTAACTCACTTCAGCAAGCACCTCCCATATCTCATTCTTGACATAACCTCGCATCATCACAGGTAGCAAACGCTCAATGAAGATATGGAAGTCATGACTTTTGAGGCCATTTATCTTTAGAGTGTCCATGTTGACCCCTCGCCTTAGGTTTGATGCATAACCATCAGGGAATTTGATGTCCTTAAACCACTGCATAACATCCTTCTTCTGGGGTCTCTTTAGGGAAAAGGGTGCTCTAGGCCTATCCCACAGGCCATTTGGCTTCTCAACAAGGTTGAGATGTCTCCTATTGCACATCAAGGCTTGGTAAAGTCTAGCCTTGTTATTATCCTTGGTCTTGTCAGCAATGTCAAGACATGTAGCAAAAATAGCTTCTGCTACATTTTTTCAGTATGCATAGCATCAATGTGATGCGGACGCACAAGTAGAGGGAAATATGGCAATTCCCACAGAAATGGGATGTGAGTCCAATTGTGGACAGTACCATAACCTTCAAAAGATTTCTCTTTGACTTCATTCATGTAAGCTAGCACCTCTTCCCCTGTTAACCAATGTGGAGGTGTGTCATACACTACTACGCCCTTTCTAAATGCATTCTTCTGGTCCCTAAAACTATGATCAGCTGGCAGGAACCTTCTATGGCAATCAAACCAACTGTACTTGTGCCCATTTGGTAGCCAAGTGCTGTCCACATCTGCCATACAATCAAAACAGGCCAAGCCACCATGTGTTGACCATCCAGAGAACATACCCAATCCAGGATAGTCATGGATGGAAGTATGATATGCAACCCTCATTTAAAAATTTTGCTTTGAAAAGCTATCATAGGTGAGAACTCCTGCCCAAGCTTCCTTGATCTCATCAACAAGTGGTCGCATGAAGACATTCATATTCTTGCCAGGATGCTCCGGTCCAGGAATCACTAAACTAAGAAATATATTTTCCTCCTTCATACAAAGAGCTGGAGGTAAGTTAAGAGGAATTGAAAAAACTGGCCAGCAAGAATATTGAGCTTTTCCAAAGCCAAATGGGTTGAAGCCATCTGTCGCCATAGCAATCCGAACATTCCTCGGGTCCATTGCAAACTCTGGGCAAGACATATTGAAATGTGTCCATGCCTCAGCATCAGAAGGATGCACCATAACATTTGGGTTGGCACGTCTACCCTCCTTGTGCCACCGCATGTGCTTTGCAGTGTTTGGCTCCGTGAACAAACACTGCAACCTTGGTATGAGTGGGAGATAGCGTAGAACTTTACATGGTATTGGTTTTCGTTTATGCCCTTGGTGTGCTGGTTCAGTAACTACATATCTACTCTCCCCACAAAAATCACACTTATCCTTGTTCTCATCTTGTTTGTAGTATATCATGCAATTGTTTGTACAAGCTCTATCTTGATGTAAGGCATTTTTAGACCACGAAGAAGACACTGGCACTCGTACAAAGATTTTGGCATCTTATGGTTCTGGGGCAGTACATCACCAAACAAATCCAATAATTTATTAATGCATTCTATAGGGAGATTGAATTGTGACTTAACTGCCATCAAGCGTGCTACATCAGTTAGCAGTGCAACACTAGTGTAGCTATGGAGCGGCTCTTTTGAAGCTGCTAACAAAGCATAGAATTGCTTAGCATCTGCTGTTGGTTCATCCTCTACACTATATGTATGCATTGCATCACCAAAATCAGCTAACATTTGATCTAGACCATCGGCAGTATCGTACACATACTCCATTGTAGGCTGACTAATAGGTTGCTGACCATGTTCAGTCCATATAGTATAGCCAGGCATAAACCCTCTTTTACACAAATGCATGCTCATGACGGCTCTTCTCCGTCTAACTCTATTGCGACAATCTGAACACGGATAAACTACTCCAAGTTTCTCAGAATTAGAAATAGAACTGAAAGCCTGGTCTAGGAAAGCATTTGTATTTCACACCCAATCCAAGGAATGACAACCATTGTCATTCCAGCCATCATACATCCAACTACGGTCTTCTACTGAAACAGAAGATTTGCAAGTAACACATGATTTAGTGCATGCCAATTCTAATTCTAATTTAACTTAATTAACAGTACATAAACCACCAAGAAAGGGAAATTTCCTTCTGACCTGAAATCCTTTCTACAGATGTGGTGCTCCCTTGCCTCCTATGCAGATGTGAAGATGTGGTGCCTTCCTTCTTCATAACAGAGCTCCAGGCAACGCCGCCTCTCCTCCTCGGCTCTTCCTAGGCTCCAAGCAACCCAGCATCAGAAGAGAGCCTCGGTTATGGAATGGGAGGACCTAAAAATAATAAATCCCAATCAATTATTAGTCACAGGAACATACCTTACCTCTATCAATCCAGCCTTTGCTTCCCCGGATCTAAAGAGCAGGACATGGAGGGAGGGAATGGGAGGCAGTAGATCGAGAAGGGAGCTTAGAGTGGCGGCTTGGGGTGGGGAGGTCTTACGGTGGAGGTGGGAAGGGGTCGCTTGGTTGCTGAGTAGGGGGCGCCTTGAGCGGCCTTGTTGGGGAGGGCGACGGCGGCTTAGCAGGGGCAGGGCGGGCGATAGGTGGGCGGCCGGGCGCTAGGTAGGCTGGCGGCCACGCGTGGGGCGGCCAGTGGGAAGGGCGGGCGGTCGGCTTTAGGCGTCGGTGTGTGAGTTCTGGCTGGGCAGTGGGAGGGGCGGGTGAAATGGCCGGGCAGTGGGAGGGGTGCGCAGTGGGAGAGACAGCTTTGGAGGGAGAGGGGAGAAATTGTGATGGGTGCGTGGATTGGGGTGGCGGCGGGAGAAATGGCGCCTGAACATTGGGTGGCGGCGGGAGGAAGAGGCGCCCTAGAAATTTAGGGTTACGAGGATTGGTTCCCTACGATTTTCTTTCATCTTGTAGGGAAATGTTCCACGGAAGAGCTGATATGGCTTACTAAAGGACTACTGCTCTCCCTCCTCCCTACGAAACCACGGGACTCCTAGGGAAATGACAGTTTCCCTACGGTTTTGAGCAGTAACTCTAGGGAAACCGAGAATTCCCTGGGATTCATAAAAACCATGGGGAATTATATAAACCATAGGGAAACTCGCAGTTTCCACTAGTTATGGTGAGTATCTAACATTGGGGTTACGTATACCCGATACTAAACACATTAACAATGAAATTAACCCCTGGACTGATTCCACCAATCAACCAGGGGCTCGGGGGCTAACACCCAGCGGGTGCGCTTGCGTGCCCCCATTGGATACGGACAAGAGCCCCGGGGGCTCGGATTATGTAACACCTCGGGTGTTATGGTTGCTAATTAACCTGCCATGTCATCATATTGCATCACAAAGCATCAATGATTAGGTCAACCCTGTTATGCATTAACTAAAATGAGTTTACCTTTCTAGGTTGGATGTGCTTCTCAGTGGTGTGATTCGAACCGAAAACCCTAATTTCGAATGCCACCGCAAATACTTAGTTCATGCCCTGCGTAATTCGAGGTGTGTGACTGTGTTACACACTAGTGTCAAGTGTAGGGTATGAACTCAAGTATGACACGTAAAATGAAGCTCCAAGTTTGAGTTTGAATTGGAATCCAAAAACTTGTCGTGAATTTTCCGATTCGAATTTGAATTCAAATTTGGGGAAATATTAAAAAGATTTTCAAAAACTAAATTGATCAACCAAGAGTGGCATTTGGTCAACCATGCTATGCTTGTCTAAATGATGCCCTTGGATGATGGTTTGATCATTAAATAATCACCAATTAAGTTAGCAACAAATTTCAATTGAAAATTCCTCCGAAAACCTTAAAATCCAAAACCCTATTTTACCCCTTTTGAAATAATTCAAAATCTAAGAAAAATTTGAGAAAACGTTTAAAACCAAGTTTTTAGAACTTTTCAAGGGCTACAACTTTGGTGTTTGGAGTTTTTGAAGTTTTAATACAAAATCCAAAGTAATTTCTAAATTACCAAATTTCCAAAAAGTGTCCCCTTTTGAATTTAAACTCAAATTTCAAAATTTAATTCGAATTTGAAAAAGTGTTCAATACAAAACTTGTAGAGCTTGAAATTCTGAAGATTTCATATCTTAGGAATTTTTCAAGTTGCTAATGAATTTGGGAGTAATTTGAGAAAAATAGTTTGAAATTGCAAGTTTAGGGGGAGCTATAGTGCCCCCGACGAATCAGAGCAGGGCAGCAGATGGCATGGGCGCTGGCGAGCCGCCGGGCGGCTTCCACGGCCTTCTCGTGCACCCCAGCTGGCTAGCTTGTGTTCACGCACCTTCCCGTGGCCACGTCGTGTTCCCTGCCCATCTATATAAGGACGTTTCATCGTCGTCGTCGTTGTTTTTCTCTCCTCTGTTAGCCGTCGCCACCGTTGGTTTTCGCCGGTGAAATTCATCACCACCACTGCACCGCAAGCCACTCCCTCTTGCAGCCAGCTCCGCCATAACCCCACGCTTCATCTGAGCCCACCATCACTCCATCTCGCCACCCAAACTACCTCCGAAGTCGCGTCTTCTTCAGCTCCGGTCAGAGCTCCGCCGCACCCGCCTCATCGCCGACAACCTTCTCCAGTGAGCTTCAACTAGTAGCATCTTCACGCTTAGAACCTCCTTGATGTCTAGGTGCTCATAAGCTTGCTAATTTGCAATCTACTGCCCCAGCCGCGTCGGAACGCCATCTCCGCCACTAGCTCACCTCACTGGAGCGCCGCCGCTGTGAATCATCCACTCCACCACCTCTCCGTCTCGGCAAAGCGTGTCAGCACGTGTTGGGTGAGCTCCTGAGCATGAAGATCTCCTCAGTTTAGTCGCCACCGTAGCAGAGGCTGTCGTCCGTTGCGTCCACCATCGCCGGAGTTGGTGTCGCTGTCATCATCGTCGACGTTGGTGCTCGGGGTTGCTAGAGTGGGTCAAAGTGGCACCAACATGTTCGGGAGAGGGAGGCGAAGCTGTTGGTGTAGACCGTGTCATCGGGGAGCTCACCGTCGATGAGCTCACCGGTGGTCAGCGTCGCTGTAGCCGGGGTTGACCCAGGCTGACGGGCAGGGCCCCTGTCAGCGAGAGAGAGAGAGAGAGAGAGTGAGGGAGAGCACGCGCGGATGGGCCGTGCTGCTGGGCCACGCAAGCGCGAAGCAAGGGAGCACGGGCGCGATGCTGCTAGGCCGTTCGGCTGGGCCGAACCGGAGGAAGGAAGGGAAAGCGGCCCGAGATGAATTTTGTTTTTCTTTTTCAAAAATGTGAATAGTAATAATATTTGTTTGTTTCATTAAAAATTCTGTAGAGCTCCAAAAATAGTGAAAATTTTTGTGTAAGCTTTTCAAGATGTAGACTACTTAGAAAAAATATTAAATGCTAAATTTGATTACTTTTTGCAAGTTATTTAATTAGTTCAATTAAATATTAAATGCAACTTCCATGAATTTTAGTAATTAAATTATTAATCCAAAAATAATGAAATTTATTCTAACGCTATTTTAGGCCATGATTAATCCTTAGAAAAAGTTTAAGCTCAATTAGATGAAGTTTGATTTATTATTAATTATGCCCTAATTAATTAAATGTTTAAATAATTGTTAAATGGTTAACTTTAAGTGTTGTGTGCCTTTTTGATTGAGTGATGACCTTGGGTCACTAATTCTTGGTGATCCTTGGCACCTTAATTTCCTGATTGAGCTCGTTAGTAACATGTTTGGTGAGAAACATTTGTATCGCTTAAGTTATCGCTATTAGTTAGTAGGTTTTACTGTTTTTAGACTGTACCGCGAAGGAAAGTTGTACTCAAGTCGTAAACCATGGCATATCATCTCCAAGCATCATGTTTATCACTGCATCGTGTTGAAACATGTTATATACTCGTGTAGTTTCCGCTTTTGAGGAAGTCAAAGTTGGCGAGCAAGTCTCCAAAGAAGAGTTGTCGTCGGTGGGTTTCAGACCGGAAGTCGGAGTCTTCGAGTCCGAGTCAGTCGTCGCGTCAGAGCAAGGCAAGCTTCGGTGCATTTAAACCCTACCTTGAGTTTTACAAATCTTTATTATTTATACTAGGGTTTACTGCATTAAGTAATTAGGAGTTGAGTGATAACCCAATTGCTGCATTGTCATCCTTGATTATTGTGATATCACCCTTGATACCTGTTTTTACTGAAAATACATAGTATGCTTCGCTATGCTTATGAGTTAAGCTTTTTAAATGAATGTTTACATGACCATGATGGCATAATTGATAAATATTAAAATATGAGAATAAACTTGTAAGATCGGGTGGATGGTTTGGCCACTGCTAACTTGCATTGGGAAAGGAGTCTCAATGTAGTGTTTCCGCCTTATCAGTTAAGGACCATACGTTGTTGGCTCTCGCATCATGGAGTTTTTATTAGTACTAGCCATGTACCCATGTTGGGTAAGCCTTACTTTGACTATTCCATTACGAGAACGTCTAACCTCGCACTGGAAGTGGAGAGATGACGAGGGTAGCGTGTACCCTCGGGGCTAGAATTGGGCTGGGTTTGAGGAAAACTGTGCTCTCGGGTGGCGATGGACGCGTTCTGGTTTTGGGTTACTCGGGTAAGAGTTAATATATGCAAGATTCGGTTCTACATATGTCGTGTGGTTTGAAATCCCTAGCTGGGTAAATGAAGCGGTTCGAATCATCATTGCTCCACGAGAAAGGAGTCTTGGCCTTGCACCAACATCGTAGTTAAGAACTAGAATTGAAAGAAAGAATGAGAAAGGTCTTAATGAGAATTACTTTGATCTAGATTAGGATCACTTAGAATTGGTTAATGAACCATCAATAGTAAAAGTAAAATAATAAAGGTAAGGACTTATTTTAGTAAGCTTTTGTGCAAAAGAAATTTTGATTCTTGAATACCCATACCTTGATTCCCTAAAGCTAGCATGCCCTTGGAGTCTTTTTCTAGTCGGGTAAGTCTTGTTGTGTACTTTTGTACTCAGGGTTTGTTAAACCCCTTGTTGCAAGTGCGGTTCATGAACAAGTCTGCTTTGAGCCTTGTTGCATGACCGTTGTGGCTGAAGAAAGTGACGACGAGTAGACTGTGTGGCCTTTGGGCAAGGCACTTCGTTTGTGTGATTGTAATAAAGTTACTACTGATACTTCTCTACTACCGGTTTGTAATAATGTTACATAAGGTTTGAAGTTTGGAAACTATGGTTTGTAAACTTAAGTTATTGTAAGACTTCCGCTACTTTACTCTGATGGTATTTTAAATAAACTGTTGTAATATTGCAATACTCCTGTGATTAGATCCTGTTCGGAGGAAACCAGGCCTTTTAAGTTATGAGGAACATAAGTACGGTTGTCAGAGGTCATTATGACGATGACAGGTACATGTGGGCCATCATAATTAGGAGGTTCTGTGACAGCTAGTACTAGAGCATAATTACTAGAGTTATTGTAGTATGACTTTACAAAACTTCAAAATGATTTGGATCGAACAAACTTAACATTGATATTTTGGTCCAAATTGCTTTTGGCTTATCCCAATCTACTCTCTGTAGTTTCCTTAGCTCATATTTGAAAGCTTCGTAGTGAAGTATCATGTTATATTGCCCTAAGTTACAAATGTTATTGCATGTGTTACTTAAACTTTTCTGTTAGTTCGTAAGTACGATGCATGCATCATGTTTAATTAACCTGCTTAAGTTACCTTCCCTTTTAAAGTGGTTTGGGTTAAGTAAGGTTCAATCATGTTCATGCCAACCTTTAGATCCCTCCCATCTGTCCTTATCTTTCTAATTCTGTCTTGCTTCAGGATGGCACGTGTGAAGATGACTTCTCGCAAGAAAACTGGTCCGCAAGGAGTGCCATGTCATTAGTTGGCAACCACAGGTGATGGAGCGAGCAGTAGTCACAATCTGAACCTGGATTCCCAATCAGAGATCGCAAGGCTTACATCAGAGATAGAGCGACTGAAGCGCAATATGCATTTTTGGAAGCAGTGCCAGAACGAGTCTCTGGAAAAGGAGACAGAAGCCAGGGCTCGTGTTCGATAGTTGGAGCTTTATGTGACACACCTGGAGCAGTACAATACAATCCTGTATGAGGAAGTCCATAGGTTACATGACCTGATGAATCCCAATCATCAGCCCCAGGCGGTAGAAGATGATGTCGGTGCCGTGGTCGTTCCTGGTGGAGAGGATAATGAGGAAGAGGATCCGGAAGAAAATGAACCCATGATGGAAAGTGGGGATGAGGCAAGTCATGTCACTGGTGCAAGTGCTCAGGAGAATGAGGATGGAGTGATAGTGATCAGTGATGATGAGGAGTGAAGTGTCGAAATGGATGGTTATGTAATATAGTAGTCTTTCCTATTTTCTAAGAACCTTAGCGGGGTTGGTTTGCTTGCTTATGAGCAAGTTTGTAAAAAAAATAATGTAAAATAAGGTTGATGTGTGTACTAGTACTGTACTAACTGCTTTCTAATTCAATAAAGCAATGTAAATAAGCATGGTTTGTGTACAACAGATGGATGATACTGGAACTTCTCAGGCTAGGGACAATGCTCCAAATCACCCACCATTCCCACCTACTCTGGCAGAAGCTATTGCAGTGCTGGTCAATGCCACTACTCTGTTGGCCCAGAATCAGAACGAAAATCTGGGTCGTTGGGGCCAAAACAATGGAGGAGAAACCACTTATGTGGATTTCATCGATACCCATCCACCGGTGTTTTCAAAGGCTGATGAGCCGCTAGAGGCGGATGACTGGCTGTGAACAATGGAGCAAAATTTTGAACTTATCCAGTGCACAGAATACCAGAAACCCGTGTTTGCAGCACAACAGCTCAGGGGTGCCGCAGGGGCGTGGTGGGCGAATCTAGTCGTCGCACAGCCCGTTGGCCATCGTATCACTTGGCAAGAGTTTCATGATGCTTTCAGAGCACACTACATTCAGATGGTATCATGGCCATGAAGTTAGAAGAGTTTCTCTCTCTAAAATAGGAAAACCAGACAGTTCTTCAGTATGTTGGCAAATTCAATCATATGTCATAGTATGCAGCCGAGTATGTGAACACTGATGCAAAGAAGAAGAGTTGTTTCATGAGGGGTTTGAATACCAAGATTCAGGCAGCATTGGTCACATGCTATAATGCCACATATCATGAAGTAGTCAATGTCGCTATCGCTTCAGAAGAGAAGTCCTGCATTCACAAAGAGTCAAAGAAAAAGAAGCAGATGTTGTCCAGCTTGTTAGGCGGCATTAAGAAGCGTCAAAAGTTTATCTACCACCCTTAGAATCATTTTCGCCCTCCTTATCGTCCACCGCAATACCAAGCTCGGCAGCAGACGTTTATCCGTCCTGCCGCAACCCAGCAATATCCACAACAGCTGAATGCCCCTGGTATTCGAAATCAGAGCCCAATAACCCATAACTTTTCCTGCTATAACTGTGGAAAGCTAGGCCACTTCTCAAAGGACTGCCCATATCCAAGGCAGTACAACCCCAATTATCCAAAAGCTCCCGTACCACAACAACAGCAGCCTCAGAGTAAGAATAATAATCTGAATATCCAGAAGGGTAAGGGTGAAAAGAAGAAGACGGGACATGTATTCTACACCCAAGCAAGTGCAATTCCAGAGGGAGAACCTATTATGATGGGTATGTTCTCTGTTGCTAATCATCCAGCAGTACTGTTATTTGATTCTGGTGCATCGCATACATTCATAAATCGCACCTTTGTTACAAAGCATGACATTCCAATTATGAGAACAAAAGAGGATTTCTTTATTCAGTCGCCCGGAGGACGACTGTGTACTAAGGAGATGGTACGTGAAGTACCTATAGAGTTGGGTGGGCATATATTTCCTACCTCAATGATAATATTATAGAAACAGGATATAAATGTAATCCTGGGTATGAATTGGATGTACCAACGAGGAGCTGTTATAGATGCACTGCACAGAACTATAAGGTTGAACTTTCCAGATAATAAATATCATCTTCTTATCCAACTTCCTATTCCAAAGAGAACCGTTGAGAGGATATATGCAACTTCAGTGAAAGAAATTTGTGATATACCGGTAGTCTGTGAATTTTCAGATGTGTTTCCAGTTGATCTACCTAGTCTGCCACCGGACAGAGAAGTAGAATTTATAATTGAGTTAAAACCTGGTACTGTCCCAATATCCAGGAGAGCTTATAGAATGCCACCAAATGAATTGGCCGAACTCAAGGTTCAATTACAAGAGTTTCTTGAAAAAGGTTTCATCAAACCCAGTTCATCATCGTGGGGATGTCCGGCTCTTTTTGTCAAGAAGAAGGATCAGACTTTAAGGATGTGTGTTGACTATCGTCCGTTGAATGAAGTAACCATTAAGAACAAGTACTCGTTGCCTCGCATTGATATATTTTTTGATCAACTTGCGGGGGCAAAGGTATTTTCAAAGATCGATCTTCGATTGGGGTACCATCAAATCAAGATTCGACCAGAAGATATTCCAAAGACGGCATGCACTACCAGATATGAATTGTATAAGTATCTAGTTATGTCTTTTGGCCTCACTAATGCACCGGCGCATTTCATGTATTTGATGAACTCAGTTTTCATGCCGGAGCTTAACAAGTTTATGGTTGTCTTTATTGATGATATTCTGGTATACTCCAAAAGTGAAGAAGAGCATGCTGAGCACCTTAGAGTTGTTCTGACTCGTCTGAGAGATCATCAACTGTATGCCAAGTTTAGTAAATATGAGTTTTGGTTAAAGGAAGTATAATTCTTAGAACATGTGTTGTCAGCCGAGGGAGTAGCAGTAGATCCTGGTAAGATGAAAGATATATTGAATTGGAAACCACCAACCTCAGTTCATGAAGTCTGAAGTTTTCTGGGAATGGCGGGTTATTACCGTCGATTCATACCTGACTTTTCAAAGGTAGCCAAGCCAATCATGGAGTTGTTAAAAAACTAAACCAAATTCATCTAGTCCCCAGAATGTGAGAAGGCTTTTAGAATTCTAAAGAAGTCACTAACAACTGCTCCAGTTTTAGCACAGCCAGATATAGAAAAAAGCCATTTGATGTATACTGTGATGCCTCTGGTATTGGCCTTGGTTGTGTATTAATGCAAGAAGACAGAGTCATTGCTTATGCCTCGAGACAGTTGAAGCGTCACGAAGAGCATTATCCAACTCATGATCTTGAACTAGCAGTTGTGGTTCATGCATTGAAAATCTGGCGTCATTACTTGTTAGGTAATACTTGCCACATTTATATAGATCACAAAAGCTTGAAGTATATCTTTACTCAGTCAAAACTGAATATATGGCAAAGAAGGTGACTTGAGTTAATAAAGGATTATGATCTAGAAGTGCACTATCATCCTAGAAAAGCAAATATTGTTGCTGATGCACTTAGTAGAAAGAATCATTGCAATTGTATGACCGTGAAGCCAATGGATTATAGTTTGTGTTATGAATTGGAAAAGTTGAATATTGGAATAATCTAGCAAGGTCAGTTAACCAATGTCACTGTGGAATCAACAATCAAAGATCATATTATATCTACTCAGAGGAAGAATTCCGGTATAGCTCACATCAAAGAAAAAGTTAGAACAGGTCAACAGACAGATTTCAGTATTAATGATACTGATGTGTTGTGGTTCAAGAACCGGTTAGTGGTACCAAAAGTTCCAAAGTTACGACAGCTCATTCTTGATGAAGCACATAATACAAGGTTTTCTATTCATCTAGGGAGTAATAAGATGTATTAGGATTTGAAACAGTGATTCTGGTGGACTAAAATGAAAATTGAGATTGCTAAGTATGTTGCCAGATGTGACACTTGTCGTAGAGTGAAGGTTGAACATTTAAAGTCGGCAGGAATGTTACAACCCTTGCCCATTCCATCTTGGAAGTGGGAAGATATTAGTATGGATTTCATTACTAGTTTACCCAAGACCTCAAGAGGCTTTGATTCAATTTGGGTTATTATGGATCGTTTGACTAAATCAGCTCACTTTGTACCTGTGAAGACTGACTATAGAGCATCTAGATATGCAAAAATATATGTTGCCCAGATTATGAGTTTGCATGGAATACCCAAAACAATTGTTACTGACAGAGGTACTCAGTTTGTTTCGCAATTTTGGAAATAATTTCAAAAGTCACTAGGTACTAAACTTCTTTATAGCACAGCTTATCACCCGCAAACTGGGGGGACAGACTGAAAGAGTAAATCAAATTCTAGAAGATATGTTAAGATCTTGTGCTCTCACTTATCAAGATCAATGGGATGAATGTTTACCGCTAGCAGAATTCTCCTATAATAATAGTTATCAAGAGAGTATCAAAATGGCACCGTTTGAAGCATTGTATGGCCGTAGATGCAGAACTCCGTTGAACTGGTCAGAACCGAGAGAAAGATGGTTTTATGGAGTTGATCTGGTGAAGAAAATAGAAGAAAAGGTCAGGTAGATTCAGAAGAGTTTAAAAGTTGCTCAGTCTCGACAGAAGAGTTATACTAACAAGAGGCATAGACCCTTAATGTTTAAAGTGGGAAATTATGTTTATCTGAAAGTGTCACCCATGAAAGGAGTTACTCGATTTGGAGTCAAGGGCAAACTCGCACCACGTTATATTGGACCATTCCAAATCATTGAAAAATGTGGAAAGGTGGCATATAGATTAAAGTTGCCTGAACAATTGTCAGCTGTGCACAATGTATTTCATGTATCGTAATTGAAGAAGTGTCTTCAAGTGCCTGATCAAGTTATTGATGTTGAAGGAGTTGAACTTGAGCTAGATTTGACTTATTCTGAATATCCTATCCGAGTTTTGGATCGAAAGGATCGTGTTACCCGAAGTAGAACAATCAAATGGTACAAGATACAATGGGATCAACATTCAGAAGAAGAAGCCACATGGGAATCGGAAGATTACCCGTTGGAGAATTTCCTCGAGTTCTTTGCTTCTATCTAGGTTGCAATTTCTTCTTTAAATTATAACCTGTCCTTTTCAAATTTTTGTAATGCAGAAAACCCCCAACCTGTTTTGTAGACAAGTTCTGAACGTGTTTGTTTGACACGTTTCCTTTTCCATTACTTAACTGAAGGCTTTAAATCTCGGGGCGAGATTTCTTTAAGGGGGAAGGGTTGTAACACCTCGGGTGTTATGGTTGCTAATTAACCTGCCATGTCATCATATTGCATTGCAAAGCATCCATGATTAGGTCAACCCTGTTATGCATTAACTAAAATAAGTTTACCTTTCTAGGTTGGATGTGCTTCTCAGTGGTGTGATTCGAACCGAAAACCCTAATTTCGAATGCCACCGCAAATACTTAGTCCATGCCCTGCGTAATTCGAGGTGTGTGACTGTGTTACACACTAGTGTCAAGTGTAGGGTATGAACTCAAGTATGACACGTAAAATGAAGCTCCAAGTTTGAGTTTGAATTGGAATCCAAAAACTTGTCGCGAGTTTTCCGATTCGAATTTGAATTCAAATTTAGGGAAATATTAAAAAGATTTTCAAAAGCTAAATTGATCAACCAAGAGTGGCATTTGGTCAACCATGTTATGCTTGTCTAAATGATGCCCTTGGATGATGGTTTGATCATTAAATAATCACCAATTAAGGTAGCAACGAATTTCAATTGAAAATTCCTCTGAAAACCCTAAAATCCAAAACCCTATTTTACCCCTTTTGAAATAATTCAAAATCTAAGCAAAATTTGAGAAAAAGTTTAAAACCAAGTTTGTAGAACTTTTCAAGGGCTACAACTTTGGTGTTTGGAGTTTTTGAAGTTTCAATACAAAATCCAAAGTAATTTCTAAATTACCAAATTTCCGAAAAGTGTCCCCTTTTGAATTTAAACTCAAATTTTAAAATTTAATTCGAATTTGAAAAAGTGTTCAATACAAAACTTGTAGAGCTTGAAATTCTGAAGATTTCATATCTTGGGAATTTTACAAGTTGCTAAATGAATTTGGGAGTAATTTAAGAAAAACAGTTTGAAATTGCAAGTTTGGGGGGAGCTATAGTGCCCCGACGAATCAGAGCAGGGCAGCAGACGGCATGGGCACCGGCAAGCCGCCGGGCGGCTTCCACGGCCTTCTCGTGCACCCTAGCTGGCCAGCTTGCGTTCGTGCACCTTCCCGTGACCACGTCGCGTTCCCTGGCCATCTATATAAGGACGTTTCGTCGTTGTCGTCGTTGTTTTTCTCTCCTCTGTTAGCCGTCGCCGCCGTTGGTTTTCGTCGGCGAAATTCATCACCACCACTGCACCGCAAAGCCACTCCCTCTTGCAGCCAGCTCTGCCATAACCCCACGCTTCATCTGAGCCCACCATCACTCCATCTCGCCACCCCAAACTGCCTCTGAAGCCGCGTCTTCTTCAGCTCCGGTCAGAACTCCGCCGCACCCGCCTCGTCGTCGACAGCCTTCTCCGGTGAGCTTCAACTAGTAGTGTCTTCACGCTTAGAACTGTCTTGATGTTGTGGTGCTCATAAGCTTGCTAATTTGCACTCTACTGCCCCAGCCGCGTCGGAACGCCATCTCCGCCGCCAGCTCACCTCACCGGAGCACCGCCGCTGTGAATCATCCACTCCACCACCTCTTCGTCTCGGCAAAGCATGTCAGCACGTGTTGGGTGAGCTCCTAAGCACGAAGCTCTCCTTAGTTTAGTCGCTACCATAGCAGAGGCCGTCGTCCGTTGCGTCCGCCATCGCCGGAGTTGGTGTCACCGTCGTCATCGTCGACGTTGGTGCTCGGGGTTGCTAGAGTGGGTCAAAGTGGCACCAACGTGTTCGGGAGAGGGAGGCGAAGCTGTTGGTGTAGACCGTGTCATCGGGGAGCTCACCGTCGGTGAGCTCACCGGTGGTCAGTGTCGCTGCAGCCGGGGTTGACCCGGGCTGACGGGCAGGGCCCCTGTCAGCGAGAGAGAGTGAGGGAGAGCGCGCGCGGGCGGGCCGTGCTGCTAGGCCGTGCAAGCGCGAAGCAAGGGAGCGCGGGCACGATGTTGCTGGGCCGTTCGGCTGGGCCGAACCGGAGGAAGGAAGGGAAAGCGGCCCGAGATGAATTTTGTTTTTCTTTTTCAAAAAAGTGAATAGTAATAGTATTTGTTTATTTCATTAAAAATTTTGTAGAGCTCCAAAAATAGTGAAAATTTTTGTGTAAGCTTTTCATGATGTAAACTACTTAGGAAAAATATTAAATGCTAAATTTGATTACTTTTTGTAAGTTATTTAATTAGTTCAATTAAATATTAAATGCAACTTTCATGAATTTTAGTAATTAAATTATTAATCCAAAAATCATGAAATTTATTCTGACACTATTTTAGGCCATGATTAATCCTTAGAAAAAATGTAAGCTCAATTAGATGAAGTTTGATTTATTATTAATTATGCCCTAATTAATTAAATGTTTAAATAATTATTAAATTGTTAACTTTAAGTGTTGTGTGCCTTTTTGATTGAGTGATGACCTTGGGTCACTAATTCTTGGTGATCATTGGCACCTTAATTTCCTGATTGAGCTTGTTAGTAATATGTTTGGTAAGAAACGTTAGTATCACTTAAGTTATCGCTATTAGTTAGTAGGTTTTATTGTTTTGCGACTGTATCACGAAGGAAAGTTGTACTCAAGTCATAAACCGTGACATATCATCATCAAGCATCATGTTTATCACTGCATCATGTTAAAACATGTTATATACTCGTGTAGTTTCCGCTTTCGAGGAAGTCGAAGTTGGCGAGCAAGTCTCCGAAGAAGAGTTGTCGTCGGTGGGTTCTGGACCGGAAGTCGAAGTCTTTGAGTCCGAGTCAGTCGTCACGTCAGAGCAAGGCAAGCCCCGGTACATTTAAACCCTACCTTGAGTTTTACAAATCTTTATTATTTATACTAGGGTTTACTGCATTAAGTAATTAGGAGTTGAGTGATAACCCAATTGCTGTATTGTCATCCTTGATTATTGTGATATCACCCTTGATACATGTTTTTACTAAAAATGCATAGTATGCTTCGCTATGCTTATGAGTTAAGCTTTTTAAATGAATGTTTACATGGCCATGATGGCATACTTGATAAATATTGAAATATGAGAATAAACTTGTAAGATCGGGCGGGTGGTTTGGCCACTGCTAACTTGCATTGGGAAAAGAGTCTCAATGTAGTGTTTCTGCCTTATCAGTTAAGGACCGTACGTTGTTGGCCCTCGCATCATAGAGTTTTTATTAGTACTAGCCATGTACCCATGTCGGGTAAGCCTTACTTCGACTATTCCATTACGAGAACGTCTAACCTTGCACTGGGAGTGGAGAGATGACGAGAGTAGCGTGTACCCTCGGGGCTAGAATTGGGCCGGGTTTGAGGAGTACTGTGCTCTCGGGTGGCGATGGACACATTCTGGTTTTGGGTTACGCGGGTAAGAGTTAATATATGCAAGATTCGGTTCTACATATGTCGTGTGGTTAGGAATCCCCAGCTGGGTAAATGAAGCGGTTCGAATCATCGTTGCTCCACGAGAAAGGAGTCTTGGCCGTGCACCAACATCGTAGTTAAGAACTGGAATTGAAAGAAAGAATGAGAAAGGTCTTAATAAGAATTACTTTGATCTAGATTAGGATCACTTAGAATTGTTTAATGAACCTTCAATGGTAAAAGTAAAATAATGAAGGTAATGACTTATTTTAGTAAGCTTTTCTGTAAAAGAAATTTTGATTCTTAATACCCGTACCTTGATTCCCTAAAGCTAGCATGCCCATTGGAGTCTTTTCCTAGTCGGGTAAGTCTTGTTGAGTACTCTTATACTCAGGGTTTGTTAAACCCTTTGTTGCTGGTGCGGTTCATGAACAAGTCTGCTTTGAGCCTTATTGCATGACTGTTGTGGCTGAAGAAAGTGACGACAAGTAGACTGTGTGGCCTTTGGGCAAGGCACTTCATTTGTGTGATTGTAATAAAGTTACTACTGATACTTCTCTACTACCGGTTTGTAATAATGTTATATAAGGTTTGAAGTTTGGACACTGTGGTTTGTAAACTTAAGTTATTGTAAGACTTCTGCTACTTTACTGTGATGGTATTTTGAATAAACTGTTATAATATTGCAATACTCCTGTGATTAGATCCTGTTCGGAGAAAAGCAGACCTTTTAAGTTATGAGGAACATAAGTACGGTTGTCAGAGGTCATTATGACGATGACAGGTGCATGTGGGCCATCCTAATTAGAAGGTTCTGTGACAGATTACCCCAAGCTACCAACAGTCCACTTGCGGGACCCAAGTATTTTTCCTAGGAGCATCACAATTCCTCGTCGCTCTAGGCTCCGGACGAACAAAAATGGCTTAGTAGGCAGGACCTAGGGACCATCGCCTAGGCCTACTCGGTTTCCTGTCGCTCGGGGCTCTAGCTGAGTGAACATCACTCAGCGAGCGGGACCTAAAGCCCCTCGATCAGGCCATCTAATGCATGGGAGGGCTCGATCGAGGGACGAATCCTAGTGATATCTCAAATCTTGTGATAGGTGCATGCTGCGAGGCTGCCACTAGACACCTACGCGATGAGTTGTGGAGTTGTCCCCCTGCTTTAGTACGGGAAGGGCGGGAGGCACCTCTTGCCTACTTTGGCAAGGGTCACGCCAGGGGCATGATGGAACACGACAAAGGACGCGCGCACAGATCTCACCATGCACGGGGCCACACGTCAGCCTTTTGCTAGGTGTTGGACCATTAGCGTGCGACGAACGCCAAAAGGACGGGCAAACTAAGGCAAGCAGATTGGAGTGTCTCCCAGCCAGTCGTTTGCCCAACAACCTGCAAAAGCTAAAGACTAGCAGGAGCTATCATCCATGACCATCGGAGTAGAGCAAGGAGGCACCCCCGCACGGCTCAAAGACCAAGACGATCAGGGCCTCAAACCTACCTTGGTGGCCAAGGGAGCCACCTTCCTTGGCTATCAAGAAGAATCTAGGTCCACCTTTTGTACTCCCTTTAGTAGCCGGAGATAGAGCAAGGAAAGGGATAACATAGAGGCATCGGTAGACAAAACCATTGACTCCTTTTTCACCATTAGAGAATTAGCTCATCGCTCTCCTTCCCTTGATTGTAAACTCCCTCGAGTACTCTAACACAAAACCACTCTCCCCTGGTTGTAGGGCTCGACGCTCGAACCTGGGGAAACCCTCTCGTGGCTTTAGTGTTAACTATTGAAGTTCCACACACATCGACCATCTAATCACTACTCGTAGTTAAGAACCCATGAAAAGATGTTTGGTTGTCCTACATTGCCACTTTGCATAGCCTAAAACTCAGTTTGTTATGGTTGCATGCATAAGGTATTAGAATGCATACAGTGCTGCAATTGCTTGTGTTTTATTGCTTACATAACATGTGATACAGTCACTAGTTCTTAGAGAATCTGTAACGTCACCCCTGCTACTCTCTTGGCCATATAAAATTGATTGTGTCTATCTCTCTCCTTCAGTCTCACCGCTCACCAGTCCCTAGCTGCTCTCTTTCTTGCAACCCTTCTATTCTTACCCCTCTCGTTGACCATCATGCAATTGGTCTAGCCTACTCGAGCACGCACCCCTTCGTGTCGTGCTTGGTCTCAAGGGCGACGCGGAGCGACTGTATAGCTCGACCAACTCCTCGTCGGCTCATGCCCCACCCACACATTCAATACAAACAAGGATGACGCCACATCATCAACCAACCAACCACCACGTCAACATGTGGTGGCAGCAGCGACCACTACCGTGGGTAGTTTGTTGGGCGGCGTATCCGAGGGTGGCGCACTCCAACCTGTGGCAAGGATGCCAATGCAAGGGTGAGGTGGAGTGGACTTGTGGACACAAGGGGCGCTGCGAGCCATAGGTGGCATTCCATAGCATGGACTCGAAGGCCCGCATGACGAACTTGCCCGAGGTGCGCGCCGTGGGTGAGGCCTGAGGATCTTAGCTCCAGCTGTGGAGATGGTGATAAGGAGATAGTAGTTAGATTCAAAGAGGGGACATAATGGAGATAGGGTAAGGGGAAGTGGTAAGCGAATGCAAGCGCGTGCAAGACGTACGGCGAGCTGCGGAGGAGATGCACGACAAAATCTACATAGCTTTTTTTTAAGGAAAGAGAATGTGCATAGCTAGATACGGTCGCCTGAATCATGAGATGCCTCCTAAGCCTGCTTGGAGGACAACGCTAGCCTTTGTGATGGGCATACGTAGGTAACTAAATATGGACAAATTACACCGGAGAGGTGAGGTCTAAATAATAAGTTGCACAGTGCCTTTGCAATATTTGGATGGTTGTGTTGGCTTTGTAGGTAGCCGGCCATTAGTCGTGCTAAGACCAGCCGGTAGTAACAAAATCAACATTGACGTTGTCTGTCATAGTTGGTACAGTACCACTGTTACAGCCCTTTTAGGCTCTGTACCTGCAGCCCATGGGCCGGGCCAGGGCAGCCCGTGTCCACTTCGTCCTGGGCGGACCGGACTTCACCCAGCGGTGGGCCCTCCCATCTCGCCTCAGTGGACAGTCCCTCTCCCTATTAATACGCGTTCCCTCCCCATCTCTTTCGGAACAACCCACTAGCCCCTTGCTACTACCTGTCGCTTCCCAGCTGCCTCCGCTCACCACTCGCTTCTCTCTGCCAGAGTGCAAGTGCTCTCTCCGGCCCTCCCCCTCACTCTCCTTCTCTCACACTACACACAGTAACAACACTCTCCGCCCGGAGTTCGCGTTCACCAGCTAGCTCTCGATCGGTTTAAACAGGCATTAAAACCCTATCCTTTTCAGGTCTCTCTCACCTTTTATTTTTCGTTCTCCGTCCACTCCTATTTCCGTTTGCACGCTTGCTCTTGACCCGAGTCGCACACGTACACACTGCATAAATAGGCGAGCTGCGAGAGGCAGAGACGACGAGGACGAAGAGGAATTAAGCCAACGAGGTGCTGTAGCTTCCGAGCGACTGGTGTCTCTCAGCAAGCTACGACCGTCGTCACCAGCCGGAGATATGTCGTCGTCGGGCCGACGTGGCAGGATCAGCGACGACGAGATCAACGAGCTCATCTCCAAGCTCCAGGCGCTCCTCCCGGAGTCCTCACGCCGCCGGAACGCGAGCCGGGTATGTAGTGCGTGTACACTGCAGAGCTCATTTCGTTCTCTTTCCCAAATGCACATCTATCCGCACCTAGCGTACGTCGCACAGTACAGCCCCATTTCGGAGTCCTTACTGGGCTGATAAGCCGGCTGAAAAACACCGTTGACTAATTTATGGTGAGAGAAAAAATACTATTCCGGTTGAAAAAACAAGCTGAAAAAAACGGATTATAAGCCGAATGAACAGGGCCATCGTCGATCGGTGCAGCAAATTAAAGCCTGACATGGATTATTCCATCTCTTCTAGTTTGTCTGATGCCGGTTGCCGGCCGTGCTGTATATATGCAGTCGTCGGCGTCGAAGCTTCTGAAGGAGACGTGTGCCTACATCAAGAGCTTGCACCGGGAGGTGGACGACCTCTCGGAACGGCTGTCGGGGCTCATGTCGACCATGGACAACGACAGCCCCCAGGCGGAGATCATCCGGAGCCTCCTCCGGTGACCCGGCCGCCCCGCCCCGGCGCGCGCGGTCCGGCCTCTTCTGCCTGCGATCTAGCTAGCTAGCTGCAGAAGACGACGACTTCCGGGCGAGCTTGCCTTGCTCGTTTGCTACGGCGACGACCTTAATTATGTTCCTTTGTTTTTTAATTTCTTCTTCTTCTTCTTCCGGTGTTGTGTGTTTGTTTCCGTGTTTAATTAATTCAAGAGCAAGAGCTCTTGCTCCGAAGACGACGACCAAGGGTTATCGATCTTCTCGTGTACCACGGCAAGCAAGGGGGTTAGTAGAGATATATATGGACTTCTATTAACCGACTAAAGCAGGTACCACGTACTGGTAGGCTCGTAGTTGCAGTAGACTACTGTAGCAGCTCCATGTTGCAGATGCGTCCTGAGAGTTGTTGTTTTGTAGATTGCGTGCTGCTCTTGTCTCTGTCCTTAGCTTGCCAATGGGCAGACAAGGAGCTTAACGACGACCACTCTGTCTGGAGACAAATATATATATACTGTCATGTGCTTTTCCCTGTCTTTTATTTCATCCTGATGTAACTTGGTAATGTACTCCGTCCACCCGTCAGTTTTTTTTTTTGAAGATGTATCTTAATTCTTTCAGAAAAATGACATTATTTTCTCACAATGAATTGAAAACCAAATGTAGAGCTAGCTCCTACCATTTGCTCTTAACAAACATTTTTTTCTTTCTGGATGAAGTAGAACTGGCTAGCCTTTGCACCAACCAATGATACATGACACCTGAACCCTTGGTGGATATAAAGTTATGCTTATGCACCAAACATGCATAACCAATGTTTCAAAAAGAAATCGTTCAAAAATGGACTTGTCTGAAGAATACTCTACGCCATAGAATGATGGATGATGGGGAGAGTACTTGAGGACTTGACGTGGCCATGTCCAACACAGATACTGGAGTGATGCGCAATCAATACGAAAACGAAGCCCCCTCGTGCGCGCGCGCGTACGTGCGTGCGGCCGCTGCCGCCTGCTTCTTCGCACACATAACCCTGGCAGTGGTTCCAGCAGTTCGATCGATGCAGCAACCTAGCTAGCGGACGGCCGGCCGGACCGGACAGAACGACGAAGCCATTACTAGTAGAGTGTATACACACATAGTACTAGCTTTAAAAATCGCAACGTGGTTTAGGAGTTCGAAGACGGGGCGACACGCTCTGATTTTTCAAATGCCAGGGTTGAAGTTTGGCCTAGGTAGGATCACTGCTAGCTAAGGCTGGCCCCAGTATCTAGAGGGTACGGTCAAACTTTTTGGCTCGGCCTGGCCCTGGCCTGTCATGCATGGGACTTCTCAAGAAGATCTGATGGATCATGGATCCATCCACTGGACTACTGGAGAGCGAGGAGAGGAGTCGCTAGTAGATCAGACACGGGGGCCCACAGGTGTCAATCGCGCTAGTATGCTGCATGCAAGCAAGATCTTTCCAGACATATATGGTGGCGTCGCGTCGGATCGCCGCTCCCTAGCGGAGGCTAGCGGCGGCCATTGCCATCAGGAATCAAGGTTTGTGTTGGAGATACAGGGACAGCAAGTACGACCGCCCTTTAAGAGACGATGAAAACCGGCTCCAAGTTCCGTCCAAGTCTTGCTAGATTCGATTAGACATCTGAATTAAGGAGCCATGGTCGGAAGCGGCGGCCGGTTCATCAGGGTGATGGGTGAAGGGCTCACTCTTGGACAGTGACGTCTTTCTCTTCGCCTTCTTCTTTTCTTTTTTTTTTCTCTTTCAGGGGCATGCTATGCATGCAGGAGATCCGTTCCGGTGTGTACAGTACAGCAATCTGCAGTCCATTTCATTACTCGATCGCGCGCGTGCCAAATCAAACCATGCACAGTGCCATTTTTGTCCCTAGCTACTAACCCAAGCTCGGCTAGCTACGTGTGTGATAACTGAAGATATATATGGTGCACGAATCCATTTGGCCCCGATATATGCAGCAGCTGCTGAAATCTCAGGGACTGTGCAGGAGTATCCGGGCTTCGCTCTCGGCATCTAGTCAGATCTCAGGGGCTGTGCAGTGCAGATGCGTCCAAAACCTTCCATCGAACGGGACGGATTGTCCTACTAGCTAGGGTTTACTACTCGACCTCCTGTGTGTTATTTCAAGACATTGGCAGGTACTAGTGTCTAGTGGTAGGAGTATGTATGAGCATGCATAGTTTACTGAACCACATGCACACGCTTAGGAAATGGCTCACACTCGCCGTTCAAGAACAGGAGAGCGTGCACTGCACATAGATAAGCCATTCCTGGCACGGTGAACCAGAAACAGCTCTTGGACTTGGAAGAAAGTTAAAAGTGTTTGTTTATGAGTTCCGAAACCCTGGACGGATGGGACGGGGGGGAGATTATTCAGCTCAGCTTCATCTGGAGGGGTGTTGAGGTCCGTCCGGGCGGGCCATGCAGCGTGGAAAGCCGAGCTCCAATGCAAAGGTGTCGTCTCGTCGTCGAGACTGGGCGGGCGAGATATGGATGGTTTTGGGAGCGATTTGAGGAGGGAGCAAACTTTTTGTCTGCGATGTGAAGGGCCGGCGCTGGGCAGGTGCGGTTAATTAGCCGGGCAGGCCGGTGCCCACATACTAGTAATGAGGAGCTCTGTCCTGGCGCGCCCTTGAAATGTGCTTCACTTGTCTTGTCAGTCAAACGACGAGCTCGGCCACTAGTATGCTTCCGGAGTATCAGTCCAAGCAGCCACTATGCCAGGACAGGCACACCGCACACACGCGCGTATGTATCAGTACGTACTAATAATAATAGCACCAGGGATTCGTCTCCTCTCTCAACCACATAATCGTGATCGTGTCGTGCGTACTCTTCTTTAATGACAAAAAAACATAATACTTGTGGCACACTAATTAATATACTACTAGTTTGTTAAGCTACAATAATACATGCATGCTTGTCACACGTGCTGGATCGATACATTTGTGTACGAGTACACGCATCTCTTGAAACTTCGAAGGACCCGGCCGATCGATCGGACTGACTTGGCTTGTAGCAGCACGTATAGTAGCAGCGACCAGCAAGAGGCTCGATAGATCGCCGATCGACAACCCATCAGTTGCTGGGACGGACGGACGGACAGTGGGGGGCCTGGCGGGGCCGGGGTGCGCCGCGCCGGCGGTGGTCTGATAGTGGCACGGGAGGCCCGTCGCTGTCCGTGCCGCAGGACGCTGCCGCTGGATCGGGGCACCACGATCCGGGCGGCAATTACCGGCACGAAAGCGAATCCCAGCTTCCTGTAGGCCGGGCAGGCGCAGGCACGCCGCTGCCTGCTGATAAGATGGTCCTCCCCCGGCCCTCCGTCCTCCGCCTCCCCTCAACAGGTCCATCCCACGCGCCGCTCCGGCGCGGTGCACTGGACCACAACAGCGACCCGGCTCAGGCGGCCCCCCGCGCGCCCGCGTCAATTGCAAGCCGGAGGAGGAGGAGGAGGGAACCACCGCACCACCACACCACACTCCACCAGGGAACTTCCGTGCATGGGCTCACCTCACCACCCCGCACAGATCGCAGAAGCGAAAAGGCGCGGGCCTGGCCGGCCCCCTCCGTGCTCCACCAGCTTTTCGTGGTGCCGGTGCCTGGCAGCCAGTGGCCTGCCGCTCGGTCGTACGTCCTCGCCTGCCTCGGCAGCGCGAGACACCGCAGGACGACGGCCCTGTTTCCGGAACGATCCGGAGTGCGGGCACGCGGCAGATGTGCCAGCCGGCAACCGAACGAGCGATAGGTGGTGCCACCAGCGCGCGCGGCTGTGTTTGCTTGATCGGGCCGGCCGAGAGGCCGAGAGGGCTGGCGGGCGAGCACGGGAGTCGTCGAACCGCTGTCGGATCTAGTCCCCCGCGCCGGCGGCCGCGGGTGGCCCGCTGCGCTCGGCGCGCGACATGGCCAGGGCCCAGGCACGTAGACGGGCCCCGCTTTTGAATGATAGAACTGGCCGGAGCTAGCCCTCGCCGAGCCCCCGAGGTTCGTTGGGCCCGAGGTTGTGTGCCCAAGTAGCCCAATTGTCGATGGTCACGTCAATATTCAGAAACTGTCTCCCCGAGATGCGAGATTGCAGAGGCACGGACACGGGTAGTCGTGAAGTATATTTTTCCATTTGACACTAACACTACAGGCCGGCCCGAGCACGACATGAAAAAGCACGGCCCAAGCACGGCCCGGCCCGCTACGCGTCATGCCCGTGCCTAGCACGGCTCAATAGAAAGGAGCCGTTGGATCCACCCTCCCCCTCCATCCGACCGTTGCTTTCGACCATTGTGGGGGAGGGCTATATAAGCCGCCGCGCCCCCTGGGAGGGTTGGCAACCCTAACCCTAGTTCATTTTCACCCTCCCCCGCCGCGGCTCCTGTCTTGCTCTCTCACTCTCATCTCCGCTGCGGCGCTGTGATGACTCTCTTCTTCTCCCCTTCTGGTGGCATCCTGAGCCACCGGTGGCCGGTATGGGCACATGGCACGGCATCGAACACCCCTCTTCTTGATCTCGCATCGTCGATGTAGCCTCGTCCTCTCGTTGTCATCCTCGTCGTCGTCTTCTCCGTCGACCTCACCGGTACCGGATGCCGGCAATTCTGGTGCTCCGGATTCTAATCCGTTGAGGAACCAGGGTCGTCCACGTCGTCGACGATTCAGGTGCTCCGGCTGTGAAGGTAAAGCTAACCCTAACCCTAACTCTAACTTGCTAACCCTAGATCTTTACTGACTGCTTCTTTGCTTGCTTGTATTGTGTAGCCGTCGAGGAACCAGGACGCCGACGAGTGACGATGCCGAGCTACGAAGAGGAAACTGTGGAGGTCAACTGCAACGAAGAGAGGCGGCTGTGCGGGTTGGCCGAAGATGACGACGAGGAGGACCTGTGCGAGGACGACGAGGAGCTATTCGGCCATTCAGCTCAGGCTCCCATTGATGTCGGCGATGGTCAAGAAGAAGGAGGGTGTAACACCCCTGAGTGTTAAGCATGCATTAACATCCCAAAGCATGAGCATTAGCATCACATACATGTTCATCATCACATGCAATATAAGTTGAAATTAAATTGAAGTGTGAAAAACATCGGTTTGAACCCTAAATTATTGCATTTGCTTGCTAAGAGTGGTAAAACTTGTTTGGCTATACCTTTAAATGACTTAGAATTAATTAACATGATTTTTGGAGCAACTTTTGTATTCAAAATCTCCCCAAATTTTGCTTTTAAAAATATTCTAGAAAAATAAGTTTTTATTTAAAAATTGGACTTTAAATCACTAATTCAAAATCTGTTTAGAATTTTGAAAAGTGCCCTAAATGAAAGTTGTGAAGAATTAAATTTTGAATAACTTTTGTTTTGGGGACAACTTGTGAAAATGAATTTTTCATCTTCAAAATTTGAATTTGAATCAATGTAGAAAATCTGGAAATTTATTTATAAAAGAAAACGAATTTCTCGACCTTAACGGGCCGCCGCCTCCCTTTCGGCCCGCTGGCCAAAGCGGCCCAGCTCTCCCGCGCGCGCGCCCGCCGCCGCTCCAGCTCGCCCGCGCGTGACCACGGCCCGGCCCATGCCCGCGCTGCCTCCATCCCCCGCTCGCTCGCGCGCTGCTGGCCGCCGTGGCAGATCGCGCTCGCCGCGTGGCGGCCGCATGCCGACGCCATCGGTCGTGTGGCGCCCTGCTGCCCCGCGCACTCCACTTCAAAGCACCACGCTGCGCTCTGCCTCCCTTCCATTCCTCCGCTCGCTCGCTCCCTTTCTCATTTCTCTGGAGAACCCGAGCGGGAGGACCGCTCGCCATCGCTCGCCCTCGCATCCGCCGCCGCGTTTCGACAACGGCAAGCCACCGCCGTCTGATTGCCGCCGCACAGTGCTCCACCACCTTCTCCTCTCCTCCGAACAAACGTCAGCGGCTCCTTGCTCATGTAGGTAGGGCGCAATCGCTCGGTTCCCGCCGCGCCGCCGTGGACGGAGCCGCTGAGCTCGCGCTCCGACCACCGGCGCTCTAGCCCATCCTCATTTCCCTTCAATGGCTCCATCATGTTCGCCTTTTCATCGCGGTTCATTTGCGGGTCACACCTCGTCCGCTCGCGACCGGAGACGGCCGCTGGCCGTCAACGGCCACCGCACCGCCGCGGTCCCGGGCGCCGGGATGGCACAGCCGCGGTCACGCTCGCCGTGTTGGGTCGGGACGGCCTTGGGCCGGAGCCCAAGCCAGGCCAGCTTGCCTTCCTTCCCCGCGCACGTGCTCAGGCCGAAAGCCGTAGCCGGCCAGTTGGTTTCACTGGGCGCTGGCCCGTTGGCAATAAGAAAAATTGTTTTTTTGTTTTTCTTTTATTATTTGGAGAAATAAATGCTTTGGAAAATGTTTGTGTAATCATTTTGGCTCCAAAAATTGTGAAACAAATTTTGTAGTGATTCTCATAAGTAGATCTATGATTTAAAAATATTGCATGTCAAGTTTGAAATACTTTTCTGTTGGGTTTTTATTTAATCACTGAAATTGTTGTTTTCTTGATAAATATGTAATAAATCATAGAAAGCTCAGAAAAATATGATTCCACTTGAAATAATTTTCTTTTGTAATGTACTTTCTAGGAAAAATATGTTCCATACATGTTCTGTAGAAAAACTTTGATGTGTAGTACAAGTGCTTGTTATTATTGATAATTGTTATTTTTGACAGAGAGAAAATATGAATAAAAATGCATATAATAATTTTTCTATAGTGATTGTTTATTGTGTAGAATGTAGAAAAAATGCTAAATCTGTTGTTTGATATTTTTCATAGTACAAAGTATTTTTATGCTCTTATTTAGGCCCTAGCTTGTTATTTTTGTGTAGGCAGTTCTAGTAATCCAAATGTAATGAAATTTTTGTGGCATGCTAGATTTGATGATAGTAAGCTACTGTAATTTTCTCAGATTTGTCTGTGCTACCAAAATAGGTATTGTTGTTCAAACCTAGTTGCAATTAGGGTTTAATTAACCTTGTTAATGCATGACTAATTAATAAGATTTACTTTGGTGTATCTTTGAAGCATCTTAGATTTCTGTGGTGACTTGGCATGGTAGAGAATGTTGGCAGTAGTATACGAGTACATGTTCTTGGATGTTGTAGACCACCTTGTAGAAGAGTTGTATTCCTACTTTATGCAATAAAGTAAACATGTTCATCTACATCCTATTCATCATGATCATTACATGTCATCTCTGCAATGCACCTAGGCATGAGCACTTATACATTTGCATCATATAGGATCGCATGAAGTAACTCCGGTAGCAATTTCCGAGAAGCCGGAAGAGCAGCCCGAGGTGCAAGAGCAGAAGGTGTCCGAAGCCAAAGAGGAGGTCGGTGAGGATCATCCAGAGTGCCCCGACCACCGCCCGAGCTCTTTCGAAAGAGGCAAGCCCCGGAGCATTTCTCTCCCGGTTTGCAAATATTTTATTAATGTTTTACTTTAACTGATGCATTACGTTTAGGAGTTGTTTGCAACCGTTGCTGCATTATACCTTGTTTACCCTGTTTTACCATATCCTTGTTACCTTGGTATTCGCAGTCAAGAAATGCTTAGCTTGCTTAGACCGGTAGAAGTCGGGTGATTTCCTGTCACCTGCGAGCTATAGGTGGTTACCTGGATCTGCTTGAATAAGTATGTCATCGTAGAATAACTAAGTGTTAATGTGAAATTGAGATCGGACGGAGACTTACACGGTTTCGGACTGTAGTGTTTTCAGTCTGTGTCGATTAAGGACCGACCGTTGTTGGGCCTCGAGTCATGTTGAACGCATGCCTTACATTTAGCTGGGCGAATAATGTACCTTTCGATCGTGAAGCTGGGAGATTATTCGGGCCGAGTGGATTGCCCACAACGCACTGTACCGGAGCAGGTGTGGTAGGACACAGGGGCGCGATGATAAGGCCAAAGAGCAGTCAGGCGGCCCCCGGGTACATGTGGTTCCTGGCAAACTCGAGACTTTACCTGAATTGTTGACTCGTTGACCAATATCTCACTTTAGCGGGTGAGTGAGGTTTATGTGAGGAATAAATTACTAGCTGGTTAATAATCGATTCGAATCGCCATCGTTCACTGGACAGTGAACACTTGACTTGAGTTACTTTATCGTAGTAATATTGATGGAACACTTGGACAGTTATATGGAATATGACATGATGGAAGTTGTTAATGATCATTGGTTATCCTTACCTGTTTAATTACATGTTACTCTAGTACAGGTGTAAATGTAGTTGACAGGTTAATAAAGATTTAACTTGATGCAAAGTTTCTAGAAAAGATTCTTTAAATACTAAAAATGCCTTTTTACAAATAAGTCAGCTACCCCACCATAAAGTCTGTCATAATCCTTGGTGTTATTTATTTTTGTTATGTCGGGTAAGTCTAGCTGAGTACCTTCTCGTACTCAGGGCTTTGTTCCCACTTGTTGCAGATGGGCAGATGTGTTACGTCTACTATATCAACTGCCTTTATCCTACGATGGGTGAAGCTTAGGACCATGGGCAGTGGTTATTCCCTACGTCTCGTCTGATGCTTTTGTTGGAGATGATCCTGAGCTAACACTTTTATTTTGAACTCTATGTGAGTGTGTGTGGTTTGAACTAAATGCTTCCGCTACTTTTATTTGAACTTGGTTTGTAATAACTATGTTTAAACTCCGATGTATTTGCGACGTGAACTTTTATGTAACTTGTGATGGTGACCGCTAAACTTATTACGATCTTGGCTGGTATGAAAGTTGGTTTAAAATCCGTCGTGATTTCACGGACTACCGGGTTATACGGGCTTAAGTTTGCTAAATCGCCTGCTCGGTGGGGTGATTTTCTTACTTAATCTCGTATAATTGGTCAGTTCTGCTACAGCTGGCATCGGAGCATGGTTTAGCGTGTTTACTGTTCACAAGTGTATTTAAAACAAAATTGTGTTTGAAAAACATGATTTCCAAACTAAAAGTGTGCCAGTGGTCATATCCTTTATGCCCAGTTAAGGACTCTATGTGGCTTATTTAAGTACTGACTTGAGGTTCTTGCACCATATTTCTCTTTCGTTGCTCATACAGCGTGCTATTGTATGAGTGCCACTTAATTGAGTGGTAATGTATGGATCAACTGCCTCTATGTCTCGGTAAGTGTGAGATGTGAGAGTATGATCGGATACACCATCGATCTAGGGAGAGTGCTTATATGATACTAGAGTAATTACATGTTCTACGCACGTTTTTACAAAAGTGTCGCATGTGTGGTTGTTCCGTCCGTTGAGGCGATGCCGTCAATAGGACGATGTTTTGGGTAGTTACTACCGTTGTACGCGTATCTGGGGATTCGTGTAGAGCGTGTAGATAGATTTACTGCTTTCATGCATTCATGGGAAATTGGGCTGAAATGAATTTTCTGTAGGTACATAACAACGTGTCTTGTGTAGAACGTATTAGTTATGTATATGAGAGATCGCCTATATGCCACTGAATTCATCGCTAGATATTATTTATTTCACAAGTTTGTGAGAATGTAAGAAACATACATACATCATATTGCTTGTGCATTTCATTCATGTCATGCATTCCTCCTCTTATAAATTGATTATCCCCTTTAGATAAAAATTGTATCAACTTAAAATATGTTCTCACCGGGTAATTAAAACTTTTGCTACAGATGGCCCGCACAAAGCAGACTGCCCGTAAGTCCACAGGCGGAAGAGCACCCCGACACCAGTTGGCCTCGCGGGAGCACCGCAGCACGGACACCTTTCTGAGCGAGTTTGGCATGCCAACCTTGCTTTGGAGAGTGCTCCATGATGTGGGGTATCCGGAGGGCTAGGAGCCGGTGTACTCTTGGAGTGAGAGCCAGTTAGCCGAGGATAGACTTGCAGTAGTGGAGATCACAGTCCCTGCTCTTGGTGATGCTCCAGAGTGGGATGGTTGGCACTTGGAGTTTGAGGGACGCACTCCGGTTGAGGGTACAGAGGGAACAGCTTTCCGTACCATCAGAGACATAATGAGCAGATTTCCTAACGAGCTGGCAGCAGCCTTGGCTGGCACTTTTCCGAGGGATGATCCTCATGATGCTATTTGGGTGCAGCCACAAGGAAGTGCCTTGGTCAGAGGCCCAAACGAAGGATAGGCTAGCAACAACCATGCTATGAGTGTGATATATGCAACTATCAGAGCATACTAGGGTCTTGAGTGTACCTATTGGACGTTGACTGGTTTGCGTGGTGATGATCGGCTCAAAGCAAGAAAATAGAAGAAGAAACAGACACGTGCTATAGCTAGTTTGCAGGAGCAGTTGACTGACATGAGCTTGCAGCGAGACCAGACTCTAGAAAGAGATGATAGTGCTCTGCAGCGGGTGCATGCGTTGACTCAGGCCAACAATAATGCAGACCGCATAATTGGACAGTTGGTTTAGGAGAGGAATGAAGCCTGAAACGAGAGGGACCTTCTAAGGCAGAGGGTCGAGGAGCTCGAGGAGTATAACGTCAACTTGCATGAGGAGTTTCACGCACTCTACAACGGGATTGGCCCGTATGCTCCTACTGACGCCACCGGTATGGACGTCGACGAGGACGAGGATGAGCCTGCAGTTGCACCTGCCGATGATGACGACATCGCTACTGATGGTAGCGATGGTGACGTCTCCGACCCCGATGATGGCCCCGAGGAGTAGGCTAGTTGCTTTGCGTTAACTACTAGGCCCTGTCGCGATGACCTTTCTTTTGGTTTCATGTATCTTGATGTATCTCGTGTCGAACCTTAAGACTTGGTAGTATGTTGGAACTTGGTTGGTCATGCGATACCTGAGCGCATAAAAGTCCAGTGTGTGTATGCTAGCAATTTGGTTGTATGGACGTGATGTTTGCATTCGAAGTAATTTAATTAGTGGTGTTGTTTTAATTGGAATGCGATTATTGTGCCTCTCTTTTATTGTATGACTTGTTCCCTCCAATGAATTCAGTACGACATAATTTTTTATTCACTCACAATTACTATAGTTTCACTTAATTATTACTTGTTGCTAAAATATGCAGATGACAAACCCTCGCCGCGCCACGTATGAGGCTGCTGAAACTGGTGGTAATGGTGCCGGGGCAGGTGGGAGTGGTGAAAACAACGTCAACCATAATGAGCCACACCCAGAACCACATTTGCCGCCTCCTCCACCGCTCACTGCATAGGTATTCTTTGCACAGTTTTTTGGAAGTCAGCGCAGTGCCGAGCAATCGCAGAAGAACATGGAAGATTTTCTGCGTACCATTGCCAACAATGTTCAACGCGGTAACAACCAAGATGGTGGCAATGGGGTGAATCAGTACAGCAACTTCAAGGATTTCATGGACACCAGGCCACCAATTTTCAAGAAAGCAACAGAGCCACTTGACGCTGAAGAATGGATCAACACCATGGAAGATAAGTTCTGTGTGTTGAGGCTGATTGAAGTACTGAAGACAAAATATGCTGCACATCAGTTATATGGACTAGCGGGGATGTGGTGGAAGCATCATCGCACCACCTTCCCTCCAAATGCTCAGATCTCATGGAGAGAGTTCACTGAAGCCTTCCGTGGAGTTTATATTCCACCAGGGCTGGTCGAGATGAAGTTAGCAGAGTTCTTGGCTTTAAACCAGGGCACCAAAACCATGACGCAGTATTTACATGCCTTCAACAACTTGTGTCATTATGCTCCCGACATGGTTGACACAGATGCTAAAAGAATTGCTAGTTTTAAGAGAGGATTAAGCCTGAAGATGATGAAGCATGTGGGTATCAATACCCGCGCCAGATTCAATGACTTTATCAGTGATTGTCTGAAACAAGAGAAGAATAACAACGTGTACACTACATCTATGACTCGCTAGAGGGCCTTTGAGTCAGGACCATCACAACCAAGAGTTCTCACTGCTAATCGTTCTGCCTATCGTCCGTCTGCACCAGGTGCAAGGTTTAGGCCACCACAGCATAAAACCCAGAACTACAAAGGGACCGCAGAAGCCGTACAAGATGGCCGTGCCGTTAGCAAAGATAGCTGCAACTGCGGGACAGGGCAACTCTAAGGGAGCTATAGGATTTGCTGGTACAGTGAGGGGACCCTGCTACAATTGTGATTAGCCAGGCCACTTTTCAAAGTTATGTCCTTACCCGCCCAGAAAGAAGCAATAGACCTATACTGCTCGGGTATACCACACCACCGTGGATGAGATTCCTGAGGGAGAACCCGTAACCGCTGGTAAGTTTCCTGTTAACCAAAACCCTGCATTTGTTCTATTTGATTCTGGATCATTGCATTCTTTCATGAGTCAAGCATTTGCACGGAAACATGAACAACTATGCATAGATTTGAGTTATGGTTACCATATAAGTTCGGCGGGGGCTGATATTTTAACCAATCAGATGGTTAGAGGGGCAACCCTTGAATTAGGTAGTCGAAAGTTTTGAGTAAACTTGATAGTTATGCCTAGACTAGTTCTGGATGTTATCATAGGGTTGAATTGGATGAAGGATTGGAGAGCAGTTATAGATACAGGAAGTCAGGTACTTACCCTTAAGGATCCCCAGGGTGAGGGTACTTTTCAGGTACCATTGCCCTGAAGAACAGACCTTGTGAGTGTGACATGTGCTATAGAAGTCATTCCTATTTATCAGATTCGGTAGTGTGTGAGTTTTCGGATGTGTTCCCAGATGAGTTACCTGGTCTTCCGCCAGATAGGGATGTTGAGTTTAGAATTGAGTTGATCCCCAGGACAGCTCCAATTTTAAGGAGACCTTATCAGATGCCTCCGGATGAGTTAGCTGAGCTGAAGAAGTAACTAGAGGAATTGTTGAAAAAGGGGTTTTTCGGCCAAGTAAGTCTGAATGGGGATGTCCTGCCTTGTTTGTGAAGAAAAAGAAAGAGGGTACTTTGAGAATGTGTGTGGATTATAGGCCTCTTAATGCTGTAACTATTAAGAATAAGTATCCTTTGCCTCATATTGATGTTTTGTTTGATCAGTTAGCCAAAGCCAGAGTGTTCTCCAAGATAGATTTAAGATCGTGTTACCATCAGATAAAGATTAGGCCACAAGATATACCAAAAACCGTCTTTTCCACCAGATACGGGTTGTACGAGTATCTTGTTAGGTCTTTTGGCTTAACAAATGCTCCTGCATACTTTATGTATCTGATGAATATGGTTTTCATGCCAGAATTGGACAAGTTTGTGGTTGTGTTCATTGATGATATTCTAGTGTACTCGGAGAACGAGAAAGATCATGAAGATCATCTGAGAATTGTCTTGACCAGACTTAGAGATCATAAGTTGTATGCTAAGTTTAGCAAGTGTGAATTTTGGTTGAAGAAAGTTCCTTTCCTTGGTCACATTCTGTCAAAAAATAGAGTTTTAGTAGATCCGAGTAAAGTGCAAGAGGTTATGGATTGGAAGACACCAACCACAGTTTCAGAAGTTAGAAGTTTCTTAGGATTAGCTGGTTACTATCGTCGTTTTATACCAGATTTCTCGAAGATTGCCAAGCCAATGATAAGTCTGCTACAGAAAGATCACAAGTTTGTGTGGACAGAGGAGTGTGAGATAGCTTTCCACACCTTGCGGAAACTGTTGACCACTGCTCCAGTTCTAGCGTAACCAGACATTGAGAAACCTTTTGATGTGTTTTGCGATGCATCAAAAACAGGATTAGGCTATGTTCTTATGCAAGAAGGATGATTCATTGCTTATGCCTCCCACCAGTTGAGAAAGCATGAGATCAACTGTCTGACATATGATCTTGAACTTGTTGCCGTAGTGCATGCATTAAAAATTTGGAGACATTACTTACTTGGTAATGTGTGCAATATTTTCATCGATCATAAGAGTCTCAAGTATATTTTCACCCAACCAGAGTTAAACATGAGACAACAAAGATGGTTAGAATTGATCAAAGATTATAACTTGAATGTGCAGTATCATCCTGGAAAGGCCAATGTAGTGGCAGATGCTTTGAGTAGAAAGTCACATTGCATGAATGTGCAACCTTTGCTCGAAGATGGTTTTGATCTGATGCACCCTATCGTGTTACATAGTATTCAGATTAGTTGCTCTTTGGAGAATAAGATAATAGAAGGCTAGAAAACCGACAAAGGGATATTCCACATTAAAGAGAAAATTAAAGAAGAACCATCCAAGCACTTTAGAGTGGATGAACAGGACGTGTTGTGGTTTGACGACCGTCTTGTTGTTCCCAAGGATTGGGAGCTTAAGAATAAACTTATGGATGAGGCTCACCTTTCTAAGCTATCTATCCATCCCGGAAGTAGCAAGATGTACCAAGAACTGAGACCTCGTTATTGGTGGATAAAAATGAAGAAAAGAGATTTCAGCCTATGTGGCCAGATGTGACACATGTTGTAGGGTAAAAGCCATTCATATGAGACTTGCCGGATTGTTGCAACCTTTATCCGTACCTAGTTGGAAGTGGGATGATATAAGTATAGATTTCATCACAGGTTTGCCCACTACTCAGAAAGGGCATGATTTGATTTAGGTAATCGTGGATCGTCTTACAAAGACAGCTCACTTTTTACCTGTCAAGATAGATTATAGACCACCTCAATATGCCAAGAAGTATATTGCTGAGATTGTGAGATTGCATGACATACCAAAGACTATAGTGTCTGACAGAGGGTCACAATTCACTGCTCACTTTTGGGAACACTTGCACAAAGGATTGGGAACTAGTTTGATCCGTAGTACTGCCTATCATCCTCAGACAGATGGTCAGATCAAAAGAGTTAATGCTGTTCTGAAGGATATGTTGAGAGCATGTGTGTTGTCTTCCAGGGGTTCATGGGAGTCATGGTTACCCTTAGCAGAAATTGCTTACAATAATAGTTATCAAGAAAGTATCAAAATGGCCTCATTCGAAGCTCTGAATGGTAGAAAGTGTAGAACACCACTAAACTAGATCGAGCCAGGAGAAAGAAGATATTATGCTATTGACTTTGTAGAAGAAGCCGAGAAGAAAGTTCATATCATTCAGCAAAATATGAAAGCATCTCAATCACGTCAGAAAAGCTATGTGGATAGAAGGAGGAGACCGCTTATGTTCGAAGTTGGTGACTATGTTTATCTAAAAGTCACACCAATGAAGAAGAAATGATTTAGAGTACGCAGAAAGCTCGCAGCCAGATTTGTGGGACCACACAAGATCTTGGAAAGAAAAGGTCCAGTAGCTTATAAGTTAGAGTTACCTGAGACAATCAGTGCTATATTCCCAGTTTTTCATGTATTGCATCTCAAGGAGTGTTTGCGTGTTCTAGAGGAAAGAATCGAACCCCGAGGCATAAAGCTCAAGTCAGATTTGGTATATCATGAGCAACCAGTTTTGCTTTTAAAATCTCCCCAAATTTTGGAGCAACTTTTGTATTCAAAATCTCTCTAAATTTTGCTTTTAAAAATATTCTAGAAAAATGAGTTTTTATTTAAAAATTGGACTTTAAATCACTAATTCAAAATTTCTTAGCGGCTCCACCACCTTCTCCTCTCCTCTGAACAAGCGTTAGTGGCTCCTTGCTCGCGTAGGTAGGGTGCAATCGCTCGGTTCCTGCCGTGGACGGAGCCGCTGAGCTCACGCTCCGACCACCAGCGCTCTCGCCCCTCCTCATTTCCCTCGAATGGCTCCATCATGTTCGCCTTTTCATCGCGGTTCTTTTACGCGCCACACCTCGTCTGCTCGCAATCGGAGACGGCCGCTGGCCGTCGACGGCCACCGCACCGCTGCGGTCCCGGGAGCCGGGATGGCACGGCCGCGGTCACGCCTGCCCGTGTTGGGTCGAGATGGCCTTGGGCCGGAGCCCAAGCCGGGCCAGCTTGCCTTCCTTCCCCGCGCACGTGCTCGGGCCGAAAGCCGTAGCCGGCCAGTTGGTTTCACTGGGCCGGCCCGTTAGCAATAAGAAAAATTGTTTTTTCGTTTTTCTTTTATTATTTGGAGAAATAAATGCTTTGGAAAATGTTTGTGTAATCATTTTGGCTCCAAAAAAATGTGAAACAAATTTTGTAGTGATTATCATAAGTAGATCTATGATCTAAAAATATTGCATGTCAAGTTTGAAATACTTTTCTGTAGGGTTTTTATTTAATCACTGAAATTGCTGTTTTCTTAATAAATATGTAATAAATCATAGAAAGCTCAGAAAAATATGATTCCACTAGAAATAATTTTTTTGTGATGTACTTTCTAGGAAAAATATGTACCATGCATGTTATGTAGAAAAATTATGATGTGTGGTACAAGTGCTTGTTATTATTGATAATTGTTATTTTTGATAGAGAGAAAAATATGAATAAAACATGCATATAATAATTTTTCCATTGCTGATGCATTACATTTAGGAGTTGTTTGCAACCGTTGCTGCATTATACCTTGTTTACCCTGTTCTACCATATCCTTGTTACCTTGGTATTCGCAGTCAAGAAATGCTTAGCTTGCTTAGACCGGTAGAAGTCGGGTGATTTCCTGTCACTTGCGAGCTATAGGTGGTTACCTGGATCTGCTTGAATAAGTATGTTATCGTAGAATAACTAAGTGTTAATGTGAAATTGAGACCGGACGGAGACTTGCAGGGTTTCAGACTGTAGTGTTTTCGGTCTGTGTTGATTAAGGACCGACCGATGTTGGGCCTCGAGTCATGTTGAACGCATGCCTTACATTTAGCTAGCCGAATAATGTACCTTTCGACCGCGAAGTTGGGAGATTATTCGGGCCGAGTGGATTGCACACAATGCACTGTACCGGAGCAGGTGTGGTAGGACACGGGGGCGCGATGATAAGACCAAAGAGCAGTCGGGCGGCCCCCGGGTACATGTGGTTCCTGGCAAACTCGAGACTTTACCTGAATAGTTGACTCGGTGACCAATATCTCATTTTAGCGGGTGAGTGAGGTTTGTGTGAGGAATAAATTACCAGCTGGTTAATAATCGATTCGAATCGCCATCGTTCACTGGACAGTGAACACTTGACTTGAGTTACTTTATCGTAGTAATATTGATGGAACACTTGGACAGTTATATGGAATATGACATGATGGAAGTTGTTAATGATCATTGGTTATCCTTACCTGTTTAATTACATGTTACTCTAGTACAGGTGCAAAGGTAGTTGACAGGTTAATAAAGATTTAACTTGATGCAAAGTTTCTGGAAAAGATTCTTTAAATACTAAAAATGCCTTTTTACAAATAAGTCAGCTACCCCACCATAAAGCCTGTCATGATCCTTGGTGTCATTTATTTTTGGTTATGTTGGGTAAGTCTAGCTGAGTACCTTCTCGTACTCAGGGCTTTGTTCCCACTTGTTGCAGATGGGCAGATGTATTACGGCTACTGTATCAATTGCCTTTATCCTACGATGGGTGAAGCTTAGGACCATGGGCAGTGGTCATTCCCTACGTCTCGTCTGATGCTTTTGTTGGAGATAATCCTAAGCTGGCACTTTATTTCGAACTCTGTGTGAGTATGTGTGGTTTGAACTAAATGCTTCCGCTACTTTTATTTGAACTTGGTTTGTAATAACTATGTTTAAACTCTGATGTATTTGCGACGCGAACTTTTATGTAACTTGTGATGGTGACCGCTAAACTTATTATGATCTTGGCTGGTATGTAAGTTGGTTTGAAATTCGTCGTGATTTTACGGACTACCGGGTTATACGGGCTTAAGTTTGCTAAATCGTCTGCTCGGTGGGGTGATTTTCTTACTTAATCTCGTATAATTGATCGGTTCTGCTACAGAGGGGCAGCAAACGAGGAGGAAGGTCAAGAGGATGAGAACAATGCCAAGCACTCTCGTCCTTCTACCTCGGCTGTCTGTCTTGATTTCAAGAAGCTCTTCAAAACTGTCGAAGGTAAGAAGGTAAGGTATGCTGCTAAGTGCATCCATTGCTCTAAGCAGTATTCTGCTCTCTAGCGGTGGCACTGGTCACCTCACCTGGCATAGGGATAAATGTCCAAGGAGGCGTGAAAAAAAATCGTATGTCTCAGTCTCAGATTTCGTTTAATCCTGATGGTAGTATGCGTAATTGAGAGTACTGTCCTCTTCATGCCCGTGTTGAACTTGTTCGATTGCTTGCTAGGCTAGATGTTCCTATCCATATGGGTGAATCTAATGCTTTTGAAGACTATATTAGATCTGCTCATAACCCTGCATATGTTCCTGTCTCTAGGCAAACCACCACTAGAGACATGGTTAAATATTTCACTGATAGGAAGGCTAAGCTTGTTGAGACTTTATCTTCTTCTGCTGTTAATTGTGTGTGCTTGACCTCTGATATCTGGTCTGGTAATACCAAAGAGGACTACCTTAGTGTTGTTGCCCATTACAGTAACTCTGATTAGCAACTAGAGAAGAGGGTGCTTGGTCTTGTGCTCATTGATGTGTCCTACAATGGACAAAATATTGCTGATCGTGTTGTTTCTGTGCTATCTGATTATGGACTTACTGAAAAGGTGTTTGCTTTTACTTTTGACAGTGCATCATCTAATGTTTCTGCCATGCGTCTACTTAGGCCTTTGCTGTCTAGATATCTTGGTTTTGAGGTCGTTGATGATCCTAATGAATCTAAGAATGCACCATCTAATGTTTCTGCTGTTAATTCTATGTTTCTGAATCAGCGTTGTGCGTGTTATATTATCAATCTGATTGTTAAGGAGGCCCTTGAATATCTTAAGCCTTTGATTGAAACATTTAGAACTACAATATCATTTTTAAACTCATCTAACCAAAGAATTGTTGCATATAAAAGTCTGCTTGGGATGAAATTTATGATGATGATGAAGGTGGTGGTTGTGCTAGTGGTATTGGTATCCATCCTCTAGCTACTACTCTTAATCTGTCTAGAGATACCTCTGCTACTTCTCTGCTGCATGCTGCAAGTTCTTCTACTTCTAATGCTTCTGAACCGATTTCCTACTTGGACTGTGACACAGTTAGCCAGCTAGATGATGATTTCAACCTGATGAACTGGTGGCATTAGCACAAACTCACTTATCTAGTTCTCTCTATCATGGCTAAAGACATTCTAATTATTCATGTGTCTACCATATATGGACTGTAATATTGTGGCCTGTAATATTTTTGACATATAATGCCCTAGCGGACATCACACTTCACCACAACAGCAAAGAAAAATGTCCTGAAACAAATGAAAAATGTCACCATAAAGGGGTGGATCCAGCAGTGGGGCGGGCGGGGCTTAAGCCCCCTCTACTGCTGCCGCGACAATGGAGCCCCACCTAATTTTTATAGGTACGAAAGAGATGGAGAAGGGGCTTTAGAGGTTGAAGATGAATTGAGCCCCCTCTTCTATGAATTCCTAGATCCGCCACTGCCAAAAACGTCTCAATGGACAACTGTACATGACAGCCGTTTTGTTTCCAGAGAAAAGGACAGCCAAAGCCAATAGCATTCCTGGCTGCGCATTCAGCTGAACCTGCTGTTCCGATGCAGTTGAGTTCTCATAAGGCGTTGCATGCCAAGGCACTATCAGTAGCTCATCTTTTGTGCACCCTAAAACTAAACGAAGGAAGTGGATCGAACTTGACTAACCATCGAGGTTCCAATAAAATACAGGATCCAATCCAAGCTCGTTTAATTAAAGAAAAATAAACTTTATATGTTCTTGTATGCGAAAATGAATCTGAACTACTGAACGGCAGCGGGTAGCGGCATTCCTCGAGCGTTTAAGGAGTCACCAGTTCGCGGCCTGGAGAAGTCAAAAATTCATCAGCATCAACATGTTAATTTTGGCCCTGCCATACTGTCATTGCTATCATTATTGCTCCTGTCCAGTTTCAGAACACCGGCGAATGCATTGACCAATCTCGGCCCCTTCCAAGAAAAAGACTCAAGATAGCCCAATTTTGGCCCGTCCAGCGCGCGCACACCTCAGTTAATTGCTGATGGTGGGCTTAGCCCAGAGAAAACTAACGGCACAAGTCTGTCTCTAAATATTTCTTCTTCCTAAATACTCTCTTCATATTTTCCTAAAAAGAAAATACTCTCTTCATATTTTCCTAAAAAGAAAATACTCTCTTCATATTTTCTCAAAACAAAAATGCTCTCTTCATATAAATTATAAGTCATTATACTTTTTTCTAGATATATTATGGCTTTGCTACGTACCTAGATATGCATTACATCTATAGATACAATAATGGCTTCTCCTCAAGTGCTCTGGCTCCTCCGCAGCAGCACCTGAGGAGCCCTACCAAATAGGCTCAAAGTTTATAAAACAATGACTATATAGATCAAATCAATCATCCGAATGTGCTTCAAACTTTTTACAGTGCATAAAATAATACTCATGTTTATGTTTAAATTTGTAACTATTCAGAATTGACAGTACAAACCATGAAATAATGTGAGAGACAAACACGTAGACGAATCATATATTATTCACCGACGCACATTTAAGGCTTTAACTATTAGTCCTCCGTAAATTTTAGAATGATCCATCATTTAACCCTAAATCACTCCATAGTTATGTAGCAATATATATACGAGATATTCCTCTAGTAAGATAGACTCTGTAGTAGGATTTTGTTTTATATGAGGTATAGAGTTTATGATTAATTTAGTAATATTTATTATTATATTTAGATTGAACTAGATATTATTTATATATCTAGATTAAACTAGGTATTACTTACTGTATTTATCCAGATTAAACTAGATACGGAGTACTATTTAACTACTCGGTAAGTGAGATTTCAATTTCATTGAGAACTGAGGCAGTACTTAAGAAGTTTGGAAGGTGGAAAAGTGTTAGGGCCCGTGAGCCGTATCAAGATTTTTCCTTGTTTTTTTTATAGAAAAAGCCGCATCAAGATAACAATTTTTTGTTTAAGGAAATATATCGACGTCACGATCCACGAAATGACTCTCAACTCCCTTTACACGCCACCACTCCCACCGAGCCGCCACCAACCGATTCATTGGCCCACATATCAGCGAGAGAGTACACGCCGCACCACGTCAGGAAGATAAAGATCCCACGACGAGAATCAGGATATCGGAATCTGGACCTTTGCCACGTCATTGCCACTACGGCGGTCGGCGGCAGCGGTGCGGCCGCCACCCACTACCACTAATCCTTCCCTCACCTCGCGTGCTTAATCCCTCTTCCATTGCCCTATCTGTCTTCCTCATCTTAATCACCATTCACCAGACATCCAGCCCTAGTGAATTCATATTCCATTCCTGGTTCTCCGTCCATGGCCGCGTCGCTGCTTCGCCGTGGTGCTGTCGCCAGCCGCCGGCGATGCCCGGGGGAGATGCTGCGGCGGCTGGTCTCGTCCGAGGCCGCGCCCGAGCGGGCACCGTCGCGGCCGCCGCCGGAGATGCCGCCGTTTGACCACCGGCCCCGCCCGTACGCCGGGATGGGTGGCGCCGAGATCTTCGAGAAGAGGAAGGCGGTGCTCGGCCCGTCGCTCTTCCACTACTACCAGAAGCCGGTATACCCTCCGAGTGTTGATCTTAATTAAATTAAATCCGTCTCACTGTCTGCTCGTCTTTGTTAAACTGTCTTCGTACGGTGAAATTAGATTAAGGTTCCAAAAAGGTGGGGTTCAGTGAACTTGTGTTGACTTTCATCACAAAGCAGCGACCTCTTTGCTGCGGCACCAATTTACTAGGAGATTAATTTTTAATGCGTTTTGCATATGGTGGTTTATATTAGCTTCACCGTGTAAGTTTCGGGTGAAACTGGACAACTGGTGATGCTAAAGAATTATTGTAGCACAACCACCACCGTGTAGTCTTACTCTATAAAACGTTGAAGCAGTGACAGAATGACGTTGACACGATGTCTAGAGAATTTACTATTCAATTGTGTTCACAGCTCAACATTGTGGAGGGGAAGATGCAGTACCTGTATGACGAGAATGGGAAGAGATACCTCGATTGCTTTGGGGGCATCGTGACAGTGTCGTGTGGCCATTGCCATCCGGATATTGTGAATGCTGTGGTGGAGCAGACCAAGTTGCTCCAGCACACAACCACCATTTACTTGCATCATGCCATTGTAGAGTTTGCAGAGGCCCTCACCTCCAAAATGCCTGGCAATCTCAAGGTAAATGTACTGTCTGTCTGGGTGCCGCCATAACACGCACCTTTTCATTTATGTATGCAGGTAAGAGCTGAAGACCTTGTCATGTTTTTGGGTGCTGCAGGTTGCGTATTTCGTGAATTCTGGGACTGAAGCGAATGAATTGGCAATGTTGATGGCCCGGCTGTATAGTGGGAATCTCAGTATGGTTGCACTTAGAAATGCATATCATGGTGGAAGTGCCGGTACGATTGGATTGACTGGTTTGCAGACATGGAAATACCCAATTCCTCAGGTATGTGTACTGTATAATCAAGTACTGCACTTTCAACAAATTATTTGACTGGTTATGTTTTTCACAGTCACCATGTTTGCAGAAGTAGATTCTTAGTTATTAATAGTTTATCTCTCCGTTCTACCCAGAGAAAAGGTATCCATTTGTGTATTACATCTATCATAACCTCATCAAAACTTTTGCAGGGTGAAATACATCATGTCATGAACCCTGATCCTTATCGGGGGACTTTTGGGTCTGATGCTGCAGCTTATGCCAAGGAAGTCGAAGAACACATAACTTATGGAAGTTCAGGAAGGGTTGCAGGATTCATTGCAGAAACATTCCAGGTATAAACTTTGAACAGCCATTTATAAAATGCTAGTACAACGAATTGAAATGATAGGATCTTTTGTTTATATAAACCCACTTCAAAATAACTTATCCTTGTCGCAATCTTGTTGATACACTATCTTGGCTGTAGGGTGTTGGAGGTGCTGTTGAACTAGCTCCTGGATACCTAAAATTAGCTTATGACATTGTGCGCAAGGCTGGTGGCGTTTGTATTGCTGATGAAGTCCAGAGTGGTTTTGGTCGTACTGGCAGTCATTACTGGGGATTCCAGACACAGGGTGTCATTCCTGACATAGTCACCATGGCCAAGGTCTATCTCGTACTCTAAAATGCAAGCATGTACTAATCATTAATCACCCCTGGGGGAAATGTCTTACAACACAACAACAACAACATAGCCTTTTGTCCCAAGTAAGTTGGGGTAGGCTAAAGATGAAACCTAAAAGAGACAAGAAATAGAGAGACACATAAAGGGTCATAAAAGGCACAAGACAGAAAGAGGTCACGATTCAGGCATGTTGATTGCCAGTCTCCAAGCGCTCCTGTCCATAGCTAAATCATTGGAGATATTCCACTCCTTCAGGTCTCTCTTAACGGACTCGTCCCAAGTTAGTTTAGGTCGACCTCTACCGCTCTTTACATTATCGGCCCGCTTTAGAACCCCACTACGCACCGGCGCCTCAGGAGGCCTTCGTTGGACATGTCCAAACCATCTCAACCGATGTTGAATCAATCCTGGGGGAAATGTCTTGTTTTTATTTTTTTGGTGGCAACATCTTTCCATGCTGATGTGATAGTTTATTTTTTTTCCATGTTTTCAGGGAATTGGCAATGGCCTACCGCTGGGGGCAGTTGTAACAACTCCTGAGATTGCAAGTGTGTTAGCTCAAAAAATTCAATTTAACACATTTGGTGGAAATCCAGTTTGTTCTGCTGGTGGATTAGCTGTGCTTAAGGTTCTTGACAAGGAGAAACGCCAGGCACATTGTGCTGATGTTGGAGCTCACTTGGTGGAGCGTCTAAAATCGCTTCAGGAGAAGCACGAAAGTAAAATTTCTAATCTTGATTCTGTTTGTCTACTCTTTCTTTTGTCCAACCTTTTCAGCTAACCATTTGTTGTAAAAAAACGAAGTTTTCTAACTCAGCTACTCTTGGCCTCGCTCTTGCCAGTCATAGGTGATGTTAGAGGAAGGGGACTGATGCTTGGGGTGGAACTTGTTACGGATAGAAAGGAGAAGACCCCTGCCAAGGCAGAAACCACTGAACTGTTTGAGAAGCTCAAAGGTGCCGTCTCTCATTCTGCCCCCCTCCATGGCCATGATTATTTATTGGCCATGATTATTTATTGATCTCTACATGCCCTGATATTTTTGTTTTTTCGCTTCATAATCTTTGTTAACAGATCTCGGGGTACTAGTTGGAAAGGGCGGTCTGCATGGTAACGTCTTCAGAATAAAACCACCAATGTGCTTTGCGAAGGACGACGCAGGTTCGAACAGTTCTCAAGTCCTAAAAAAAGTTTCAGTTACCGCATTGCGCGGACAAACTAACAAAAATGCTGTTATCACAGACTTCTTGGTGGACTGCATGGACTACGCAATGTCAGGGCTCTGAAGTCTGAAGGAACATGCTCTGAATTGACAATGCGTCTGCGTGGAACCAACACATCCTGCAACCGCAGGATGCATGGCCTGAAGTGAAGCTGAAAGGCAGATGATTTGATGGGCATGCTCCCCGGTTGATGTGTTGGTGGTGTCATGGTGAAATGGTAACCCCCACAGGAATAAATGGATGAAAGGGGCGAAAACGTAGAAAATCAAAATGTCTTGTCCAGCTTGTGAGCTCTTTTTAAAAGAACTATAGTTAATAAATATAATAGCGAGCGAGCAAGCATGATATCGATCTGTATATCTGCATTTACCAGTATTTATCGCCAGCATAGAACAGGGCCCTGTTCTACCGCTGGCATAGTTTTACGGCTGGCTTTTATTTCAGGGCTTCTCTCTCGGTAATACACTAATACTGAAGAGCCCGGAGGTGGGGATCCCCATCTTCCCCCGAGCGCTCCCTTGGGCGACTCGGGGGCGACCTCGTCGGCGCCCCTCGGCCCCCCCATCTCCCACCTCCCCTCTGGCCGCTGTCGCCACCCTCCAGCGTGCGGCGGTGGCGGCTAGCAGCGGCCTGAAAAAAGGTGTTCGCTGCGGTCCCTTTCCTTCCCCTCCTCCACCACCATGCCCCTTCTCAGGGTTTCTCCGGCGAGTTCACCGGTCAGCGGTATGGATCCGGGCCCCTCGGGACCGGATCTGGCCTCTCCCGAGCCAGACCTGCGGCTTCGCCAGCAGGGCCGCCCCTGGCGCGGCGACTTCAGCTTCGCGTTTCGGTGCGCCGATCCTCTCCCCACGGCGGCCTGTGGAAGCCTTGTTCCAAGCGACTGTCGCTGGCCACGCATGGCGGTCCTCTAGATCTGCTGCCTCGGCGTCCGTGCCCCGCGGATAATGAGAGCCTGCGGTCGGATTTGGTTGGTCGTCGGCCTAGGGCGGCTGCCGTAACACCCTGGTGTTACGCATGCATTTAGCATTGCAAATCATACGCATGATGCATCATTGCATTTATAATCACATATGAAGTAGAGTGCATTTTTAGTTAAAGCATTTCTGTGGAACGTGATTGTTGCATATAATGGTTTAGAAGTGTTTCACCCAAATCATACTTGCTAGGCTACTAAAACATGTGTGGCTATAATGTTAAATCACCTAAAACTAGTTAGCACAAATTTTGGAGCAACTTTGGTATTCAAAGTTTTATCAAATTTTGCTTTTAAAAATATTATTGGAAAATGGTCAAAACCCTCCATATTTAGCTTTTATTCTCCAATTCAAAATTTGTTGGGAATTTTGAGTTGGCCCCTTAATAAAAGTTGTAGAGAATTAAATTCTAAGCAACTTTCATTTTTGGGCCATTTTCAGAAAAAGCCATTTTCTTGCTCAAAATGGGATTTGAAAACTATTATTTGAAATTTGTTTGAAAATAAAAAATTGGAAAATCAATTTCTCACCTAAACGGGCCGCCACCTCCCTTTCAGCCCGCTGGCCAAAGCGGCCCAGCCCACGCCGCGCGGTCTTCTCCCTCTCCTGCTCGTGCGCCCCGCTGTCCCGACCGCGGCAGGCCGCGCCCGCCACGTGGCGAGCGCATGCCGGCGACGCCGGCCGGGTGGCGCCCGGTGGCCCCCGCGGCCGCGCTCTCCTTCACCCGCGCCTCGGCACACCAGTCCGCGCCCACTCACTCCTCCTCCACTCCCTCAGCTCGCCAGCAGCAAGAGCAGAGCCCGCGCACCGCCTCCGCCCCGTGACCGAGCACGCGCTTGCCGGAGTTGGCTGCTCCGGCCGCCTCAGCTCACCACCGTAGACTCCATCTTCCTCCGAGCACCCTCGCCCCGTCGCGCAACCCGTGCTCACCTTAGCTCGCCGCGGTATAGCCCCTATCCCCGGTAATCTCTCGCCGGAGTTTGGGTCTGCTCACCGGAGAAGAACCGCTCCATGGAAACCTCACCTCCGCTTCAGCTCCCGCTCTCCTTTCTCGCGCACTAGTACCCTACCATGTCCCCGATGCTCTCGAGCGCCTCCACGCACCTTAACGTGGCCAGAAGCGCCTCACCGTCGATGAACCGCACCGCCGTTCCGCCATGCACGGCGGCGGCCGGCTTCTCGAGGTCGTTCGATCACACCATGAGCACCATTGAGTTCGCGCGAGGGTGGAGATCACCTCGGTCCTCTTGGCCTGGCCGAAGGCCTCACCGCCGGCGAGCTGTGGCCGCCGGCGTCTCTCTCTCCCTGTGACTGACCCGTGGGGTCACGGGGCCACATGTCTGTCTCCCCTCGCGCGCGCGTGTGCACTGTGTCGGGTACACGTAGCAGTTTCAGTCGAGTTGTTTTAAAATGATTTTGAAAATGAATTCCAGAAAAGAAATAAATGCTTTAGAAATTCATAACTTGCTCATGTTGGCTCCAAAAATTATGAAACAAATTTTAGTAGACTTCTTAAGACCAGATCTATGATGTAAAAATATTGCATGTCAAGTTTGAAATACTTTTCTGTAGGGTTTTTATTTAATCACTAAAATTGTTGTTTTCTTGATAAATATGTAATAAATCATATAAAGCTTAGAAAAATATAGTTTAAATTTTGTTAATATTTTTGTGTAATGTACTTTCTAGGAAAAATATGTTCCATGCATGTTATGTAGAAAAAATTTGATATGTAGTACAAGTGCTTATTATTGTTGATAATTGTTATTTTTGATAGAGAGAAAAATATGAATAAAACATACATATAACAATTTTTCTATAGTGATTGATTATTGTGTAGAATGTAGGAAAAATGCTAAATCTGTTGTTTGATACTTTTCATAGTATAAAGTATTTTTATGCTCATTTTTAGGCCCTAGCTTGTTATTTTTGTGTAGGCAGATCTAGTAATCCAAATGCAATGAAATTTTTGTGGCATCATAAATTAGATGATAGTAAGCTACTGTAATTTTCTCATATTTTTCTGTGCTACCAAAATAGATGTTTCTGTTCAAACTTAGTTGCAATTAGGGTTTAATTAACCTTGTTAATGCATGACTAGTCAATAAGATTTGCTTTGGTGTATCTTTGAAGCATCTTAGATTTCTGGGGTGACTTGACATGGTAGAGAATGTTTATAGTAGTATACAAGTATATGTTCTTGGATGATGTGGACTACCTTGTAGAATAGTTGTATTCCTACTTTATGCAATAAAGTAAACCTGTTCATCTACATCTTATTCATCATGATCTCTACATGTCATCTCTGCAATACACCTAGGCATGAGCACTTATACATTTACATCATACAGGATCACAAGAAGTAACTCCGGTAGCAGTTCCCGAGAAGCCAGAAGAGCAGCCCGAGGTGCAAGAGCAGGAGGTGCCCGAAGCCGACGAGGAGGTCGGTGAGGATCTTTCAGAGTGTCCCGACCACCGCCCGAGCTCTTTCGAAAGAGGCAAGCCCCAGAGCATTTCTCTCCCGGTTTGCAAATATTTTATTAATGTTTTACTTTAACTGATGCATTATATTTAGGAGTTGTTTGCAACCGTTGCTGCATTATACCTTGTTTACCCTGTTCTACCATATCCTTGTTACCTTGGTATTCGCAGTCAAGAAATGCTTAGCTTGCTTAGACCGGTAGAAGTCGGGTGATTTCCTGTTGCCTGCGAGCTATAGGTAGGTTACCTGGATCTACTTGAAAAAGTATGTCATCTTAGAATAACTAAGTGTTAATGTAAAATCAAGACCAGACGAAGACTTGCAGGGTTTCGGACTGTAGTGTTTTCCGTCTGTGTCGATTAAGGACCGATCGTTGTTGGGCCTCGAGTCATGTTGAACGCATGCCTTACATTTAGCTGGCCGAATAATGTACCTTTCGACTGCGAAGCTGGGAGATTATTCGGACTGAGTGGATTGCTCGTAGCGCACTGTACCGGAGCAGGTGTAGTAGAACACGGGGGCGCGATGATAAGACCAAAGAGCAGCCGGGCGGCCCCCGGGTACATGTGGTTCCTAGCAAACTCGAGACTTTACCTGAATGGTTGACTCGGTGACCAATATCTCACTTTAGCGGGTGAGTGAGATTTGTGTGAGGAATAAATTACCAGCTGGTTAATAATCGTTTCGAATCGCCATCATTCACTGGATAGTGAACACTTGACTTGAGTTACTTCATTGTAGTAATATTGATGGAACACTTGAACAGTTATATGGAATATGACATGATGAGAGTTGTTAATGATCATTGGTTATCCTTACCTGTTTAATTGTATGTTACTCTAGTACAGGTGTAAATGTAGTTGATAGGTTAATAAAGATTTAACTTGATATAAAAGCTTCTAGAAAAGATTCTTTAATTTCTAAAAATGCCTTTTGCAAATGAGTCAGCTACCCTATCATAAAGCCTGTCATGATCCTTGGTGTCATTTATTTTTGGTTATGTCGGGTAAGTCTAGCTGAGTACATTCTCGTACTCAGGGCTTTATTTCTACTTGTTACAGATGGGCAGATATATTACGGCTACTGTATCAACTGCCTTTAGCCTGCGATGGGTGAATCTTAGGACCATAGGCAGTGGTCATTCCCTACGTCTCGTCTGATGCTTTTGTTGGAGATGATCCTGAGTTGGCACTTTATTTCGAACTCTGTGTGAGTGCGTGTGTGGTTTGAACTAAATGCTTCCGCTACTTTTATTCGAACTTGGTTTGTAATAACTATGTTTAAACTTTGATGTATTTGTGACGCAAACTTTTATATAATTTTTGATGGTGATCGCTAAACTTATTACGATCTTGGTTGGTATATAAGTTGGTTTGAAATCCGTCGTGATTTCACGGACTACCGGGTTATACGGGCTTAAGTTTGCTAAATCGTCTGCTCGGTGGATGATTTTCTTACTTAATTTCGTATAATTGGTCGGTTCTGTTACAGCTGGCATCGGAACATGGTTTAGAGTGTTTACTGTTCACAAGTGTATTTAAAACAAAATTATATTTGAAAAACGTAAATTCCAAACTAAAAGTGTGCCAGTGGTCATATCCTTTATGCCTAGTTAAGGACTCTAGGTGGCTTATTTAAGTACTGACTTGGGGTTCTTGCACCATATTTCTCTTTCGTTGCTCATACGGTGTGCTATTGTATGAGTGCCACTTAATTGAGTGGTAATGTATGGATCAGCTGCCTCTACGCCTCGGTAAGTGTGAGATGTGAGAGCATGATCGGATATACCGCCGATCTAGGGAGAGTGCTTATATGATACTAGAGTAATTACATGTTCTACGCATGTTTTTACAAAAGTGTCACATGTGTGGTTGTTCCGTCCGTTGAGGCAATACCATCAATAGGGCGATGTTTTGGGTAGTTACTACCGTTGTACGCGTATCTGGGGATTCGTGTTGAGCGTGTAGGTAAATTTACTGCTTTCATGCATTCATGGGGAATTGGGCTGAAATGAATTTTTTGCAGGTACATAACAACGTTTCTCGTGTAGAACGTATTAGTTACGTATATGAGAGATCGCCTGTATGCCACCAAATTCATCACTAGATATTATTTATTTTATAAGTTTGTGAGAACATAAGAAACGTACATACATCATATTACTTGTGCATTTCATTCATGTTATGCATTCCTCCCCTTATAAATTGATTATCCCCTTTTGATAAAATTGTATCAACTTAAAATATGTTCTCACTAGGTAATCAAAACTTTTGCTATAGATGGTTCGCACGAAGCAGACTGCCCATAAGTCCACAGGCGGAAGAGCACCCCGACACCAGTTGGCCCCGCGGGAGCGCCGCAGCACGGACACCTTTCTGAGCGAGTTTGGCATGCCAACCTTGCTTTGGAGAGTGCTCCATGATGTGGGGTACCCGGAGGGTTAGGAGCCGGTGTACTCTTAGAGTGAGAGCCAGTTAGCCGAGAATGGACTTGCAGTAGTGGAGATCACAGTTCCTGCTCTTGGTGATGCTCTAGAGTGGGATGGTTGGCACTTGGAGTTCGAGGGACACACTCCGGTTGAGAGTGCAGAGGGAGCAGCTTTCTGTGTTATCAGGACATAATGAGCAGATTTCCCAACGAGCTGGCAGCAGCCCTAGCTAGCACTTTTCCTAGAGATGATCCTCACGATGCTATTTGGGTGCAGCCGCAAGGAAGTGCCTTGGTCAGAGGCCCAAACGAAGGACAGGCTAGCGACAACCACGCTATGAGTGCTATGTATGCAGCTATCAGAGCATACCAGGGTCTTGAGTGTACCTATTGGACGTTGACTGGTTTGCGTGGTAATGATCGGCTCAAAGCAAGAAAATAGAAGAAGAAGCAGGCGCGTGCTATAGCTAGTTTGCAGGAGCAGTTGGCTGGCATGAGCTTGCAGCGAGACCAGACTCTAGAGAGAGGTGATAGTGCTCTGCAGCGGGTGCATACGTTGACTCAGGCCAACAATAGTACAGACCGCATGATTGGACAGTTGGTTCAGGAGAGGAATGAAGCCTGGAACAAGAGGGGCCTTCTGAGGCAGAGGGTCAAGGAGCTAGAGGAGTATAACGTCAACTTGCATGAGGAGTTTCACGCGCTCTACAACGGGATTGGCCCGTATGCTCCTCCAGACGCCGCCGGTATGGACGTCGACGAGGACGAGGACGAGGATGAGCCTACAGTTGCACCTGCCGCCGCCGACGACGTCGCTACTGATGGTAGCGATGGTGACGTCTCTGACCCCAATGATGGCCTCGAGGAGTAGGCTAGTTGCATTGTGTTAGCTACTAGACCCTATCGCGATGACCTTTCTTTTGGTTTCATGTATCTTGATGTATCTCGTTTCGAACCTTGAGACTTGGTAGTATGTTGGAACTTGGTTGGTCATGCGATATCTGAGCGCATAAAAAGTCCAGTGTATGTATGCTGGCAATTTAGTTGTATGGACACGATGTTTGCATTTGAAGTAATTTAATTAGGGGTGTTGTTTTAATTGGAATGCGATTATTGTGCCTCTATTTTATTGTATGAATTTGTTCTCTCCAATGAATTTAGTATGGCATAATTTTTCATTCACTCATAATTACTATAGCTTCACTTAATCATTACTTGTTGTTAAAATATGCAGATGGCAAATACTCGTCATGCCACATATGAGGCTGCTGAAACTGGTGGTAATGGTGCCGGGGCAGGTGGGAGTGGTGAAAACAACGTCAACCATAATGAGCCACACCCGGAACCACATTTGCCGGCTCCTCCACCGCTCACTGCAGAGGTATTCTTTGCACAGTTTCTTGGAAGTCAGCGTAGTGCCAAGCAATCGCAGAAGAACATGGAAGATTTTCTGCATACCATTGCCAACAATGTTCAATGCGGTAACAACTAAGGTGGTGGCAATGGGGTGAATCAGTACAGCAACTTCAAGAATTTGATGGACACCAGGCCACTAATTTTCAAGGAAGCAACAGAGTCACTTGACGCTGAAGAATGGATCAACACCATGGAAGATAAGTTCCATGTGTTGAGGCTGACCGATGTACTGAAGACAGAATATGCTGCACATCAGTTACAAAGACCAGCAGGGATGTGATGGAAGCATCATCGCACCACCTTCCCTCCAAATGCCCAGATCTCATGGAGAGAGTTCACTAAAGCCTTCCGTGGAGTTTATATTCTACTAGGGCTGGTCGAGATGAAGTTAGGAGAGTTCTTGGCTTTAAACTAGGGCACCAAAACCGTGATGCAGTATTTGCATGCCTTCAACAACTTGTATCGTTATACCCCTGACATGGTTGACACAGATGCTAAGAGAATTGCTAGTTTCAAGAGAGGGTTAAGTCCGAAGATGATGAAGCATGTGGGTACCAATACCTGCGCCAGATTCAATGACTTCATTAGTGATTGTCTGAAACAAGAAAAGAATAACAACGTGTACACTGCATCCAAGACTCGCAAGAGGGCCTTTGAGTCAGGACCATCATAGCCAAGAGTTCTCGCTGCTAATCGTTCTGCCTATCATCCGTCTGCACCAGGTGCAAGATTTAGGCCGCCACAACATAAAACCCAGAACTACAAGGGACCGCAGAAGTCGTACAAGATGGCCATGCCGCCAGCAAAGACACTGCTACTGCGGGATAGGGCAACTCTAAGGGAGCAATGGGATCTGCTGGTACAGTGAGGGGACCCTGCTACAATTGTGATCAGCGAGGCTACTTTTCAAAGTTCTGTCCTTACCCGCCCAGAAAGAAGCAACAGACTTATACTGCTCGGGTACACCACACCACCGTGGATGAGATTCCTAAGGGAGAGCCCGTAACCGCTGGTAAGTTTCCTGTTAACCAAAACCCTGTAGTTGTTCTATTTGATTTTGGATCATCATATTCTTTCATGAGTCAAGCATTTACACGGAAACATGAACAACTATACACAGATTTGAGTTATGGTTACCATATAAGTTCAGCGGAGGCTGATGTTTTAACCAATCATATGGTTAGAGAGGCAACCCTTGAATTAGGTAGTCGAAAGTTTCGAGTGAACTTGATAGTTATGCCTGGACTAGTTCTGGATGTCATCATAGAGATGAATTGGATGAAGGATTGGGAAGCAGTTATAGATACAGGAAGTCAGGTACTTACCCTTAAGGATCCCCAGGGTGAGGGTACTTTTCGAGTACCATTGCCTAGAAGAACAGACCTTATGAGTGTGACATGTGCTATAGAAGTCATTCCTATTCATCAGATTCTGGTAGTGTGTGAGTTTCTGGATGTGTTCCCAGATGAGTTACCTGGTCTTCCGCCAGATAAGGATGTTGAGTTTGGAATTGAGTTAATCCCTGAAACAGCTCCAATTTCAAGGAGACCTTATCGGATGCCTCCGGATGAGTTAGCTGAGCTGAAGAAGCAACTAGAGGAGTTGTTGAAAAAGGGGTTTATCTGGCCAAGTAAGTCTGAATGGGGATGTCCTGCCTTGTTAGTGAAGAAAAAGAAAGAGGGTACTTTGAGAATGTGTGTGGATTATAGGCCTCTTAATGCTGTAACTATTAAGAATAAGTATACCTTGCCTCATATTGATGTTTTGTTCGATCAGTTAGCCAAAGCCAGAGTGTTCTCCAAGATAGATTTAAGATCAAGTTACCATCAGATAAAGATTAGGCCACAAGATATACCGAAAACCATCTTTTCCACCAGATACGGGTTGTACGAGTATCTTGCTATGTCTTTTGGCTTAACAAATGCTCCTGCATACTTTATGTATCTGATGAATACAGTTTTCATGCCAGAGTTGGACAAGTTTATGGTTGTGTTCATTAATGACATTCTAGTATACTCCGAGGACGAGAAAGATCATGAAGAGCATCTGAGAATTGTCTTGACTAGACTTAGAGATCATAAGTTGTATGCTAAGTTTAGCAAGTATGAATTTTGATTGAAGAAAATTCCTTTTCTTGGTCACATTCTGTTAGAAAATGGAGTTTCAGTAGATCTGAGTAAAGTGCAAGAAGTTATGGATTGGAAGACACCAACCACAGTTTCAGAAGTTAGAAGTTTCTTAGGATTAGTTGGTAACTATCGCCGTTTTATACTAGATTTCTCGAAGATTGCCAAGCCAATGACAAGTCTGCTATGGAAAGATCATAAGTTTGTATGGACTAAGGAGTGTGAGACAGCTTTCCACACCTTGCGGAAACTGTTGACCACTGCTCCAGTTCTAGCGCAACCGGACATTGAGAAACCTTTTGATGTGTTTTGCGACGCATCAAAAACAGGATTAGGCTATGTTCTTATGTAAGAAGGAAGAGTCATTGCTTATGCCTCCCGTCAGTTGAGAAAGCATGAGATCAACTATCCAACACATGATCTTGAACTTGCTACCGTAGTGCATGCATTAAAAATTTAGAGACATTACTTACTTGGTAATGTGTGAAATATTTTCACCGATCACAAGAGTCTTAAGTATATTTTCACCCAACCAGAGTTGAACATGAGATAGCGAAGATGGTTAGAATTGATCAAAGATTACAACTTGATTGTGTAGTATCATCCTGGAAAGGCCAATATAGTGGCAGATGCTTTGAGTAGAAAGTCACATTGCCTAAATGCACAACCTTTGCTCGAAGATGGTTTTGATCTGATGCACCCTGTCGTGTTACATAGTATTCAGATTAGTTGCTCTTTGGAGAGTAAGATAATAGAAGGCTAGAAAACTGACCAAGAGATATTCCACATCAAAGAGAAAATTAAAGAAGAACCATCCAAGCACTTTAGAGTGGATGAACATGATGTGTTGTGGTTTGACGATCGTCTTATTGTTCCCAAGGATCGGGAGCTTAAGAATAAACTTATGGATGAGGCTCACCTTTTGAAGTTATCTATCCATCCTGAAAGTAGCAAGATGTACCAAGAACTAAGACCTCGTTATTGGTGGAAAAAAATAAAGAAAGAGATTGTAGCATATGTGGCCAGATGTGACATATGTTGTAGGGTAAAAGCCATTCATATGAGACCTGCAGGATTGTTGCAACCTTTATCCGTACCTAGTTGGAAGTGGGATGATATAAGTATGGATTTTATCACAGGTTTGCCCACTACTCAGAAAGGACATGATAAGATTTGGGTAATCGTGGATCGTCTTACAAAGACAGCTCACTTTTTACCTGTCAAGACAGATTATAGACCACCTCAATATGCCAAGAAGTATATTGCTGAGATTGTGAGATTGCATGGCATACCAAAGACTATAGTGTGTGACAGAGGGTCACAATTCACTGCTCACTTTTGGGAACGCTTGCACAAAGGATTGGAAATTAGTTTGATCCGTAGTACTGCCTATTATCCTCACACAGATGGTCAGACCGAAAGAGTTAATGCTGTTCTGGAGGATATGTGGAGAGCATGTGTGTTGTCTTTCAGGGGTTCATGGAAGTCATGGTTACCCTTAGCAGAATTTGCTTACAATAATAGTTATCAAGAAAGTATCAAAATGGCACCATTTGAAGCTTTGTATGGCAGAAAGTGTAGAACACCACTAAACTGGATCGAGCTAGGAGAAAGAAGATATTATGGTATTGACTTCATAGAAGAAGCCAAGAAGAAAGTTCATATCATTCAACAAAATATGAAAGCCGCTCAATCACGCCAGAAAAGCTATGTGGATAGAAGGAGGAGACCGCTTGTGTTCGAAGTTGGTGACTATGTTTATCTGAAAGTCACGCCAATGAAGAAGAAACAGTTTGGAGTACGCAAAAAGCTCACAGCCAGATTTGTGGGACCATACAAGATCTTGGAAAGAAAGGGCCCAGTAGCCTATAAGTTAGAGTTACCTGAGACAATGGGTGCTATATTCCCAGTTTTTCATGTATCGCATCTCAAGGAGTGTTTGCGTGTTCTAGAGGAAAGAATCGAACCCCGAGGCATAAAGCTCAAGTCAGATTTGGTATACCATGAGCAACCAGTTCGAGTTTTGGACTCTAAAGAGAGGGCTACTCGAAATAGTGTGGTGAAAACATATAAGATACAGTGGAGCCATCATGACGAAGGGGATGCAACTTGGGAAACGGGTGAATATCTATAAAAAGCTTATGAAGATTTTTATAACAAATGGTTCGTAACCCAAATCTCGGGACGAGATTTTTATAAGGGGGGAGGGCTATAACACCCTGGTGTTACGCATGCATTTAGCATTACAAATCATATGCATGATGCATCATTGCATTTATAATCACATATGAAGTAGAGTGCATTTTTAGTTAAAGCATTTATGTGTAACGTGATTGTTGCATATAATGGTTTAGAAGTGTTTCACCCAAATCTTACTTGCTAGGCTACTAAAACATGTGTGGCTATAATGTTAAATCACCTAAAACTTGTTAGCACAAATTTGGGAGCAACTTTGGTATTCAAAGTTTTATCAAATTTTGCTTTTAAAAATATTATTGGAAAATGGTCAAAAACCCTCCTTATTTAGCTTTTATTCTCCAATTCAAAATCTGTTGGGAATTTTGAGTTGGTCCCTTCATAAAAGTTATAGAGAATTAAATTCTAAGCAACTTTTATTTTTGGGCTATTTCCAGAAAAAAGCCATTTTCTTGCTCAAAATGGGATTTGAAAACTGTTATTTGAAATTTATTTGAAAATAGAAAATTGGAAAATCAATTTCTCACCTAAACAGGTCGCCGCCTCCCTTTCGGCCTGCTGGCTAAAGCGGCCCAGCTTTCCCCCACCGTGCGCGCGCCCGCAGTCGCTCACCCGCGCGCCGCTGCCTCGGCCCAGCACGCTGCCGCGGCCCAGCCCACGCCGCGCGACCTTCTCCCTCTCCCGCTCGCGCGCCCCGCTGTCCCGACCGCGGCAGGCCACGCCCGCCGCGTGGCAAGCGTATGCCGGCGACGCCGGCCGGGTGGCGCCCTGTGGCCCCCGCGGTCGTGCTCTCCTTCACCCGCGCCTCGGCACACTAGTCCGCGCCCACTCACTCCTCCTCCACTGCCTCAGCTCGCCAGCAGCAAGAGCAGAGCCCACGCACCGCCTCCGCCCCGTGACCGAGCATGCGCTCGCTAGAGTTGGCTGCTCTGGCCGCCTCAGCTCACCGCCGTAGACTCCATCTTCCTTCGAGCACCCTCGCCCCGTCGCGCAACCCGTGCTCACCTTAGCTCGCCGCGGTATAGCCCATATCCCCGGTAATCTCTCGCCGAAGTTCAGGTCTGCTCACCAGAGAAGAACCGCTCTGTGGGAACCTCACCTCCGCTTCACCTCCCGCTCTCCTTTCTCGCGCACCAGTACCCCACCATGTCCTCGATGCTCTCGAGCGCCTTCACGCACCTTAACGTGGCCAGAAGCGTCTCACCGTCGATGAACCGCATCGCCGTTCCACCATGCATGGCGGTGGCCGGCTTCTCGAGGTCATTAGGTCACGCCACGAGCACCATTGAGTTCGCGCGAGGGTGGAGATCACCCCGGTCCTCTTGGCCTGGCCGGAGGCCTCACCGCCGGCGAGCTGTGGCCGCCGGCGTCTCTCTCCCTCTCCCTGTGACTGACCCATGGGGTCACGGGCCCACATGTCTGTCTCCCCTCGCGTACGCGTGTGCACTGTGCCGGATGCACGTAGCAGTTTCAGTCGAGTTGTTTTAAAATAATTTTGAAAATGAATTCCAGAAAAGAAATAAATGCTTTAGAAATTCATAACTTGTTCATTTCGGCTCTAAAAATTGTGAAACAAATTTTGGTAGACTTCTTAAGACCAGATCTATGATATAAAAATATTGCACGTCAAGTTTGAAATACTTTTCTGTAGGGTTTTTATTTAATCACTAAAATTGCTGTTTTCTTGATAAATATGTAATAAATCATATAAAGCTCAGAAAAATATAGTTTCAATTTTGTTAATATTTTTGTGTAATATACTTTCTAGGAAAAATATGTGCCATGCATGTTCTGTAGAAAAATTGTGATATGTAGTACAAGTGCTTATTATTGTTGATAATTGTTATTTTTGATAGAGAGAAAAAAATATGAATAAAATATGCATATAATAATTTTTCTATAGTGATTGTTTATTGTGTAGAATGTAGGAAAAATGTTAAATCTGTTGTTTGATACTTTTCATAGTATAAAGTATTTTTATGCTTATTTTTAGGCCCTAGCTTGTTATTTTTGTGTAGGCAGTTCTAGTAATACAAATGCAATGAAATTTTTGTGGCATCCTAGATTAGATGATAGTAAGCTACTGTAATTTTCTCATATTTTTCTATGCTACCAAAATAGGTGTTTCTGTTCAAACTTAGTTGTAATTAGGGTTTAATTAACCTTGTTAATGCATGACTAGTCAATAAGATTTGCTTTGGTGTATCTTTGAAGCATCTTAGATTTCTGGGGTGACTTGGCATGGTAGAGAATGTTTGTAGTAGTATACGAGTACATGTTCTTGGATGATGTGGACTACCTTGTAGAAGAGTTGTATTCCTACTTTATGCAATTAAGTAAATCTGTTCATCTACATCTCATTCATCATGATCTCTACATGTCATCTCTGCAATACACCTAGGCATGAGCACTTATACATTTGCATCATATAGGATCGCAAGAAGTAACTCCGGTAGCAGTTCCCGAGGAGCCGGAAGAGCAGCCCGAGGTGCAAGAGTAGGAGGTGCCCGAAGCCGTCGAGAAGGTCGGTGAGGATCTTCTAGAGTGTCCTGACCACCACCCGAGCTCTTTCGAAAGAGACAAGCCCCGGAGCATTTCTCTCTCGGTTTGCAAATATTTTATTAATGCTTTACTTTAACTGATGCATTACGTTTAGGAGTTGTTTGCAACCGTTACTGCATTATACCTTGTTTACCATATTCTACCATATCCTTGTTACCTTAGTATTCACAGTCAAGAAATGCTTAGCTTGCTTAGACCAGTAGAAGTCGGGTGATTTCCTATCGCCTGCGAGCTATAGTTAGGTTACCTAGATCTACTTGAAAAGTATGTCATCTTAGAATAACTAAGTGTTAATGTGAAATCAAGACCAGACGGAGACTTGCAGGGTTTCGAACTCTAGTGTTTTTCGTCTGTGTCGATTAAGGACCGACCGTTGTTGGGCCTCGAGTCACGTTGAACGCATGCCTTACATTTAGCTGGCCAAATAATGTACCTTTCGACCGCGAAGCTAGGAGATTATTCGGACCGAGTGGATTGCTCGCAGCGCACTGTACCGGAGCAGGTGTAGTTGGACATGGGGGCGCGATGATAAGGCTAAAGAGTAGTCGGGCGGCCTCCGGGTATATGTGGTTCCTGGCAAACTCGAGACTTTACCTGAACGATTGGCTCGGTGACTAATATCTCACTTTAGCGGGTGAGTGAGGTTTGTGTGAGGAATAAATTATCAGCTGGTTAATAATCGTTTTGAATTGCCATCATTCACTGGATAGTGAACACTTGACTTGAGTTACTTCATCATAGTAATATTGATGGAACACTTGAACAGTTTTATGGAATATGACATGATGAGAGTTGTTAATGATCATTGGTTATGCTTACCTGTTTAATTGCATGTTACTCTAATACAGGTACAAATGTAGTTAACAGGTTAATAAATATTTAACTTGATATAAAAGCTTCTAGAAAAGATTCTTTAATTGCTAAAAATGCCTTTTGCAAATGAGTCAGCTACCCTATCTTAAAGCTTGTCATGATCCTTGGTGTCATTTATTTTCGGTTATGTCGGGTAAGTTTAGCTGAATACCTTCTCGTACTTAGGGCTTTGTTCCCACTTGTTGCAGATGGGCAGATGTATTATGGCTACTGTATCAACTGCCTTTATCCTGCGATGGGTGAATCTTAGGACCATGGGCAGTGGTCATTCCCTACGTCTCGTCTGATGCTTTTGTTGGAAATGATCCTGAGCTGGCACTTTATGTCGAACTCTGTGTGAGTGTGTGTGGTTTGAACTAAATGCTTCCGCTACTTTTATTCAAACTTGGTTTGTAATAACTATGTTTAAACTCCGATGTATTTGCGACGCAAACTTTTATGTAATTTGTGATAGTGACCGTGTCGGAGAAGAAACGGAGGCGAACGGCGATCACTGTGGTGACCGGACGCTGCACCGGACGCGGTCACGATTTGACCGGACGCGTCCGGTCAGTTCTCAGGGGCTATCAAGCCCGCGAATGTTAGGGTTTTCAACTGGCACGTCCGGTTCCTCACGGAACCGGAGCGTCCGGTCAGGCACCTAAAGGGGCTATAACACTCCAGGGTGTTAAGCATGCATTAATATCCCAAAGCATGAGCATTAGCATCACATACATGTTCATCATCACATGCAATATAAGTTCATTTGAATTAAAATGTGAAAAAACATCTGTTTGAACCATAATTGTTGCATTTGCTTGCTAGAGTTGTAGAACTTGTTTAGCTACAGTTTTAGATAATCTAGAATTAATTAACATGATTTTTGGAGCAACTTTTGTATTCAAAATCTCCCCAAATTTTGCTTTTAAAAATATTCTAGAAAAGTGAGTTTTTATTTAAAAACTAGACTTTAAATCTTTAATTTAAAATATGTTTGAAATTTTAAAAAGTGCCCTAAAGAAAAGTTATAGAGAATTAAATTTTGAACAACTTTAGTTTTGGGGTCAACTTTTGAAAATGCCTTTTTCTTCTTCAAAATTCAAATTTCAATCAGTTTGGAATTTCTGGAATTAATTTTGGAAAAAAGGGATTTCTCGGCTTACTGGGCCGGCGCCCCGTTTCCGGCCCAGCTCGGCAAGCCAGCCCGGCCCGGGCGCACGCCCGCCTCCGCCTGCCTTCGCCCGCGCCACGCCCACGCGCGTCTGGCCGCGGCAGGCCGCGCACGCCGCGTGGCGGCCATGCGCCGACGAGCTCGCCGCGCGGCGTCTTCGGCTGGCCTTCACCCCACCTGGCCGCCCACTGCTCCGCCTCCATCGCTTTTGCTCACTACTCGCCTCCTCGCCCACGTGCTCCTCCTCTCCCTTGCACAGCCACCGCTCCGCCACCGCGCGCCATCACCGGCGCCTCCCACCTCCGCGCCGCCGTTTCCGCTCAACGACCGCGCCTCCCTTCGATTCGTCTCGCCACCACCTTCGCCATCTTCTCCTCTGTGCGAAACACGCACCAGTTGTTAGTCGTAGTGCGCAGTCTTAGGTGCACGAGCTCGGGTGTGCGTAGCGTTTAGGGCTGAGTAGATTTCTGATTTAAAGAAAATAGATTTCTAGAAATTGTGAAAAAGCTTTCAAAAACCATATCTATGATTTATAGCTCTAAAAATTGTGAAACAAATTTTGGTAGACTTTTTAAGACCAGATCTATGATGTAAAAACATTGCATGTCAAGTTTGAAATACTTTTCTGTAGAGATTTATTTAATCCTTGTAATTGCTGGTTTCTTAAGAAATGCATAGTAAATCTTTTAAAGATCAGAAAAATATGGTTCCTATTTCATTAGTCTTCTTTAGTGATGTACTTTCTAGGAAAAATGTTTATGAGGTATGTTTTGTGAAAAAATATTGAAGTGTAGTTCAAATGCCTTTAATTGATGATTTTTGTTATTTTTGGTAGAGAGCAAAAATTGTATGACACATGCATGTGATAATTTTTGTGATATGCTTGTTTACTGTGGGTAACATAGGAAAATTATGAAATCTGTTGTTTGATACTTTTTCTAGTACAAAGTATTTTTATGCTCATTATTATGCTATAGCTTGTTTATTTTGTACATATAGTTTTACTTATTCAAATTCCATAAAATTTTTGTAGTATACTATTTGGAATTGGAGTGTGCTACTGTAATTTTTGTAGATTTTTACCTACAACAAAAATAGGTTTTGATGTGTAACCCTAGTTTAAATAGGAAATAAAAGTTTATTCTTTATGAGTAATTAAAAGTAATAAAAAATGTTTGGTGTATCTTTGAAGCACCAAACTACCTTGCTGGTATTACTTGATAGGTTAAGGTATTAGGGTTTGGCAAAGTGTAGCAACACTTGTGTGAGGATTATATGCTAACTAGTATAAGGGTAGATGACGTGTTTTGTGGAATACCTTGTAGAAGATTTTGTCTGTAATCCATACTATCAGTTCAATGTGTTCATCTGCATATCATGTCATCATAGCATTCTACCGCATCTGATGCACCGTTTATATGGTTACTTACGCAATTGCATCATACAGGATCACAGGATGAGTCGCAGGTAGCAGTGCCGGAAGAGCAGACTTAGACCGATCGGCAAGAGCCCCAGGCACAGGAGGTGCCCGAGGAAGAGGAACAAGGAGAGGAGTTGCCCAAGTGCGTAGATCACTAGCCTAGTTTGTTTGAAAGAGGCAAGCCCTAGAGCATTCTAAGTCTCCTACTTTATAAAAACAATTCTTTATATATGAGTTTTATATATTGTTACATTAAGTTATAGGAGTTGAGTGAAACCGTTGTTGCATTTATTAGTATCCTTGTCCACCTGATTACCTTTTTACCCTATTAGGTCAAGATCGAATAATTGCTTAGCCATGCTTAGACCGGTAGAAGTCGGGTGATTTCCTGTCACCTGCGAGTTATAGGTGGATACCTGGTTATGGTTAGTATAATTGTTATCCTAGAAAGTAACCCAGTGTTGATGGATAAAGGGAGACCGGGCAGAGTCTTATAGGGTTTTAGACTATAGTGACTCCGTCTGTGTCGATTAAGGACCGATCGTTGCTCGTCCCTCTTGTCATGTTGAACGCATGCCTCACATTTAGCTGGCCGAATAAAGTACCTTTCGACCGCAAAGCTAGTGACACTATTTTGAGCCGGGATAAACTCGGATTGGCAGACTGGTGCTGAAGGGGATATGACGGGGACACGAAGAGTGATCCCAAGGTGCGTCCTGGCAGTCGGGCGGTCCTTGGGTAGTGCGGTCCATGACTATTATCCCGCGGCTACTTGGAAAGTGTCATTGGTGATCTAAGCGACCCTGACAGGGGAAGCATGGTTTGTGTGAGGAACAAATCATCAGCTGGTTAGGAATCGATTTGAATCGCCATCGCTCCTGGATAGTGAGAACTTGACTCGAGCTATAACATCGTAGTAAAAAAATGATGGAACACGGATGGTTATATGAATGATGTTGGAAATGCTAAACCTGATATGGTAACTTTTGATGTAAATGGTTAATCAAGTGATTGCTCTAGCATAGGTGCTCACTTAGACTAATCAGGTATAATTAAGTTGATGCTTACAGTTTAAATGGTTCATAACTGATAACTTATGATTTTCGCAAATGAGTAAAGCTAGTCCACTTTATAAAGGCCTTACATACTTCTGGGTGTCTTTTATTTCTGGTTTATGACGGGTAAGTCTAGCTGAGTACCTTCTCGTACCCAGGACGTTGTTCCCATTGTTGTTATAGATGGTCAGATGTATTACGGGTACTACGTCAACTGTCTGTATCCGGCGATGGATGACAACTAGGACCAAGGGCAATGGTCACTCTGTTCATCTTATCTCATGCTTTTGTGGGCTATGACTACCTGCTAGCACTGTATCTGAACTAAGTGTGTGTGTGGTTTAAAACTACTTGCTTCTGCTATGTTAATTTGAACTCGTGTTGTAATAACTTTTTATTCTGAACTCCGATGTATTCAACTCTCGTTGTGAACTTTATGTAGCATGTGACTGTGGCTGCTAAATCAATACGATCTTGGTTGAATGTTGGTTGGTTTGAAATCCTTTGTGATTTCACGGAATCTCGGGTTGTACGGGCTTAAGTTTGGTAAATTATCGGCCTCAGTGGAAGGTTTTCTTACTTAATCTCGTATAATCATGTTGATCCGTTATAGGGGTAGAGCCAGTCGTAGAGCTGACCAGACGCGTGGCGCGTCCGGTCACATGTGATCAAATGCGTCCGGTCGCGGTGGGAGCTCTCTGGACTCTGACCGGACGCCGGGTGCAGCACGTCCGGTCAAACACTGGAGCGCGTCCGGTCATGGCAACGGCTACTTCTGACGTGAACTATTTTTGCTTGTCCTGTAGTGACCGGACCCTGACCAGTGCGCCCAGTTAGTACGTTTTGCTATAAATAGAAGTTGGCCGGGGTTTGAGGAACTCTTGCACATTTTGAGACCTAGAGACATCCTTTGAGCTAGAGTACAACCCCTCCACTCATCTCTTTGCTTAGTTGCACATCTTGAGTGAGATTGAGTGAGATTCAAGTGCATTGCTTGAGAGTTGCATTCTGGAGGCACTTGATCTTTGAGTTGCTGCGGATTTCTTGTTACTCTTCCGTGTTTCCCGACACGGTAGACGGCTTGGAGCAGCGGAGGTGATTGAGCTCACAATTCAAGATTATTGGAGCCCTCACCAAGTGTTGTAAGGGGTTCTTGATCCTTCCCCGTGGGAGTTCATAAATTGAATACTCTAGTGGAGCTTATGGCTTGGAGGATCCCCATCTTGTGTGCGGTTGTGCGGCGCCCGCCGAGGGCTCGACTCTTGATAGTCGATTAGCTCGCGAACCGATAAGTGGGTGCATCGCCACAACGAGTAGCTTGCCGGGAAGCAAGTGAACCCCGGTAAAAATCTCGTGTCATCTCTTTGCCGAGGATTTCTCTTGTGGTTGATCATTGTGATTGATTCTTTGAGTGCATTACTTCTCTACTTCGTTGGTATAAGAATCAAGTCACTTGCTCTTTACTTTCTTGTACTAGTTCTAGTGTAGTTTGCTTAGTGTAGCTTTTATCACATAGGAGTAAGTATCTTAGTGACTTAGTCTTATTGGTGTGTATTAGAGATCATAGCCTTGCTTCACTAGAATTGTATAGGTGGCTTGCATAGTGTAGTTGAGCTAGTGCTAGTATTAGCTTAGCCATCTTTTATACTGACATGATTGTTTAGTGAAGCTTGTAGATTTTTAAATAGGCTATTCACCCCATCTAGCCATTTGGACCTTATAACTGGTATCGGAGCCGAGGCACCGTTTATTTGAGACTTAACAACCTACGGTGAAAAAGAAATGACTCAATTAAGCTTGCACATCAACAACACCAAGAAGGCACAAATTATGCATATTGAAAAGTTAAAATGACCGCACACCTCAAGTCAATCAATAGAGAAGTGTGGAAGGTCACCGAAACAAAATTTGAGGTTGCTAATCTGGAAGCACCTACACCGGTGGAGGAGAAGAAGCTCCAATGCAATGACATTGCCATTAGTGCTCTTCATGAGACATTAGATGACAAGATATTTAAGCAAGTGAAGAACATAGAAGTTGCGCATGATGCTTGGGCCAAGCTAGAAGAAACATTTGAGGGCACCGAATGCACTAAGACCGCTAAAGAATATATCTTGCAAGAAAAGTTTTCTAGCTTTAAGATGCAAGAAGATGAGAGTGTACCGGAAATGTTTCATCGGTTGCAAGTCAATGTCAATGAGCTCAAGGCACTTGGTGAGGAGGTCAAAGACAACCAATTCTCTATGAAGTTCTTGAGAAGCTTGCCTAAGAGGTTTGATACATTGATCACCATGCTAGTGAGGACTATATTGAAGGATTCAACTCCTCAACAAGTATTTCAAGAAGTGATGACCGATGATTCATATAGAGAAGATGATGAGAAAGAGGAGTTGGTTAAAAAGAAGAAGAAGGAAAGTGAGAAGAAGAAGAGTGTGGCATTCAAAGCCACCACATCCAAGGGTAAATCCAAGATTGAATCATCAAGTGATGAAGACTCAAGTTCTTGTGATAGTGATGATATTGATGAGAAGATGACTCTCTTTGTCAAGCAATTTGGCAAATTCATGAAAAAGAAAGGCTTTCGTGCAAGAAGGAGGAAGAACTCATCTAAGAAGAATGAGCATACCATGAGATGCTTTAGATGCCATAGGAAGGACCATCTCATTGCAAAGTGTCCTTATGATAATGATGATGAAGATGCTATCAAGAAGGAAAGGAAGAAGCAAAAGAAGAAGCAAGAAAAGAAGGAGAGCTCTCATAAAAAGAAGAATGATTCTCATGTTGCTACATGGGATAGTGATGATTCCTCAAGTGATGATGAGAATGATAACAAGAGTAAGAAGAAGGGACATGCTAGCATTGCCATCCAAGAGAAGGCCTCCCTCTTCGACACTCCATCGTGCTTTATGGCTAAGGCCGCTAAGGTATCATCCGATGATGAGAGTGATCATAATAATACTAGTGATAGTGATAGTGATAAAGAAGAACTAACTAAAGATGAACTAATCACTATGGTAGAAGATTGCACTCAATATTTTAAAGAATCTAGAAAGGAGTGCAAGGGCTTACTTAAGGAAAAGAAAAACCTTATGTAAGAACTTGATGAGCTTAGAGCATCTTATGAGAGTCTAAAGGTAGACCATAAGAAGCTTTAAAAGTCTCACACTAAGCTTGAAGAAGCTCATTCTTCTCTAGTTAAAAAATGTGAAAACATGCCAACAAATATTGAGAAAGCTAAAACTTGCAACATAGGCATATCTTATGATATAATTAATAAATCTTGTCATAAGCCTATTGTTGTTGCTCCCACTAACCCTTCATGTAGCTCATCTACATCATCCTCATCTAGTAGTGATGGTTTTACTTGTGACTCCACACTTATAGTTGAGAATGAAAATCTCAAGAAGGAGGTAAAAGAGCTCAATCACACATTAGCTAAGGCTTATGGTGGTGAGGACCGCTTGCTTTATGCTTGGGTAGCCAAAGGGCTTCTCTCTACAAAGAGGAATTGAGCTATAACCCCAAGAAAGGCAAGGCCACTTTTGCTCCTCACAAGACTCGTTTTGTGAAGAACAATGGTAGCTATTACAAAAGTTACAAGCAAGTTGGTCAAATAGAGCAATATTGCGAGAACAAGAAATCCAATGCTAATGTATCCTCAATTAAGTTTGATTCTTTCTATATACTTATCAAGGGTACAAATGGTGTTCATGCTAAGTTCATTGGTGTACCATGAATGGGCTCAAAGAAGAAAGCTATTTGGGTACCAAAGAGCTTGGTCACTAACCTTGGAGGACCCAAATAAGTTTGGGTACCTAAAAAGAATTGATCTTATCTTGTAGGTCAATTACAAAGTCGGAGGAAGGCATTGTGTGCTTGATAGTGGGTGCACTCAATATATGACTGGGGATTCTTGTATGTTCAAATCAATTGATACAAGTCAAAATGGTGGTTTTGATGCTATCACTTTTGGCAACAATAAGAAAGGCAAGGTCAAGGGGCTTGGTAAAATTGCTATCTCAAATGACATGAGCATATCTAATGTGTTGCTAGTTGAGAGCTTGGACCTCAATCTTTTGTCGGTGGCACAACTTTGTGATCTTGGTTTCAAGTGCATATTTGGTAGTGATGATGTTGAAGTCATTAGTGTTGATGGATCAAATTTGATATTTAAAGGATTTAGACATGGTAGCTTATACTTGGTTGACTTCAATGATAGTGAGACACAATTGACATCATGCTTGCTTAGCAAATCTAGTATGGGTTGGTTATGGCATAGAAGGTTTGGTCATGTTGGAATGAAACAATTGAATAAAATTTTGAGGCATGACTTAGTTAGAGGATTGAAGGATGTCACCTTTGAGAAAGATAAACCTTGTAGTGCTTGTCAAGCCGGTAAACAAGTTGGAAATGCACATCCTAGTAAGTGTGAAATGAGCACATCAAAGACATTTGAGCTAATGCACATGGACTTATTTGGACCAACAACATACACTAGCATTGGTGACAATAAGTATGGTTTTGTGATTGTTGATGACTACACTAGATACACTTGGGTGTTCTTTCTTTATGACAAGAGTGATGTTTATGATCTATTCAAATCTTTTGTCAAGAGAGTGCAAAATGAATTTGAAACTAATATCAAGAAGATTAGAAGTGATAATGGTAGTGAGTTCAAAAACACAAGAATTGAAGATTTGTGTGATGATCTCGGTATTGGACATCAATTCTCACCAACATACACTCCTCAATCCAATGGTGTAGTTGAAAGAAAGAATAGCACTTTGATTGACATGGCTAGATCAATGCTAAGTGAATACAATGTTAGTCATTCATTTTAGAGTGAAGCTATCAACACGGCTTGCTATTGTAGCAACTATCTCTATTGCCATGGAAAGCTTAGGAAGACACCATATGAGCTATTGAATATAAGAAAGCCCAACATTGCATACTTTAAAGTGTTTGGTTGCAAATGCTATATTCTCAAGAAATGCACTAGATTGAGCAAGTTTGAAAAGAAATATGATAAAGGGTTCTTACTTGGTTATTCTACCACAAGCAAAGCATATAGAGTTTGGAATCTCACAAATGGCACCTTGGAAGAAGTTCATGATGTTGAGTTTGATGAAACCCAAGGGTCTCAAAATAAAGTTCAAAACCTTGATGATGTGAGAGGAGATCAATTGGCAAAAGCAATGAAGAACATGGATATTGATGATGTTAGGCCAAGGCAAGTTGATGATGATGATGACATTCAAATGATTAATCAAGATGTGCAAATTGATACAAATCAAGCAAGCTCAAGTGGTACTCATGATGAAGCTCAAGTTCAAGGTCAAACAAGTGGAAGCAATCAACTCCCAATACTCCAACCTACTAGCATTGCAAGAGATCATCCATTGGATCAAATCATTGGAATTCAAAGTGATGTTCAAACTAGATCAAGGCTAGCATCCTTTTGTGAGCATTACTCATTTGTGTCATTTGAAGAACCTAAGAAAATAGAAGATGCTTTAAAAGATTCCGATTGGGTAAATGCCATGCATGAAGTGCTAAACAACTTCACTAGAAATCAAGTTTGGGAACTTGTTGAAAGGCCGAAGAACTATAATATGATTGGTACTAAGTGGGTCTTTAAAAACAAGCAAGATCAAGATGGTATGGTTGTGAGGAACAAAGCAATATTAGTAGCACAAGGATACACTCAAGTTGAGGGTCTTGACTTTGGTGAGACATATGCGCCGGTTGCAAGATTAGAGGCTATTAGAATCTTATTAGCATATGCTTGTGCACACAACATCAAACTCTATCAAATAGATGTCAAGAGCGTATTTGTCAATGGCTACATCAATGAGGAAGTTTATGTTGAGCAACCTTCCGGTTTTGAAAATGACAAGAAGCCCGACCATGTTTTTAAGCTAAAGAAGGCATTGTATGGTTTGAAGCAAGCACCTAGAGCATGGTATGAGAGATTGAGGGACTTTCTTCTCTCTAAAGGGTTCAAGATGGGAAAGGTTGACACCACTCTCTTCACCAAGAAGCTTGGAAATGACTTGTTTGTGTTGTAAATCTATGTGGATGATATTATCTTTGGATCAACTAACCAAGACTTTTGTGAAGAGTTTGGAAATATGATGACTAATGAGTTTGAGATGTCTATGATTGGAGAGCTTAGTTACTTTCTTGGACTTCAAATCAAGTAAATAAAGAATGACAATTTTGTAAGTCAAGGCAAGTACATCAATGATATGATCAATAAGTTTGAATTGCAAGATGCTAAGCCAATGAGTACACCAATGGACACAAATGATCAATTGGGTGTTGATGCTAGTGGCAACATGGTAGATCAAAAGCAATACCGGTCTATGATTGGAAGTTTACTCTATGTCACCGCTTCTAGGCCGGATGTGATGTTTAGTGTGTGCAAGTGTGCAAGATATCAAGCTTTACCTAGAGAAAGTCACTTGAAAGCAACTAAGAGGATATTGAGATATCTTAAGGGCACTCATGATGTTAGACTATGGTATCCCAAGGGATCTAATTTTGAGTTGATTGGATATTCAGATTCTGACTATGGTGGTTGCAAGATTGATAGAATGAGCACAAGTGGCACTTGTCAATTGCTTGGAAGGTCTCTTGTTTTATGGTCATCAAAGAAACAAAATAGTGTTGCACTATCTACCATCGAGGCCGAATACATTAGTGACGGTAGTTGTTGTGCACAATTGCTTTGGATGAAGGCCACTTTGAATGACTTTGAAATCAAGTTCAAGAATGTGCCATTGTTTTGTGACAATGAAAGTGCTATCAAGATGACTCAAAATCCAGTTCAACATTCAAGAATGAAGCACATTGACATAAGGCATCACTTCATAAAAGACCATCAATAAAAGGGTAATATTAGCATTGAAAGCATTGGCACCGAAGATCAATTAGTCGACATATTTACAAAGCCACTTGATGAGAAAAGGTTTTACAAGTTGAAGAATAAATTGAACATACTTGACTTCTCCAACTTAAAATAAGTGCAACCCCACATTCTTATAGACATGCCTTCCCTTCGACAATGCAAGGTAAAGTTGTTTGGCATATTATTCATACTTTGCTAAGGACATGTTTGGAACATATAGATATATTTGCATGACAAATAGGCTCATTCATAAAATTCAAATGATTTTGATGTATATATGGTACCACTATTGCTTCTAGTTTGATTGATCTAGTGGTAGCATATGACATGTTTGTGGGCTTGCAAACCTAGTGTTGAATCTAGAAAATGAGCTCATGATGTGTAATTCAATATGGTCAAGATAACCCTTATACTTTATGAGGTATGAAGAAGCTTGTCCTTGGATCAAACCGAATTACATATTCTAGGCAAGTGATGTAGATTGAACCATAATTTGGACTCCCTCATATTGATTGACTTGACTCTCACTAAAATTGGCACCTTTTTGGTGATTGTTGACAAAGGGGGAGAGAAAAGTCACAAAGATAGAAAAGTCACAAAGATAAAAAGTTAAGTTGCAAAGGGGGAGAAACATATTGTAAGGGGGAGAGAATGACATTAGAATGACATTGGAAAGAGATCAATTAAAATTGAGCACACAAGTAGGGGGAGCAAGCTCATGAATTATTTGTTGCATTTGTATGTGCATTAACATGATGAATTGTTGCATTGCAAAGTTTAAATTCATATTCATGATTGTATGGTGATTGCTAGAAATAGAACTTGAATGATGATTTATCAAGAGTAGCTTTACAAGTGGTATCTAGACACCTTTGCTTATAATGTTGATCTCACGGGGTACTTTAGTGTTTGTGATCTTTGCAAGTGATGTATTACAAGTGGTGTCTAGCTACATTGATGCTAAGGATGGTATATAAAGGCAACTCCGATTGGTATCACGCTTCAAAGGTCCATACTATATACCTTAGCATCAATTTTGATAGTAGTAACTCTCCCAAAATTCAAATCCATACATATGTGCACAATTGAACCAAACTCATGGAAGCACATATGTAGGGGGAGCTAATACTATCGAAATTGAAAATTATTTTCATTTCATATCTTTGTGATGGTTGTCATCAATTACCAAAAAGGGAGAGATTGAAAGCCCAAGTTTGGTTTTGGTAATTAATGACACCAAGTTGCTAATGCCATGTGTTAAGTGTTTTGAGTTAGGCATAAGCAACACATGTGATGAAGGTGTATGTAGCAAGGAGTGGTGGCCACAAGACCACAAAGAGATGGTGCATGGACATGAAATGATGATCATGGTGGAGATGCACATAAAATAATGGTCTTGATGATCAAGTAGAGGAGAAGGATCTAAGAGCGCAAGGCAAAGGTATAACCATAGGGTTTTCCTTTTGCCAGTCTAAGATGAGTAGAGAAGTGATTGACCGGGTTTAGGATACATAGCCGACTATCAAGAGGGGCAATCACGGTTAGCTCGGGAATCAAGTGCCACTAGATCAATGTCTTGAGCATATGCATTAGGATCTAGTAGAGAGCTAACATAACGCCTTGAAAAATGGTTGAGAAATGCTAACACACTTGCACATGGTGTGTACACTTAATGGTGTTAGCACTTTTGCGAAGTCGGAGAAGAAACGGAGGCAAACGGCGGTCACTGTGGTGACCGGACGCTGCACCGGACGCGGTCATGGTTTGACCGGAAGCGTCCGGTCAGTTCTCAGCAGCTGTCAGGCGCGCGAGTGTTAGGGTTTCCAACCGGCACGTCCGGTCCCTCATGGAACCAGAGCGTTCGGTCAGGCACCCAGACTGGCAGAGCCGATCGTAGAGCCGACCAGACGTGCGGCGCGTCCGGTCACATGCGATCGGACACGTCCGGTCGTGGTGGGAGCTCTCTAGACTCCGATCGAACACCGGGTGCAGCGCGTCCGGTCAAACGCTGGAGCGCGTCCGGTCACGGCAACGGCTACTTCTGATGCGAACTGTTTTTGCTTGTCTTGTAGTGACCGAACACGTCTGGTCACTCTGACCGATGCGTCCAGTCAGTACGTTTTGCACTACGTCGTCCGGTAACGGCTAGCTGCGTACCCCTTCGTTATAAATAGAAGTTGGCCGGGGTTTGAGGAACTCTTGCACATTTTGAGACCTAGAGACATCCTTTGAGCTAGAGTACAACCCCTCCACTCATCTCTTTGCTTAGTTGCACATCTTGAGTGAGATTGATTGAGATTCAAGTGCATTGCTTGAGAGTTGCATTCTGGAGGCACTTGATCTTTGAGTTGCTGCGGATTTCTTGTTACTCTTCTGTGTTTCCCGACACGGTAGACAACTTGGAGCATCGGAGGTGATTGAGCTCACAATTGAAGATTGTTGGAGCCCTCACCAAGTGTTGTAAGGGGTTCTTGATCCTTTCCCGCGGGAGTTCACAAATTGGATACTCTAGTGGAGCTCGTGGCTTGGAGGATCCCCATCTTGTATGCGGTTGTGCGGCGCCCGCCGAGAGCTCGACTCTTGATAGTCGATTAGCTAGCGAACCGACAAGTGGGTGCATCGCCACAACGAGGAGTAGCTTGCCGGGAAGCAAGTGAACCCCGGTAAAAATCATGTTTTATCTCTTTGCCGAGGATTTCTCTTGTGGTTGATCATTGTGATTGATTCTTTGAGTGCATTACTTCTCTACTTCGTTGGTATAAGAATCAAGTCACTTGCTCTTTACTTTCTTGTACTAGTTCTAGTGTAGTTTGCTTAGTGTAGCTTTTATCACATAGGAGTAAGTATCTTAGTGACTTAGTCTTGTTGGTGTGTATTAGAGATCATAGCCTTGCTTCACTAGAATTGTATAGGTGGCTTGCATAGTGTAGTTGAGCTAGTGCCAGTATTAGCTTAGCCATCTTTTATACTAAGTGATTATTTAGTGAAGCTTATAGATTTTTAAATAGGCTAGTCACCCCTATCTAGCCATTTGGACCTTACACGGCCCTGGCCTGCTCCTCTTGTATTGCTACTGGTACTTCCTCCTGCGATCCTGTATGATGCAATTGTATAAGTAATTATGCAAGTGGTGCATCGGATACGATGACATATGATGATCGTGATTGAATGCAATGGAGATGAACACATTTAGATTCATTGGATGGTATAGAGGTAAAACTTTTCTACTAGGTAGTCAACATCATCCAAGGACAAATACCACGAGTACACGTCATCTACTGTACTCCCTTCTACTACTAACCCCTATTACTTTTTTTGCTAACTAACATATAACCCTAACATAAGTGCTACTACACTTCATCAACATAACTACACTAACATGTCGAGTGACATTAGCAAGTGATTTGATGCTTGAAAGATCCACCAAAGCTACACCATTAAACTAATCATGCATAAAGAATATTATTTTATTTCACTTTAAACTAAGGTTACCACAACAACATGTATTTCTAGTACATAGAAAAATCTAGAAAAATTACAGTAGCATAGTAATATCATAAGTAGCCTACCATAAAATTTTCATGGCATTTGAATAAGTAAAATAGCCTATACAAAAATGACAAGCTATGGTGTATAAATGAGCATGAAAATACTTCGTACTATGAAAAGTATCAAACAACAGATTTAATATTTTTTCCATGATCTACATAGTCTACCAACATTGTACAAAAAGTTTCATATATATATATATATATATATATGTTTTATTCATATTTTTGGCTCTAGCCATTTTACAAGAAATAGCAAATAAATGCACATAAATCACATAGCCATATTTTTCTACAGAACATGCATGACATATATTTTTCAAAGAAAGTACATCTCAAGAATAGATTAACAAAATTGGAATCATATTTTTCTGATGTATATTCTATTTACTATGTATTTTCTAAGATAATAGCATTTACAAGGATTAAATAAAAGCCCTATCTAAAAGTATCACAAAATTGACATTCAATATTTTTAAACTGTAGATCTAATTATAAGAAAGCTAACAAAATTTTGTTTCAACAAATTTGGAGCTAATTTGAGCCAGTTATGATTTTTCAAACATGTAAAAATATTTCTGGAAATTTATTTCTTTAAAATCTGAAAATCTACACTGCCTTAATTGCTACGCTTACCCCGCTCCTTCACCCCGGTTCCACACAGAGGGACAGACAGGCGGGCACTCGGGTCAGAGGGACCCCACTCATTAGCAGCACAGACGCAGGGGAGCGCCGTTGACCGGCTCGTTCTCGCCGGCGGCGACCTCCCCGGCGGTAGCAACTAACCCTAGACGACCTCCTCGATGAGCCGTACTCAATGGTGCACGAAACCCTAACTCTATCTGCCTCGAAAGTAGGTGACCGCGACAATGGCGGACGACGACGCTGGCACAGCGGTGCACCGGCCGACTCCGGCCATGACTGGGCAAGCTGAGCTTGGGACGAGCTCCGTGGACCTCTAGCGGTGCTATTGAACCTAACGCGAGGGGTGGAGATGGACCAGAGAGTGTCGGCCACGATGATGACCCTACTCTAGCGAGGTCCATCCATGGCGGACGGCGGCAGAAAAGGAAATGCAACCCCACATGCAGTCTAGCGGCTCGGGGAAGGGGTGGACGGTGAATAGCAGTTGCGGGCGGAGCTGTGGCTACGGTGGAGCGAGCTACAGTGGCACATCGATGGCGAACGGGGGCGCCGAAGCAGAACAGCGAGGAAAGGAGCGAGGTTTTCGCCCTTTGGCCGAGCGCTGCGAGCGAGCTGGAGAAGGAGTGGGGTGGAGAGGGCGCTCGGACAGCGGCTTAAGGCACGCGCGTGGGGGCTACCGGACGCCACCCGACCGGCGTCGCCGGCGTACGGCCGTCACGCGGTGGCCGTGGCCTGAACGCGGTCGGGACGGCCGGCGTCCGCGCGCCGGAGCGGGAGCGGGCACGGGGCAGGCGCGGAGGCGGGAGGTGGGCCGGGCCGGCTTCGGCCGTGGGGCGAGAAGTGGAGCGCACGGCCCAAAAAAAAAGAAATCATTTTCAATTTATTTTCTAAAGGACAACAACATTTTTATATTTTTGAGCAATAAAAATCCATTTTCACAAGTTGGTCCCAAAATAAAAGCTGTTTATAATTTTTAATTCTACAACTTTGCTTAAAGGTGTATTTTAAAATTCTAACTAGATTTTGAAATAAAGATTCAAAGTTCATTTAACTCAAAATCCTATTTTTCTAAATTATTTTTAAAAGCAAAATTTGAGAAAACTTTAAATACCAAACTTGCTCCAAATTACTTGTTAAACATTTCTAAATTATTTACACTAACAAACAAACATGTTTATTGACCTAACAAGCATAATCATGGCATAGTTTTCATTTAAACCAATAAATGCAACATCCAGGTTTCAAAGCTATGTTTCACATGTTTCAAACCAATGTTTCACGTATATAACATGTGATTATGAATGTAAGATGATGCTCATGCTCATGATTTGCAGTGTCTAATGCATGCTTAACACTAGAGGTGTTACAATACCTCCTTGGAGGCGTCATTGATGAACCCATATCTCTGCTCTAACAAGGCCGGATTCTGGGCGTAAGCCCCGCCTTAGATGCCTCTAAGGCCAGCGATAATGGCGTCCATGGTGGTTGCCTTGGGCGTCACCCCTTTCCTGAAGGTGTCATTGAAGAATCACTAATGGCTTCTCGCTTGTTCCCCGTGTCATCATCGACGTCTGTGGCTCCTATCGTGAAGCTAGCTCCTGGAGAAGTTCCTAGCTGTGCCTGTGTGTCTTTGTTCCACCACAGTTGTTTGTCCTGTTGCACTTGACCTCGCCGGTGTCGTTACTAGCGATGCTTTACTGCTATTGCTTTCTCCTTTGGCGGATGATTTGCCGTCGTTGTTGCTGGCCTCCTCTTTGGCAGATGTTTTGCTGCTGAGAGTGTCATGGTTGCTTTCCTCTACGGATGCTTTGCTGTATGGTGTGTCTTCGTCCCGGACGGATGCTTGGTCGTCTGTGGATCCCTGGCGGATGCTTTGTCGCCATTGGTTCTTTGGCCCCTTTTAGTAGATGCTTTGCTAGCAAAAGTGTGCTGGTTCACTTCTCGACGGATGCTTTGCCGCCGTCGTCGTGGTCGCTCTATCTTCGTTGGCAGATGCTTTGCCGCCGTTGCTGCTGGATGCTGGTTCTTTGGTGGATACTTTGCCACCATGGCTTGGTCTATTGCATAGGAAACCATTGCGTTGTTGCATCCTTTTTTTTACATGCTCAGTTAGTAGATGTAGGGTGATAGAGGCTGTCGCTCTCTATTTTTCTTTTTCTTGTCCTTATGTTTATTTCACGTCATAAACCACTACCTTTATGGTTTGTGATCTGTGCTATGAGGGTTAGGGTGATAGAGGCTGTCGCTCTCTATTTTCCTTTTTCTTGTCCTTATGTTTATTCCACGTCATAAACCACTATCTTTGTGGTTTGTGATCTATGCTATGAGGGGCTCTTTCGTAACTGTGTCGTGTAATTCGCTCTGCTTAATAAAATACAGGCTATATTTTTTTAAAAAAGAAATTCTGAAGAGCCCAGAAGCCCGCGTGGAGGAGCTTTTCCAGCCTCTCTCGTCTCCCTCACCTGCCCGTCCCACCCGTGCCGCGCTGGTCCATCCGTCCCACCGGCGCCGGCGCTGGTACGTCCCACCCTCGCCGTCCTCCCCGCCGGCACCGGCGCTTGTTTGCCCCCACCCACGGCGGTGCCTCCGTCGGTGAGCAGCATCTGCCGGGCCGAGTGCTCCTCTCTCCATAGATCGTCTTCTCCGCCTCCAAGCTCCCAAGCCACTGCCCCGTGAGGTCCGATCCATCTTCATCGTCGAGGGCAATCCGGCCGTAGAAGCTGATGTGCCAAAACGTCAACCTTCTCCGGGCTCGAGCATCTGGCCCATTTAAGGATGCAGCCCAAACATCGTCGGGCCCATTAACCTCTATTACAAGTTTACAACACGATGAGAACCCTTGTTCTCCTGCCTCCCAAAGTCTCCCACCCAGGACCCATCGCGCCCGCCGCCGCCCGCCCGCCCGCGCACACGCCTGCGGCGAGATCCGGCGCCGCCGGCGAGCTCCAGCACCGGCACGAGCTCGCTCCAACAGGAAGTAGCTTCCGGTGACGCACGCCGCCCTCTCCGCGACGTCCCGGAGAGTGGGGAGTCCCGTTTGCTGTCACCCGCACGCGAGCGACGAGCTCCACCACCTGCCCAGGTTTCTCTCCTGTTCCCTCACTCGTCGTATCTTCCTCTCCCCTCTTCCCTCTCGTGGTCAATTCGTCTAGGAGCCAGCAGAGACACGGCAGGTGACTGTAACCTTAGTTGTTGGAGTGTTTGGCTTACTGGAAATCTGAAAAACAAGAGCAGGGCAGCTCAATTGCAAGAATGTAGGGTAATTTGTAATGTTCCTTCTATGCTGCTACTGCTTTTAGAATTTTAATGTGGCTTATTGGCTATTATTATGTATTATTGAAAAAAATCCTAAAACTCAGGTGTATGTGTTTTTCTGAGAAAATGTCAGCATCCCCGTGTCCGTATGTCTGTATTTGCATTACATAGCTTGGCGAATGTTCTCATCTCACCGTGAACCATGTTTTTTTGTGGAGCAGGGTTAATTGTGTATGGAGCACTGAAGTACATGGCACCACGGCAGGGACCCCTCACCCACCCTTGCTGATTCTGGGTTGTGGCCTCACTACCATCCATGGCAGCTAGCACTGTGTTCCCCGTGCTGCGCTCCTCCGAGTACTTCACAAGGCCGTCAATTGATGAGCTGGTAGAGAGGGAGGTGGCTGATCCTGGCTACTGCAGCAGGGTTCCAAACTTCATCATAGGGAGGGCTGGATATGGGCAGGTTAGGTTCTTGGGCGACACCGATGTGAGGGGCATTGACCTGAATGAAATTGTCAGGTTCAAAAAACACTATGTGGTGGTTTATGAAGATGAGACTTGTAAGCCACTTGTAGGGCATGGTCTTAACAAAGCAGCAGAAGTGTCCCTGCTGCTGAGTCTGAAGGATCTTCCGGAGCCCAGTATCCTTGTTGAGGTGCTAAGGTGTCGTGCAAGAAAGCAAGGTTCTAGGTTTCTTTCATTCAATCCAGTGAGTGGAATATGGAAATTTGAGGTTGATCATTTTAGTAGATTTGGGCTTGTGGATGAGGAGGAAGAGGATGCTGTGATGGATGAGGCAGCTGTTCGGCAGCCAATTACTGAAGTAAGAGAAAGAGACCCACCTTCAAATGGTCATGAAATTGAGCTTTCCCATTCATTGCCTGCTCATCTCGGGCTTGACCCTGCAAAGATGCAAGAAATGAGGATGGTGATGTTTTCCAATGAGGAAGAAGATGAATATATGGAGGATGGGTTCCCTTCTGACGAGAGATATGTTAGCAGAGAAAGGGTGAATGTGGATTCACCTACCTCAAGCGGTAAAGGTTTGAGGTTAAGGTCTCTCTCTCCCTTGCACGTGTCTTCTCAGAAGGCTGGCAGGAGATCTGGTATGCCGGTTCGGAAAGAACCTCAGGCACTTTTGGAATACAGTATGAATTCTTCAGAGTTTGGTCCATCGACTCAGGGTATTCTTATGTCTGGGCAAAACAGAGGATTTCCAGTGAGTATGACCAAGGTGGATGGTTTTAAGCTGCCGGCTGACCAAGAAACTCCTGTTGCTGGAAACATGTATACTAATTGTGTAGTGGATGCTGCTTTATTCATGGGTAGATCATTTCGTGTTGGTTGGGGACCAAATGGTTTACTTGTACATTCAGGTAGTCTGGTCAATAATCCTGGAACGGGCCTATCTTCTGTTATTCATATAGAGAAAGTTGCAAGTGACAAAGTTGTGCATGATGATAAGAACAAGATTAAGGATGACCTAACAGAACTATGTTTTTCTGATCCAATGGACCTCCATAAGAGTCTTGGTCACGAGTTTCTGGAGACTGAGTCGGACTCGTTCAGATTAAAGCTTCAGAATGTCAAGGCAAATCGTTTGGTTTTGCCTGACATCTGCAGGTCATATATTGACGTCATTGAAAAGCAGCTTGAAGTCAGTGATTTATCTATGTCTACACGTGTGCTGTTGATGCATCAAGTAACAGTGTGGGAGTTAATCAGGGTCTTGTTCTCAGAAAGAGCAACTGGTAACCAGTTGGAGTCTGTTGGAGATGATGATCAGGAAGGCATGGTTTTAGACCAAAAAGAAGGCTATGTCGACATAGACCCTGATGCACTTCCTTTGTTTAGGAGAGCAGACTTTAGCAATTGGTTACAGGACAGTGTTTGCCATCGGGTGCAAGGAGAGGTGGGCTCCTTAAATGATGCCAGGTACTTGGAACATATCCTTCTTCTTTTGACTGGTCGACAATTGGACACGGCCACAGAAATTGCTGTCTCAAGGGGTGATGTTCGGTTGGCAATCTTGCTAAGTCAGGCAGGTGGGTCAATGTCAAATCGATCTGACCTTGCTCAGACACTGGATCAGTGGAAAATGAATGGTCTAGATTTTGATTATATTGAGGAAGACTGGTTAAAAGTATATAGGTTGCTTGCTGGTAACATACAGGCTGCTTTTCTAGATTCACCAATTGACTGGAAAAGGTACCTTGGTTTGATTATGTGGTATCAATTATCACCTGAAACACCACTTGATATTATTATTCGTTCTTATGATCAACTCCTTGGTGAGGGCAAAGTTCCCTATCCTGTTCCTGTATATATAGATGAAGGACCTTTTGATGAAGCGCCTCAGTGGTCCCCAGGTGGCCATTTTGATATCTCCTTCTACCTAATGCTTCTTCATGCCAATCAAGGCGAGAAGTTTGGGCTGCTAAAAACTATGTTCAGTGCATTCTCATCTTCATTCGACCCCTTGGATTATCATATGATATGGCATCAGCGTTCGATTTTGGAAGCTGTTGGTGCTTTCAGTTCAAATGATCTTCACTTGCTAGATTTAAGTTTTGTTTATCAATTACTTTGTCTTGGGAAGTGCCATTGGGCTATCTATGTCATTCTACACATGCCGTATCTTGACGATGCCCCATACATTCATGAGAAATTAATCAGGGAAGTTTTATCACAGTATTGTGAGTCATGGAGTAGAGATGATGCTCAAAGGCAATACATTGTGGAACTTGGTATACCAGAAGAATGGATGCATGAAGCTCTGGTGAGTAGAATTTTCTTTGGTAATATGCATTGCAAATATTTTATAATGCCAGTGCATGGAAAAACATTACACATGAAGCATGTATAGCTAATGAATTCTATATACAGGCTATTTATCACGAATACTATGGAGATAAGCAGGGTGCACTGGAGAATTTTATTCAGTGTGGCAACTGGAAGAAAGCTCATACTATTTTCATGACTTCTGTTGCTCATTCTATGTTTCTGTCATGTAAGTTTTTCTTACTGTGCCCTAAACAAATTTCTAATGAATTTATTTATTTGGTAAATATATTGCCTTTTTTTCACCGTGGACGAAATATATTGCTTTTGCTCCACATAAATTTACAGCTGCACTTATTTGCTAGAAACCTGATGATGAGTCTGTTCAATAATCTATTCTTTTCCTCTTCATCGATTTATTTATATGCTTGGTGGAGTTGTATTTTTCATTTCTCTTCTGTTTTTTAATAAACATGGCATTCTTGGTATGAATATGCAGTCACTTGATTCATTGTTATTTTGGTTCAGCTAACCATCAGGAGGTCTGGAAGATCACAAGTGCCTTGGAGAACCATAAGTCTGAAATTGCTGACTGGGACCTTGGTGCTGGAATATACATAGACTTCTACATTCTAAAGAACTCAATGCAAGAAAGAAATGCCATGGATGATTCGGTATGAGCCCTTGTTTAAAGACAAACATTTCCTTGAAGATTTGTGAATGAGATCAGCATTACTTTTTCTTTCAGGATTCACTCGAGGAGATAAGTGAATCATGCAGGAGTTTCTTTGGTAGATTAAATGATTCATTGTTAGTCTGGGGAAGCAAATTACCTGTTGAGTCAAGGTAACGTTTGATTATACAGTATGCGACTGATCCACTATTTGAAGAAATTAAGAACCAATCTCCACATGAAACCATTTCATTCTGTACCATGTTTTAATGGAATTGGCCCCTTTGCTGCAACTGAGTTATAATAAGCTCATGCAAACAGCAAACCAAAGCTATCTGAGGAAGTTCACTGTTATGTTAAATTGTTCAGATTTCAGCTGATTAGCACCATTTGGAATTCAGGAACATATGTATCTGTAGCTTGTTTAGGATTTGTTTCAGAATATTCTGTTTCTGGGCTTGCTGACAGCGTTGGGTATGACAGGGCATGCTACTCAAAGATGGCAGAGGAGCTATGCACGCTTCTCGTGGACACCCCAAGCGAGACGCTGAATCTACCCATGGGATGTCTTCAGACGATGCTCAACGCTCCAGTTCCTGATGAAATCAGGTCGTCTTACCTGCAGGATGCACTCAGCGTCTTCACCGAAATTCTTTGCAGCGATTCATAGCAGAAGGGTCCATGCTATCGTCTCCGCAGGCTCCCTGGGAGTCTTTTATTGATGATCTGCAGTGTTCAAATCAAACATGGCTGGTGTTCAGATGTGTCCCGTAATCTGAGTGAAGTGGGGTGAAGCCTACAAACAACACACCAAAGAGTTTGCACGTCTCATGTGTGGTACTAGAAAATTAGAAATGTATAATTTGATGTTGCCCCGGTGGATGTGGCACGCCGTGTGAACTACTGAAAACATGTATCGTGTTTTTCGGTGTGTGCATAGAGTACCAGGTCTTGTGAACTGTTGACCTGCGAGCTGTACCTGCATCCAAGTCCAAGGGGTGTTTGTTTTCCTCGGCTTATATCTTTTGTGATTATTACGGAAAGGACAGCGTTACGGCGACCCGTGTATGTTTTGGGATACATTCAAGAGTATTGAAGAATCCGTGCAGGTTGAGTTATCCCTGAGTGGAGTGTTGATCTTGCGGTGGCGTGCACGTCTCCGTATCAGGTCAGTCGCGCTGTGGGAGTGAGCCAAAACTGCTATTGCGCAAACTTGCGGAGCTGCTTTGGTTTGTTTTAGCGGAACTGGCACCTGATGCCGCGGCCTAATACCGTGGACTGACGGCGACGCGGCACACATGGGTTTCTTCTGGTTTTCTGGTGCGCGATAAACTCTCGCCCTCGGGGAAAAGGCAGGCTGCAGGCATCTTGGTGGCGCAAAGCCTGACGCTAGCAAAGGCACGGCACATCCCGGGTCGTTATTCTGCTCTGCTGATCAGCTTTGCAACCTCGCTGTTTCTGTGGACGGTTAGCTCGAGAAATCGTCCCTCCCTGCAGGACGATGCGAGACGTGTACCTCAACAAAAAGACACGACGTCTGTGGGTTAGTGCGATGGTTTAGAATTAGTATTTGCAAAGAAAAGATGCGATGGTTTAGAATTATTTGCAAAGATGCAGGCGCGCAGGTGTGGTTAGTAGAAGCCCACCTGTCGAAGGAGGCGAGGACAACGATGAGGCCATGAGTCAGCTAAGATCTGGATATATCATCATCTGTGACGTCCTATCTAATCGGTGTTAATAACAAAAAATTGAAACCTGAACCAAGTCCTCTAGAATACTACTAGTGCGCAGTACCTTGTTTGTGATTGAAGCACAGGCACGGCATGGGCGCATGGCGTGACTCTGGTCGGCGCTACTGCTTGGTACACTGCAACCACCGCGGGTATCCAAGCGGGTGGTACCGCACCTAGGATTCTAGGAAGTGTCTAGACGGAGAACGACCTGGGGCATCAATCGCGCAAAAGGGGGCCGGGGGGCACTCATCTGCACCGCACAAACGCACGCGGGGAGCACGAGCATGTGCTGCCCTGCCCGTCTTGATCGGCGGTGAAAGATAAGATAACATCGACGGGGCGCCACACGGAGATTTGCAACATGTGGCTGTTTATTACTTTACGTTCACATCCAAGAGCGACTGAGCGAGGCGTCTCGCAAGCCACAACAAGCACATGGGACGTGGAAATACTTCCCGTAGTAAAAAAAAACCCGGAAGTGTTAGCGTCCGGACGTCCAGACGGATGCCCACGCGTTACACTCCGTTTCACGCTCTATGCGGGGCTCACGTCGCCCGAGCGACAAGAGAGGAAGGACGCACGACGCCTCCGATTCGGAAGGACCCGTCAGCGGCATCGTATGGATGTCCAAATACAACGGTTGCGATATACGTCTGATGACAGTTGAAACACTGGAAACATGCTTCTGAAACACTTAAACATCTGAAGAACACTTGAAAACCATTACAACCATACGCAAACATCCAAATAAAACACATGCAACGTATGTGTGAAACATATGTGACATCCAGATAAACACACTTGCAACATAGACCCGAAAACACAGATGAAACATACATCTGAAATACTCGCAACATACGTTTGCAACATGCCTCTGAAATAATTGCAACATATGCAATATGTGCAAAATCCCTCGATCTACTTTTACAACATCTATATGAAATAAATGCAACATACATCTGAGACGTCTGAAACACTTGAAACGTATATATGCAACATAGGGGGAAAGAGGGAGCCTGGCGTGAAGAGCGCCATGGGTGCCGGGGTGGGGGAAACACGGTCGCCGAGGTAAGACAGGGCGCCGCCAGGGGTGGGGAGGACATCTCGCTCAGGTGGGGGAGCGCCGCCGACTCCCCTGTTACACCGCCGCGCCACCTCTAAAGGATCTCGCTCATGCTCCATGGATCTCGCCGGTATGGGAGAAAGGACCGCTGGACCGCGGGCGTTAGGGGCTCCCGGTGAGGGAGGACGCCGGGGTGGGAAGGGGCGTCGCCGAGGTGGGTGTGGGCGCCGGTGCCGCCCAGGGAGGCAGCCATGGCCATGCGTCGGGGTATGGGAGGACACACCGTCTTTTTTGTTTTTAGCCTTTTTTTTGAAAGATTCTCTCAAATATAGCCATGGCAGAAAGCTTTCAGAAAATAGACCCAGAGCTTGGCGCCATCCACGCTGGCGCCAAGGTAACACAGCTTGGCGCCGTTGGCGTTGGCGCCAAGCCCCCATGCCACTTGACCGATGACGCCGAGGTGGCGGTGACGTGGCAGTCACCTTGGCGCCAAGCTTGGCGCCGTCGTCATTGGTGCCAAGCCTGGCGCCATGGATCTTGGCGTCGAGCTGTTGGAATTTCTTAAGTCTGGAATTTTACCATGAGATGGACATATGAAAATTTGTTAAGGCTATAAATTTACCATGAGACGGGACATGTTAGAATTTGTTAAGTCTTGAATTTTACCATGACATTGATAAATTTGATGCTATCCCATGGTAGTTGGTATTCTAGCATATCCAGGCCGCAACAAAAATTCTGACTACCTAATTTTACCGTTAAATGGATATACAAAGCTCTAAATTAACATGACTTGGACCCTAATTTTTCTATGAGATGGACATACAAAATTTTGGCAAAGTCTTGATATTTACCATATGATGGGCAACCTAGAAATTGGCTAAGTCTTGAATTTTACTATCACTTGACTATGCTAGAATTTCGTTAAGTCTAAATTTTTGCTATGATTTGGACATTGACAAATTTAAAATTTTACCATGACTTGGATATTTAAACGAGTTTGAGTACTCTCTAGAGAGATGACAACAAAACAAGTCTCATCAATTTTAGACTTATCCATGATAAAAAAAAATCAGACTTAACTTTGGTCTCATGATAACCTCAAATTTATCAATGTCATGGTAAAATTTCAGACTTAGCCAATTTCTAGGTTGCCCATCACATGGTAGAATTAGGGTCAAGTCATGTTAATTTAGAGCTTTGTATGTCCATCTCACGATAAAATTAGGTAGTCAGGATTTTTGCTGCGGCCTGGATATGCTAGAATACCGACTACCATGGGATAGCATCAAATTTGTTAATGTCATGGTAAAATTCCAGACTTAACAAATTCCAACATCTCGACGCCAAGATCCATGGCGTCAGCCTTGGTGCCAATGGTGACGGCGCCAAGATGGCTGCCACGTCACCGCCAGCTCGGCGTCATCGGCCAAGTGGCATGGGGGCTTGGCGCCAACGCCAACGGCGCCAAGCTGTGTTACCTTGGCGCCAGTGTGGATACCGCCAAGCCTTAGGTCTATTTTCTGAAATCTTTCCGCCAGAAGTATATTTAAGAGAATCTTTCGAAAAAAGAGCTAAAAAATAAAAAAGACGGGAGGACACGCGCTGGGTGGGTGAGCTCGCCACTGCCAGTCATGGAGGGAGCGGGCAGCGCACGCGATGGAGGGGGCGAGAGGCGAGCGAGCGAGCAGATGAGTGGAGGATAAGCACCGTGGAGGATTTTTTTAATAGCGAGCCAATGAGTGGAGGAGCTGCGTCGTACGCTCGGGACGTGTGGTAAGTAGCATTGCCGGAAAAAAATGTTAAATCCATGTCGCGTTATTAGCGTATTGGCTTGCGTCATTAGTAGTAGGATACAAGCACAAAACCATTGGCAAATTATACAGTATACTATAATAATAGACAAACCTGTAAAATGTGTAATATAAAAATTGGAAAATCGCTGAGACAAACAGACAGGCAGGACGTGCAACACGGATCCCCCCCGCGGGATTAAATATGGTGACCACAGAAAGAGACAGGGTCCGCCATCAAACGAAGAAACGAAACCAGCGACGACCCATCAGATCGCTGCACAAACCGTCGACGCTCCAGCAGAATTGAAAAGGCGATGCTTATCCGGAGCGATGGAGCTCGAGCAGACCCAATCGCCACCGAGTCACCGACCCGGGACTATATGTATACCAGCCCGGCCCCGATCATCGATCGTCACAGTGAGTTCACAGACAGAGACAGCATCCACAGAGACTAGAGCAGGGCAAGCAAGAGCAGAGTGTTTCTGACTTCTGAGCGAGAGCGAGAGAGAGAGAGAGGATGGCGGACATCGCGTTGCTGGTGACGGAGCAGTTCGAGAAGAATTTGGAGAGAGGCGCCCCCGGGGCCGGCGCCGGCGGGGACAACGGCAGCGGCAGCGGCAGCGGCGGCGAGAGGAGGAACTTCGGGGCCGTGGCCAAGGTGTGGAGCTCGTGGGTGGAGTCCGCCTCTGCCGCCGCGTCCGGGCTGAGGGTCAGCGTCGCCGTGCAGCTGCTGGAGCCCAAGACCGGGCTCGCCCTGGCCGCCGCCGACGGCCTCTTCTCCGCCTAGTGCATGTCTTTCTTCGTGAGTGCAGGGCCGTACCTAGCCCCTCCTGAAACATAAGATAGGGTCCTAAAATCTAACAAGCCAAGCCAAGCAGGCCGATCGACATTGGCCACCGAGCTTACGTCTTTTGGTCTAATTAGCTAATCGGTAATCTAAGGTCTATGTTGTAATGTTGCATTTTATTTCTTCTATCCAATAATTGATAACCATTGTTAATTAGTATTTTGGAGGCCTTTAAAGTTTGAAGGCCCTGAACAGTCGCACAGCTTGCTCCTGCTAATCTACGGGCCTGCTGAGTGAGCAGTAATCGAGTCCTGCACCATCCTATGCTGGTGTAGCCTGTACATCCATTAGTCGCTGCGGCTGCGCCGTAATCCGGAACAAAAATACTATTCATGTTTGCTCCAGACTCCATGGACATGCTCTCGATTGTTTTGTTTGTCGTGACGATTTGTATGCGCGAACAACAAGCGCTGTGCTACTACGAACGCCTGCACGGAAAACACCGAGCGCTTCACCGGTTGGCTGTGGCTTCTTGAGCGCTCGGGTTGCTACTTGGTACTGCACCTTATCAGAGCACAAAGCAAGAACTCTTAAAGGGCGCGATGTTTGTCCCACGGTGGTATACCAGCTGTTTTTTAGAGGAACCGGCAGGCTATTTACGTTGTCTGGTGGGCCGGCCGTGGTTGCAGTTTCAGAGCAGGCCGGCAGCCCGCGGCCGCAGTAAGGGCGGACGGATAACAGGCTACCGGGCCACTCCATGTAGCGACTCGCCGGCTCCAGCGGTCCAGCCTGTCCAGCTATAACACACCAGTCCACACACGCGACAACATGAGAGTATCCATCCACTCCAAAAACGAAGCACGACACGAGTAGTGCATGGCACAGGATACTCGACTGGTAGAAGGTACTTTGGCCTTGTTGACTTCTCATCCTAACCCAAAATATTTTCTCTTCCATCCATCACATTAAATCTTTCGACACATACATGGAGCATTAGATGTAGGTAAAAAAGATAACTAATTGCATAGTTTGTCTGTAAATGTCAGGACGAATCTTTTGAGCCTAGTTAGTCCATGATTAGACAAATTTTGTCAAATAACAACGAAAGATGCTACAGTAACTTCTCACCTACTTTTCGCGAAGTGAACACACCCTTGTCGCTACTGCGGTAAAGACAGCAAACCTGTCAGCAGTGCAGCACGCTGCGCGCTCACTTGTGGCCCAAATTAAAGAAACCAACCAATGAGCCGGCACTGGCTTCGATCACCTTCACGCTTCACATTAAACTCTTTAAGCCGCAGTCGTCCCCCGCGCAGGCAGCTGGCCACGTCGCCCGAAATTTTTTGGTTGGTCCACCTCTGCGCCACGTCGCCTCCTCGCCCTCCCATTGGTCCACCTCAGCCGCTCCACCTACTCGCCGTGCGTGGCCTGTTGAGCCTTCCCGAAGCCTCCCGCGGCCTCTCTCCCTCTCCCTCGGTCTCTCCGTCTCTCCGGAGGAGGCGCCGCGCGAGAGGTGGCGGCGCAGCGGGACGGTCCAGCCGACGCCGCGCACCGGCGCCTCCGCCGCTCCCGCCCCATCCCTGCCCCTGCCACCGCCTCCCCTTCTTCTCTCTCTTTCTCTCCATGTGGCGGCACAGCGAGAGGATCCGACCACGACGGCGCCCCCAGTGTCCACCGCAGCGGCGCGAGCAGGTCCCGGCGCTGGCCTTCCTCCGTCATGGCGTGGGCAGGCGGGCCCCACAGGTGCCTGCCGGCGCACCTGCCCCCGGTCCGGGCTGCTCGCCTTCGCCTGCTCCGCCGCCGTGCCGTGCCCTAGACCTGCCTGCCCTCACCTGCTCGGTGTCATGAGGTGTTTCTTGGTTCTCCATCCTTTGCCTCCACCTACCCTCTCCGATTCGCCCTTGTTGTTTCTTCGTCCGTTGTGCAGCGACCCCTGCCTCTGCGTAGGTGACGGAACCAGGTGCGCCCGCTCTTGCAGAGGTATGGCGTCGGCGGGTGATGAGTTTGACCAGGTGTGTGCTGATGCGGCCATTTTATTTGCTCAATTTGATGCAGTTGTACATCAATTTGGTTAGTTTATGGTTTCATCTGTGAATTTGTGTTTTGTTCTGCTGGGTTCACGCTCCATTTCATACCTGTGTAGTTATGACTGGATGTACTCAATATGTATTGATCCTATGATTTGGTTAGTTTATGGTTCGATCTGTCAATTTGTATTCTGTTTAGTGGGTTCAGGTTCCATTTCATACCTGCTCAATTTTGATTGTGTACATTAAAATATGTACTGATCCTGCGATCCAATATCCACAGGCTAACATCATTTTAGTGCCTCTGTCAAATAAATAGGGGTTCTGGTCTGCCTCTGAATCCTCAACGTTAGAAAGATCGCTGCCATTTGTGCCATAGGATTGTGAATCAGATATTAACACAAGACTTCTAGATATTGTAGTGAAGGTTGCTTCTGCATCTTGTGGATCTTTCCTGAGGTTATCATTGTGGAGTGCACTCTTCAAGGTGTACACCTGATTATATTATGTTCAGGAATCGATTCCTAATAAGAAGGATCTCATTTCCTTGAGATGAAGTTATATTCCTTTGGTAGGCATTTTGATCATTTTGTCATTATAAAGTTGAACAAACTGTGTCTTCCCTTCAGTATAGATTTTCATCCTTTTCCATACCTGAACATTGGATGTGAATGCTACACAGACAGACGTTGGCCTTGGCCATAAAAGAAATGCGTGTCATATTTACATGGACGAAAATATTTGCCTGTCATCTTAGATTTTTCTTTCAAATTGAGCCTCATTAAATTGTAAGGTACTAACATAGGCTTTCTCTTTCAATAAATCTGTATGTTTGACACAAAAAAAGTATTGAAACAAAAATGTAAGGTCAAAGAACTTCAACATTCATACTATTAACTGAGCCTCATCAAATTGCAGGTACTAATGTCAGGTCTGCCTTAAAGCCAACAAGAGACAACATAGTGTCGGGCATCATTCTTGAACAATAAAAGTACTAATTAATAGGTACCATTTTGTATGCTCATTGTACGACAAGAGAACTTTGCAATGAGCAAATTATCTTTTTTCCCTGATGTACAGATATACAACGATGTTTCTATTGGAGAGTAGCGATCAGATCACCTTTAAATGGTTGCCTCATGTGGTTCATTCTAATTTAAGCCTTTTCACAAAGTTTGATCTATGATTCGGTTCCCACTGTTCATACCTATATTCAACCTTCAATGTGTCCATTTGAATCTGATCTTTTATTATCGGCAGCCTGCTCTACCTCTTCATTTGAGTCGACCAAGACAACAGAAAAGATCCCCTCTGCTACTTTGTCCCATGGCAATTGTGGCTTACTTGCATGGCCATTTGCTTCGTGATGTCTGTTCTGGATGATTATATAAACTGTTTGAAGTTGGCTTCACGATTTTGGTCAGAAACAGTCAAAGGGCATGTCAAAGTATTCATGTAAGTGCCTCTGAGCTTTGGAGGTTTTTTCCCGCATATGAGCTCTTAACCTTATTTTTTCCCCTTCTAGCCTGTAATTTACTCAAAGGTTCAGTACCTGCTACAATTCCTGAGGATAGTGACCCTTGCTTGGTCATTTGAATTTTTTTAGTTTATGTGGTTTCTACATAATCTGCCCGTAGAGAGCTATTCTAAGACACTGAAAAAGGCAGACAGCTTCCATGTCCTTACTCAGATCTCTTCGCAGTTTTTTACCTGGTTTCAAACGGCTAAACTTATCTAAAGTTTAGCTGGGCCATCTAGATCTCAGGCATCTAAATTTAGATGCCTAAAATTTAGTTGGTACATCCAAATAGGCCCTTAACGTTTTACCTTTTTCATGCTCCTATTTCTACATGCAAGTTTTTAAACTAAAAAATCTAGGCCGGAAGATGCATCTACCAAATATTTTTTTTGTTTTTTCCCCGGCTTGTTCTCAGTGCACTAACCAAGTTGGTCATGTTTTTTTATAGGAAATTAATATGCAGAAAATAATAAAATTGCTTATTCAGTCTAAGATGCCAACCACTGTTCCAGCAAGGTGCTACTTAGATGCTATTAGCATGGTGCTCAGTGTCTTATAAAAAAAATGGGTCTCCTGCTATAGAGCCGTTGTTTGTGCCGGTTCGAAAAAATGATGAATCTTCAGAGTTTCAGTGTTGCCTCCTAAATTTGATTTTGCCATATTTTTCTCAGGAACTCAACAGCACCCCCTCTGCTCCCTGGACTTAAAGCTGATGAGAATGACCCAGGTTTGTCTCTATCGCTTTCATTCATCGTTCCTTCCACAGTTGCATAAGCATGTGTTGTTATTCAAATCCATTCTATAGTCTGATTGATTGATGTGTGTCATGGTCTCCAATTGCGCGCACCACGGGAGACCTAGGAGTGGGCACTGCCTCCTGCGCAGCGCATGTGCTACTGCTGCTCCGCCTCCCTCCGCTTTGTTGTGGTGCTACAGGTAGCGCCGCCCGCTGCCATGCCGGTTGGGCCAAACCCTAAACTCTGGCGTGCGCTATCTTCCCTTCTCCCCCCTCCCCTCCCCTTCTCTGAGCTCCCTCTTCTCACTGCGATGGCCTTGCCCCCGTACCCCCCTCTTTGTTGCAGTGGGGATAGCCCAAACCCTAAACTTCGTGTCCTCCTGGTCTTCTCTTATGTGCACAGCATATGCAAAACTGATATCCTGTACTGTGCAGTGATGATTAATTATTTGTATCTTCATTCATGTTATATACTGAGACAATGGAGGTAGTGCAATGATGCTCTTTTTTTAGACTGAGACAATGGAATCGTGCAATTTCTCTCCTACAAATGTGAACCTGTCACTGAGTAATCAGGCCATCCACGTTAGTAAATTTTTTTTACCAGTTTGATCTCCATCCGGTGACTCCGGTTGTCTCCACCGGTGATTTACTGTATTTACCTTTTTTAACTGAGACAATGGAATCGTGCAATGATGATTATAATTATTTCATTATTCCATCAATCTTGCTAATTGCATTGGTTCTGATTCCATTAGTTGGTATATTTTGTGTATTTGTCACTGAGCATAAGCCCATTGTCAATGATGTCTTTACCTCACATAATTTATTTATTGTTCTACTGCTGAGCACACTCCATTGCCGATGATGTATTTATTTCCTCCTTCCATCTGTTGATTCAGTGTTTTAAAAATAACATGCTTCACTGCGTTGTTGTACATATATCATGAGGATGTATATAATTTGGTTCACATCACCACCAGCACCTTGTCTGCTTTGCATATGTAAAAACGTGCCTGCCCACGACCAGCCTCCACGTGACGGGTTCCTAATTTCTAACTTTCTTCAGTCAATTCAGAGTTGTAAGTACGTGCAGCAATCAAGCTCTACCATAATTACTACCTTTGTTATGTGCCACGAAGCTGTACAAGGAAGGGTGTGTCCTTCTTAAAACTGTTATGTGTAGTAGCCTTTAATCTCCTTATTACACCTTATAATAATCAAACTTGAGTTCCTATGGTGTTCATTTCACTTTTATTAACTCTGTCTCCATCTTTTGCACCAATGGTGTGTTACAGTTGGCATCATGGTACAGGTTGAGATGAAAATTTTCTTTTTAAGGAAAATACTATTAAATTCAGGTTTACACCAAAGAAAACTAATGTTATGTTTTAATTTTGCAAGTTGGGTGCTAATGAGTAGATGCATTTTCTTCTATTGAACTGAAGGTATGGACCTAGGCTATAAGGTTAAATTTACAGATTACTATTGAGCTGGCCATAATCAGATTCCATTATCTTACTCTGTTGCCCTTTGGTTATGTAAAAAGTGGCTATACATTATGAATTTGTGATTGAAGTGAGTCACTGGATAGTTGACGCAATGATGCCTATATATGTCTATTGCGCAAAACAGATGATGTGGACTGGCCATAGAGCCATCTGCTCTTGCCTCAATATGTAGCGATTGGTTTTTGAAATCAGCTTTTATCTCCTCATAGTATTCATGTATGACGAATTGTTTACATAATCTGGTAACTTTTTACATTTCTTTTACATTCATTGGCAGGCCCTCAGGTACTTTCTGGTGTCATGTTAAATTGCTAATTACCAACTCTACCAACTACATCTTTTTCACTGATAGTTGGGCTGTTTTAGGTAGTGCCAACCATTTAGTTGTTGTCAAACTTATCAAATAAGGATTAGTTGATGCATAATTGATGGTTCTGTATCGAAATATTGTGGAGGCTCAAACAGTTTATGGAGCGGTATATCTGGTGTTAGATGGCGGTGCACCATATCTCTCTGCTATCCAGCTATGTGCAGACCCATCTACATCGGCTTCAATAAAGAGGTGCATCCTAATTCTATTCTATGTCAGTCATGGTTTCTAGAAAGTTTCCATTGCACTTGAGCCTTACTAGGGTTAACCTGTATACCAAGATGGTTTCAGTTATTTTGTCTTTGTTTCAGGTGCGAGAGTTTATGGGTGGCATGCAATAGAATTAGGATGCACCTATTTCTATGTGACTTGGTCATTCCAATTGGAGCCTCTCCCTTTTTCCTCCAGGTTGTGGTGATTTATTGTTACTTCCGTCAACCATGCATTCCTGTAAGCCTTTTAGGCTCCTTTCCCATTTTAATTTTACTCTGTTTCTGCAATGAAATAGTTCCCTATAATTTTCATAGATGGACCTTTAGTCATTGGTTGATGTTAGTTTCTCACCTCTTTCCTTTGTACCGCCAACCCTATAGCATGTTTGCAATTACCTATCTACTCTCTTGTTGCAATGAAGTCCGATTGTGTTCAGGTTTTATGTTAGTATCAATTCTGTTGTCATGGGACCATTCATACATAGCTGCAGTAATTAGTGGTTAATAGTATAAAGGACTACTGCTTTATTTTTTCCCATTCCAACATTTTTTCCTATTGTTTTGTGCATTGCTGAGATGTGCTTAGTGACATGGTTCTTCATGCCTTAGGACCAAAAAATCAACAATTGTAATCGATAGATATGACTTACATTGTGCTGGAATATCCTACTTTTATTTAGCCAAAAAGTGACAAACTATTCTTCCTACACAGCACTGCCTATTAATACTACACAATGGTTCCTCTCTTGGTGCTTATGCTCTACTCTCTGTTTTCTAGGTCTACAGCTTTACATCTTCAAATCAATTGCTCTAGCTATTTTTTTCACCATTTCATCTATCGTGGCATATTACCTCGACCTTGAAAACTAACATTTCTTTTGATAGCAATGGACAACCTATTTATAAATCTATCAGACAGTTACAACGTATTCTAATGTGTGCTTCTTTCTATTACCGTCACAGCGGCTACAATACTTGATATGGATTTTGTTGCCATGTGTAACAGAGGCTACAATAGTTGATATGGATTTCGCTGCCATGTTTGACGCCCTCAAGTGCCGATTCTATCAACATCATTGGATTTATCCTTAGTAGAACAAACTTCTACATAAGAAGCATAGCCTCACATCAGCTGCTGCTCCTACAATATCTCCTTTCGGCAAGACAAACTTTCCAAGTGAGAAATTACCATTGCCATTTCACATGTTGCTCATAGGTAAAGGAAACTGATAAGAGGCGGCAGGAGTTTTTCATCCATCTATAATTCGAAGCCTTATCCACATGTGTCATGAACATTGCAACTATGTAATATATACCTATATACTGCTCTTTGCCTTTTACAACGTTAAACACCGTACATGTATTATGTATATACTTGCCTATCACTCTTAGTTACCTATATGATTTCTATGCATCTCACCTGTACTATGCTACCCTACGCGCGCAGGGGGGCGCGCTTTCTACTAGTTCGATTATACTCCGTATATGAATGAAACACAAACACAGGGTCAGGGAGACTACTGCACTTTGCATGTCGACGCTTCCAACATGCATGTCTCTACTGCTTTTCAGCGCCAACCAGCGCTAGGATCTCCGAGATGACCGTAGCTTTGTCGGCCTCGAACTTCTTATCGTCTGAATTCAACAGTGGATTCAAGTTGGTCCATCGTCTTGGAACATGTAGAATTCTGGTTAACTGGGTGCATGCATGCGGAGAGGTTATCGTGTGTGCCGCAAATTTACCTTTCTCCACGGTGGTCAAGTCTTTCAAGAACCTCAGGAGCTTGCTTCTGTTGGCGCGCAGTATGCTGGTGATCTCAGCTGGCTGCTCCTTATTAGCGACGAACAGCTGCACATTTATATATAGGCAGAGACGGCATTTTTCTTTATTAATTCAAATATTCAACCAACGAGAATAAAAGTTTGCAGCAGCAGTACGTTAGCGACAGGCAGGGGACTTTGACTGACGTACCTTGAAGACATGGAAAGCCTCTACTTGAATAGCTATGCTTTCATCCTGGCAACGTGAAAAACGTAACAAGCAAATAAGTAAGACAAACGTCTGAGAATTCAAAGTCTGAACCGGAGAGCGCATTCGACCAGACACACAAAATTGAAGTACTAACAATGCTAATGGCGGCTGAGCATGATTATGGTTGGGCAGTTCAGTTAAAATGGGGGAATAAAAAAATCTTACTCTTAGAAGGTTCATTTGAATCATGAGGTGCTCTTTCGAACTAACATAGCGCATCATCACTGCACTGTTTGATCTTTCCAAAAGAATGTCTCGCAAGAGCTGAGAGGAATACCATTTGCACATAGGGCAAATGGGATAAGATCAAATGACGTTCGTGAATTTATCAGTGCTGAATGAATGTATGTGATGACAAGCAAACTCTCCAAAGTAAATAGACATTATATTAATGCTAAACAACGAGAAGGGAAAGGAACGTACTTGAACGGCTTGCCTTCGGATGAAGTAGTTGGAAGCAGATAATATCAGTTTTGAGTTGAATTCCGCAAAGAACTGATACATGCATATATCTTACAGTTAGAGATTACAATCATCTGTGCCGCAAATAAAGTTACAGAGGTATATATTGATCAATGTAACCTGCAAGTCACATTGTTATACACCGTTTTTTATGTTATATTATATATGCAAACAAATACAAAACCACAAGTGTTAGTTTCGCACTTACCCAATCATAATTCTTGGAAAAGAACTCAGCAACAGTTGACTTATGCCGTGTCATGAGTTCCTGTTATTAATTAAATAAATTAAAGAACGAAAACTATCACCCGTCAACGACAGCAAATTTAACAAAAATATACTAATATATAGGGATATACTTCATAACTGTTAACAATTATCAGGTGAGGGCAAAGTTTAACGTAATCGTACAATGTTGTGTTTTAGTTCTATAAAGATATGCATGTACTCACCTTAAAAGTTTTAAAGACATCTGACTGTATATTGAAGTCTGGAAACTGGATATGATCAAAGAAAGTCCTGAAGTGTGGAGATTCTAATACGTACCTACAAATCAATTATTGATTACGCTAAGCAAAAGATTTTAACATATGAGTTTGACGCAGCTAGCACATGTCATTAAGCTTTTTCTTATCACGGTAGATGACAAAGATTATTGCACATACCTTGCAGCAACTTGGTGGCGTATGCAATCTCTCAATAGAGTACTGTAATGTATTGCAATGTCCAAGTTTTCGTACCTTCAAGTTGGTGGAACTAATACCATGTTATTTAAAAAAATGATATTCACACAGATTTGAAACAATTTTCATATAGTCTCTAAATGAAGAATAGAAACGATAACCCATTTGATTTTAGAAGATTATATATTATATAGTTTGAATACTATAGTTATATATATTTAAATGCACATGCGCATTAAGATAACTTAAGGCCATCTATGTGCACATTAAAAGTAACTTAAGGCCATAGAGATGATCATGAGTCGACTAGATACTTACCCAGACATCAAAATATCCAAAAGATCCAAGTTAGCTTCCAAGTACTCGGAGGCAACCAATCTTGAATCAACCTTTTGCCTTTGCAGATTTGCAATCACTTGAGTAACATCCTTTTGTGTCTGAGGAAAAATTATAAGTATTTTAGAAGTGGTGTTTTTGACTAGACCAAAACGTGATTAGAGTTTTTTTTTAAACCTATATATATTGACGTACTTCCAAGTCCACGTATCGAAGGCAAACAATTAGTTGACGGAAGGTGTCAGTGTTCTTCTTGAAGAACTCCTTAGTCAATTGCTTGCAAGCTTCTTCACAAGGATCTTCTTCACCATTACCATAGAGAATGCCTTTCATCTCCTTGATTCCTTTGCTTAGTTCTACCATCTGCAAGCCAATCACGTGGATTTAATCGCTACTTCAACAATTTGAGAATCAAAGGCCATTTTTTTTTATTTTTGAACCTGTATTTCTGCTTATTTATACTAACAAGGGACAAACCAAAAGCAAAATTTCCTAGTCGCTTCAATGTGTAAAAGAACCCCCCTACAATCATCCTCAACAAGCAATTCAGAAGATGCATTACAATAAATATCTTGCATGCAGCGCATAGACAACTTGCATTGGTTATTTCATCTCTATATATATGAAGTTATACGCTACTTGATGTATAGTGTCCTTTCATCACATTTTTGCAAATATATGTGGTATGATAAAACATTTACAGTTTTTCACAACGACAACAAAAAAATTAAAAATAAATATGGACTTTTACCATCTATTAATTATTAGGAACAGTAAAATATTCAGGTTTCTATTTCTATAGTACAAGCCAAAGCAACCACGGGGTATATTCGTCTTGTGCTGAAAAAAAGGAAGAATTGCACCGGAAAATCTCCTGATATATAATTGCACGAATGGAACTGCTCCAATGCAGTGACACAGACACCGGCGCCAAAAGATCATGCACTATATAAACGGAAGCAAGGACAGAAACGGACAAATGTATCCCTAAAGCAAGAACAGACGAAACGACACGAATACATCTATCCCTAACAAGCATCGATACAGTTGTAAGTTGTAAAGGTCGGTTCGCAATAATCACTTTACTGGGAAACAGAAAACAATTAATAATAACAAAGTATATACATGTACGTACACGGATGGGATCGATAAGCATGCAAGCTGCAGGAATTCAAAGGCGTGTTACCCTGTGCTCAAGCTTGGCGTCGCGCTTGCCGCCGCAGCAGCCGTCCTTGTTGTCGAGGACGTAGGTGACCAGGTCCCTGACGTGCTGCACCACCTCCGCGGGGGTCCTGGGCTTGGAGCGGAACAGCCCCGCCTTCCGGTGGCCGGCCCCATCCCCAGCCACCGCCGCTCCCACGCACGGCCACAGGCACCCCGTCATCTCGATCGACCAACCTGTCCGATCAAGGATCGCTCTCGGCTGGCCGGCCGCGCGCTAGACTCTCCGCTCTCCGACGATACCGCCGCCGCTGGCGACGTACGTGCGTCGTCCAAGACCTAATAGGTGTCTATAATCAATCAGGGGCGTTGAGGTAATATTCAAAAAAAATAAAGGGCAGGTACACAATGTGTATACACCCGATAAAAAATATAGGCATAATACATGCATGTATACACTTGTGATTAGATCAGATCCGAATACATATACGAAAATAGCTTAAATCAGGGTTCGGGTGCCAGTTTGGCAGTTTTGCACAGCAGAAAGGGAAGAGAAGTGGTGGGATACCTGGTGGCTGGGGTGGGTGCTCGTCGCCGGCAAAGGGCCCGACGAGGACCTTTGGCAGCTGGCCGTAGGCCGGCGGCGGTCGCCCTAGTCGTCGCGCAAGCGAGGCGAACGGGAAAAGAAAAACGTGTGAACGCAGGAGGACAATTCTTCCCTGGGCTTCTCCGCCCGCTACTGGGCCGAATTGTCTTTTTTTTTCCTCCCTCCTTTTCTTCTTTCGCAGTTGACGCAGATAAATAGGCTGGGGAGAGCGGTCCATGAAACTGGCTCATTCTTCTCCGTTTCCTCTTTCTTTTTGTCCATTCTTTTTTTTTTGCCAGGACACTTGGTTCTTCTTTTTCTGGAATTCTGGTGTTTTTCTTTTGCTTCCAACTGTTTTCGTTATTATAACTCTTGTCATTCATCTCTTTTTTTTTTGGCAAATCCACTAGTGAAGCTCCCCTTGTCATTCATCTCTATTTTCTTTTTGCAAATCCACTAGTGAAGCTCCCCCTTTTAATAACCACCCTAGGGATAAATTTTGTTATTAGTCTTTCTTAAATTTGTGCCCAATTCAGTTTTATAACCTTTTTATTTCACATAAATATGTCATGAGCTTTTTCTCCTAAATCTATAGCACTCTTTTTTGTGATGTTGGAATTTTTTTCTCGTGATGTTGGAACAAACTTTCCCGTGAAGCTGCAAATTTCTTTTTTGAGGCTAAAACATTTTCCTAGTAAAGCTAGAAAATTTTCGTTATGAAGCAAGAATATGTTTTTATTTAACCAGGAAAATTTTTCCTTTTATTAAGGGTGTGTTTAGTTTCCCATTTCACCAAAAAACTTTTGGGTTTTGGCTCATTATTTTGCAGAATGGAACTAAACACCGTACAAAAAATTTTGGCAAAAATGTATCTATTCTCCATTTTGGATTTTGGCCTTAAGAGGCAAAAAAAAAAGCCAAAAAGCCTATGAAAAATTTGGCATTTTAGATGAAACTAAACACACCCATAAAAAATTGGCATTTTGCATTTCATCATTTCAAAATAGTTGGCATTTTGCATTCCATGAAGAACTAAACACAACCTAAGTTGGGATGGCGTTATGCAAGTACTCGAGCGGCGAGAGGCCGACGCGCATGCCAAGGATGAGCTGCAATGGCGTATGGTGCCAAGTCAGCAAGTCTCCAAGGCATCAGCGGTTGATTGATCAATGACATAGCGCGAACGAGCAACACTACCATTTGACGGGGGGAGAGGTGAAATAAAATGAACTAAGGGGAGAAGGAGATATTGTGAGACTCAGGCCTTTCTTGATCGATAAAGAAGTAGAGCGGCGTCTGTTCCGTCCGGACGGATCCGCCGCACACGGAACAACTCGCCTGTCCTCATCTGCTCCCGTAACGCTCTCTCTCATTCTCATCCCACTCTGCCACTCGCTCCCCCATACCCACACCGGCTCCCGCGACCGCGCGTAAGCTCGCTGCCACCCCTGCTCGCTCGTGCTCCCTCCTTCCCTTCCCCCTCCGCGAGCTCCATGAGACCCCGTGCTCTGCAGTGACCCAGCTCCCGTGCCCCCACCGAAGACGAGGATGACGACGGTGGCTCCAATGAGGTAGGTTAGTCCTTCTCTGGATCTGAGCCCTCCCCCCTCCTCTTCCTCCTCCTCCTCTTCTAGATCTGAGGGACGCGGCGGTGGCTAGGGTTCCGGCGAGCTCTGGGGTCCTTCCCTCCTCCCTCCGACGAGGTCGGAGGTGATGGGCCAGGGCTGAAGCAGCCTGCACCTCGAACCCATCTCCTTGCTGTTCCGTACGCCCTTTTGCCGTTTTCTCCGTGTTGCAAGGGGTTTTTTGATGTTACAACATATGATTTTCGAATGTCGCAATGGGATTTTTGGGTTGTTGCAACAGATGTTTTCCGAATGGTCCCATTTTCTATGTTTCATGGTTGATTTTGTGATATTGCAGTATATATTTTTCGATGTTGTAGCACATAATTTTTGATGTTGCGGTACATAATTTTTGATGTTGCAGCACATATTTTTTTGATGTTGCAATACATTTTTCGATGTTGCATTACATGTTTTTCGATGTTTGCAGTGCGTGTTTTTGCGATGTTGCAGCATATAATTTTTTTATGTTACAGTACGTGTTTTTCGATATTGCACTACATATTTTTGCAATGTTGCAGTATTCATATTCCGATGTTGTACTACATAGTTTCCATATGTTTGCGATGTTGCACTTGAAGTATTTCGTGCTCGTAGGATAGAGGGCACGGTGAGGGAATGGGGTGATGCAGGGGCAGGCAGGTTTCCTTCTATTCCCATTGCGGGGCGGGCGGGTTTGGGAAGTGGGGAGCGGCGTTCCGTTCTATTCCCGCGGGGGGCGGGCGGGTTTGGGATGGGAGCGGCGTTTCCGTTCTATTCCTTGGGGGGTGTTAGGAAGGACGCGACGTCCGAACGTGTCTCGCACGCCGGACGTCCGGGCGCTAGGATTACCGTTTCTTGATTTTCCATATGGCAACCCACATTGGGATCATAGAGATACTTTTATTTTAGATTAGATTAAATAATAAATTGTTTAATATTTCAGTTGACGATTTGATTGGTTGAACCATTGGCTAATCCAAATTTAAATAAGCATAAGTTCTATTTCTAATCAAATCTACATTAACAATTTGGTGGTGAAAATATTTATTTTTCTAGAGAACGTCAATGGTCACGTCATGTTGTATTTGTTATTCGTTTTTACGTCTATAAAAAAAAGAAAAAGAAGAAGAGCAGAGCACGGTCGACGGCTCGAATCCAGCGTTCAGATGGGCCGGGCGGGGCTGACGCGCAATTGCACCCATTGTGCAAGGGGGACTCGAGTGCTTGCTGTAAACGGAGCTTGTTGCATCTTTTCATAAGGATGCACAAATCATATGGCCGTAGATCGGCAGAGAAGCATATGATGAACAACGTCACGTGAACACAGCTGCCAGGCCACGGCTCGAATCCAGCGTTCAGATGGGTCGGGCGGGGCGGACGCGTAATTACGACAATGGTGCAAAGGGGACAGTGTCAAGCGCTTGGTGTAATCGGAGCTTGTTGCATCTTTTTGTGAGAAGGATGCTCGATCTCACTGCCGATCGAGGACACCCCAACCTTATGACTACCTGGCTGCGCATCGTGTAGTCGCCGAACGCTGCGCCGCCGCCAACTTAGGGAAATGCTAGACATGTGTCTCTCACCAGTGGCGCCGAGCCCGCACATATCTCCCACATCGTGAGGCGCAATAAAATTACCTGTGTGACGGTTGCCTATTGTCCATAAACAGGAGTAACCCGTGCTCACGAGTATATTATACTAGAACAACCAAGTCTACACTGCACAAACCCCTAAACCGATCACAATGCCTCTCTCAGCCGTGGCCGCGTAGTCCTCGTCCTGTTGTGGGCTGAGCTAGCTGCGTCGGGGGCTCGCCCCCCGCCGGTGTTGACACCACTGCTGCTGGCATCCTCGGCGGGCCGGAGGTCTCTCAACTAGCGTTCCACTGTCACCGCTAGCGTCCCTCCCAGCTGGTAGCATTCCACGGTTCCACCGCGCCGACACCCCTGGCAGGTGGCCTCCCAGCTAGTGTTTCTCCGCTGCCCCTCCCAGCTGGTAGCATTCCACCGTCGTCGGCACCCCCAGCGGGTGGTCCCCCAGCTAGCATTCCGCTGCCACCGCCCGTCCTAGCTGCTAGCATTCCACCGCTGCTGGCCGTGCGCCCCGAGAACGTTATTTGGGCAAGGCCATTACTCTTTGCACTCTTATCCTGCGCGGGTGGTGGAGGACTCGTGTTTGCGGTGTATATGACGGACATCGCCCTCACCCTACGCTGCCTTACTGAAAGCCCAAGTTTGGTTTTGGTAATTAATGACATCAAGTTTCTAATGTCATTGTGTCAAGTGAATTGAGTTAGACGTAGCAACACATGTGATGAAGGAGCAAGGAACATGATGGTGATGGCCATAAGATCGCAAGTGCATGAAAATAAAGATAATGGTGAACATGCACATAGGTGATGGACAAGGAATGAGATGATCAAGGCAGAGGTATAATCATAGGATTCTCTTTTGCCGATCTAAAGATGAGTAGAGAAGTGATTGACTGGGTTTAGGATTGATAGCTGACTATCAAGAGGGGCAATCACGGTCATCTCATGAATCAAGTGCTACTAGGTCCATATTCTTGAGCATATGCATTTAGGATCTCGTGAGTTGCTAACTCCTTGAGAAAATATTTGAGAAAATGCTAACACACGAGCACAAGATGGTGTACACTTGGTAGTGTTAGCACATTTGCGAAGGCGGTGGAGTTTGAGCGGTAGAGAGGGGTTTGAGTTCCTCTCTCCCTCCCGCCGAGCTTGCTCGGTGGGATTCAGTGCTGTTTGTGGAAGTGAAATGCATTTTCTACTACGCCGGTGGCAGAGATTTTCTCTAAGTCATCATGGATAGAAACAGAGGCGAACGGAGGTCACTGGGGTGAACGAACGCTGTACCGGACGCAATCTCAGCTTAACCGGACGCGTCCGGTCAGTAGCAGCTGCTGCAGAGGTGCGTGAGCTAGGGTTTTGCACCGGCGCGTCCGATCACTCGCGGGACCGGCGTGTCCGGTCAGGCGCTAAGAAGGTCTATAGATCGCGTGGTCGATCGGACGTGGTGGCGCGTCCGGTCGCGAGTGGACCCTTACTGGACTCTAACCGGACGTTGTGTGTAACACGTCCGGTCAGTTCTGCAGCGCGTCCGGTTGGTGCTTCACAGGCACGGGCGCTGTGCGATCGGCGCGTCTGGTCGATCAGACCAGCGCGTCTGGACAACTCGCGCAGAGCGGCATCTCGAGTCTAATGGCTCTATTCTTTGGAAATGCTTATAAATAGTTGCTTGGCTAGGTTTGGGAGTGCTCTCTTGACTTTTTGAACACTTAAGACATACTTTGAGCTAGAGAACTTTTCCTCCACTCATCTTCTTGCTTGGTTGCACACTCTAGTGAGATTGAGTGAGATTCAAGTGTATTGCTTAGTGATTTGCATCTAGTGGCACTTGATCCTTGAGTTGACTGCGGATTTCTTGTTACTCTTGGGTGTTTCCCGACATCCTAGACGTCTTGGAGCGACGGTGGTGTTGAGCTCGTGATTGGAGATTGTTTCGAGCCTCACCAAGTGATTGTGAGGGGTTCTTGAGCCTTCCCTGCGGGAGTTAAAGAATTGTCTACTCTAATGGAGCTCGTGGCTTGGAGGATCCCCATCTTGTGAGTGGATATACGGCACCCGTTGAGGGTTTGACTCTTGATAGTCAATTAGCTCACGATCCATCAAGTGGGTGTATCGCCACAACGAGGACTAGCTTGCCGGAAAGCAAGTGAACCTCGGTAAAAAATCTTGTGTCATCTCTTTGTCGAGGATTTCATCTTGTGATTGTGATTGCATTGATTGATTGGTTCATTAGAAATATCTCTACTTATCAACGTCGGTATAACAATACATGCTTACTCCTTTACTTACTTGTCTACCTTGCTAGTTGCTTAGCTTGTTTTCTCTTGTAGATTCTAGCTCCTAGTTTGTGTAGTGTTTCTCTTTCACCTAGAAGGAAAATAAGCAGTGACTTAGCCTTGTTGGTATGGACTAGAGATTATATAGCCTTCTTATCTACTAGAATTGTTTAGGTGGCTTGCATAGTATAGTTGAGCTAGTGCTAGAATTAGCTACGCCATCTTTTGTACTAACTTTGTTGTTGAGTAAAGCTTAGATATTTTGAAATGGCTATTCACCCCCTCTAGACATTTAAGACCTTACACTTACTATCTCCAACAATACGATGTGTTGCCTTACTATCTCCATCTATATGACCCATAACAGCGGTGCTACAGTGCACACATCCCAATGCACATCCAATGGTGCATTGGGTAGGGACATATGCCCCTAAGGGAAAGTTTAACTTTCCCCAAGAAATATCGGGTGCGCTACTACAAGGTTGGCTCGATGGTGGGACTAAGGTCAAGCTAGTCTCACCTTCTACGCTGCAATGATGATGGCCGCAAGATTGTCCGCCATGTTTGTCGCAGCCCCAATCACACCCCAGCGGTGTTGTCGGCCACGACGTCGCTCCATTTGTGTCAGAAAGGCCAGCACCAGTTGCTCTATTCAAACTCTCATCAGGCAACCCTACCCTATGAGCATCTTCGTAGACTGGACTGACAAATACTCAAGATTATCGGCGGCCCCATCGTGGCCCTGGTCGTGAAGTTGTCAGCACCAGTTGCTCCGTTTAGACTCTCATCAGGCAATCCTACCCCTATGAGCGAAGACTGGACCGGCAAATACTCGAGATTGGTGGCCCCCATTGCGGCCTCGGTCATTGAGTTGGCAGCACCAGTTGCTCCATTCAGACTCTCATCAGGCAACCCTACCCGTATGAGCATCTTCAAAGACTGGACGGCCAAATCCTCGAGATTGGCGGGCCCCATCGTGGTCCCGCTCTAGACTCCATGACTGGGACCACGATGGGGGCCGTGGCCAACCTAGTGGATGATCTTGCAGCCGTCATCATTGCAGTGTAGAAGGTGAAACTAGCTTGACCTTAGTCCCGCCATCAAGCCAACCTCGCAGTACCGCACTTGGTATTTCTCGGGGAAAGTTAAATTTGTCCTTTAGGGTCCGTTTGGGTGTTGGCATTGAAACTGGGTCAACGGAATTGGGCTCCAAATGAATACCATGATGAAGTGGTATTGGACCATGATTCCATTTCTAAGTGTTTGGATGTAGTAATTGGTCCAGGGAATTGAATGTCCTTCGGCACTCCATCTTCCTTCTGGCCGGTGAGCCACGCCCTTTCCTCCCGCCGACGACCCTGTACCCTCCAAACCATGCCCTCTCCACTAGTGAGCTCCGCCCCTCCGTCTCCACATGCAACGAACTCGTGGAGTCTCCACCCACCAGCGACCTCCTCCCCTTCCACACCATAGATTTGCAGGGGCACATGCCAGCAAGCTCGAGGAGTCTCCACCCTCAGCGAACTTCGGTCGTCCAGTGTGCCGGCGAGCCCCGGCCTCTCCGCGACGACAAGCTCCGTGGCTCGTCCCCTCCGAGCCGCCGAGCTTTGCACCTCTGCGAGTCGGTGAGCCTCGACCTCTACGCGATGGCAAGCTATGCGCGCGGCTTCTCACCTCCATGTGTCGGCGAGCCCCGGCCCCTCCGCAATGGCGAGCTGGGCGCGGCTTCCCTCCGTGTGTCGAGCTCTGCCTCGTTTCCTATCAATATCGAGCACCACAGGTCTGTACTGGGGGCTTGTTGTTGTGTGTTGTGAGAATACCTTGTGGAATTGTGAGTCAAATTCGAAGATCCAATTCCAAAACATCCAAACGCGTGGTATTGAAGTTATACAATTCCAATTCTCCAATTCCAAGCTAAATACCAACATCCAAACGGGGTAACTGATTTTTTATTCTCGGAACCAAAATTGTAGATTGTGTCTACAAAAATTACAACGAACTAACTCTACAATTTTAATATAAAATATATGCAATAATCGTCACATGAAAGAAAGCTAAAATTCAAGCACTTGAGTTTTAGCAAGCCATGACACTTGGTTCTTTTCTTTTTCTATTTTTCTTTTGCTTCCAACTGTTATCATTATTCATAATCATCTCTATTTTTTTGTTTGCAAATCCACTAGTGAAGCTCCCCCTTTTATCAGTACCCTAGGGATAAGTTTTGTTATTAGTATATTTTTAATTTGTGTTCCAATTCATTTTTATAGTCTTTTTATTTCACATAAATATGTCATGAGTTTTTTTCCTCCTGAATGTATAGCACCTCTTTTTGTGATGTTGGAATGTTTTTATCGTGATGTTGGAACAAACTTTCTTGTGAAGCTGCAATTTTTTTTAATAAGCTACAACATTTTCCTAGTAAAGCTAGAAAATTTTCTTTATGAAGTAAGAATATGTTTTTTTATTTAACCAGGAATATTTTTTCTTTTTAAGTTGGGACGGCGCTGTGCAAGCAGTAGCAGAGGCAAGCGCCGAGAGGTTGACGCACATGCCAAGGATGAGAGGTTCAATGGCTTATGGTGCCAAGTCTTCTAGGCATGGGAGGTTGATGATCGATGACAAAGCGATAATGAACAACACTTCTATTTGGAGGGGAGAGAGGATCGGAGGAAGAAAATGAATTAAGACGAACTACCATTTGGAGGGGAGAGATGAGGAAGAGAATGAATTAGAGAGGGAGAAGGAGATATTGTGAGTCCCCTTAATTTTTTCGTTTTTTCATATTTGCTGAATAGTTGCCACCTCATGCCCCACGTCATCGTCACCACGTAGGAAAAAACCACCTACATGTCAATCTAAATATATGTCGGCTAAATCTTTATGAGGTGCTCATAGGGATAGATTAAGTGTGCATGCATATATGTGAGCATTGATCTATGAGTATACAATGTGTTTCGAGGCAAGTCTTCAAGAGATACTCATAAGGGTAGAGTGTGAGTGTCTGCATATGTACTGTGTTTTGAAAAAAAACCATACAAAGACTTCAAATGAACTTTGAGCTAGATGACAGCGGTGACTTCGTCAACCTTGAGATCTACCAGCCATATCCTCGGATGTGTTCATAAGGCAATTTCAAGATCGGATGACCAGTTCGGAGGTGTCTATAGGGGTGGAGTGAGGGCGAGTGCATATATGTGGGTGTCAACACATTCCTTATGTAAATTTGAGGCGGATGACAACAAAATATGCTATTTCATTACTAGGAAAGATAACATAGAAGTGCAACATATATGATGTTAATTGCGTAATCTAAATCACCATTAAAAAAATTCACTTGCTACGAACTGAACAACATCGAGAAAAAGACTGTAGAAAACTAATGGACATATCTACCCCTTTCTAGAAGTATTATGATCCTGATGATATATGCATGCATGCAAGTTTTCAGGTTGCCAGCTGGCATGTATGCGGCTTGTTTGCATGGTCAGTATTTGGGCGTGAAGGACAAGAGCTTCCACGACGGCGTCTTGAGGATGCCCCAGACGAAGGCCTCGTACTGCGTATTCTTGCCACCAGACACCGTGATGACCAGTCGGTAGTTGTACCCGCCGTTACACGGCTGCGTCTCGCCGCTGACGACGTTCTGGAGCTGCATCTTGAGTTCCCCCATGCTGAGCGTGTAGACGCGCACGGCAAACTGCGCTACCTTCTGGATCATCGGGTCGTTCACGTTCGCCACGGGCATCCAGTTGGACGTCGTCGGTGGCGATGGAGGAGGAGAAGGAGGAGGCGGGAATGACGCCGGCAGCAGTGGCGGCGAAGGAGGAGGGGGCGGGGATGATGCTGGCGGAGGTGGCGAAGGAGGGGGCGGGGATGATGACACCACCGGCGGAGGTGTCGAAGCAGGAGGAGGTGCGGTTGATGACTGATCCACCGGCGGAGATGGGCTGCCCGGTAGTGGGCTCGGCGGCGCTGGTGCTGTGTAGTTTTGGGCGTTGGCAGTGGCAAGCAAGGTGGCGAGCATGAGAGGAAGGACGACAACAAGAACCGACGGTCTGACCATGGCGGCCCCGGCGTAAACGACGTGTGTGCGTGGCTCGTGATCGTGCAAACTGCACGGTGTGCACTACTGAGTTCTAGCTAGAGCGTGTGCTTGTGACTTGTGGGTGCATGCGAGCTAGCTATATTACTCGTGGCAAGTGGTGCAGGAAAGCTGTGTGCCCGTATGGTCTATTTATAGCTCAGCACTCCTAGCTCGCAGCTAATCTAGTCCGTCGACGTCGGTGGCCGTCCGTCAGCTAGCAAAGTCAGCTGGGGGGAGGTCGGCACCTCGGTATGGCACTGCCGCACTGGCAGTAAGTACACTTCCGCACAGATATCTATGGAATGAAGCAGAGGCAGTGGTCTATTAAAAATGAAAAGTTTAGTTCCAAAAAATTTTGCAAATTTTTTCAAGATTTCTCATCATATCAAACATGCATGAAGCATTAAATATAGATAAAAAATAAAACTATTTACATAGTTTAGCCGTAATTCACGAGATGAATCTTTTAAGCCCAATTAGTCCATGATTAGACACTAATTGCTAAATGACAACAAAGAAGTGCTACAGTAGCATTTTGCAAAAATTTTCACCATCTAAACACAGCCTTAGAATAATCATTATCGAAAATAAAGAAAAGAATAGAAGTATAGTACAAAAGATTCTAGTCGCGCTAATTTTGTTGGCTGTGCCATGCTAGTTACACATAGCCACATAGGAGATATAGGTCATTTTCGCTTGTTTTATAAGCCGTACTTTTTCAGCTAACGAACAATGTTTTTCTCTCATAATAAATCAGCAAACAGTACTTTCAGCCATGACTTTAATTTCAGCCAAACGAACAGGGCCATAACTACCGATGGATGCTAAATTCAAGGGTTTGTTCGATAGAGCTTCTCATGTTCTAGATTTTTGGAGAGTGGTGATTGTGCAGCTTGAAGTGATTCTCTAGAATAAACTTTAACTACAAAATCATTCTGTGCATAGAATGAATCATGAAAAGCTTTTTTTCCCCTCGTTTGTTAGTGCTCTACTTTCCTCCACAAGATTTAAGCGGAGCGCTACCAAAACGTCACTCCTTAGGTCCATTGCGTCTGCTCAGTTGCGAAATCGCTTCCTTGCTCTATGCACTTTGCGCTGCGGGTGGGGTGTGAAAAAATCTTACTCCCCACGTTTCGCTCCGGCTCCACTTCCCCACCCTCTTTCTCCCACCGTCCCTCTCTGCCTCCCCTGCCTTCCTCCCACTGCACTCCGCAAGAGCCGAGCCGCCCTGCATCATCGCCTTCATCCAGCCATGCATAGGGCCCCTTGGTCCCTCTCCTCAATGCAGTAGGAGGCGGCAAAGTCCAACAGCAAAAGGTAGACCATCTCTTCGCCTCTCCCATGCTCTCTGCTTGTGGCTCCAAAAGGTATTACTAGTATATATGATGATAATATTAGATCTAATTAAAAAAGCTGTTGCAAAATATTTTTTTCTCAAAATCTCTATTCGATCAATAGGAAAGGATATAAAGAAGCTCTCGCTACATCTCGACCGATGGACGCGCGCGCGCGCGAACAGAATTTAGGTTAGATGATGAAAATGTCTAGTTGAGCTTTGCACCGAGCATCGTTAATTTCTGTAACCAAGACACGCGAGTTTCGAGTTGCCGCACGTTTGCGAAGTTGCGATCGATCTGTAGCTTAGCTGTCGTTTGATTTCAGACGCCGTCGCCGTTTATCACGTACCGCCGCACGCGGAAAGCTACACTGAAGGAACTATTTTTTGTGGGTTCAACGAGAACTCGATCTATTGACTAGCATGACTTGAGACTGGACACAATGGCTTAGTTTTATTATGATATATAAGCCAATGACATGGCAGATCTAGCAAACCCACAAGCCCAGACACAGACAGCATCTCGATGCACTAAATAAGGCCAGGCTCATGCACACGTCCGTCCGAAATTGAAGTCTACGTGCTGCACGCCTGGCTGGTCAGTGATCACATCGTGTAGAGACGACTTCCACCTGCAAGTCAGCGGCTACGTACTGTAAATACATTTCCGGCCGGGAAATGCCCGCCTTCATAGATGGCATTATTATTATTGTATTACTTTTACGAGGACATAGAACGACCTTAATAGCTTATACATGGTTGACAATTAACCACATGCACGGACATCGGACAGATAGCCAGGAGATGCACCTGTCAACCCTTTTGCAGCTACTCCTAACTCGTGTCTTTGTTAAAACCAAGAACAAGAAGTGCTAGACGACATCTTAGATCTGTCATGCCGAGGAGAAGAATGCGGCTTCTCACTTGTCATTTTTTTAAAGCTATGGACAAGATCATGCCGGGCATATATATTAATAGAGAAGGAGCCAATTACAAACAAAAGAAAATACAAGAAAACCTCAACATTCACGAAGGTGACAACAAGACCCCCACCAAAATACTTCTCACTTGTCATGACTCTTAGGCAAAATTCTGAAATAAATAGGAGGAATGGACACAGCGTTCCTACCATGGGAACATCTGCAGGAGCAAGGTGTGATCATTTCTTTTTTTCCTTTGTTTTTCTATCCATGTTAGTGTTGGATTGATCTCCACCTGTTGGGCCTTTGATCTGGCCCTGATCAGGGGCGCCCAGCCCATCCAAGGCTGGCAGGCCCCCGTCACCCTACGCTATATAAAGAGGTAGGGGCCGGCGGCTCTCAGTACGAGGTTCGCTTGAGCCGTACTCCCCTCCACACAAACCCTAAACCCGATCAGATTGAGGGTCACAGGAAGTGACGGAAGCACCGCCGCCGCCGCCACTCCACTGCGCCGCGCTCGGACTTCACCGCCGGTCTCCACTGCACCACCTTCTTCTCCGACCGACGCTGCCTAGCGCAGAACTTCATCACCAAACGTGATGGCGACCACCGGCTCCTCTTCCTCCACACCTCCCACCAGTCTGCTCACTCACCCCTCTCCCTCTCCTTCCTCTACCTTTGTAGATCGATTCACTAGGGCCATCCGTGCATCCAAAAGATAAACACCCACTGGACCTAACTCTTGTCGATTCAACTTGTCCAACATTGGCATCGGAGCTAGGTTCTAGGGTTTTTGAGTCCAGATCGGGGAAAGAGGAAGTGTAAATCACCTCGATTTCGAGGTAGAAGAAGAACAATGCGCTCGAATTGAAACCCTAACCCTAAAGAAAGAGAGGACGGCGAGGAGCAAGGGACCTACCAGGGTTCTTCTCCTGCCGACCCTACTGTCGTCGTGCGGGTAGAAAGGTTCGAGCCATCGGCTGGCCGGCGCTCTGACGCGCCGCGTGCGCAAGCACGGTCTCCGCTTCGGGCTCGGTTTTCAGGGCACCACCTCAAGGCCGCTCGACAGCGGCGCGCTCTGCCTCGGGCGAATGCGCACAACGGCGAGGGGGCCTACGGAGGCGCCGTCACTTCCTCCGGCCGCCATGGCTGTTGCTGCTTCGCTGTGGCGTGAGGAAGGAAAGAAGGGGAAGGGGAAAAGGAAAGAGGAGGTAAAGGGAGCCGCCGCGATGTTCTGGGGCTCCAATCCCTCCGCCATGGGCGAGGCCGCCGTCGGCCACCGCCACCGCTGTCGTTTTCGGGCGAGAGAGAGAAGAATGGAGGCAGAAATGCCTTATGGTTTCGGAGGAGGACCGCAGCCATGAGGTTTTGATCTCCCGATATGCGCGGTGAACCATCGATCAAGATCCACGGCCGAGATTGACCGGGCCGAATGAGGCCCAGGCAGGTTGAAAGAATTCCGGCCTAGGCCTAGGTTGCGGCCTGGGCGCGGGCGCGCATAGAGCGCAAGCCGACCATGGGCTGCCTTGTCGCGAGATGGGCCGTAGAGAGCAGCGTGCGGCTGGGCGCGCGGCAGGGTGCCGCGGGTGCCAGGTCGCGGGCTAAAAATCACGGCTGGGCCGCTGTTGTGTGCTGGGCCAGAGCGCTGGCGCGCGCCTTTCGGACCAAAATGGCCAAATACATAGTGCGGTTTTGGTTTTTTTTGTTTTTTATTTTTCTAGAAACTGTTTTGATGCATTCATGATGAATTTCAATTGAATTTTGATGAAAACCTCTGTACAACTTTTGTCCAACGATAATTTTGTTCAGAGAACAGTACAGTATGTAAGAGTTTCTGGAAAAATAATTATGAGCATAATTATGTTTTCCGCTGCGTATTTAAAGTTGTTATTTCACTATTAAATTCGAACCAACGGACGAATTTAATTTTGAAGAAAGGATAAGTTTATAGTTTATTATAATATTATTATTATTATTATTCTGACCAACGTTGATTAATGACAATATTATGATGTTAATTATGAATTTTCATGCATTAATTCTATTTCTGCCCAACGATGATGTAGAATTATTATAAAGAACAATTGTATGTTTTAATTTTGACCAACATCGGAACTAAGGCATGCAATTTTATAATTATTATGTTCTCACTTTACATGGATTATGTTTTCGGGTGGATACTCCTTGATGGGTTGTATCAAAGATATCCCTACCATCAAAGGAGATAACTACATTGAATGGAGGAGAAAGCTTGACCCAGCCTTCATTTTGGGTGAGGTGGACTCGATAGTCACCGCACCGTGCCCCACTAAACCTGAGGCACCGGTGAGGGAGGCTGATGAGACTGATGCTGCATGGCAGACTAGAGAGCGGGACTTTGCTCCCGTAAAGATGTCTTATGACCTTGAAAAGGCAAAGTGGGTCACAACCAACAAGAAATGTTTAGCTGTGATAAAGAACACAATTGAGCCTGCATTGGTGGACTCAATTCCAGACTGTGACACGGTCGTAGAATGCCTTGAGCGGATAAAGAGTCAGTTCACTGGCTCTTCAAAGACTTGTGCCACCCAGCTGATAAAGCAGCTGATTACAGAGAAATACACTAGTGGTGGCATAAGAGAGCACATATTAAGAATGAATAATCAGACATCTAAGCTGAAACCAATAGATCTGGCTCTCAAGGAAGAGTTCTTTATCCATCTGGTTTTTGCTTTCTTTCCAAAGGAATATGACACTTTTGTTGTCAATTACAACATGTAGCCAGAGAAATGAAATTTAGAGAAGCTCATGGCTATGTGTGCTCAGAAGGAGGGCATAATAAAGGTTTCAAATGGTGATTCTATCAACTATTTCAAAGATAATAAGACAAAAAACTTTAATGCTAACTCCTCAAAGGCTCAGGGAAAGGCTCCCATACAAAATCAGTCTCAACAGAAGAAGTTTACAGTAGACAAAGACCTGTGTCTTCACTGCAAGAAGATGGGGCATTATAAGAAAAATTGTCCTGATTTCTTAAAGATGATCATGACAAAAAAAAGGTGAGAACATTATTATGTTCGTAAATGAATCCCTGTATGTACGATATTCAAAATCTACTTGGTGGATTAACTCAGGAGCAACTATTCATGTTGCTAATTCCTTATAGAGATTCCGTTCGATGAGGACTATGCAAAGAAGAGAAAGATACGTTAAAGTCGCAAATGGAGTCCAAGCAGATGTTGAAGCCGTTGGTGACCTTTCACTAGAACTTCCTGATGGCTTCGTGCTTCTACTTAGAGATGTTCTTTACATTCCTACTTTACAGAGAAACTTGATTTCTGTTTCGTGTTTCGACAATGATGGTTATGATTGCCATTTTGGAAATGGCATATGTAAGATAATGTTTAATAATGCATGTATTGGTCTTGCATTCCTGCAAGGCGAGCTTTATTTGTTATCACTTCGTGAAAATATGAATTTCGTATGTGATGTGAATGAAAATGTACCCTCGTCTAAAAATGTAAACAGAAAGCATAAGAGAACTCACGATGTGGCATCAAAATTATGGCACTGTCGTTTAGGCCATATTTCGAGGGAAAGAATAGAAAGACTAGTTAAGAATAAAATTATTCCTCCATTAGAGTTCTCAGATTTAGAACAATGCATAGAATGTATTAAAGAAAAGTATGTAAAAAAATTAAGAAAGATACTATCGACGATATGTGGTCGGTAGTCTACCGAGGGTATGCCCATGATAGTAGATTATCGATGGAGGTGCGCAAGACGACGATCTAGATGGTGACGCAAGAAAAACACGGGATCTATCTAGGTTCGGGCCGCGTATTGCGTAATACCTTATGTCCTGCATCTTTGTGAATTGTATTGATACGTGATCAGATGTCTTGAGGGGGGTCCTTGCCCGCCTTATATAGTCCGAGGGCAAGGTTACAGATCTAAGGAACCCAATCCTAGCCGATTACAACTCCTGTATCCGTAGAGGATATGATATCTATCCTAACCGACCAGGTTTTCTTGATCGTCAAGTAGTCTCTACTTGCCCCGCACAGGTCGCCGAGCAGTCCGAAGATCCGTGCGGGCCTTTCTGACGAGTTAGGCCACCTTGTCTGGCGCGACCCATGTGGAGCCATGAGGGTATATGTGGGGGATATACCCTCGGATACCCTCATGGCTATACATGGGCCACACCATCCAAGGTGGCTTGGCCCACAAGATCAAGGCGTGCACCGCAAGGCTATAAGGTGTACTATACATTGTAATAATACCAAATCGGGTACTTTACTTGTAACCCTCCTCCTCCAGAGTATATAAGGAGAGGGAGAGGTCCCCTAGAGGATAGGTCATACATCTCATTACACATCTCATTATACACAGCAATACAAATCAGACGCATGACGTAGGTATTACGCCCTCACGGCGGCCGAACCTGGATAAAAACCTCGTTGTGTCTTGCGTCACCATCTAGTTCGTAGCTTGCGCACCTGTGTACCGATAAATCACTACCTTGGGCATACCCCTTGGTAGACTGCCGACCAGATTTCATCGACAATAGCGCACCAGGTAGGGGGTGTGCGTACAGCTTCCCAAGCGAGCAAGATGGGATTGTCTACTAAAAACCGGATGAGTCGTTCTATGTTGTTGACTGGATCAGTCTGTTCTTCGAATATCTAATACAGATTGATTTTTCTGCATGTAACGACATCTCCCTCGTTCGCGATCTACTTCGCTAACATCACCCTAGAGCTCGCTGGGATTAATATCGAGAATTAACTCGACAACGACGGACTCGGTGGCTTCAGCGGCAGGAGAGCAGTTCTAACATGCTCCGACTATGACCACGACCTCTTGCCCCGACCACCTACCACGTCGCAATAATACTCGCCGCAAGGAAAGGCACTACGACAACTGCGACGTTGTTGTCATGACGGATCGGAAAGCTCGTGGGCTGGACAATTTCATCACCACCGACTAGACAACATCTCGACTAAAGCTAAGTACACTTCCAATATTTATATTTAATATAATTTTTGCTATGACGTTTCTCCACAACATCCTCGTCATGTTTTCGCTACGACATTTCTCCACAATGTCCTCATCATGATTATTCTTCAAATAACATTTGTCCATGTATACCAAGATGACATACATCTGTGCTTAACGCAAATCCCTGACCAGTCATGTTGACGCTCGATGTATCTAGAGACGGCCCTGTCTCCGACTTCTCCCCACACGTGCATGAGCGTCTGCCCTCTGCGTTATGGGTGGTCGGTAGTGGCTCCTTAGCGACGCCATCCACACGCACACGGGCTCCGCGCTCAGCGTAATGCGGGCAAGCTAGGGCTAGAAACTCAGCTACATACTAACTGGTCGAACGGTTTATGCTAAGTGTCAACACAAACCTCACATCAACACTGATGTTTACAAAGCACCGGTTGCTTTATCACATCATGCTCATTTGCAACTGACTGCTGAGCGTCGTATACTATTTCATCATTACTGATTCTCTTTAGAGTTTATATATTCCTACATCATGTACTACCGCTCTACATATTTATTTTGTAGGATCTTCACCGAGCTCTCGTCGCTCCTCGTCAGGCTCGTCGCTGAGCTCTCGTCGCTCGACCACATCTCCGGCCACGCTGGGGACTCCTCGTCGAGCTTTCGTTACTCCTCATCAGGCTCGTCACTGAGCTCTCACTACTCGACCACGTCTCCGGCCACACTGGGACTCCTCGCCGAGCTCTCGTCGCTCCTCGTTAGGCTCATCGCCGAGCTCTCGCCGCTCGACCATGTCTTCGGTCACGCTGGGGACTCATCGTCAAGCTCTCGTCGCTCGACCACGTCTCCGGCCACGCTAGGGATTCCTCGCCGAGCTTTCATTGCTCCTCGTCAGGCTCATCGTTGAGCTCTCGCTGCTCAACCACATCTCCGACCACGCTAGGGACTCCTCGCTAAGCTCTCGTCGCTCCTCGTCAGGCTCGTCACTGAGCTCTTGCCGCTCGACCACGTCTCCGGTCAAGCTAGGGACTCCTCGTTGAGTTCTCATCGCTCGACCACGTCTTCGGCCACGCTGGGACTCTTCGTCGAGCTCTCGTGGCTCCTCATTAGGATCGTCGCTGAGCTCTCGTAGCTCGATCATGTCTCCGGCCACACTAGGGACTCCTCGCCGAGCTCTCGTCGCTCAACCACGTCTCCGGCCACGCTGGGGACTCCTCGCCGAGCTCTTGTCGCTCCTCGTCAGGCTCGTCGCCGAGCTCTCGCCACTCAACCACGTCTCCGGTCACGCTAGGGACTCCTCGTCGAGCTCTCATCACTTAACCACGTCTCCAGCCACGCTGGGGACTCCTCCCCGAGCTCTCATCGCTCCTCGTCAGGCTCGTCGCCGAGCTCTCGCCACTCAACCACATCTCCGGTCACGATGGGGACTCCTCATTGAACTCTCGTCACAATGTCTCATCAGTGCGCTATCAATCTACTCCATGCTGTTCAGATCAGGGTGTTGATCTTGGGCACATCAGGGGCCTTGATGCATACATCGCTGGTGACGTTGGCTGGCAAGCTTTTGGATTTATTTTCTTTAGACCCTGGCACCATGTGTCTACGTCACCTACTACCAGGCTCGGGGACTAAGTGGCTACACTTCACCTCGTGGTGAATGTAGTGCTTTTCTTCTGGCTTACACTCCTTATCGACTAAGGAGTCTAAGTGGCTACACTTCCTAGGAAGAAAATCTTTTTATTTTTCTCAAGAGCACCATGTATTATTCGAACAATCAACTTCTTTGGTAAATCGAGTCGGCTGATGTCACGATAGGTCGAAGACTATCAGCAACTGCTTGGATGGTATGTTCAGTGGTCGAAGACTCCAGAAGCTGAAGCCTCACTGGTCGGAAGAAGGTCATTGGTGTGTTGCTTCATAATACTTGGCGTTCAGGGACTAGCTGTGGGGGATGTACCCCTGGATACCCTCATGGCTATACATGGGCCGCACCATCTGAGGTGGCCTAGCCCACAAGATCAAGGCGTGTACTGCAAGGCTAGAAGGTGTACTAGACATTATAATAATACCAAATTGGATACTTTACTTGTAACCCTCCTCCTCTAGAGTATATAAGGAGAGGGAGGGGTCCCCTAGAGGACAGGTCATACATCTCATTACACATCTCATTATACACAGCAATACAAATTAGACGCAGGACGTAGGTATTACGCCCTTACGACGGCCGAACCTGGATAAAAACCTCGTTGTGTCTTGCATCACCATCTAGTTCGTAGCTTGCGCACCTATCTACCGATAAATCACTACCTTGGGCATAACCCTTGGTAGATTGCCGACCAAGTTTCATCGATAGTATACGGGTCTATACCCCCACAGCTAGTCTCCGAGCACTATATATTTTGAAGCGACATGTCATCTTGACCTCCTCCGACCAGTGAGGCTTGAAGCCCTGAAGCCCCCGACCAGAATGGTGGTCTACCGAGGAATATTCCATCCCTTTCGACCAGTTCAGCTGATAGCGAACCACCGCACTGGTTAGAAAAATGCATGGTGCTCTGAGAGAAAAAAGAAAAACAATTCATCTTTGATGAAGTGTGCCCACTTTAAGTTTTATTAAGGAAAATTAATGATGCGCGACACCATTGGTTCTGCCATAATGTCAAGAGACGTGATCCTCAGGATGTAATCGTGTGAAGGTAGGGGTCGTGCCTCTGACACTATGCAACAAACGACGTTAGCAAAAAAGGTAAGCACATTCACCGCAAGGTGAAGTATGCCCACTTAGTCCCCGAGCCTGACAGCAGGTGACTAGATCACGTGGTGCCAGGGTCTAAAAGAAAAAATAGTACATAGTCAAATAAGCATATTCACCGCAAGGTGAAGTGTGCCCACTTAGTCCCCGAGCCTAACAGCAGATGACTAGATCACGTGGTGCCAGGGTCCTAAGAACACATTCCCAACTCAGCAGAAAACGATGCATCGTGGCTTCATCACGGCATAGTCCCTAGCTCTGCTGTTGGGCCGGGCCCCAACTCTGCTATTGACCCAATCCACAGCTCTGCCGTGGTAATAACCCATAGCTCAGCCATGTGGCAACTCTCAGCTCTGCTGCGAGATGGCCCCCAACTCAGTTGTGGGCCCTAAAAACATATTATGACTCTGCCATAGGGAAACCCTCAGCTCAGCTATGAGGCGACCCACAACTCAGTTGTGGGCTCATTCTGTAGCTCAGCTGCAAACTCAGTCCCCAGCTCAGCGTGGGACCATAACTCAAACTAACACACTAGAATTGGACCGCATACAACAAAATAGGCCCACTCTGGGATCCGTTCTGCAGGCAAGGCCCACATACGGTCCGCTTGGAGAAAATAATTGAGGGAGTGGAAGCAGCGCATCAGGCGCGGTTACCCAAAAACCTTGGAAGTCAAAGAGTCAGTCTGCTCTTATAAATACCCGTGCGGCAGCACCCCACTTCTCCCACTACATCCGTTTTGCATCAGTTCATCTTCCACATAGGGCACTCTGCCTTCTCTGCCATTTCCATCGCCGCCGCATCTGAAAGCCAAACCCTAGATCCAATTTCCACCAGATCCATTCACTCGAGCACCGTACCTCACGATGCAACCGCATTCGGTGACCGAAGAAAGAAGAATGGCACGCGGTAGCCATGGAGCAAGAGTGCAACTGATGGCGGTGGAATGGTGCAAGTCCATGAGCATGGAGGTGACCTTGGGGAAGTTCATAACCGCCGGGGTGATGGCGGAGGTCGTAATCGGTGGATGGATGACATCAGACGGTGAGAGATATCTAGACCCCCACCCTGGTGAAATTGTTGTGTTCGAGGATTTCTATTAGCGCGGAATTGGAAATCTGTGCCATCCCTTTCTTCGCAAATTATGCGATTATTATAGGATTAGTATCTGCAACCTCCATCCAAATTCTGTTTTGTTAGTGTCAATTTTCATTACTCTCTGCGAGTCTTTCCTTAGGATCTAGCTCCACTTCAATTTGTGAAGGCATTTTTTCTACCTGAAGAAGAAAGGTGGCGCCGGAGGATCTAAGGTAGCTAGGGGAGCCTACCTTAACCTCTGTGATGGGATGAAGGCAGAGTACCTCAATGTACTCCTTAGCTCGTCAATGAGGGATTGGTACAAGAAGTGGTTCTATGTGCAGCAGGAGCAAGAGCCCTTCATCGCCTGTGACGTGGCGCAGATCCCCGAGGAGCAGGAGAGCTGGTCGGCAAGGCCGACCTGTGCCAAAATGGTACAGGTGGAAGAGCTACTCGGGATGATCGATAGGAGTCAGCTCGGTGGGCCAACAATAGCTTTGAATTTCATCTCCAGGCGGGTGCAACCATGCAAGGAACGGGTGCACCCGTTGTACAAGTACTCTAGGTCAGGTGACCCTACTAGGGAGTCTGCGAGGAACCTCTCGCTGGAAGAGGTGAACTGGTGGTTGGCACAGCTGTTCGACTTGACAAGATACGAGTGGGTATTCTACGAGGAAGACCACTCGGACCGTGCTATCTGTAAACTACAGTGGACAGTAGAAGAACTGATGGGACAAATAAAGGTAAGAGCAGTAAGACCCCAATCTTTTTCAATTTAGCCTGTGCTCGGGAATTTCTGTTACTGACGCCTCATTGTATTGCAGAGTATTGAAAAAACATCGGAGTACCAGAAGCGGTGCTTCGACACGATCATCCCGATGGTAGAGGAGAACAAGGCCCTGAAGGAAGACATAGTGCGCCTGCAAGAGGCGTTACAACTGGTTCGGAGCGAGCGGGACACGCTGTAGACCAGCGTAGAAGAGCAGCGCAACCAGCTTGACCAGGAGAGAAGAGGTATGTGACCAAGTCTTTACTTATTTATCTTATTGTGGTTGACTGACAAACCATGTTCTGCTCGGCAGGCATGGAGGCAGAGAAGACACTCCTTGTTGATAAGCTGGCTCAGCTAGCGAAGACCAACAAGGAGCTAATGGAGAAGAACACCCAGCTCAACAAGGAGTGCCAAGGCGAGGTTGCTCGCCTAACCAGCGAGAACACCAGGCTGAAGGAGCGGGTGACGAAGCTAGATAAGGACTTCGCAGGTAAGCCCCCGACTACTTAGTTGTTGATTCCCATTAGTATTATTCATCATGCTCAGCATGGTCTTTTGCTCAACTGTAGTTGTACGCCAAAACGCCAAGATGCTCCTGGAGGCATTAATGAAGGAAAAGGAGCACCTGGCATCGAAGTGTAACACGATGGAAGAAGGAATCAAGCCAGTGCTGGACCTGATCGGTATGGAATCAGAAGAGGGACCAACCGACCGTCCAGTCTGACCATAGGCCATCGTCGAGAAATGCCAGAGCTCCTAGGCCTGCTTCAAACAGATCGTTCGCGATGTTGGCGAGTATGTGGACGCCCACGTGCTGGCCGTGGTGCGGTCACATTATCCCGGGGTGGACTTAAAAAGACTCAAAGCTTGTGTGTTGAGCAACACCGACCCGGTGAAGGGAGAGCAGCTCAGAGCCACCTCCTAGGTGACGGCCGCGAAGATGATCAACGACGTAGATCTGTGTGGTGAGACTAGGCAGACCAATCAGTAGATTGGAACTAGTGAAACTTATGTTGTGTAATTTAAATTATATCAAAACAGTTGGTGCTTTTGTAAATGTATGGAGCGCTCAGTGCCCATATAAATCTACTATTATATCTCTATATAATACATAGTTGTGATGTTAGTTAAAAAAGTCTCTTTTTTATCGTGTCGTATGGTAAGCGTGAACAGGCATTTCGTCCTAGAATTAGCCTAGCCCGTGCCTAATCAACAGTCTAGAGCGTAAGGCATGGAGCCCAGGCACGCGTAGGACTGCCGACCACCTGGTACGTAGGGAACGGATCTCATGCACGCGTGGGGAGAAGTCAGAGACAACGCTGGCTCTGGAAAACTCAAGTAGGAGAAAAACTGGTCGGTAAACCACCAAATGAAAATTTGCGATGCAGATAAGAGATGGCTATAAAAATAGAATGATATATTTATTGAATGCTTGGGGTACAAAAAAGAGTACATATCTTTCTTAGTAGCAGCTTAGGCGTAGAAGCGCCTAAGGTGATCGATATGCCAAGAATTCGGGATGTCAACTCCGTCGAGATCACACAGCCTATAAGAAGTAGGTCATGTGACCTGCTTGACCATATAAGGGCCCTCCTAATGTGACGCTAGTTTATGCAACCCTTCCGTCTTCTGCTTCCTTCGCAGAACCAAATCGCCGACCATGAAGAACTATCCTTGACATTATGGTTATAGTACCTACGCAGGTGTAACACAGCGGTGTTACGCAAGCATTTAGGCACTGCAAATCATACATATTATGCATCATCAAGCATCATAATCATACATGCCTAACCATGTTAAATAATAACTGAAACAATCCTTTGAAACATATGAAACGTGCTCGTGAAACTTGAATGTTGCATGCACTTGTTTAGAGTTATTTTTTCCCTAATTATGCTGGCTAGGCTAATAAAACATGTTTGGCTACAATTGTAAATCATCTAGAATTATTTAGCACAATATTTGGAGCAAAGTTTGTATTCAAACTTTTGACAAAATATGCTTTTAAAATTATTATTGAAAAAGGCCAAAATTCCTCCTTGTTTAGCTTTTACTTCCCAATTCAAAATCTATGCAAAATTTTGAGTTGGTCCCTTAATAAAAGTTATAGAGAATTAAATTCTAAGCAACTTTCATTTTTGGGCCATTTTCAGAAAAGGTCATTTTCTTGCTCAAAATAGTATTTGAAAACTGATATTTGACAAATTCTTTGAAAATAGAAATTTGAAAATATTTTTCTCGCTTATCGGGCCGCCGCCTCACTTCTGGCCTAGCAGCCAAAGTCGGCCCAGTGTCCGCTCCCGCGCCCGCACCTCGCCTCGGCCCAGCTCGTTCACCGCAGGCCCAAGCCCACGTCGCGCGCTGCCTCCTACCGCGCGCGACGCGCCACTCTGACCACGCACAGACGCGTGACGCCGCGGGGCGGCCGCATGCCGATGTCGTTCACCGCCTGGACGCCGGTGGCCCCCGCGCGCTCGTCTTCAAAGCACCGCACCCACGCCCCTACCTCCACTCCTTTCCCCCACTCGCTGTCTCTCTGTTCCATTTGGAGAACCCGAGCGAGAGCACAGCACAGCGCCACCTCTTACCGCGCTACCTCCGCCACCGCGTTCCAACGCCGGCGAACCACCTCTGCCCGATTGCCCGCACGCCACGCTCTGCCACCTCCCCCTCTTCTCCAAACAAGCAACCGCACTGCCTTACTCGCGTCGGTATGGCTCAATCAAGTGTTCCCGCGCGCGCCGTCATGGTCGGAGCCGCCAAGCTCATGCTCCGCCCGTCGGCACCCTCGCTATTCCTCTCTCCCCTTGAGCTGCATTCCTGTGTTCGCCATTTCCTCGCGAACCCCGTGCACGCTCCATCTCGCCTGGTCATGGCCGGAAATAGCCGTCGGCCGCTGGCGGTTGCCGCGCTGCCGCGACGCCGAGAACGCCGGCGTGGCGTGACCGTGGCCGTTCCCCCTCGGCTTTTTCTGGGCCAGAGTGGTCATGGGCCGAAGCCCCGAGCCGGGCCGCCTTGGCGTCTCTCCGCTCGGTTGCGCAGGCCAAAAGCGGTCGTGGGCTGGTTGTTTCCGTGGGCCGGCCCAGTAGTAATAGGAATATGATTTCGGTTTTTCTTTTAGTATTTGGGAAGAAAAATGCTTTGGAAAAAATGTTGTGTACCCATTTTGGCTCCAAAAATTATGAAATAAATTTTGTAGTGATCCTCATGAGTAGATCAATGGTTTAAAAATATTGCATGTTGAATTTGTGACACTTTTCTGTAGAGTTTTATTTAATCATTGAAATTGCTATTTTTTTGAGAAATGCTTAATAAATCATAGAAAATTCAGAAAAATATGATTCCAAGTTTGTTACTCTTCTTGTGTACTGTACTTTCTAAGAAAAATATGTGTCATGCATCTTCTATAGAAAAAAAATTTGAGGTGCAGTTTAGGTGCTTGTAATGGCTGATTTTTGTTATTTTTGCTAGAGAGCAAAAGTTGTATAAAACATGCATGTGATAATTTGTGTACAGTAGTGATTTACTATGTAAAGCCTAGGAAAAATAATAAATCTATTGTTTGATACTTTTCATAATACAAAGTATTTTCATGCTCATATTTAGGCCCTAGCTTTTTATTTTTGTGTAGACTATTTCACTTATCCAAATGCCATGAAAATTTGATGATAGTCTACTGAGGGTGGTACTGTGCTATGGTAATTTTCTAAGATTTTTCTATGTGTATAAATAGATGTTGCTATTCAAACCTATTATTAATTAGGGTTTAATAAAAAGTTGCTTTATGCATGATTGAGGCATTAGTGAAGCTTTGGTGTATCTTTGAAGCATTCAATGAGATATGTTGACTAAACATGTTAGTAGTCTAAGAGAATACAGTAGATGACATACACTAGTAGTACATGTTCTTGGATGATGTGGACTACCTTGTATGAGATTTGTATTATACTCTACCCATTAAAGCGAATCATGCTCATCTACCTTGCATGCAAGCATATTCATTGTGCTCATTTTATCCAATGCACCGTTTGCATAAGCACTTACGCACCTGCATCATACAGGATCACAAATCGAGAGCCCAGTCATCGTACCCAAGGAGCTCGAGGAGCAGCTCGAGGTGCAGCCTCAAGAGGTGACCGAAGCAGACGAGTAAGACGTTGAAGAACTTCCGGAGTGCCCTGATCACCGCCCGAGTTCCTTCGAGAGAGACAAGTCCCGGAGCATTTCTCTCTCCCAGTTTGCAATTGTTAATTAATGCGTTACTTTAATTGATGCATTATGTTCAGGAGTTGTTTGCAACCGTTGCTGTATTATACCTTGTTGACCTTTGTTATACTACATCCTTGTTACCCTGGTATCCGCAGTCAAGTCAATGCTTAGCTGGCTTAGACCGGTAGAAGTTGGGTGATTTCCTGTCACTTGCGAGCTATAGGTGGTTATCTGGATCTGCTCGTATAATGATGTTGTTATGGTATAACTAAGTGTTAATTGGAAGTTGAGACCGGACAGAGACTTATAGGGTTTTGGACTATAGTGCTTTTCGTCTGTGTCGATTAAAGACCGACCGTTGTTGGGCCTCGAGTCATGTTGAACACATGCCTTACATTTAGCTGGCCGAATAACGTACCTTTCGACCATGAAGCTGGGAGATTATTCAGGCCGAGTGAATTGCCTGGAGCGCACTGTACCAGAGCAGGTGTGGTAGGACACGGGGGCACGATGATAAGACCGAAGGGCAGTCGGGCGGCCCCTGGGTACATGTGGTTCTTGGCAAACTCGAGATTTTTCCTGGATAGTTGACTCGGTGACCAATACCTCACGTTAGCGGGTGAGTGAGGTTTGTGTAAAGAATAAATTACCAGCTGGTTAATAATTGATTCGAATCGCCATCGTTCATTGGATAGTGAACACTTGACTTGAGTTACTTCATCGTAATAATGTTGATGGAACACTTGTACAGTTATAATGGATATGACATTATGAAAGTTGCTAATGATCATTGGTTATCATTAATTGCTTAATCACATGCTTGCTTTAGTATAGGTGCAAATGTAGTCAATAGGTTAATAATAATTAACTTGACAGTAATGTTTTTGGAAAGGTTCTCGAAGTGCTAAAATGTTTTTTTTGTAAATGAGTCAGCTACCCCACTATAAAGCCTTTCATAATCCTTGGTGTCACTTTATATTCGGTTATGTCGGGTAAGTCTAGCTGAGTACCTTCTCGTACTCAGGGTTTTGTTCCCACTTGTTGCAGATGGGCAGATGTATTATGGCTACTGTATCAACTGCCTTTATCCTGCGATGGGTGATGCTTAGGACCATGGGCATGGTCATTCCTTACGTCTCGTCTAATGCTTTTGTTGGAGATGATCATCAGATGGCACTGTACTTGAACTCCGTGTGAGTGTATGTGGTTTTGAACAAATGGCTTCCGCTACTTTCTATTCAAACTTGGTTTGTAATAACTATGTTTAAACTCCGATGTATCTGTGATGAGAACTTTTATGTAATATGTGATGGTGACTGCTAAACTTATTACGATCTTAGCTGGTATGTGAGTTGGTTTGAAATCCTTCGTGATTTCACGGACTACCGGGTTATACGGGCTTAAGTTTGCTAAATCGTCTGCTCTGGTGGGTGATTTTCTTACTTAATTTCGTATAATTGGTCAGTTATGTTACAACAGGCCCTCCAGATATTTAGCCGTGCGCGCATAGGAGTCAAGGCAGTGTTCCTTGACGCAATTAACCTCAAGCTCTCTAGCCTCGGACGACCTCTCCTCGTCATGATTCTCGACCCGTGGTGACGAGAAAACAATGTCAGCCGGCAAAATAGCCTTAGAGCCGAAGACCATGAAGTACGAGGAGACGCCAGTATTACGACTGGGCTAGGTCCTCAGTCCCCAGACTAGGGCCGGCAGCTTCTTTAACTATCTCCCAGGATGCTTGTCGTTGGCCTTATACAACCTTTTCTTTAGAGCATCAAGGATCATGTCGTTTGCTCGTTCAGCCTACCAGTTAGCTCTTGGGTGTGTCACTGAAACGTACTTAACTACTATGCCTCTGTCATCGCAGAAGTTCTAGAAATCATTACCGGTGAACGTGGACCCCAGGTCAGTGATGATGCTGTTAGCCAAACCAAAGCGGTGGATAATTTCGTCGAGCAGCTCAGCTGCTTTCTTCGCAGCCCCGAAACTAAAGGCTTGTACTCAATCCATTTGAAAAATTTGTATATAATTACATAAATCCATCGGAAACCTCCCGGAGCCGGCTTGAAAGGCCCGATCATGTCCAGTCCCTAGGATGCAAAAGGTCAGGACGCTGGAATGGTCTAAAATTTATAGGCTAGAACGTGAGTCTTCTTGGCGAAGAACTGGCACCCCTCACAATAACGGACCCACTTCTCGGCATCGGCGACAGCTGATGGCCAATAAAAACCTGCTCGGAAAGCCTTACCGACTAGTGTGCGCGAAGCGGCATGATTACCACAAGTACCAGCATGGATTTCTTCCAAAATCTTCAATCCGTGTTCCTGAGACACACATTTTTGTAATAATTCCTCCTTCGCATTTTTGCGCATAAGATTCCCCTCAATTAGCACATAATGCTTGCTGCGTCGTACGAGGCGTTCCATCTTGGTTTTGTCCTGAGGAACCTCTGTAGAGGTAAGATATCTGATGAATGGTTCTCTCCAGTCTGTGGTAGTGGTCGGAATTATGGCGACCAGCTGGTCGACCATCGACCTCTCTTGTTCCTCGATGGAAAGCTTGACAAGGTCATGAATAATAACTCCATGGGGAATCACCACCCGAGTTTATCCTAGCTTTGATAGCTTATCAGCCACCTCATTGTCAGCCTGGACCACGTGATGGAACTTGAGACCATAGAATTTATTCTCCAACTTTCTGATCTACGCACAATAAGCATCCATCCGTTCACTGGTACAGTCCTAGTCCTTGTTCACCTGGTTGATGACGAGAGCAGAATCACCGTACATCATGAGCCTTTTTATGCTAAGCTCGATGGCGATGCGAAGGCCATGCAGGGCCGCCTCATACTCGGTGGTGTTATTGGAGGCCTTAAAATGGATGCGAAGAACATAGCTCAGCCTGTGCCTAGATGGCGAGATGAAGTACACCCCTGCCTCGGCACCGTCGATATTGAGGGAGCCGTCAAAATACATCTTCCAGTGCTCTGGAGAACTGTCGGAGATAGGTGTATTCATATTTGTCTATTTGACAACGAAGTTGACTAGTGCCTGTGACTTGATGGTCGTATGGCTTCGGAATTCCAGTGAATATGGGCTAAGCTCCAACGCCCATTTGATGATGCGCCCGTTTGCATCTTTATTGCACAAGATATCCCCCAGCGGAAACTCAGTGACCACTTCGATGGGGTAAGTATCAAAATAATGGCGTAGTTTGCGAGAGGTGATCAAGATAGCATAAAGTAGTTTCTAAACCTGAGGGTAATGGGTCTTTGATTCATTGAGTACCTCGTTGATGAAGTATACTAGTCGCTGGACCTTATACACGTGCCCGACCTCCTCGCGCTCGATGATGATGGTAGTACTTACTACCTGATTGGTGGCCGCAATGTAAAGCAACAAAGTTTTGCCTTCCTTGGGCACTGTCAAGATCAAGGGAGATGTTAGAAACTGCTTAAGCTCTGCAAAAGCAGTGCTAGCTTCTTCCGACCACTCAAACTTTTCCTTTGCCTTGAGTTTAAAGAATAGCAGGCCCTTTTCACCGAGCCGTGATATGAATCGACTTAGGACAGCCATGCACTCGGTTAGCTTCTGGATGTCCTCAACGCACTTTGGTGGTTTCATCTTCATGACTGCTTCGACTTTTTCCGAGTTAGGTTGTATGCCCTCACGGCTAACTATGTTGTCGAGCAGTATGCCAGACGGCACATCAAATATGCACTTCTTAGGATTCAGCTTCCATTGAAACTTATTGAGTGTCTTGAAGGTCTGATTGAGATCATCGACCAGAGTAGAGGCTACTTTGGTATTCACCACTACGTCATCAACATATGCCTCAATGAGCTAATCTCTGATCTGATCACTGAGGCATTGTTGGATGGCCCGTTGATAAGTTGCGCCTGCATTTTTGAGCCCAAATGACATGGTCGTGTAGCAGAAAGCACCGAAAAGCATAATGAAGGATGTCTTAATCTGGTCCTCCTCTGTCAGAGAGATCTGATGGTAACCATAGTAACAATCTAGAAAAGATAAGAGCTCGCAACCAGCGGTAGAATCTATGACATCGTCTGTACGAGGCAAACTGAAGGGGTCCTTAGGGTAGTGTTTATTGAGATCGGTGTAATTAATGTGCATCCTTTATTCATTATTCTTTTTTCTTATAAGAACCGGGTTGGCAAGCCACTCCGGGTGATACACCTCTTTGATAAAGCTGGCAGCTAAGAGCCGGTTTGCTTCTACCCTAATCGCCTCCTTTTTGTCTCGAGCGAACCATCGTAGCTTCTGTTTTATTGGCTTGGCGGTCTTCAAAACATCCAAGGAGTGCTCAATCAACTCCTGAGATACTCCGGGCATGTCTGTAGGTTTCCATGCGGACACGCTAACGTTCTCCCTCAGGAAGCTGACGAGCGCGTCTTCCTATTTGGGGTCTAGAGTGGCCCTGATGCGAGCCGTCTTGGACTTGTCACCCAGAACCAGTTCTATCTCTTTAGTCTCCTTGGACTTCACAACGGCACAGGTGACTTCTTTGCTAGAAATCTCAAGATCGGTGGGAGGAATCTTCTTAGCATTGGCAATGGACTGTTGCATGTGGATCGAGAGCTCAAGAGCTTTAGCAGTTGCATAGCCCTCCTTCTCGCAGTTGTAGGCGATGAGAATGTTGCCCTTGAGAGAGAGCATGCCCTTCTCAGTTGGCATCTTCAGAAGTAGATAAACATAATGAGGTATCACCATAAATTTTGCCAGAGCTAGTCGGCCAAGTATGGCGTGATACGTTCCTTCAAAGTCAACTACGATGAAATTGACGTAGTCGATGTGGAAGTGGTCGGTAGTGCCAAACTTTACTGCCAATGTGATCTGTCCCAAGGGCTGAGAGGTCTGCCGTGGGAGCACTCCCTAGAAAGGTGCATCGTAAGGCTTGAGGTCTTCCGGCTTAATATCTAACTCAGTTAGAGCGTTGCGGAAGAGGATATCGAGGGCACTGCCGCCATCGATGAGCACCTTTTCAAATCATACGTTCTTGATGACAGGATCTAAAATAAGGGGAAGCATCCTAGCTCTGGGATATTGGCCCACTGGTCAGCTCTGCTGAATGTAATGGGTTGGTGCGACCAGTTTTGATACTTGGGGTCGGCAACTCTGCCGTCCGGGTTGTTGAGGGCCATAACAGCTCGGGTGGTAAGCTTCCTCTGTCGCCCGTTCTCTAGGGCAACTTTTCCACCAAAGATGCTACGGACGCTTCTATCAGGGTCCTTATAAGCATGACGAGGGTCCTTGTCATGTTCTTCTTCGGTCTTGTCCTCCTCATCGATCCTCTTGTCGTCTCGACGGTCGTTTTTGTCGCTGCCGCGCTGCCTTTTACGGGCGTCTGAGCGGTAAATAGACTTCAGTCCCCTGCAATCTCCCATTGTATGGCCAGAGTCTGGATGAGCCGGGCAGGGCCCCTGAAGGACCTTGGAGTAGGCATCCTCATAATTGCGCTTGGGCGCTAGCTTGACAGCGTTGATGGCATTATCCATTATTCGGTTACGGCTCTGCAGCCCCCTAAAGTCGTCCTGCTAACGTTAATCACGATTGTCATTACAGTGGTCACGGTTATCGTTGCGGCGGTCATCGCGACGCCGATCATCACGCTGGTCGTCGGGGCGGCGATTTAGCTGGTCGAGGCGAGGAGTCCAACCAACGTCCTCCTTGATCTGCTGGTCGACCTCATCCACATCTGCCCACTTCTTCGCCACCATGAGAAGGTCCTAAATAGAGTCAGGCCTTTTGCGGAGAAGTTTGGTCTTGAGGGCATCATGGTGGCGTAGGCCTCTGATAAACACGGAGATAGCCTCATCGCTTTTGATGTTAGGGATGGATATCCACGTTTCCGAGAAGCGGCAGATGTAGTCGCACAACGGTTTGTTTGGATAGTCTCTGACTTTCTCCAAATCATACTTGTTACCGGGCTGCAGACAAGTGGCCATATAATTGTCAATAAAAGCCCTCCTGAGCTATGCCCAGGTGTTGATGGATCCTTCCCTCAGGCTGAGAAGCCATTGGTTCACGGACTGGTTGATGACCATAGGCAAATAGTTGGCCATCACATCTTCATCGCCATGTGTTGCTCGGACAGTAATTTCATAGAGCATTATCCACTGTTTGGGATTAGCCTTCCCGTCATATGTGTCGAGATCGTGGAGCTTGAAGTTTCTTGGCCAGATGACAGCACGGAGCTGGTCAGTGAATGGTCAGTGGCCGAGGATATGGCCTGCACGCGATGCATAGCCGTGGCCAGGAGCACCATGTGCTTCATCGTATTCTTGCCTGCGTTGCATCTCAGATGCATGACGCTCTTCTTGATTGTTTTTTATGTGGTTCCATAAATTCATAGCGCGGAGATGGTCACGAAGGTCACCTCCTGGCTGCTATACTTCCTGGTTGGCACTGCGTTGTCGACCACGGCCGCCACCATGATTTGCGACACGCTCCCCTCCATGACGTGCATCGCCCCCGCCTTGCTGATTACGCTCGCCCCCTTGATCGACATCATGCTGGTCGGCATTGCGCCTTCCTCCTTGATCTCAGGGATGGTGCGCCTCATAGTTAACGTCATGGCCCTAGTAAAGATAAGGACCTCCTCATTGCCAGGAGCCTTGTTGGCGATAACTCCAGGTGGAGGACGCTGATGGAGCGGGTGTACGCCTCTCGTTGAACTAGACTATGGCTTCCTTTAAATAAGCTTTGACAGCGTCGAGTGCTAGGGATTCTAGAAACTTGTTGAGTTCATTCATAGTGACAGCAATGTTGGCGCTTGGAGTCTTGAAAACCTACTGATTGTCGCACATGTCGAAAGCGTCAGTCAAATCACGGCAGATATCACGCTGGCCACCCGTGGCTGCGTCAACCGCATCTTCTTCAGCGTTTTCCAGGTTGACTCTCCGAGCCCTACGATTGGTGTTTCTTTCCTCCCGAGCAATCCTCTCTTGATCAGTCTCCCCATTACACGGGGGTTCGTCGTTGCTAACGGCGAAGACAGTGCCTCCGAAACCGAGTGGAAAAGCTAGGAACTCCTGCCCATATGAATCAATGAGGGTGTGGGTATGGTTAGCCCCGTGAGAATCGGTGGACCCAGTACCCTCTTCTGGGATTGTAGAGAGTGAATCCTGTCTAATCCACCTGATATTCACCATGTTAACAGTAGGCGCAGGGTGGTCTGGTTCAGGCAGGTCTATCAGACAGAGATCCAAAATGTGGTCATGCTCGGTGGGATCCTTGAACAGGTGTGGTATGCGAGCTGCATACTCAGATGCCACGTTCACCAACCCATATGGGTAGGTGTTGGGTGAGTGCTCCATTAGGGCTTCATAATCCCTCGACCTTAGGCCGGTTGCGGGTACTGGTCAGTAACGAACCGTCCGCCCTTCTGGAGTCGCCGTAACACTGAGATTGGCATCTAGGCGCCCCTGGTGAGCAACTTGAGTTGGTCTAGAACAGCGATCCTTAGAAGACTGATCTCTGATCGAATCTACTAAGGTTAGGATTTCGGCCAAATTCGTGGTGACCTGATCGATGGACTTGATCAGATCAATATTGTCAAGACACCCCTCTTGATAGCGGGGAAGCAGTCGATGGGTGGTCGGAGGAGGCGACCCCAAGACTGGTCCCGAGATTGGATCCGTCGTTGTCGAAGTAGATTCGGTTGGCGTAGGGGGAGCCTTCACCGCCTCCACGACTTCAGCGGGACCGTCAGCGCCGGTGGTCAAGGTGAACGTCCTGATCGTGAATGTCAGTCCCATCGGAAGGACCATGGAAGCAGGGAAGTTAACCATCTGGCTCGTCATAGAGTCTGCACGCACACCCCCTACCTGGCACGCCACTGTCGATGATATGTGGTCGGCAGTCTATCGAGGGGTATGCCCACTATAGTAGATTATCGGCGAAGGTGTGCAAGACGACGATCTAGATGGTGACGCAAGAGGAACACGAGATCTATCTAGGTTCGGGCCGCGTATTGCGTAATACCTTTCGTCCTATGTCTTTATGGATTATATTGATACATGATCAAATGTCTTGAGGGGGGTCCTTACCCACCTTATATAGTCCGGAGGTAAGGTTACAGATCTAAGGAACCCAATCCTAGCCGATTACAACTCCTGTATCCGCAGAGGATACAATATCTATCCTAACCGACTAGGTTTCTTTGACCGTCAAGTAGTCTCTGCTTGCCCCGCACAGGTCACCGAGCAGTCCGGAGATCCGTGCGAGCCTTTCTGGCAAGTTGGGCCATCTAGTCTGGCGCGGCCCATGTGGAGCCATGAGAGTATACGGGTCTATACCCCCACAGATACCAAACGAAGCACGGGAATTTTAGAGATAATTCACACAAACATCTGTGGTCACACAAACAAAGTGTGGATGGTTATGACTCGTTCATAACATTCACAGACAACTACTCCCGGTTTGGTTACATTTATCTAATTAAAGAAAGAATAGAAGCATTGGATAAATTTAAGATATTTAAGGCTAAAGTTAAAAATCAGCATAATTTAAAGATTAAGATAGTCTGATCTGATCATGGAGGGGAGTATTACGATCGACATACCCCATATGGCCAAGTGTCTGGACCTTTTGTAAGGTTCTTATAGGAGAATGGTATAGTAGCCCAGTATTCCACGCCGGACGAACCTCAACAAAATGGAGTAGCTGAAAGGCGTAATCGTACCCTGATGGACATGGTGCACAGTATGATAAGTTACTCAACCTTACCGTTGAGTCTATGGATGGAGGCGTTAAAAACCACCATTCACATTCTCAATAGAGTACCAAGTAAGTCAGTGCCTAAAACACCGTATGAGTTGTGGACAGGAAGAGTACCCTCACTAAACCAATTGCGTGTGTGGGGGAGCCCTGCTGAGGCTAAAGTATTTAACCCAAACATTGGAAAGCTAGATCCCAAAATAGTAAGTTATCATTTCATTGGCTAACCTGAAAAGTCAAAAGGTTTTCGTTTCTACTGTCTAGACAGACATACAAAGTTTGTAGAAACAAGACATGTTGTCTTCTTAGAGGATGAGATGATGAGGGGGAGCGTGTTAGCTCGGAAAATTAATCTTGAAGAGAAGCAGGTGTATGCGCCCAATCCGATGATTCAGGAACCATTTTTTGAGTTACCTGCTGTTGCGGCACCGATAATGCAAGACACTGGGGTGCCAGCACCTATTGTTATTCCACCCGTGGTAACAATGAATGATGATCAGGAACCTGTCCTTCAAGATCTCATAGAACTGGTTGCCACACATGAAGGGGAGCAGCAACAGCCTCAAGCTAAAGATGTACCAAATGTGGAGGCCTCGAGAAGGTCTCAAAGAGCAAGAAGATCAGTTATTCCCGATGATTATGAAGTTTATGATACTAAAGAGTTTCATATGGAGGATGATCCCACCTCATATGAAGAAGCCATGAGAAGCGCACACTCATCGAAGTGGTTAGCAGCTATGGAAGATGAAATAAAGTCAATGAGTGCTAATGAAGTTTGGGACTTGGAAATAATTCCTAAAGGAGCAAAAACTGTGGGCTATAAATGGGTCTATAAAACAAAATATGACTCTCAAGGGAATATAGAAAGATTTCAAGCGTGACTTGTGGCAAAAGGTTTCACGCAAAGAGAAGATATTGATTACAATGAGACATTTTCTCTAGTCTCATGTAAAGATTACTTTAAAATCATAATGACACTGTTAGCACATTATGATTTAGAGTTACATCAGATGGATGTAAAGACAACATTTCTCAATGGGGATCTGGAGAAAAACGTTTACATGACACAGCCAAAAGGTTTTGCCATGAAAGGAAAAGAATGAATGAGGTACCGCCTAAATAAATCCATTTATGGGTTAAAACAAGCTTTAAGACAGTGGTACTTGAAGTTTGATAAAACGATAAGAAAGTTTGGGTTTAAAAAAATATAGAGGACAATTATGTTTATGCAAAGTTTAAGAATGGAAAGTATATCTTCCTGATTCTGTATGTAGATGATATCTTACTTGCTAGTAGTGATGTCAGTCTACTATTGGAAATGAAAAAGTTTCTATCCTCGAATTTTGATATGAAAGATCTTGGTGAAACTCCGTTCGTTTTGGGGGATCGAGATTCATCGAGATAGAAGTAAAGGGGTATTGGGACTGTCACAAAAGGCATACATAGAGAAAGTTTTAAAGAAATTTAGTATGCACAAATGTAGTCCTTCACCTGCACCTATAATCAAGGGTGACAGATATGGGGGATTTTCAATGCCCCAAGAACCAGTATGAGCTCAATCAAATGAAAGTCGTTCCATATGCTTCAGCTGTCGAAAGCTTACAATATGCACAAGTGTGCACGTGCCCTGACCTAGCATTTGTTACCGGGTTGCTGGGCAGATTTCAGAGTAATCCAGGAATAGAACACTAGAAATTGGTAAAGAAAGTCTTGCGATATTTGCAAGGAACGAAAGGCCTCATGATGACGTATAAAAGGTCAGATTCCCTAAAAATAGTGGGATACTCAGATTCTGATTATGCGGGAGATGATAGAAAGTCCACATCTAGGTATGTGTTCACTCTCATAGGAGGCGCTATATCATGAAAAAGCTCAAAAGAAATCGTCACTACATCATCCATAATGTATGCCGAGTTTGTAGCATGTTTGAGGCAATGGGGCAGGTGAACTAGCTAAAGAAGTTTATACCCGGTTTGAAGGTGGTTGACGACATCTATAGACCACTTAAGTTATACTGCGATAATAGTCCTGTAGTATAGTATGCTCACAACAATAAGTCAAGTGGTGCTGCCAAACACATTGACATAAAGTATTATATTGTGAAAGATAAAGTCCGGGATCATATTATAAGTCTTGAGCATATAAGTACCGAAAAGGTGCTCGCGGATCTGATTATGAAAGCCTTACCACCCAACGTGTTCAGAGAACATATAGCCGGCATGGGTTTAAGGGAAAGCCTATGATTCCTAGACAATTAAAAGGGCCCAAAATTAAAGAATCTGTTTCAGAACAGAGGCGTGCATTGTAGCTGTCATATCTATCGGCAATTGACCGCGACGATAAAGCATGCTCTATGCACTAATCTGTAATGGAACAAATAAAAGTGAAAGGAATTAAAGTCAAAGTTTAAAGTTAAAGTATAAGTTGAGATCAAGGGGGTTGTTGGGCCTTTGATCCATGCCCTGATCGGGGGCGCCCAGCCCATCCATGGCTGGCAGGCCCCCGTCACCCTGCGCTATATAAAGAGGTGGGGGCTGGCGGCTCTCAGTACGAGGTTCGCCTGAGCCGTACTCCCCACCGCATAACCCTAAACCCGATTAGATTGAGGGTTGCAGGAAGTGACGGGAAGACTTCACCGCCGGTCTCCACTGCACCACCTTCTTCTCCGACCGACGCTGCGCGCAGAACTTCACCGCCGAACGTGATGGCGACCATCGGCTCCTCTTCCTTCCTCCACACCTCCCACCGGTTTTCTCACTCACCCCTCTCCCTATCCTTCCTCTGTCTCTGTAGATCGATTCACTAGGACCATCCATGCATCCAAAAGATAAACACCCACTGGATCTAACTCTAGTCGATTCAACTTGTCCAACAGTTAGATAATATAAAAGAAAATTCTGAGATTGCCGGGCTACATATTTTGTAGGCCGGTTAGCATCTTGGAGTTGTCTGTTCTTTTTTATTATTTTGGATCTTCATGTTTCTTTGTCATTTCTAGGCAACGTACAAGCAGATCATTGCATGGACACATGCCTCAACAACTGCATTCTTAGATATTCGTTACGCAATGTTCCTCGTGAAAATCAACTGCATGCTGATTAACAATGCAGGGATTAAATCAGAAATTCAAAGAATGAAGCCAGCAAATCAGAAATTAGATTAGGAGATGAGAATATTGTACTTGCTAGTGAGGCAGCTTGCTAACAAGTCAGAAGGTGAATACAATGGTGGGCATGACTGAATTTCGGTCCTTAATTATGTGTAGGGGACCATTAGCTAACAAGTCAGAAGGTAAAAATGACACAAATTTTAAGCTAAGCATGGACCATTAGCTTGATGTGGCACCACTTAAATGATTTTTGTTGGGAAATCATTTCCCAACAGGTTGGGTGCTAAGGGGTCTTCGCTCGGGCGAAGGCCAGATTCCAACAATGAGTGCAGGGCACAATTAGAGTTTCATTCATTCATGGGTCTCCCTCTTTACATGGGGTTTGCTTTCCCTTTTTATAGATGTACAAGGTGGAGTTCTTTTACATTTGTGCCCTACGATAAGCAAGGCATATCCTAGGGATATTCCCGCACACATATGAGTTCCCGGGGGTATCTTGGGTCTTCTCTCCTTCAACCGCCTTGCTTCATGGGCTTTAGCAATGAGCCCGCAAGAGGCCCAATAGTCATGCAGCGCGGGCTTCTAAATTCAAAAGCCCCCGCCCATGAGGGGCGAAGGCCTGGCCTCCACCGGTCTTCTCTAGTCACCATGCAAGTTCATCGCTTCTCCCCTCGACAATCTTTGCATCCTCTTCTCGGGTGTCGCCTTGAAACAAGTCTTGGGCCTTTGCTAGGATGCCTCCGCCAGCCGTGTGCCTTTGCCAGTTCAAGTGTTGTAGGTGAAGGTCCCCGCATGATTCCTGTTAAAAAGACACAATAGCTCGTATTCTGGTTTAGTTCGTTAGGTGTGTGATGGTGAAGAGATAAAGGGGAGGATAGTCTTTGCGGCCAGGGTATCTGTGTCCCAACAATTTTCTTTCAAAGACTACAAAGGAGTCTGCACAAGCCATGTAAAAATCCATCAATTGATTTACTTAGAAATATGAGGATAATGTCTCTCAGCTCATCAAACTTATTGAGTAGAATCAAATAGAAATGTTTTATTTTGAATTTTGTATTGCCCATGACCAGCCCAAGCGGACCGTGGTTCTCTATATAAGCATAAAGGCCTATACTCTGCACTCTCTTTTGCCATCATCGAATCCCAATGTGGCAATGCTCGTTGGCTTGGGTGTCTATTGACCTCGACTGTGGTCACTGCTCGGCCAACACTAGGTGGTCGAAACTATTCATTCCTATTCCAACGCATGGGTACAATTGATCTCGGCAGAAATTATTTTGTTTCCATTCCAACGTACGGTTATGATTGACCTCACTTGTGGCCGCTGCTCGGCCAATTTTGTTCATGTTACAACACACGGGCGTGATCCTCGTGTCTCTAAATAGGAGTAACCCGGTGCTCCCGAGTCTTACACACACAGAACAACCAAGTCTACACTGCACAAACCCCTAAACCAATCACAATGCCTCGCTCAGTTGCGGCCTCGACCCTAGTCCTCGTCCTGCTGTACTGTGTGCTGAGCTAGCTGCGTCAGGGGCTCCCCCCCCCCACACACACACCCCTGTCAGTGTCAACACCACCATTGCCGGCATCCCCAACGGGTGGTCTCCCAGCTAGCGTTCCATCGTCGCCATCGCCGCCCCTCCCAGCTGGTAGCATTCCACCGCTACCAGCACCCTCGGCGACCGCTCCACCGTCACCCCTCGGAGTTGGTAGCATTCCACCACCACCGGCACCCCCAGTGGGTGGTCTTCCAGCTAGCGTTCCTCCGCCGCCGCCGCCCCTCCTAGCTAGTAGCATTCTACTGCCGCCGGCGCAAGCCCCGAGAATAGTCGGGTATGGGGCATATGCCCCTAAGGGCAAATTTAACTTTCCCTGAGAAATACCGGTTGCGATACTCTGGGGTTGGCTCGGTGGCGGGATTACGGTCAGTTTCTTCCAAGAGGAGAGGCTTAAATATCAATCGTAATTTGAGTTCAGTCTTTCCTTTGTGCACTTAAAATCTCGTGTTCAAAAAATATTTTTTTTGGCAACATGCACTAAACATTGAAAACAGCAAGTCACAAGAGATATGTAACATCATATCAACAGAGAAGGACGTCCATTTTATTATGTTTGCAACCTCAGCATCAAGCCGCCACCATAAAACATTGCACATTTACTACAAACACACATTAACACCCCGTCTCGCGCCTCAGTGTTCCCTCGCAAGCTAGTCTCACCTTCTATGCTGCAATGATGACGGCCCCAAGATCATCCGCTAGGTCAGCCGCGGGCCCCATTGCGGCCACGGCCACGTCGGTTGCCCCGGTGTCATCGGCCGCGGCGTTGCTCCGTTTGTGTCACAAAGTCGAGCACCGGTTGCTCCGTTCAGACACTCATCAGGCAAAACATTTCCTACCGATCGAGCTATTATTCCCAGTATTTTTTTTGTCCATTAATCTGCATTAAGCGTCTTCAAATCGCACCAATTACTCTGGTACAACCAACAGAAGAATGTATGTAGCTCCGATGTCAACAAAACAACAATTTGTTCGCGCTGGAGAAGGGCATGCCTGGAGGCTTCTACGCGCTTCACTCACCTTGCCAGCATGGCTGCGACGTGAATATCCCCGACGATGACGGCATGGCTATACCCCGCTGATGCTCGCTGCCAAGGAAGGCCACGCGGGCGTGTGTGAGCTTCTAATATCGCCGCTCGCTGCGACCTCTGGACGCTGCGCGGTGAGACGGTACTCTCCCTTGCGCGAGCAGCGCTGGCCATGGCGGGATTCAACAAGACCGAGGACGTGATCATGGACGAGCTGGGCCGGCAGGCGGTCCTCCAGGGCGCGCACGTCAGGAAGCACACCAAGGGCGGGCGCGGGAGGCCTCATGGGTCATGGCAAGTCGCTGCTGCGGGCGTGCTCCGGTGCGGCCCTCCCACCAAGAGCGATTTATAGAAACCGTTCTTAGTGTGACTTGTTAAAAATGCACTCTCAAACGCCCCAGTGACGGCGGGCAACATGCAGGCGGCTAAGCACGGGCCGATGATGTTGGTGAGCCATGGGTGCTCGAATGCGCGTGTGCGCAACTGCCGAAGACGCGTCGCACGAGGCTCGCATCGCAGGCAAGGCGACGACTGTGTGCGGCCGAGCGTGGGCCAGCGATGCTCTTGAGGCGCAGGGGTTGACAGTGGAGGTGAGTCAATGGTTTGGAGTAGATGGGCCAGATGGCCGGCGGGGTAGAATCACAAACAGGTCGAGGCCCATAGACTGAAACTACATATGGCCCGGGGCTGGAGGCATGACACTACATTGCATAGAAGAACTGACCTGGTTTGGACATGAATGCTTCGTGAACTGAGACACGCAGAGCAGAGGGTACCAGTACCACAGCTCCGCATACAAGCCAAATGTTTCAAATAATCAGGCCATTGCGGGATTTTTTTTCTAAAAATGATCACAGGAACGACTTTTGTGTGTTTTTTTTTCTAAACAAAGTCAAAACATCTTATATTTTGGAACGGAGGAAGTAAAGTATATTTCATTATGAATTTCGTCTTGTTATTATAGTATAGCCGATTTGTCGGAATATATATTATAGCGCTCTACAACACATTAAATAAATTTTGAGCCGGATGACAGACAAAATATGTTATTTCATTATTAGGAAAGATAACACAGCGAGAAGTACAACATATATGATATGATGTTTACCGTGCAATCTATAAAACACCAAAAATAAAAGAACTCTCTTATTACGAACTAAACTAACATTTTCCATTTTCTTTTGCTGTTTTTTTTTGCCAAAAAAAAAGTTTATTACGAACTAAAAACTAACAGCAAAAGAATATGATATGATGTTTACCGCGCAATCTATACATGATATGGTTGCATTGCATGCATGCAAGGTTTCATAGCTGCATGCATGCGGCTTGTTTGCATGGTCCAGATCAGTACTTGGGCGTGAAGGACAAGAGCTTCCACGACGTCGTGCCGAGGATGCCCCAGACGAAGGCCTCATACTGCGTATACTTGCCACACCAGATACCGTGATGGCCAGCCGGTAGTTGTACCCGCCGTTAGATGGCTGGGTCTCGCCGCTGACGACGTTCAGGAGATGCATGTTGAGTTCCCTCGAGCTTAGCGCGTCTATGCGCACGGCAAACCGGGTCCTTCACGTTCGCGACGGGTGTCCGGTAGCGGGCTCATCGTTGGCGCTGTGTAGTTTTGGGCATTGGCAGTGGCAAGCAAGGTGGCGAGCACGAGAGGAAGGACGACAAGAACCGACGGCCTGGCCATGCGATGGTTAGACAGCAGTCTCCGCAGCCGGCCTCTTGGTGTGTAAACGTGTTGTGTTCGTGCAAACTGCACTGCGCGCGCTACTGAATGGTGAATGCTAGAGTATGTGATGTGGGAAGTGGTGCAGGAAAGCTGTGCCCCGTATGGTCTATTTATAGACTATAGTAGTGTACATAGAGGCAGCTAGCTAGTCCGACTGGCCTGGCCGGCCCGGCCGTCTGCAAAGTCAGCTGAGGCATTGGCAATTTGGCACGATATGCAGGTACTATACTAGTGGTAGTGGAGTAGCAGTACACTACAGCAGAGAGAGTAGTACATGCATGCAGATGCAGCGTCGCGTCTACCAGGCTACCAGCTGTATTGGGAAACAAATTAAATCGCGGTTGACTTACATTCATTCTTTCACGAATATACATTTTTGCATATCTAAAAGTACATTTGTTTTTGCAGGGATCTGTTTCGAACGAGAAAAAATGGGAGAAACATTAATTTGTAGTTATCCGTCATTTGAAAAGGTTTGACAAGGAAGCTTGGTGAAGTATTGTTATACTAATCGGAGCTCTCCGGTGGTCACCGGAGAGAGGTGCCACTGGAGTTTAGGATGAGGAGTTTGGATCGGTCCGGTTGTCTCTGCAATGTTGGAAGAGGCACCAGAAAGGTCCGTGGTCACTAGAGTTCAGGCCCTTGAAGTTTAGATTGCACTGCCTGGCACAGTGGTTTTAACAGTTGGAACTATTATTCTGGTGCTAACCGAAGTGGAGGCATCGTAGCTCAGTTCATGAAAAGTTTTTGAAAAATATCACATCGGATGTTCCGTGCGATGTCGGAAGGGGTTTTCGGATACTAATAAAAAAAACTAATTACATAGCTTGCTTAGAAACTGCAAGACGAATTTATTAAGCCTAATTAATCTGTCATTAATATATTTGTTACTGTAGCACTTTAGTGTCAAATCATGAACTAATTAGGCTCAAAACGTTCGTCTCGCAATTTACACGTAAACTGTGCAATTAGTTTTTTATTTCATCTATATTTAATACTCCATATATGTGTCGCAAGATTCGTTACTGTATTTTTTCGTGAAAAATTTTTGGATCCAAACGAGGCCATGGTCATGTGTTAGAGATCTACAGCGCGTGGGAGTTTCCAAAATGCCACAACATCGGAGTTCTCCGGTGAGGACTGAGGAGAACCAGAGGGTAGCGGTGCCCTAAAAACCTTCCGTGGGACTCTTTGGAGTGTATTGAGGGGTGGCACCGAAGTGACACTATGTGAGTTGGATCTAGGCTGTAACTCACCTAACCGCTATATGCATTGGTTCGATGCAGAAGTTAAAATATTAATATATTCCCTTAAAAAAAGGCTGCAACTCACCCACCCCCTAGGCCCTAGACATAGTATCAAAAGAATCCATAACTTCTTCAAATCATATATACCTAAGAGCATCTTCAAGAGATATGCTATTTTGGTCATCTAGGCTATATTTGGCATTTTTCATCAAAAATTGATGTCCAACAGATGTGCTATCTTGTTTGCTAAAATACCAACCTGGCCATCCCGTGCTTCTCGCTGGGTAAAAATAGCATGCCGTGAAGGCTTGCTATCTGCATGGTAGTGTGCAAAACAAATGTCTGGAGTACACGAAATGGAGAAGCGAACCAATCTTAGCTTTACATGTCAACGCTAAAAAATAGATAATGAGAAATTTAGAAAAGTTGTTGTATTACTCTATTCTTTTGGAAGATGTTCTATTTTAGAGAATGGCTAAATCATGGATTTTAGACTATTATTTTACACAATCTCTTGGAGTTGCTCTAATAAAAAAGAGGTAAAATTTTAAGCTCTTTTTTTTGCCCATCCATTTTTTCGTCCACCTCTTTCTAACTAACTCTATGTTGTCTATAGCTCTCCTGATTTATATAATAGATTTGAGATAGCTGCAAATCCAAATCCAAATAGAACTATGAGATGTCAAATAAGCTGAATAGGAATCATAATCTCCATCTAATATCTACCTAATATTAAGCCTCCAATCCTGACCGGACTGAATAGAAATCCTACTCTACTATATCTTCCAATATATCTTATTATAATATATTTTTCAAGCCAAAATATTAAAACATCATCTCTACGGCTCTACCTTAATATTGAAACATGACAAGTTTTTTAGTTTTGGTATTTTTTATTTTTCAGTTTTTTCCAAGCACGTTGACCCTTTTTTGCCGTAGAGGCCCTGTAGATCACGAACGTGAGGACGTGCCCTCATCGGCAACAAGATGTTCTGATTTCTTTTTTATGTCCTTTTCCGATTTCTTTCTTTTAGTTCTGGTTCATTTAGTTACGTCCAATTCTTTTCTCTTTTTTTTCCGATCCTGGTCTAGGTTCAATTACCTTCTCTTTATTTTCAACCAAACATTGTTATGTGTTCTTCGTCCACTTGTGGTAACCTAGATAAATAGAAATCCTAATACAAATAAATTCCTCTGATGTTAACTAATCTGAATAGAAATTCTAATCCAAATAGAAAAAATAGAAGTACAAAAAATTGTATATGTGTATATACACCTTACCATTATTCTATTAATTCTCGTTTTCTATTCCGTTTTGGTTTAGGTCTGTCAACTTCTGATTTTTTATGTATATAGAAAAAAAGACTTCTGATTTCGAACGGTCCACTTCTTTTCTATTTCGTTCTGATTTCGTCTTTGGCTCCTAGAATGATCTATTACTTCTGAGTTCTAACTTTCTTTTTTGTTCCTATACGTTTGGTTTTGCCGCTAATATTTCCACCACTAATGTAGTTTTGATTAGGAACAAAACTTCAGTAATGATCAACTAATGAATCAGTGTAGAGCAGTTTTTATCGATATTAGACTAAATAATGTGTCTCTAAATATATGCAATGCCCAGTGCAATCCCTGACCAGTGCCCATGTAAAAATTGAGAAAGATCTTCTATCATAATCATCAACGGATAAACTAATTATTACATCGAAAACTAAGTCCTTATCAACTTTGGTCAAAGATTCTTGCACACAAAAAAACTTCGGTTAAAGATTATAGCTACAAATTTTTATCAGTCCACAAAGGAAATCAGAAAACTCGATATTTAGCTATACAACACATGGATGGTATGAAATTAAATTTATGATATATATTATTTAAAATTAATGTCTCTATGCTTTAAAGTAAGAGAAAAAACAAAGGTATATTATGGATGTCGTGGTTGTCATAAAATAAATTATAACTTTAAACTTTTATAAAAAAAAGGTAAAATATAAATAGATATGTATGATCTAGTTTTGTTTTTTATGAATATTTGCTAACTTTTTCCCTCTCGTTGCAACGCACGGGCATATTTGCTAGTAATAAATAACTTCTAATGAAGACGACTTTAGATCAAAGTTGTAGAGTTTGACGAAATATACAACTTTATAATTCCTGAGTTTTCCATGAAATCTTTTAGGGTCCCCAAATATACGTTTTAAGTTACCAAACCTTTAAATTCAAGATGATCACTTGACGGAGAGACGTGCTACACTAAAGTTGTATTGATCGAAGAGATCTAAAATTTTGGAGCTGAAATTGTTTCATTTGAGATCGTTTTAGATATCCAAATATTCAATATAAGATTCATATAAATTAATACATACAAAACAATAGAATCTTATGGTTAACCATAAGTGAGTGTATGTAGCAGTAATATGGGTACTTGCTTCAGCCAAGAGGTAGTGATGGGTTTGGATTTGCTAGTGTTATAAATTGCTTTTTGAGTAATTTTTTATTTTCTAGATAATTATTTCTAGAGTTTTCTAAATAATTATCTCTAGAGATGGTTGCATGCATGTTGAAATTGAATTTATCCTGTCCTAAAAAATGCCTTCGCGGACAGTGAAAGCTCTGGGTTTTTTTATTTTATTAATTTTTGTTTTTTGTGGGGGAGGGTGTCAACGAGAACTTCGTTGACTAGGATGATTTGACACTCGCCAATGACATGCCAGATCTAGCGGCCTTGTTTAGTTCCCTCAATTCTCCCTCAAATTTCACTATGCAAAAAGAAGATTCCCCGTCATATCAAAATGTCGGCAAATGCATAAAGTACTAAATGTTGATGAAATCAAAAACTAATTGCACAGTTTTGTTGTACTTTGCGAGACGAACATTTTAAGCTTAGCTAGTCAAAATTTGGATAATTTTTACCAAATACAAACGAAATGCTACAGAAATTCTGATAGAGTGTTTTTCTCCCGTGAACTAAACGAGGGCAAAGCCGCAAGCCCAATTTGATGCACTGTAAGAATATATAGGCCGGTCATCGCCCGATAGTATTATCTCGATGCACTAACCTCAAGCTGTAATAGTGTCATGCACAGGCTCGAAAGTCTACGTGCTGCAAACCTGGCCAGTCACATCTCTGTACCTAGAGACGATTCTGCACGCCATAGACCTTATACATGGTTGATAATTAACCACGTACATGCACGGCCACACATGGCCGATCGAGATGCATCTGTCAACCTTTCAGGAGCGCTACTATATGTATACAGTATACGTGTTGGATAGAGTACTACCGCTATATATGTGTACTATATGTTTCCGCACAACCGGTATGCACTTCTGCATAACCGAATCTGTTCAACTGCACGCAGTGTGTGGTGCAAGTTGTATTTGGTCAGCTGGCTTTGTCGGAAGTCTCCCACAGGACCATAGGTCAATTACTCTATGTTTAAGTTCGAGTAGCTATTTCCTTTATCTCGATAGGATGACGGCAATTAGAGCTGGGACTTGGGCCGTACCATTTGAGGGCGGGTCATGGCATGGTCTTTTGACACGACCCGAAGCACGGTATGACACGAAATATTTTGGGCCGTGTCGGTACGACACGAACACGAGGGCCGTGCCGTGCCTAGAATCTCGGCACGATGGGCTACATGGTCCGGCCCGCATCTTGGGCCGCGCTTGGGCCGGCACAGCACGAAAATAGCACATAGACACTTCTACAACTATACAATACAATTTTCTAACATTTACTATACTACTTATTATCTAATTCTTTAATAGATTATGAAAATCATTAAACTTTTATTAAAATAGTACATACAAGATATATATATATATATATTTCATATCACGAGTGGAAAAAGAAAACTAGCAAAGATATTTTGAGGGCCGTGTTTGGGCCGGCACGACCCGAAGGCGTGCCAGCGTGCCACGGGCCGTGCTTGGGCTGAAGAAAAGATTCACCGTGCCATATCGGCACGGCCCGATGTGCCTCCCGTGCCTAGAGGGCACGACCCGAAGCGGTACGAAGCACGAGAGGGCCAGGCCGTGCCGGCACAGCACGGCCCAAATCCCACCTCTAACGGCAATTGTGCATCGTTGACACTGATGTCATTGCATCGCATGGAAAAGGAAGGATAACAAATTAAGGATATACGGTGGTTATATATTAGTATAGAGTCGTAGTAGTCGACTAGTAGTGGTATACAACGAACAGCTGGTTATATTAGTCCCAACTAAGAAGGTCATTTAGTCCTCCACGAATCATAGGTGTGCACCAGTAACGTTACTTGTGTATTTCTAAACAGCATCAATCAAACGAGGGGAGGAAATTAGCTCAGCTTACGTAGTTGAGATTTTGGTGAGGTGAAGGGTCATTTTTGTTTAGTCACTATTTTAAGAATTGTGTCGGTGTCTAGAGAACCGAGAGTCTAAACAGAACGACGAGTGAATTTGTATCTGCACATCTAGGCCTGGATGGTGTGCAAAGCGGACACAAGGATGTATACTGGTTCGGGTATGAACGGCCCTACGTCCAGTGGGTTTTGCTGCTGCTCGTGTTGCCTTGCACCGGAGTGCTCGTAGTGGGAGTTAGAAGCTTCCGAGAGAATGAGCGGATCCTAGGTCTCTTTTGGGGATGGTGCATGGTTTCTTCGTCTTCTCGATTGTGTGTATGCTATTCCCTTCGATCTAGATGTAGCCCCTGCCTCCCCTTTTATAGCTTCTAGGGAGAGGGCTCAGGTTACATTCGTGGTAAAGAGATAAAAATGAAAAAGGATGAAAGACAAAAACATAAAAGGTGGCCTCGGGCGGGGCCGTCTTCCTCCTTATCCAGTGAGAATAGTTTTCCTGTAGCGCAGAGATGCAACAGGCATGATCTTTTGGCCTCTCTGTCTGCTAGTGCTGCGTGCTATGGCCACGCTTTGTCCTGTGCGTCTCTATGCGCAGAGAGGAGATTAGGTGGTATAGTGGTTGTTACCCCCGTTGCTGTAGAGGTATGGATGTCGTGGTGGTGGAATGACCGAGGTCATGTTGGGTCAGGGTGTGGTTCCCGTGCTCCTGTTGAATGTGCACGGTCACATCCGTCCCATCGATGGGAACAGGTGCCGCGGTTGGGGGCCCCGTGGCTCCCCATCTTACCTGAGGGTTCCACGCGTCCCTTGGGCGAGGCGGAAGCAAGCTGAGGGGGTCCGGCGCTCTTGATGACGTCACGGAGGCTCGGGCGAGGCGAAAAATGCCACCGAGGCGTCTGTCTCGTCCGAGACATTTTCGCAAGGCTCGGATGGGATAGAGTTTATCGTTCGTGCCTCAAGCAACTGACATGCTGTCAGCGCCTTTGGCGGGTCGGTTTTACTTGGGCCCCTACGATGGGGTTTAAGTGATCGTGCAGGGTGCCGTATTTTGCCGTCTGTTGGGTACCCTGGTATTTTGATACCCGACAAATTGCATCTTTGATTTCAGTCTGAAACACAATATGCTTGGACAAGCAACACACCGAATTACTCGCTCTGTTGCAAATTATAAAATGTTTTGTCTTTTGTAGATAGTTTCGGTCAATGGAACTGATACTGCAGTGGAGGTGGCTGCTGCAGGCGAAGAGGCAGGCAGATCGTAAACAGGGGGAAACGACTGCCATTGCTGTTGGTTGTTGCCATAGCCTAAGTGTGTGCGCCATAGGCAAATGAGTCAGGGGCAGGGAGTTGCTGCGAATACCCATGGTAGCTGGCTACATTTAACCCTGTACATGGTCCGGTCAAAACCGGCCCAACCCATGAAACCAGGCCACATAAACCCATATCTCAAGGCTGCTGTTGGTTTGTGGTCGGTTACAGACCGCAAAACCCGTTGTCGCGGGCGGCGGCTACGAAGACGATGACTCTCTTTTTTTTTTTTTTTTTTTTTTTTGCGACTCGATGACTCGATGAGGAGCCCTCCACCGCGGCCGTCCCTTCCGCGGGCTCACCCACGCGGCCATGCCAGTGCCCGCTCTGGTGCCGATGCTGACGCCGGTGCCCGTGCCCGCACCGTCCGCATGCAAGGTGCTAGAGACTCCCAACAGGAATCCTCTTCCGCTGCTCGGCGATGACGCTGCTGCTTCGCGAGGCTCGGCGGCGAAGAATCCTGACGTACGCTCGTAGGTCAGCCAGCTTGCGGGATCTTGCGCACATCGCTTTAATCTTGCACCTTAATCTCTTTCGCCGTACGAAATCTGTGGCAAATTTGATCAAATTTGACGAATTTTGGATCTCCTCTCTCCCGTTTCCCTTTGTCGTTCGTCTGTTTTGATGGCAACTTGATCAAATTCGACGAAATTTTCAGTTGCTTCCCTCCTGTTTACTTTTCGAGCAACTTTTCAGCTTCCATCTCAAATGAATTCGAATTCAGACGCGATTCTATCTCAAAAAATGCTAAGCCACGATGAGTGCACCGCCGCGATGTGCCCAGAGCTTTGTTGACGGCCGGTGGCTGGCTGTGCAGTCACAGCGCGCGAGGAGTGCCAAGAGCGTAGCACGCCATGTTCCTGCTCTCTTGCGGTACCAAGCTCGCCTCCACGGCTCCACGTATGCGTCTAGCTCGACCGTCACTGTTGCCCTCTTCTATCGGTGACCGCAGTTAATCGCTAACCCGTGGAAGCTATGTTACCCGCGGGTGTTCAAACCGTAGAAACAGAGACATTACGGGTTAAGTTGGTTTTCACCCATAAACCGCATCAACCGGACCATGTACAGGGTTAGCTACATTGTGCCTGTTGAAGTATGGTTGTGGTGCCTGCATGGATACCAAGCAACAGCATACGGTAAGATGACAGAAGAATGGATACAAAGGCAAAAGGTCAAAAGGAGCACAGCAGTGAATAGCAGACATAAATATTTCCATCTTTCTTGAACTTAAATAATCAAGTTAATTGAATGGTTTATTTTCTTTTAGATTTAGACTTCCTTCTTGACTACATATTTTTAATATTGGCGCCCATGGTTCTTTCTACTTTCAAAACAAACGCATACAGTAAATATCATGTTGGATTCATCAGCCATGAAAGCACATGTGACAAAATTACTAGTTAAGTAAATAAATAAATTTTTAACAAGGCGGGATGATCCAGTCAAGAACTGCAGATCCATAGAGTGGCAGTATATCATAAGCTTCACCAGCATCTTTACCTTATGAGGTTCAAACTCGCTGCTAGGCCACTCCTGCTTCAATGGTGGTGGCTGGTGCCTCAGTGTTTGATAGTCGCTATAGCCATGTAAGACAGGAGGAGGTGCCAATGGTGCATACCGAGAGTCACTTAATCCACCCGGCATGTTGAAACATTGGTGTGGTGGCTGGTGGCTGGAATGGAACATTCTAATTAATCATAGTTTATGAAAATCAGAAAAATGGCAACATGTAAAACAGGGCATAAGGAAGACAGCATACAAGATAGAGAGGGGGCCAGGATGAATGCGCAGGTAAGTTCTGATTTCACTTGTTGAAGCATTTCTGTGGTTGCTAGAAACAGCATATTCTAATTAATGTTGCTGAATGATAATGGGGAAACGTACATATAGGAAACAAGCCTTGGAATTGAGCATACCAGATTGTTTTGAACAGGATGGACATGCAGAATATCACCAATGTGAACAATACTCTGAGCTTCATTCTGTGGCAGGTTGATTTTCTCGGTAGATAGCCTAACAAACAGCAAGTCCAATTAAACAAAAAAGATCTCTAATATCAAGAAAAACAAATAGTGAATTTAGCAATCAACAAATGCAATGAATGATATAAACAAGATCGCTGGTGCAAACGGCCCATAACAGAATAGATATTTCAAACTTGCCTTTGGTGTTTCCTGCTTGATTCTAGAAAATTGTTTCGAGCGCAGGCCTGTGCAGCATGATTATTCTGTATGTAACTTTGAGATTCATCCGAGCACGTGTAATATTCTCCTCCTGTACACGTTTGACATTCTCCATTCTCTGATCCACTAGCCTGACAAACAGAAAGTCCAGTTAAACAAAAGATCTCTTATATCATAAATTAGCAAATACAGGTACTGTATCAACTATCAAAATACACAATAAGTTGATCTAAACAGGATCATTAGTCTAAACAAGCCTTAACAGTAAAAGACGAAGAAACTTGCCTTTGGATAGATTCCCACGGGAGGAACTCAGGCAAAAACATGCGTGAGGGCTTGTAACGCCCCGATCCCAAAAACAGTTAAGATCTACTCTACACGATGAATAGAACACACCTATGTATTAACTCGCTTACGCTTTCATCCTCGCTTCGCGCAAAAGATTCGAATTGAAGTTAACACACTCTTCAGGCCTGGTTTTTAAGTTAGTTGAGCTCCTCAGGTTCCGATGGGGGACTAATGTCCTGTAGCTACAGTGCTTTTCTGCTGCTACAGTACCATCAACCCGAGCTGCAGCAGCTCGCCCATCAGACCGGCCTAACTTGGCCTATTTAGCGGGGTCTCACATACACCCACCCTGGAGGACTCGACGTCCTCGTTGAGGGCCGAACCAACCTATCCAAACGGGACAAATGTCCAGGACCGACTCTCTTGGCCCCGTCCGTATTCCTAGCTCCCCAGCCCAAGTGCCATGCTCTTGTAGAGCCATGCACAACCTGTCCGAGCTCCCGAGCCATACGTCCGTGAAACCGCGAGAATTAGCTCTGATTACCATTTGTAACGCCCTGACCCGAAAAACGGCTAAGATCCACTCTACACGTTGAATGGACCACACCTATGTATTAACCCGCTTGCGCTTTCGTCCTTCGCGCAAAAGGTTCAAACCGGAGTTAACACACTCTTCAAGCCTGATTTTTAAGTTGGTTGAGCTCCTCCTCAGGTTTCGATGTGGGACTAATGTCCCGTAGCTATTTCTCTGCTTAGATGTATCGTTATTATGACCATTGTACTCCCTCGATAATTACATTCATTTTTTTAGATCACTCTTGCCCTTAATGCACACTATGCATCGTATTATCTGAAGTATAGGGGAGTATCTTTCTTAATTGATCTCACAATCGTGCCCGCATGCGTTTATAAGGAGTCAGTTAACTGACTCTCCACCTTCTTTAGATTTAGCAACGGTGTAATTTTGGAATTGCCCCCCTTATGGCCCTCAACTCGTTGAGTGCTTAATGACCATGATGCAATAGAATTGCACGGTCAATACTAGGACAAGATAAGAGCTACCCCAAACTTCTCTCGATGTACGGGATATACAAAACACATGAGTCATCATGAACTTCTCCCGCCATGCATCATAAGTACTTTGCCAAAACTTCTCCCGCCTTGCGGAATAATTCCCTATAAAGGACATAAATACATAATTAGCTCTCGGGACATGGGAAGCGTTTGAACTTCAATCACCAATTCAGAAATAAATCCGAATACTCTGTAACACATATGCTTAATCCAACGATGGTCAAATTAAACATGCATCTGACTTATTACAACTCTTATCATAATGTCTGAAACTGAAATTAAATTCTTCTTCATAGAGAGTACATAAAGGATATTTCTTAAATCTTAAATTAAGTATGAAGCCGCTGTCAAGCTCTCACGGGAGTTGACCAACAACTTCCATATCAACTTCGACGCCATTTGGGATAAAACACATAGATTCATGCTAGAGTATGAACTAGAACAAGAGAGGGAGAAAAAGAATGGGGAGATGTTACCGACCATCCTGGTTGGTGGAGGAGCTTGCCATGGCGGTGAAGAAGTGTCACAGAGTGTCGGTGAGGAGTGGCAGTGGCGTCCCGCGATAACGGCGTGGTCCAGCGGCGGCGGCGTGGACGGTGGTGGAACTTCCCGTCGCTGGCAGTTCCCCCTCTCAGATTGGATTAGGGTATGTCGGTGGAGAGTCTAGCGGCTGAGATGAACCTCTTGTTGAGTGCCCTAGCCCCCCACCTTCTTTTATTGGCACTGTGTGACGGGGGGCCACCAGCTAGGAGTACAGCTGAGCGTCCTCAATCAGGGCGCGAGTCAAAAGGTCTGACTCGGTCGTTGGACCGAGCCGGGTGGAGATCAATCAAACATTTCACACTCAAGAAACCTGATCAAGTCTGAATCATAGAGGACATCATTGTCACAAGGGTCACTCGGTCTTTCAGGAACTCTCACGCCATGCTCAATCTCGATGAACTTGAGCACGCCATCAACACAAATGAGATCCCAAACAACCTTGCGGAAGCTCCTGGGAGTCTTAGTCTGACCCTGTTCGAAGGCAGCAGCCTGGGCAAGGGAATGAAACGCAAGCTGAGGGGCTCCTGAGACAAGTCGCACGCCAGCAAGCCACTTGAGAAATCGAACCAGCCTAGTACACCTTCTCCAAGCGTGATCACCTTCTCTGGACTAATTGCCTTGGCCCCAGTATTCAGATTGAGCAGTGTGCTAGAGCTCCATGTTTTACTCTCGGACGAGTAGATGTAAAGCTAGTAATTCAACGGGGCATCAGGGGCATTGAAGAGAGCAGCCATCAGATAATCGCGGCCTCGGGGCACGATTCCGTACTCCCTAACTTTACGAAGACCATGATCAGCAGCACGACGACTACCATCATCGGCATCATCAGGAAGCTCGATCCGTTCCAGAGACAGCGACTCGGTGTCGCCAGCGCCAGCCTTGTACATGAAAAGCTCATCGCCGCAGCCGAGGAAGAAGTGAGCGCGAAGGAGGACGAAACGGCCCTCCGCGCCAACCACATGTACGGAGGCTTGCAGGAGGCCACGGAGACGAGAGACACGTCAGGTGGATCAACCACCCAGAAGGAGACCGCAATGGTATGGACACTCTTCGCTTTCGCTATGGCCGTGGTCTCATTGCTGCCCTCGTCGATGGCCGGCGTGTGGCGGATGAGACAGTTGGTGCTGTATGCCTTCTGGCCGAGCAGAATCGGAGCCGGCCGGCGGTAGGCATCGACTGCAGGTGGGGGTGAGACTCGAATCTCACGCTGTTCTTCTCCGCGCGATTCGCCGAGAGACGACGGCGAGCTCGTCGATTTGCCAGGCGCCCCGGCGGTCGCCTCTCCGTTCTCCCTCTTGTGCCCAGGCGAAGATATTGGCCGGTAGGAATTGGCGTCGCCAGGGGGCATCGAAGGAATTGATGGATGTGGCTGCCATTAGAGTTAGGGTTCAGGTTTTGGGATTTTGTGGCGCCTGTGATTGGGGGCGTACGCGGTAGAAGCGGAATTGAGGAGGCGCTCGATGGATTTGGATTTTGGAAGCGGAAGCAGAAGCGGGAAGCCTTCCTCCGCCTCTCGTTTTCTACCCTGCGACCGAAACAGCCCAACGCAAGGATTCCCTGCGATCGATAACGGACCTGAGCGGCGCCCGGTGGAGCTACAGCTGCGGCTGCGCCCCCTCTTCCTGTTGCTGCGTCGTCGTGTACCTCTGCGTGGCGGTGCCCAACAGTGCGGAGCACGGCGCAAAGCGAGGGGCGGCACGAGACGAGGAACCTTTGACCGTGAGCTGGGGAGAGCGTGGTCTTAGTTTTTGGGCCGTGCGTTGGGCCGGACTGTGAGGCGATGAGCGCATTTTTTTTCATAGTCTATTTATTTATTGTGTTAATTTTTTTTTCATAATATAGCAACGCACAATTCTTCATAGTTGACTTGAGAGCTCAACGCAACGCAGCAAAGGTGTTTACAGCTTCACAAGAGTTACGATAATGATACTCGTCCGTAGACCTGCATACGTAACGACTCACCGAGCGCGCCCACCGACTCATTATCCTATCCCGTCTTCCTCTATGCCCACTACATGTTTTTCGACGTTGAAGTATATTTTTTTTTGACGTTGCAGTACATAATTTTCGTTGTTGCAGCACATATTTTTCGATGTTGTGGTAAATGTTTTTTCGATGTTGCAGTACATGTTTTTTGATGTTGCAGCACATATTTTTCGATGTTTGGGTATATGTTTTTCTGATGTTACAGTGCATGTTTTTCGATGTTGCGGTACATATTTTTTCGATGTTGCGGTACATAATTTTGCGATGTTGCAGTTTTTATATCCCGATGTTGCACTATATAGTCTTTCCATATGTTTGCAATGTTGCACTTGAAGTGTTTTGTGCTCTTTTTTGGAACAGGGGCGTGGTGGGGGGAATGGGGGATAGGGGCGCAGAGGACAGGGGTGGGTTCCATTTCTATTCTACGTGGGGGAGGAGGGGGTGACGGGGGAGGGGGCAGATTCCGTTCTATCCTGCGCGGCGGGGAGGGGGGAGGGGGGCACGGCGGACCGGCATCTGAACGCACTCGCGCGCCGGACGTCCGGGCGCTAGAACGGCTGCAAGAGTTAAGTTCACGAGCACCATCAGCAAAAACCGAGGGAGAACGAGGCCGGTGGACTAATGCTCAAAGCTTTAACCATGTCCTTCCTATTTTCAGTTTCAGCCAATTGTCAAAGCGAGACGATCTCGTCGCTAATCTCAGAAATGCCAGTTGCTGACACCGCGGTCGCGCTACTCGTCATCGTCGTCCACGGGTTCGCCGTCACCGGCGTCGCCATTAGATGCTGGAACGGGTTCACAGGAGCAGCGATGCTCATCTCGCCCTCTAGCATCTTCACCACCGCACCCATGGGCGGCCTCGCTTCCGGCTGATGCTGCACGCACCAGAACGCAACCTTGCACATCCTCTCCACTATCTCTTTATCGCGCCGCAGCTCATGCTCTTGCTCGTCACCCGCCGCGGCGGCCGCATCACCAGCCTCGCCGCTGCTGCACGCGACGAGGTCCACGAGCTCGCCGGTCTCGTACTTGGTCCACGCCAGCGTGGGGAACCACTGCTGGCTCTCGGGCGCCGCCTCGTCGAAGTTCCTCCGCCTCCCGACGATCTCGAGCAGGAGCATGCCAAAGCTGTACACGTCGCACTTCTCCGTGACGCCCGACAGCATCCACATCTCCGGCGCGGCGAACCCCGGGGTGCCACGCACGCACGACACGGACACGTGCGTGTCCGCGCGGTTCACCAGCCGCGCGAGCCCGAAGTCGGCGACCTTGGGCGTGAGCGCGCCGTCGAGGAGCACGTTCCCGGGCTTGATGTCGTAGTGCACGATCTTCTGCTGGCACTCCTCGTGCAGGTACCGGATGCCCCTGGCGACGCCGACGGCGATGTCGCGCAGCGCCGGGAGGCCGGCGCCGCGGCCCCTGCAGCCCAGGAGGTAGGCGTCGAGCGCGCCGTTGTCCATGTACTCGTACACCAGCGCGCGCACGACGTCGTCGAAGCAAAAGCCGAAGAGCCTGACGAGGTTGACGTGGTACGTGCGCCCGATGGTTCCCACCTCCGCCATGAACTGCTCCTCCTGGGACCTCTGCGCGAGGCTGCGGTCGAAGACCTTGACCGCCACGGGGAGGCCGTTGGGGAGCACGCCCTTGTACACCGTGCCGAAGCCGCCAGCGCCGAGCCGGGTCGTGTAGTTGCGCGTGAAGCCGGCGAGCTGCAGCGACGTGAACCTGAAGGGCTTCTCGTGCCTGATCTCCAAGAGGAATTTCTCGATGGTGGCGTGCCTGATCTGCTGGTCCGATACCGCCGCGTAGCTCTGCGCGACGCCGCCAGCGCATGCCTCGGCCCGTCTGTAGGCGCAGACAATTATCGCGGCGACGATAATGACGAATATGATGGTGCCAATCGCTGAAAGAGAGGCGATCAAAACGAGGTCAGACAGAGGGATCTAAGCATTATCTGTCATCCGGCAACAGACGTCGCATGGACAGCTGCTTACTCACCGATGACAGCGTTCGACATCGATCTTTGTCGGCCGGCGTTTCACCTGCTAGCTTGAGTTCAAAGCAGATTTGCATGGAATGGAAGAGGACACGGGAAGCTTGGACGAGAATGAGTACGGCGAAATATGGTGGTAGGCATTTGAGCATTAATAGGCCTGGACAGTGTAGTGGGCAAAGGCCCAGAGTCAAATATGCCAACAACGTCTGTCTCTGTCGTCGACCATGGAGTCTCCGTCGATCAACGCGTTCACAGAGTCGCTGACCAAGTCTTTTTCTTTCTTTTCAAGACCACGGGTTTAGACTAAAGCCACGTATTTGAACAGCTGGCTTGAAGATGAGGCAGCATGAAGCGCGCGTACGGCTAGTACCTTTTGCAGTGCGGTAATGACGCACCGGACCCGTGCCGAACTCGCTCCACCTGTGCCGCACGCCGCCTCTACGCTCCTCCTCATCCATTCCTCGACCGCTCACTTCTGCAGGCCGCAATGTTCGCGCCCTCCCATTCTACTGCTGCCCCGTCCGTCCGCCAGGACAGACGCCGCGCGCCGCCCGCCAACTCGGTGCCGCCCCGCCCACCAATCGGTGCTCCCTCCCTCCCTCCCTCCCTCCCTCCCCCTCCGCGGCCTCCATTGCTATCCCGCGCCTCCAACGACCTGGCTCCCGCTCCTCCCACCAGAGACGAGGATGACGACAACGGTTCTAACGAGGTAGGTCGGTCCTCCTCTAGGTCTGAGCCGTGTCCTCCTCTGGATCTGGGGGCGCGGTTGTGGCTAGGATTCCGACGAACTCTGGGGTCCTATTCCCTCCTCCCTTCGGCGAGCTCGAAGATGATGGATCAGGGGTTGGAGCAGCCTACACCTCGAACCCATCCTCTTGCTGTTTTTGTACGTTCTTTGTTGTTTCTCCGTGTTGCAAGGGGATTTTTGGATGTTGCAATAGATGATTTTCGAATGTTGCAATAAGGTGATTTATGTGTTGCAGAAAAGAAATTCTAATGTTGGGATGGTATGTTTTCCCCTAATGTTGCAACAGATGATTTTAATTGTTGAGATTACCTTTTTCAAATGTTGCATCAATGAAAAGTGATTTGAGATGTTTTCATTTCCATGTTTTATGGTTGATTTTGCGATGTTGCAGTACTATTGTTTGAGATGTTGCAGTACATATTTTTCGATGTTGCACTACATAGTTTTGCGATGTTGTAGCATCTATATTCTGATGTTGCACTACATAGTTTACATAATTTGCGATGTTGCACTTGAAAGTGTTTCGTGCTCTTGGGACAGGGGGCGTGGTGGGGGAACGGGGACAAGGGCGTGGTGGGGAATGGGGCGCGGTGAGGGACACGGGGCGTGGCGCGGATGGCGGCGCGTCAGGGAGACGAGACACGCATGAGTGGCGTGGGATGGGCAGCCGCGACGGGCGCGGGAGCGGACGCTCCTGTCCGGATTTGGTTCGCTTGTATTGTTCATGTCCGGATTGAATCGAATCGTTACGCTGAACACCCCCGAGGTTCGTCCGGACGCGCGCTTGCGCCGAACCTCCGGGCGCTAGGATAACCGTTTACAGTGTCTGCAAGGCACTTCCTCCATCTCACATAGAAAATAATTCTAGTTTCGTATTGTATCAAATTAACTATCGACAGTTCACAAATTAAACTACCTAGATTTATTAAGGCGCGTATCAATATTTATGAATTATGTGTAAATATGGTTCACAATGAATCTAACCATTCTCATTCGGTATCATAATACTTACACTTTTAAGTATAAGCTTGATCAAACTTGCATTAATTGACTTCAAACAAAACTAGTACAATTTTTTTTAACAGAATAAGTACATAGATATCCCTCTTTCTTACATTCAAAATTGTCAATCTGGATATTCAGGTTGAAATAATTGGTGGTGGAGCCGTTAGCCCAAGGCCAATATCTAGAGTATGGGCCTAAGACTAAGAGGGGGTTGGTCTAATCCAAGTCTTACAACCTGGAGCCATGCGATCACCTCAAGGTAAACTGTTCGGTGAAGCTGAATCTCTCTGCTTGATTATGTTGAGTATTGAGTGATTCTAATCGATTGGCAATTGCTGTCAACCTTCTAGGCCCGATGCACACCGATGTTCTGTCAGCTCTGAAGCAAAGACGACAGCGATGCAGGCCGGAGCCTCACTGCGTCAGACTCGGATCGAGCATGTTTCCCTGAGGAAGCAGGTGCTCAAGGGCATAACACCAGAAGGTGCGTAACCTCAGTGGGCCGGCTCAGTATCAAAGTTCAGCCTCAGTGCAGCCCATGTTTCATTGCAGCCGTACTAGAACTGTGCAGCCCCAATGGCGTTCGTTGATAAATGTTTTGGGCTTTTAGCCCAATTGGCATGGGCGCCCGGCCTGATGCCACAGCCAGCTGCAGCAAAGTTTGGGTTCAGGGACCACATATACGCAGAAACAGAACTGGACGTGCATTCGTAGGCACTGAGAGTCCGAGACACATTTTTCCTACGAACGCAGGTAGCACATACGCAGCATAAAGCAGTGTTACATACGGAGAATATGGGCATGTTTGGTTCGTGCTTGATCGACAGGCACTATGCCAGAAAAGCATATTAGTGACGCGTCTAGACAGTCATCAGTGACGCAGAAAAGACACGTCACTTATATTGCGTCTCTGATGTGAACACAATAGTGACGCGTAAAAACGCGTCACTAATGACCATTTGCTGCGACGCGTGCAGCCAAGACGCGTCACTGATGACTATTTGCTGTGACGCGTGCAGCCAAGACGCGTTATTGATGACCATTTGCTGCGACGCGTGCAGCCAAGACGCGTCACTGATGTGGCACTCTGCAGAGACGCGCTTTGGCTAGACGCGTCACTAATGCCAATTTTAAAAAACAAAAAAAATAAAAATCTCCACCATGGCCCTTTTTGCATTACACATGTTTCATCCATTTCAGGAATCAATTCTTTACAAACTTTAGATACAACTTAAGCTGCAAATCATCTGCTCGAGGAGCTGCAACCTAGAAGATTTCTAGTAATTCATGAGCAGAACATAGAAGATTTCTAACAGTACATAAGCTGTAACTACATTGAGTATAAGGGTGTTCTTGAGATCCTGCAAAACCATTTTTTTAGCCTCCTGCAAAACCATTTTTAAACCAATAAACCAAACCATTTTAAACCAATAAACCAAAGTACTCCTAGAAGTACCAACAACGGAGAATACTGTAATACTAGCAGGAACCCCGCACCGTTGCGCGGGCTAGCATATAATTTTGCTCATGCTCATAAAAACAGTTGAATACATTTGACACATTAGTATTCTTAGATTTTGGCACATCTGGGATCTAATCACATTTCACAATCTTGTCATGGTAAAATACAATGTGGTTATTCGAAACCAAGGATGTCTAAATTCTTGCTCATGCCTTGGCAATCTGGGGTGTATTCTACGTGGAACATTTGACAAACTGAAGGCACTGTAGTACAAAAAACAAAAGGCATGAGGTAAACATCAATTAGCAAACAATAAGCACAGGAAAATTGAAATAGCAAGAGGGGTGAGAGAACTATGCAACATGTAGATTAGTGGTTGGGCATCGACAAAACGCTAGGTTTTTAATTGACAATATCATTGCAAATCAAAAGAGATGATTTGTTGTATTCAAGGGGGTCATATATGTATCTATTTTAGTTGAGCTGTACTGAGCATGGCCGAAACATCTTAAAAATGACAAATAGATCAATGCTGGACTGTAGATTTGACGATGGGGTATCATCATAGTTCCTAAAGATTGTACTTACCAAATTTATGCAAAGAGAACATGATGACGGATTGAGCAATTTTTTGAGAAAGGAAATTATGTCGCTAATAATATTGGGAAGGACTAATCAGTCAAGAAATAGGGAAAGAAGACGAACCTGTTAGAACAACTGCAAACTGAAGCTTAGCTTAGATAACCAGCAAACATATAACCAATAATCGAGATTAGTCTTCTTTATTTTCACTTTCCCTGTAAGCTACTTTGATTGCACAGAAAGCAATTCTAATTCCTCAGAAAATAAAAAATCAGATCAGTGGTCGCTTGCATTCAATTAACAAGTACTAGGAATTACTTACAAGGTCTTTACTGAGTGTTGCTACCTTAATTTACATAGCTTGGTTAAGCACTTTCCTTTGCAGAGAAGTGATCATATACTAATCGACATGATTAGTAATATGATAAATTTAGAAGTTGTGTTTCAAACAGTATTTAACACAGAGGCGTTGCAACCGGACAGGATAAGCATTTTGACCCATTGCCCATAAGCCATATATTGTAGAAGTATGTCTTTGGACAACATAACAGACAACAAAAATATCCCTACCTGTGAAGCAGCACTTAGATCAAAACTCTTCTTGACACTCCACTTGGCTCTCCAACGTTTCACCTCTGCAAGCACCCTATCAATGGCTTTATGCTGCAAACATCAAAGTCACGAACAAAAATGATTGATAGATCTATCGTACAATCACATATATATGCTGCATTACCTTCTTCTGGAAGACAGGCTTGGTCTGACCACTCCTTACAAATGGTATTATGTACAACAAAATGCCTGAGACAGAAGATAAGATGTCATGCCAGAGATAGAAGATTGCATAAGGCTCATAGGAATTCGAGGAAAGGAAGCAATACCACAGCTCTGCGCAGGGATGACAACCAGGAGTACGATTGCCTCTACTAGCCTTTTTGTTTTAGGCCTACAAGTTACCATGCTTTGCATAAGGAAAATAATAGCAGTCTCCCCATTGGCATATTTCTACAAACTATATATACATACAGAGAAGAATAAAGTAACATAGAGACTTAGAAAGACGCTAACCTGTCAGGTAGTCCTGAACAGGCCAAATTCCTTCATCTCAGAAACAAAACAATTTGTGTCACATTTTTTTTTCTTTGATTGGAGCTATGGTTGAAGGTTACAATATAAAGCATACTGAATACTATGGGGTGCTGTGCGCCTGCACCTCGAGATACTATTATGAATGCACACTCTGAATTACTCTGCACCTCGAGATGCTATTATGAATGCCCACTAATAATGGATGATTACCGGGCACAATGCACCGCATTCAGCAGATGCAGCTACAGCTAACCCCGTAGGATGCTCGGGCAAGAGCCACCTCTCGACACCCATCTGAATCCCAGTAATTTTGATGCCAAATCACAGCTAAACCGTGTCCTCCCCCACCAAATCCCGCCCGAATTTTGCTATGATACGAGCTGAAATGCATCAACCCAGCTGAATAGCCCTTATTTCCGCCTCCGGTGAGCCCGACCCCCGCTCCGACAGCACGAATCCGCATCCAAGAGGAAAGGGAAGGGGGGAGGGGGGGTGGCATGGATCCGCGCGACACGCACCTGGGACGGGCAGCGCTCGGCGCGGCAGGCCGAGTCGCCGCTACGGGAGGCCAAGCGGTGCGGACCCTCCTCCGAGCGTCACGCTGCTGGCGTCCTCCTCTGCATCCTCCGAGCACCGACTACCCCACCGCTGCAACCTCCTCTCCCATCTCCCTTCTCTAGATCTCAACTCTCGAGGCAAGCCAGATCCGTCGAGGGGCATGCCCAGTGCTCACTCTCCAGCTGGCCTGCCTCCTCACTAGATCTAGCCTTCGTGCAGCCGTCGTGGTTGGGGGAGGGGGAGGCGCGTCGAGGAGGAGGAAGAGGAGAGGTGGCGACGACGGCGGAAGGGACGGGAGAGAGTCGGAGGGGAGGGGAGACCGGGGAGAAGTGACGGTCTTGGGGTGGGTGCGGACCTCACCCCGTTTAGTTTCACCGGATTTGATATTTTTTTCGGGTCCGTGTTCTTCTAGCAGCGACGCGTTTTCGTCGAAACGAGTCACTGTCAACCCCCTTCTTACCAGAGACGCATCTAACTCGTTATTCGTGACGTGTTTTTTCTTTAGTGGCAGTGGGCGACTCCTACTAAGTGACGTGTTACATTATCCGCGTCACTGATCTCATATTGGTGACGCGTTTTAGTATTGAGTCACTGATTAAGGTGTCTCTTTTGTACAGTTTTGGCATAGTGAGGAGGCATCCCCAGGCGTTCGATTTCGATCACCTTGTGCTGGGATCGCTGCATGACCAGCGAGCTGCTTCCTATATAGAGCTTGAACAATGCTTGTTGAGTTACATAATAATTGGAGTAATAACACACAAAACTCAGATAACCATACATGGCTCTTGCAACTAAATGAGGAGGACGACACGACTTACAAATTGATCATTGAAATACTACCTTATTACTGACGCTTGCAAGGCGTGAATGAGAGAAAATTGGAACGCATTATACTTTTCAAAACATGCTTTTGCGCGGCATGTAGTACTTGGGAGTAGCTACATATACTGCAGATGGATGCATGCATGGTTCCAGTAAGAACACTACCACTTTGCTCGCATTCATGGGCGCGACAACGCCTTCATTCAGCAGCTATAGCTAGCTGCCTAGCTAGCCCTGGACGATCTTCCTAAACCTGCGGAGCTTCCAGGTGTCGGAGCGCGACCCCGGCACGCCCCACACCAGGCAGTCGTACTGCGCGGTGCTCCCGCCGTCGTCGGGCCTGGCGGCCACCACCACGAGGCGGAAGTTGGTGCCGCCGCCCACGGCCTGCTCCGTCTGCCCCCGCACCACGCCCACGTACGCCAGGTCCCTGTGGTGCGCCAGGCCGTACACCAGCACCGCGAACTGCGCCACCTGCTTGATCACCAGCTCGTTCACGTCCAGGACGGGCACCCACGCGGCCTGCGACGCCGACGCGACGATGAGAAGCGCGGCGGCGAGCAGGGGCAGCACCGGCGATCTCATGGTGGCTATAGATGTAGTGACGAGCGAGCGTGAGGCTTTAGTTTCTGTCGTTACAACGGCCGTTACCGGGACGAGTTCTTCTACTGTCGTTATAAGTGCAGGAAAAGGATGTCGCAATGCGTCCATCTGACGTAAAATGCGTGGATGCATGAGGCCGCGATGATGATCATCGTCGGACGTAAAATGTTCTTGGTGCGTGCGTGAGTATGGCGTAGAGGCTGGAAAGGCACGTTGGGGGAATCAGTCCATATGATCGGCACTGCTGCCGGAGTAGCTTCTTCCCTGATCTCCTGAGCCGGCCGCCGCGCCTAGCTTGATATGGGTATCGGATTGGGCGCGATGCGCCGGCCCCCGTACGTAGCACACCTCGTTGGCGCGTTGGATCATGGTCCGGTGCCGCGCACGCACTAAAACATGGCCCCTTGCCCCCTTGCTGCACACCGTCTACGCCGTTTACGCGCCACGCGCATGCCCAGCGCCCACCCTCGCCACCGGACCCTAAGTTAGAAGCTATAGTAGCATCATTTCGATCAACCTTTGTAGTGAAGTATCGTAGCCCTTGGTATTGAATTGGACCTGCTAGCACTCGAGCGTCTGATCCAGGCACGGATGCTACCCACACAGGGAGCAAATGAGCGCCTAGCGCGTCGGGTTCACGAAGGAGCGCCCTAGTAGTGTGCCCGCGCTGCCCTGGATGCCGGCCACTTCCCACGCGCATTCCATATGCAACATCCGATCTACTTTTGAAATATCCAGATATAACAGTTGCAACATACAAAAAAAAAGACATGAAACACTTAAAACAAGCGTCTAAAATACTTGTGAAAACGCCCGAGTAACATTTAAAAACCATTACAAACATATGCAACATCCAGATGAAACACTTGCAAACATATATATGAAACACCTGAAAACACTTGAAACATATGCTTGCAACATGCATGTATATGCAACATCCAGATCTACTTTTACAACATCCAAACAAAATAATTGCAACAGATGAAACATTTGGAATATACACTTGAAACATACGTGTATAGCCATTACAACATGTGTAGCATCCCGATCTACTTTTACGACATCGATATACAACATTTGCAACATACCTCAGAAACACTTAAAACATAATATTGTAACATGTGCTTTAGCGTAGCATCTGACGAATGGAGGCTCGTCAATGCGGAGCTCGACGCCGCGGAGTGGCGCGAAGGTCGCCAGTGTGGAGCTCGTCGGCGGCACAGACCTCGGCAGGGGCAGGGGCAGGTGGATGGAGTGCGGACGCGAAGGGAGGTGCGAGTACGAGAGCGAGCTAGTGAGCGCCTAGTGCGTCGGGCTCGCCGTGCGCGGTGCGGGCGGGCGGCGGGGGCATGAGCAGTGGTGGCACGGGCGAGTGCGGGTCCATCCCACGAGCAGAGCGAGCACGCGATGCGGGCAATGGCGGCGGGGGCGAGTGCGGGGTCTATTCGAACGGACATACGCCCTATAAGGAGCGTTTCCGTATTGAATTGGTAAATGCATACATCATGAATCTTGATTTGTCTTTTTAGGAACTTGCTATGTTTCATATGGTTGCCGTTCCAAAATAGAGGTCCTTTTGTTAGATTAATTGGGCTTGGTCCATATCTACTCTAGCAATTAAGCAAAGAATTCTAAAGGCCCACAATTAGTGCTAAGTGGGAGTTGGATTAGTAACATATATGGGAAACATGCTAGGAAGGTGCTCAACGTTGAGAAGGAGAGTTGGGAGGCCAAATGCGCATGGCGCCATACTTGTGTCGTGCCATGCCGTGCCGTGGCATGCAGCCATGGCCACGGCCAGATGGTCAATGCAACAGTCAGCAAAGGGCACAAAGGATAAATGAGTGAGCGCAGAAGGGTAGATCTGCGGCCTCCTTAAAGGCAGCTAAGTTACCGTTCTACCCTCCTGAAACCTGTCCAAGTTCATCCCCTCTATCTTGTAACATCCTTAAAGGCAACTCCTCCTTCCAAGAGAAGCTAACTCCTTCCTCACTCTCTTCACTGGTGTTCTTGAGCTGCTCTTTATGATCTCCGGCTTGCGCGCATAAGTGTTGACGGTCAGTAACTACTATTATAAATCGTCAACCAAACATGAAAAAGGCATATATCAATCTCTAAACATAGAATTAGGGTTTAAACTGACAGAATTCCACAGGTTTTGGTAAATCTGTGTTTCTGCAGGGGTTTATCAGGAAAAGGAGACAAGATATCAAGGACGTCGGAGTAAAAAGCATATTCCACCGCGGAACCCAAGTCAAAAAGGATCTAGAAGACATGAGAAGGCGACCCACCGAAGAGGGGCCCACCTGGCATAGACCCAGGTCAGCCGACCCCACCCCAGGTCGGCCAACCTGTGGGGTCTCCTATTAGCCCCATGCTTCTACGTCGGTTTCTCCACCGTCTTAGGCTTTGCATCTTTACCGTTGATTCAAGTCGGTTTGATCCGAAGGCTCCGATTCATCCCACCGAGCTATATAAGCAAGGCCCTGCCCCCTGGGGTTAGGCAATAACCCAAGTCATTTGATCAAGTCATCAGAGCCAGAAACCTTAGTTTCCTTAGAGCTCCACCAATTCTAGAGCATAGCTACATAGGTTATAAGTAGAAGGAGGCAAGCTTTGCTTGGATTTCAGATCATGTCTAGAGCGTGGCTTTGGTAAAGCCTTCGTAACCCCTCTTTTGTATCATTCTATATATATTCTTGCTAGTTACAATAGATATGACATTGCTCTATATATTATATATGTTCTCAATTATATTGTTCATTGTCTACTTTGATTATATGCCTAGTATAGTTAGAATGTCTTTATATTCAAACATAAGATCGTATAGCGCTCACTCTTTGACGTCATGGGTGAGTGGTCAACGTCGTGTAAGCATGGAGCTTAGACGTTATTTACCTGCGAATGCACCTTATATTCTGGGCCATGTGGTAGATCGCGAAAGTGACACTCCCGTTGAGTCCTTTGTAGTCCACTCCCCGAATATAGGACAAGTAGGACCTGGTTGCGAAAGAAGACTTGCTATGTTCCTGATCTTCCTTAGTAATGTCCCTTGTGTATAGATATAAAGTATTCTTGCCATGATTGCTAAGTGTAATTGCACTAATCATAGTATACTCTGACATGTAATTAAGAATGACTTAGGAATATTTCTTTACTTTTACCTAAACCATGCTATTGCCTTAGAAGGGAGTGCTCTAAGTGAATTACATTATTTATGACTTGATATTTATTATTTATTATATATTTATCTTGTGACTTGTGACTTATCCCTGTTATGAGTAGATAGATTAGACATGGTTCACTCTCCATTGCATGTACAAGTGATCATTACATTTTCTTTAAGCCATCCCTTCCCAGTGGTAAAATATAATAACGATCCCTAGAATACTCCTGGGTAAAATGCTATAATGATATAATTATCTGTGCGCTTGCGGATACTTTCTATTCTTATCTTTATCTTCTTTAGTCACATGAAATAATAAGATAACTACTTAGTAGTAATGCTAGGTAGCACCTACAATCACTTTTAGCTCCAACACTAGGGGTGACAACCTGGTACAGGTAAGCTAGAGGTGCAGGTAATTAATAGGTGACTACTAAAACAAGTGTCAAGTTAATAAATACCATTAAACATTTCTAGCGCTATTGCTAAGGATATAATCCAAACTCTAATTTTGACAGTGACACTAAGAAATATCAACAATAAGGGGCTTGGGCGAGCAGGACTCCGAAGCTCCATCCGCTTGTGTACCTGCATAGGTAGGCGGGCGATCAAGTTTTTGGGGAGCGCATCCACGCGACTGTTCTTCGTCCATTCCAGAGACCTCGACTCAATCCAGCAGTGGTGCTCTTCCTTAAGCGAACGACTACTTTGACAACAGCTCGTGGGACTGCACTGCGTACCTCTTTCTGCGTCGAGCCCAGATCGACTACATCGAGCAAGCCATATGATCAAGTCTGATGATGATGGTAACAATGTTCCCCCTGCCTCCGGCTCGGGTTCCACTAAAGGGTGCAAACTAAACTCATCTCTAGCACATTTGGCTATGTGTGTTATGAGTTTATTGTTGACAACTATTGCTTGGTTCAGTAGCACATTTGCATATGCAATTAGAGGATTGCTCATGCTCATATATATCATGGTGTATGTGATGTCTTGCTTCTAGATTAAAGCATGTCGTAAAATGACTAAATACTCAACGGTCCAAAAACTTGATAGGTCTTTTTCAGCTACTAGCTTTGCTGCGTTAAAACCACTCCCTACAAGATGGTTCCAACTATTACTACTATGGACTATGAGCTTTGATCAAGGGAAATTGCACTAATCCCGCTCTCTTTGCTGAGGAAGAGAGCAGGTTCAATGAGATGGATAACTTGTTCAAATTAAAGGTGCCTACAGTGCCGTCATGCTCGAGCCGTGCTTGCACTCAGCCGCACCTCGCCCTCATCTGGCCGCGCCACAGCGCACACACTTGGCCGCACCCGGGCCGCACCGCCATGCTTCTCCAGGAGGGAAAGGGGTCGTGTAGAGAGGATGGTGCTGAAGATTGGAGAGGAGGGAGTGGAGATTCGAGAAGAGAAGGCCTTGTTCGACCGAGTGAAGGGATGGACTAGAGAGGCAGAGGGGGGTAGGGTTTTCTCACCCCTTTATATATCTAACGTTGGTAGTTGGCTCAAATGGATTGTTGGACTGAGCCTCGATTTTCAGTAAGAGGTCCGCCTTTGAAAATATGCTCCATTTTTAGAGAGGGTCCTCTTATGAGGCCCGCCTCGATCTATTAATGGATTTTTGGAGACAATATTGTATCCGAAACTGAGTCATTCGTTTCTAAAATCGGTGGCCATTTTTGGAGACTGACTTTTTGCTTGTCTCTGTTAAGCAAACACCCTGTCTCACAAAATAGTTTTCATAGCAGTGCTAAAAATAAATAAAGTAGCATCAATATATATGATATGGTGATAAGAATATTGAACTCCGAGATAATATTGATTGTAACAAAATGCAGTCACCACGAGTCATTTTCCAAATAGACATATTCCTAAATCCTAATCATACAAGAAAATCACAAACATACATTATCGGTACTCCCTCATGTCTCAGTTCCAATTTATAGGTTATTTTGGCTTTTCTAGATACATAACTATGTATCTAGACACATTGTATATCTAGATGCACAATAGCAAAAACTATGTCTAGAAAACCAAAACGACATGTATTTAGAATAGAGGGTGGTAGGTAGGTATGCACGATAATGCTGGACTCAAGTATATATAGTGGTAAAACTTATTAAAAGGCAGCTTATTATGCGCTTAAGAAAACGTTAGCTTGTAGTAGCACGCAGAAGAGAATGAAGAGGGTGCCTCGACCGATGATTGAACGATGAGCTAGCAGCTATGCTGCCTGCGTGTATGGCACGAAGCTGCGCAGCACCCATGTCGTGGAGCGCGACCCGGGCTTGCCCCGCACGACGCACTGGTACAGCGCTGTGCTCCCGGTGTCTGTGTTCACATTCAGCACGAGCCGGTAGTCGGTAATGCCGTTGCCTACTGGCTGTGTCTCGCCTCGCACCACGATCACCGGCTGCAGGGGCAGGTGCCTGCGGGGGTCGGCGTTGCTGTAGACGATCACGGCGAAGTTGCCCACCTGCTTGATCACCAGGGTCGACCCCGGGTTGGCGATCGGCGTCCAGACCGCGTCGGCCCCGTCAGGGAACGCGACGACGGCGACGAGCGCGGCCACGAGCAGTGGGAGCAGCGACCTCATGGCTTAGCTAGCTGGTGTGTAGCCTAGCTATAGCACTAGGAACTAAATACACTAGCCGCGCTCGGGCGCCGCCTGCTTGGTTGCTTTCTCGTCTCGTGCGAGTAAGCTACGTGCTTGGCCGACGTTGACATGCACGGCGAGGAACGCAGTGGTCTTTATAGGCAGGTAAAGCGCAAAGCGACGACGCGTCCGTCTGAAGCGAGGACCGACGCCGACGCGCGCGGCCTGCAGGGAGAAGACAGGGTTGCAGAATTGCAGGCCGGGCCGGGGTCACTCCAATGTATTGTCAGTTTGTGCGCGAGCGTTGTTTACCATTGCCCATGCAATATGCATATATGCATGCGCGCTTCAGATTGCAAAGCATTGACGTCTTGACGCGGCCTCGAGATCGCGAGCTAGGACGCGGTGAGATCCTCAGATCCAATTTAGTTTGCTTCAAGGAGCTGGTGTTTCTTAGGCGCACGTTTGAAGCTTGAGATGCTCGTCAGTTTGGCTCGATTTTTTACGTTTTGCCGTGTGGTTTTGTAGGGTTCAGAACCGAGCAAAGTCCACTCTTCGTGGCAGAAGCCAGCAGGCAAGTCAAGTCAATTTGGAGTCAGCATGTGTTGCCGACTTGCCGTACTAGCAACTCATTTTCTAGTGGCTGCCTCGATGCCACTACTGCACATCTACCTGAAAAAAAGGGGCCAATGAGACCTTGCTTGTCGTTTGTAAAATTGTACAGTACGAGGAAGAAGACAGCTGTTTATGCTCTAAATCTTGGTACGACTTTGATCGTGGCTACCATTACAAGTACGTTTAATTACAATCACCAAGGCAAATGCATGCAAGTTGCTAATACAAATTACTAGCATTCAAAGCTCAGTCAACTCAACGGTGTCTTGTTGTTTAGTTGGTTACACTTAGGGATGAAAACGGAACAGAAATATTTCGAATTGATCGTTTTCGTTTTCTATATTATGAACCGTTTTTTAACATGAAAAATTATCAGTTTCAATTGATTTCACAACCATTTTCAACCATTTTTTGTACTCTTTAATTGCTAAATATAGAAATATTCCGAACCGATTGCTTTCGTTTTTCTATATCGTAAGTCTGTTTTCAACCGTTTCCGACCGTTTTCATCCTTAGTTACACTTTACTTGTGCTTTTCTCAACCATATATGTATATATAAATATCCATTGCTTTGCTTAAAAATGATCAAATGGACTAAAGAAGAGTGCTAGTTGCCCAAAAAATACGGGCTTGGTATCTTCCATGAAGATCATGTGTGATCTTTGTAGCTTCCATTTGCATTGCGTCTTGATTCTTGAAATATACTCCCTCCATCTCAAATTATAAATCATTCCAAGAATCTTGGAGAGCCAAAGCATCTCAATTTTGACCAAATTTATATGATAAGATAATAATATTTATGATACTAACCAAGTATCATTAGGTTCTTCATCAATCATATTTTCATAGTATATCTATTTGATGTCATGAGTCTTTATAATATTTTCTATAATTTTAATTAAATTTGAGATACTTTGACTCTCTAAGATTCTTGGAATGACTTATAATTTGATGAGATGGAGAGAGTATATCCATAAACGTGTACTGCCCCCTTTTCTTTTCCTTTTGTGCGCTTTCCGGTGAAGAAAGCTATAACTAGTTTCGAGATTTATCTTCCATGCTAAACGTACGTAGTGATCATGAATCTTCACTGCTTACACTATACCTTCGTGTCGGTAAAGGATTTTCGTGGACAAACTGTGGTCAACATGCACAGTGTGCCGACTTGTATATGTACGTGAGTGTGTAGACATGCATGGACTTAGTGGTTGATAAACCCAATCATTTAGACTAACATGTGTGCTTGATATGTTTACTGTTGAATTAGAACTTAGACTAACAGGATCTTAACTTAGCCTAAATATGATCACTAACTCATTTTAATACGAAAACCAATCTTAGATACTAACCAGAGCATGTGGACGTCATCTGTGTCGCTGGACTTGATGCTCCTAATTGGTGAAGGACGCGATGTAGATCTGCAACAGTACCTGGCGCGTGGGTAGACGGCCTTCCTAAACCCTCCAGCACCTAATCGATCGGTTATGTGAATAGTCACGTGGATTAGAGAGATAGTACCGTCAGGGGCGCCTCTCTTATTTATAATCGTGTTGTGGGCTAGGGGGCCGAACCCTTAGAATTCTAAGGGTTGCCGCCGATTACGGCAGTTCTTATTTAGTTGAAAATAAATGACAAGTAGGTGGACCAAAAGCTTAACGCTTAATTAATCTCGTAATTAAGTTTGGGATTAGCCGAACCGATCGCATTCCAACATTCTCCCACTTGATCAAACGGCTAATGCAATTATGCAACTAATGTTCGCTTTACATTTATGTTCACACTCAGTACTACAGCAAGACCAGAACAATACGTCGTTAGCAGCATTAATCGCCACTAGGACTCTATTACCCATAGTTTACTGTAATACCTTGTTAGAACGCTTATTACTTATTGGGAGTACATGGCCCTATTACCAGGAATCAACTTAGAGACTCTACACTAAAACCCAAACTGATTTGCACGCTCATAAATGGGTAAGTGTTAAGACTCAAATAATCAAATATGCTAGCATCAGCTTAGTTCCTATTTTTCTCAAGATTAATAATCTGATCATAGGTTCTTTCTTTGATAGCATTTAATCAATGTGCTTGGCATCAGCATTTGATGTTTTGTTACTCGAAATAATACGGCAACTCAACTGTAGGCCTATAGCGGTATGTCAATACTCAAATTTGGGATAATATCTCTTAAGCCACACGGCCTGTCGTATTCATTCTTAAACATGCCACTAATTGAGCTCACCTTAATACTAATTATATTTTGAGCTTTCAATGAAATTATCCTTTTCTGTAAGAGTAGGTATAATCTAATTGTGCACTTTCTTATACATACTCAAGAGAATTGGCAATCGACTAATTTTTAATTCTTATAAGTGACATGATGATTCTTTTTGTGCCCCATCAATATCTTAAAAATTCTTTTAGCACCTTCGAGTGGACCTATTCTAGATTAATAAACTAATATTTTGCCAAGTATCCCGATGCCAAGTCTAGACTAGTATAGACTTTGAGCAATCTTAAGTTAATGACAGCCGAAGCATATGGAACGTCTTCCTCTTCAACTGTTACCAACATATTCTTAGAATATTTGGATAATTAAACTTAATGCATTATGCAATCTGCATTATGCGAGTAGACAGGCATGGCATTTCAAACTCTATCGCTTATGCATTCACTTGATATGTTTTTCGTGATAATCCTAGTACTCATTTAATCCTGTATTGGTGTATCTCAATAGCCAAAAACTCAGAGGCTTCACCAAAACATATCATATTAAAGATTTGGACGAGTAGAAAACTCTTATGTAACATTCCTATTGCCACGTAACTCAACTTCACCCATGTAGAGTATCAGGACAATAAATATTTTCACCTTTTTTCTATAAACATAATTATCCACTTAATGAAATTCTAAACCATAGTAGGCTATTTTCTTAGTTTAAATCTTTCAAAACTCTCTTTGAAGTCACGCATAGAATTGTAAACCCTTTTATAGCCTATTGGTTTGACTTCATCAAGAAACCTATTAACACCCACACATTATATGTACTTATGGACCTAAGCTCATAAAATTGCTTAGTTTAGAATAACAAAATTCCTTTTCTGATGTAATCATCTTATAGATTTATCATGGATCACAAGCAGATTAATAACAATAGAGGTTTACTTATGTGCCTACTTATCAACTAATGGTTGCTACATATATCTGTTGTGGCTTACTAATTGACTCCTAAAAATCCACAATAGAAATTGTAGTAATTTAAATGGAGGTATACTAATGACTTATGGCACAGACTGAGATATTTATGTCTTCTTGAGTCATTGATACAGAAAACTAAGTCTGTATCTCTCCAAGATTTAATCTTCCTCCTTTGTGAATCCCCACTAACTCCCACTGATTTTTGCATTTTCTAGGAACACATCATATCTTAACAACTTAGTGAAACAACTATAACAGTAGAAACGCAATCCCTTGGACTTTGCTCCCATTAATTTCTGCGTTATCTAGGAACATAATCAGGGTGCCATGTGGACAGCTCATTTACTTAGAATCTCATTTCTTATCCTTAGCTAGACTGTACTTATGTCTCGCTGAGGTTTTGCCCGGTAAAACTTTTATGGTCAAATATTCATCAATCAGCATTGGCTAGAATGACAAACATAAGGCATATAAGTCTCAAAAACAAGCTCTGTGAATAAGTCTAATCAGCGTTGGCCAGAATAAACTAGAACAAGAAACTTGGTGAACATGCAAACACTAATCAGCTTTGGCCAGAAATAGTGAAAGCAAGTCATACTTAATGTTGAACTGAGGGACAAAATTAGTATATTTGTTTATTTCTCAAGTCCCATGCTTTATAATCTTATTTGAAAAGAGCATCTCTTTTCCGATGAGACAGTCCATTCTTCCCTTTGAAATGTGGCTTAAACAATAGTGACACAATTTCAACAAGGTGTCATCATCTTGACTAATGATTAACTTAAAGATAAAATTGACATAAAGAAAACTCATATTACAGGAAATAAATCTCTTTGCCAATTAATAAGATAAATCATAATGAAATAAATTTGATGTATTCATAAACTCCAAATTCAAGAACATTTGTTCAAAATACAAAGTATCTCATACTAAGATGACATAAGCATCATTAAGAATTAAGTTTATCTAATGCGAAGCTCTAAGGCTCGACTTCATCTTTACTCCATCAATGGCTCCTTAGACTTTGCTCCCCTGGTTTGGCAAGACCTGAGAAAAAGTTAAGATATGCATTATTGCACTTTAGTTAATCCGCCATATGTTAGGGAAATATCTTAAGTAAAACTTATGAGACAACTTAGTTATCTGTCTTTCCAAGCCATTCTTATACTTATCATCAATTTGGTAACTTGCAAAATTTGCAGGCCATTGAAAATTTATCATTTTGAGCATGTTTGGTATGGTTTTCTGGCATAGAACTCATAAAGCAATTTACCATAAACTCACCGGACACATCTAATCCAAGTGCCTTCAATTCATAAGCCATATCAAACAAGCTTTTAACGTGGTTACCCAGACCACTTATCCCATCGTAACAAGAACTAAGTAATTTATCAACAAGGAAAGCCTTTTTAAAAATGTGCACTTATGGAGTTGTGAAGCTCCTTAGCAATTAACTCCCTCTTATCCTTTTCAGTAGGGAAAAACCTTCTCATATCAAATGAGATTGAGTATCTTATAACCATTTTTGCAATCCTATCGGATTTCTCCTATTTTTCTAATTTAGTAGTGTACTCCTTCATTCTCTCGATATAGTAATCATAAATAGGAGAAGGAGCATGTGGTTTTTCCTCGTTAAGCGCATAATCAAGGTCTAGCTCCTTGAGAATGGCATGCACCTGATTATTCCAAGTAGGATAATTAGTGGTACTTAGGGGTCCTATGTTACTTATATAGTCTGCATAATTTTCTGAAAAAATTTGAAGCAAAATAATGTCTCAATTAGTAAGCTATATATAAGATGTACTTAAAGCATGAAGTTAAAACAACGTTGGTCAGTATTAACAACATGCTTAAGGACTTTAGTTTGCATCACCGTTGGGCAGAAACAAAATAAAATCTATCTTAATAACTCATAATTAAAATCAACATTGGTCAGAAATTAATTATGAGTAATCTCCAGTTAAACTTCTCGTTGGTTCCATTCAACCAGAGACCATCTTTTTATACAGTGGTGGATATAATGTATATATAAATACTTATAATTGAATGCAAAATATTGCAGAACTGAATCTTAGAGTATTAATAAAACATAAAAAAAGCTCAAGAAAACATAGAATTAATACTGGAACTGAAATTAAAAACTCAAACTTAGAACTTATTTAAATATGTGCATAAAAGTTAACTGAGTAAATTTGCACTAAAGAAAATTAAAATATACTCAGCAACATATACCCAAAAACATACTTAAATTAACTTAAAGGTCACTAATGAAAAAAATAATTATACTTTATATGAAATGGGAATATATCATTATGAGGGCTTAAACTTATTTTATATATACTTAAAACATAATTTAGTTGCTGAGAATAAAGATAAGCCAAAATAATAAACATAATGAGAACAATAAAAGCTCAAAACTTAATTAAAATACTGAATTGAAGTGCCGCTAACTAATAAAACTTAATAATACCTTGAAATAAACAAGCTCAATTCAGCCCTTAAAAAAGATGAACTAGAAGCAGCCTAACCGCGCTCCAGCGCGCAGCCTGCTCAGGCCCATTTTTTATGCCCAACAACAGCCCAAAAACGAATCACTCTAATGGACAATTCATGGCTGCCGTTGATCTAAATGGATGGCCGAGATCTGGCCGGCTGAAATCAAACTCGTATATAAGCCAGTCCAAAATCCTAATATCTCAGTCTTCTCACTTTCTTTAGCCGTCACGAGAGAGAAAGAGCAGCGCCAAGAGCAGTGCACCAGTGGCGCTGCGGTGGCTCTTCTCGCCCAGGGGCGGGCACAGTAGTATTCAAGGGTATTCAGTTGAATACCCAAATTTTTTTAACAAATTTTTTTAACAAAAAATTTCATATATAGAGTGTTTACATGCTTGTATATTGGTAAAAAAGAAAAGTAAGTCAAACTAATTACCAGTACAGAAAAGAGCTCCAAACTACATGTCCATACTTCTTATTTTCCCCCACCGTAAGGCCCAGGAAGGCCGCAGCCCAAATTTGCATCCGCACCTAGAAATCGGTGTTACCGCACGTCTGCACTCGTCACTTGCTGCTCCTCCCTCCCCTAACTCAAAAAATCTTTCCCCAAACTCCAAACCCTAGCTCTAGCCACCAGGGCAGATTCTGGCTGCCGGCTGTGGGTAGCCATCCCCTATCCGCACTCTACGTGGCAACGAGAGAGTCGGCGCTAGGCCGTCCACGCAAGACACAGTCCGAGGCTCCGTGCCTCCGAGCAACCGAGCAGTCAGCACGCCTGACGACCAACAGGGCTGGGGGAACTTCTCTGCTTCTTGCAATTTGTCAATTTAGATTTAGTCTCTTGGCTTATTGGTGAATCACTTGTAAAATAAATTGAGGATAGCCTTATTTTGTCTGTAAATTAATTAGTCCCTAATTTATAGTCCTCTGATTTAATTTGCCCCAAATTCTGGATGTTGCAACCATGCTACTTTGGTACGTTGAACTATTGGCACTCTATGTTAATTGCTAAACGATTTCAAGTTATGCTAAAATTCTATGAATTCATGAAATCATACTAAAATATGTGTTATATATTATACAATTAGAATCATGTGGTGTTATACATGCCAAATATTAGGCATCAGGAGTTTATGTTGTCAAATTTTTTTTTTTTACTCCCTTCACATTTTGAATACCAAAATAAAAATCCTGGGCCCGCCACTGTTCTCGCCAGCGCGCAAGTGCATACTCACCGCGCGCGGCTCCGTCGAGATTTACCACTGTGGCGCTAGCTTATGGAGGCGGTAGCACAGCACGCAGGCGGCGTGGCGGCAACTTCAGCCCGCGGCTCAGCGAGCTCGCGTGGCGGAGGCGCCCGCCCTTATCCGAGCTATGGTGGCGGCCAGCCTCGAAGGCACTCGGCGCGGCGGCCCCTTACCTCATAGCGCTGAGCATGCGGTGGTGGAGGCCCTAATGCGTGCTGCAAAGACGACCACGGCAATGGCAGCGGCTACAACTTACAGCCGCTGACGCATGCCCCGCCTGCGCGCTTGCAGGTAATCTGATCCAGGCGAGCGTCTGGCCGCGAAGTACAGCCAAAATAGGCCATGGAGAGATGCAGAAGCATCGTGCTAGGGCAGCAACAACTTAAGTCAGGATATTTCTCAATCATAGGTTAAGGATTTGTGAGATTTTTTGGGTTTTTTTTTTATGTTTTCTGAATCACCCGATTCATCTCCTTCTGACTGCTTATCTCAAGCTAAGTTGGTGTGCATTGAAATCAATTGCACAAAATTTGCATTTAATCAGAGGCTAATAACTCAGGCCATAAAAAATAGCCTCTAATTGCCGAACTTAACATGAATTAGACTTAATCTTAGATTGATTAAAAAGTCATGATGCATGTAATTTCATCTTAATCTGGCAATTTAAGCATAAATTCAACCTAGATGCACGAAGAGGGAAACTAATTGCTTCTATTTTCATGGGCATGCAGAAATGATCACAGTGACAGATCTAATCTTAGAACTAATTATCCTTTGAACCTGACGAATCAATCTAAAACGCATCTGTTCCAACTGTTAATGCCATCTAAACTTATTTAGCCGATCTGATCATGTGCTAACGTTCAACTTAAAAACACAGTAGATTAAAACTGAACTGATTTTAACAGAGGCATAAACAAAACTGACTCTGGCCTAGGATCATGTTAGGACTAAGTAAGCTCCGATACCAATTGTTGAATTAGAACTTAGACTAATAGGATCTTAACTTAGCCTAAATATGATCACTAACTCATTTTAATGCAGAAACTAATCTTAGATACTAACCAGCCTGTGGACGCCATCTGTGTCGCTGGACTTGATGTAGAAGTTGATGTAGATAAAGTAGATCTTAGTCCATCAGATTAGGGCTTGATGCTCCTAATTGGTGAAGAACGTGACGTAGATCTGCAACAGTACCTGGCGCGTGGGTAGACGGCCTTCCTAAACCCTTCAGCGCCTAATCGATCGGTTATGTGAATAGTCACGTGGATTAGAGAGGTAGTAACGCCAGAGGCGCCTCTCTTATTTATAATCGCGCTTTGGGCCAGGGGGCCGAACTTTTAGAATTCTAAGGGTTGTCGCCGATCACGACAATTCTTATTTAGTTGAAAATAAATGACGAGTAAGTGGACCAAAAGCTTAACGCTTAATTAATCTCGTAATTAAGTTCGGGATTAGCCGAACCGATCACATTCCAACATTTACATCTTTTCTTAGGTCCTAGCGATGCAATAAAAAAACAAAACAAGGGAATGCATTCGAGCCATGACAAAGAGTGGATTGAATTGGATTTGTCCTATGACTTTATTCTTTATCAATTTGGTATGCTATCACGATCAAGTTGTAGAGATTTTCACAAATGTTCCAATGAGTCCAAGATCATCAAATTTGGAGTCCAGAGTTAAAAAAATGTACAAAATACTGAAGCATCAATATATGTGCAAAATAATAATCTTCATTGATGATCCGCTGGGAATTTATGTTAGTCTAGTGCAATGTTTTTTGCTGGATCTTGTAGAGAACCTCACAACTATCCAACAAGTACAAAATACCAAGAAGAAAGTGTGTTGAAATTATACTAGCCGTGAATGATCATGTGTTCAATGTTTTTGGGTTAGCAAACCATCCAGTGACAAAAAATGATGCAAAAAAATACACTTGGTTGATCTCTTGTAAGCTTAGTTGTCAGGACCTTGGCATCTTTGTTGCTCATTAGCAATGTCAATGACCCGAGCGACAATGACTTTTCGTGAAGGGGATGAGGAGACCCCTTGGTGGAGAAGCTCAATAGTGGATGGCGTTAAGGTGACTGAGAGAGAGTCGAGCGGCAATGGTTTACTTAAGTGGCTTGCAGCAATTGCTTGGTTACAATATCGTGACCTTGAGGATGCTTGGTGACTTGGGTCTTACCTCGACAGAACTTCAACATGGGCTAGGGGTTGCATTTTGGTAACCGGTGCCATAGGATGTATCGTCCTGTCTCATAAGTTGTTAACTCCGTTCTTGAACTATTTACTAACCACATTTGTGTTTTAGCAAATGTTTCGTTTGTGTGGGGTATCTTTTCCAGGGTAGCTTATTAGGCTAGTTGTTTTAGTCTATATATCCAGTACTGTTCAAGTTAGAACTTAAGCTAAGACGATCCAATTTACTTCTCCCCTCTTGGTTCGGCCTCAAATCCTTACACTTGTTTTTTTTTACTTTTGGCATCTTTTAAATAACTACTGAGAGTCTGGGTATACAGTACTAGAATATTATAGGCCTTCCAACATTAGATTTTTCAGCTCCAAAATCTATGGTTCCAACTAGACTTATCTCTGTGCGTCCTCTGTTTCTTTTTAGAATACAACGTGCTAGAACTTGAAACTCTTTGTAAGCATATTTTATAAAGTGTTTGACCTCACAATCAAGTTATCCGATAACTCCAATCCAAGGGTGGAGGGAGGGGATTAATGACTGGGTTCGTACAATTTTCAGTGAATAGTTTTAAACTTGATCAAATTTTGAGAGAATTAGTGGCATATTAGAATAAGGTCTTTTTTGGGCTTTCTCCACTTCAACGACGTCTGATCAGCGAAAGACCAGTCACACAGTATGTTATGTCATATCTGTTGGCTCCTTTCAGATCTTAACCATTTGTGTGATTACCAGGGAAGCGGTTGGTTGGATTTCAATGTGATGATTTGGACCTCTTATTTCAGCATATTATATGGCTAAACCGTGTTCTAGTGGTTAATGAGTGTAATAAGCATGCGCTCCTAGGGTTTCTCCAGCTGATATTCTATTAGATCTCATTGTCAGCATCAGATGGCTTTTGTGGTCATCAGAACTTTGTGTAGCGAGTGTTTGCAAATGTATTTTTTCCTTTCTACCTCTTCAATGAGATTTTCAAGCTCCGGCGAGCGGAGACAATGATTGAGGGAATAATATACCACCAGTTTGGTCTTCGAGGTATGCTTATTTTTTTTATGTTGTTTTGTGTTAAGTTATCCATCTTTTATACTAGTTATTATTGTCTTTTAATAATATCATATATGAGAATGTCCTTATCCGCTCATCAAGTATGAGGCCGAGGTGTGGATCGCGGTGCGAAGAATTTAGGTTGTTTGATGCAGCAAGTAATACACTAGGAAATAGCACTGTCGGGGGATCATGCTTGTTGAAAATCTGAGAGATCAATCCCCAAAGCTTGGAAACATTCTCTTCCAACTTAATACAAAAACACGCAAGCCTTTTGCGTGATCGAGAAAAAAAAAGAATGTCCTTATCCAAAAAGTAGACAATATAAATACACAAAATCGTTGAGACAAAGACGTGCAAATCTTTTGTGAGATCGAGAAAAAATACACAAAATCGTAAATTAAATAATGTTTTCTTATTAACTGGCCTCTCTTCTTGTGGCATACTCATTTATTTAGACAAATATAAGATAGTACTTCCTCTCCATGTACGTAGGCTGTTTCCCCCTCGTACGTCTTGGAGCATACGATACACATGTGGCTTGTAAGCATGCATCACGCATGGGTGCCTGGCCGGCCTCTCGGTCAGTCGATTTTCTTGAATTCCAGAAGCATCCACTGGTAGGTCCGAGGGATGCCGCCGACGTACTTGAGCTTGGCGCCCCGGTTCAGGTTGTACACCAGCACGGCGAAGCGCCCGATTTGAGGCGGGTGGGTTCCGGCCGGCACGTCGGAGTCCGGCGGATCCACGAACCTCGCGGACGCCGTGCCTGCTGCGACGAGGACGACAGCGAGGGCGATGAAGGAGACCGCAGCGAGTGACCTCATTTTTTTTTCCCAGCTAGCTTAGTAGCTAGCTGCAAAAATTTACTCGCGAGCGAGCGGTTCGTGTCTAGGGAGAAGGCAATTTATACAGCTCCGAAGACATTTTCAAGGGAAAAAAATACAGCTCCCGAAGAGTGAAATGCTGGTAAGGAAGGTTTGTGACTTTGTGTGTAGTGGTAACCTTAGTTTCTCAGGAAAACGAGCCGGGGGTCTCGTAGGCGTACTTTGCCTGACACTGTATAAAGAGACATCTTTGGCGTGAATTAATTGCAACAAAGTTACATTTTTCTTTGGAAGAAGAAAAATATGATCCGTTCCCGTTCGTGCTATTTTATGACCTTGGCCAGGGCCTAATAGATCTATATATCGCCAAGAGAGAGAAATAAAATAATATGGGAGGAGAGAAAAAATGACCTACTGTACGTTACTCGAAAGAAAAAGAAAAAAAGGAACGAAAATAGGAGGAATGGGGGCATGAGTACTTTGAACTGAAAAACAATGTTAGGCTCAAATCAAGTTATATAGATGGTACAAAGCATAATGACCTATTGTACGTTGCAAAAAGTACTTTGATAAACATTTGTTATTTTCCATACACTTTATAAGGGATAGTATCCAATGCCTCCGTTATGAAAATAATCACAAAAAATCTGAATATTTTTTACCGCTCGACAAATTTGAACCTAATTAAAACACAATTTGAGTGAGGAAAACAGCGTTGTCTTTAATCTGTTTCCTTGTTCTTCCGTATGACAGTGTGGCAATGTTAACCTTGCGTCCTTGCCAAGCCAAGAAAAACCAAATTTACTCGCCTAAGGAACGGCAGTGCTAGCGCTCAGACGTTCGGACGGACGCACACGCCTGCACCCCTGTTTCGTGCGCCCACATGGGGCCCGCGCCACCTGACCCCACGTGGGGAACGCTCGTGCCTCGTCCACTCCCCTTGCCTCGACGTCTGTGCCTGCTCGGCGGCCCCAGCGGCTGCGGCAAGTTGGTCCTATTGCAACATATGCAACACCAGATCTACTTTTGCAACATACAAATAAAACATTTGTAACTTATGTCCGAAACAGCTGAAACACTTGCAATATGTGTTTGATATACTTACAAAAACACCTGAAAAACATTTGAAAGCTATTGCAAACATATGCAATATCCTAATCTACTTTTGCAACATCCAGATAAAACACTTGCGACATACATATAAAACATCTGAAACACTTAAAACATACGTTTGCAACATGCATGTTGTAATAGAACCGACCAATTATATGAAATTAAGTAAGAAAATCACCCGACGGAGCAGACGATTTAGCAAACTTAAGCCGTATAACCCGATAGTCCGTGAAATCATGAAGGATTTCAAACCAACTCACATACCAGTCAAGATCGTAATAAGTTTAGCGGTCATCATCACATATTACATAAAAGTTCGCATCACAGATACATCGGAGTTTAAACATAGTTATTACAATCCGTGTTCGAATAGAAAGTAGCGGAAGCAAATAGTTTAAATCCACACACACTCACACGGAGTTCGAAGTAAAGTGACAGTTGATGATCATCTCCAACAAAATCATTAGATGAGACGTAAGGAATGTCCATTGTCCATGGTCCTAAGCATCACCCATTGCAGGATAAAAGGCAGTTGATATAGTAACCGTAATACATCTGCCCATCTGCAACGAGTGGGAACAAAACCTTGAGTACGAGAAGGTACTTAGCTAGACTTACTCGACATAACAAAAAATAAAGTGACACCAAGGATTATGAAGGGCTTTATAGTGGTGTAGCTGACTCATTTGCAAAAGACAAATTTTTAGCATTTTAAAAATCTTTTCCAAAAGCATTATATCAAGTAAATTATTATTAACCTGTCGGCTACATTTGCACCTATACTAGAGCAAGCATGTGATTAAGCAATTAATGATAACCAATGATCATTAGCACTTTCATAATGTCATATCCATTATAACCATCCAAGTGTTTCATCAACATTACTACGATGAAGTAACTCAAGTCAAGTGTTCACTATCCAGTGAACGATAGCGATTCGAATCGATTATTAACCAGCTAGTAATTTATTCCTCACACAAACCTCACTCACCCGCTAAAGTGAGATATTGGTCACTGAGTCAACTATCCAGGTAAAATCTCGAGTTTGTTAGGAACCACATGTACCCAGGGGCCGACCGACTGCCTTTCGGTCTTATCATCGGGCCCTCGTGTCCTACCACACCTTCTCCGGTACAGTGCGCTGCGGGCAATCCACTCGGCCCGAATAATCTCTCAGCTTCGCTGTTGAAAGGTACGTTATTCGGCCAGCTAAATGTGAGGCATACGTTCAACATGACCCGAGGCCCAACAACGGTCGGTCCTTAATCAACACAGACGGAAATCACTACAGACCGAAACCCTGTAAATTTTCGTCCGGTCTCAACTTCAAATTAACACTTAGTTATCCCATGATGACATAATTATTCCAGCAGATCCAGGTAACCACCTATAGCTCGCAGGTGACAGGAAATCACCCGACTTCTACCGGTCTAAGCCAGCTAAGCATTGCACGACTGCGAATACCAGGGTAGCAAGGATATAGTATAACAAAGGTGAACAAGGTATAATGCAGCAACTGTTGCAGACAACTCATGAACGTAATGCATCAATTAAAATAAAGCATTAATTAAATATTTATAAACCGAGGGAGAAATGCTCCGGGGCTTGCCTCTCTCGAAGGAACTCGGGCGGTGATCGGGGCACTCCGGAAGCTCCTCAACGTCCTCCTCGTTGGCCTCGGGCACCTCCTGTGGCTGCACCTCGAGCTGCTCTTCCGGCTCCTCGGGTACGATGACTGGATTCTCTGTTTGTGATCCTGTATGATGCAGGTGCGTAAGTGCTTATGCAAAAAGGTGCATCGGATGAAAATGCACACAATGAATATGCTTGCATGCAAGGTAGATGAACATGATTTGCTTTATTGGATAGAGTATAAGTAAAATTCTTAGACAAGGTAGTCAACATCATCCAAGAACATATACTATAAGTACATGTCATCTACTGCATTCTCTTCTACTACTACTTACCTTGTAGCCATACATGAGTACTGCTACACTAATACTACAACCATGGTACTAACATACTAAGTCATCACATCAGGTTAAAATGCTTCAAAGATACACCAAAGATTTACTAATTCACTATTCATGCACAAACAAAGCATCATTAAACCCTAATTAGCACTAGGTTTGAATAGCAACATCTATTTTGGTAGCACAGAAAAATCTTAGAAAATTACCATAGAATAGTACTACTCTAAGTAGACTACCATAAAATTTTCATGGCATTTGGATAAGTAAAATAGCCTACACAAAAATGACAAGCTATGACATAAATATGAGCATGAAAATACTTTGTGTTATGAAAAGTATCAAGCAACAGATTTAGTATTTTTTCTAGGTTCTACATAGTAAATAATCATTGTACAAAAATTATCACATGCATGTTTTATACAAATTTTGCTCCCTAGCAAAAATAACAAAAATCAGCCATAAATAGCACTTGAACTAGACATCACTAATTTCCTACAGAACATGCATGACATGTATTTTTCATGTAAAGTACATCACTAAAGAAGATTAATAAGACTGGAACCATATTTTTCTGAGCTTCCTATGATTTATTATGCATTTCTTAAGAAAACAGCAATTTCAAGAATTAAATAGAGCTCCACAAAAAAGTATCACAATTTCAATATGTAATATTTTTAAACTATAGATCTACTTCTAAGAAGTCTACCAAAATTTGTTTCACAATTTTTGGAGCCATAAATCTCAAGATATGATTTTTGGAATCATTTTCACATTTTCTGGAAAAATATTTTCGAAATCATTTTCAAAACCCGACTGTTGAAATGCTACACGTACCCCAAATCTGTACACAGTGAACACACATGAGACAGACAGGCGGGCCCCCGCGTCAGGCAGGTCCCACCTGGTAGCCCCACAGGACAGGGGAGCGGCGGACCGCCGAGATCTCGCCGACGGCGAGGTCTCCAGCCAAACGGTGACCACCACCGTGCTCTGCAGCTCAAGGCGAATCCAGCGGTGCCTCAAGCGCAGTCAGAGATGCACCAAAGCAAACTCGTCGGCGTGCATGGCGGCACGGTGGCTCGGCTCACCGGCGGGAGCATGCCTCCGGGCACGGGGTGGCGCAAAGGAGCGGCGTCCGAGCACCGGGAGGCCGAAGAGGGTCCGGATGCGTGCGAAAATGGGGCGAGAGGAGGAGCGGAAGGGTGAGGTCCACGGAGCGGAGTCCTCCGACGAGGAGCGCTCAACTCCGGCGAGCCATTCCGGTGCGGTGGAAGCTTACCAAGGCGAGCGGATGCGAGCACGTGCTGCGCGATGGCGAGGCAGAGCCGTAGCGAAGATGTAGTGGTCGCTGGTGGGCTGGCATGGCCGGAACCCTCGTCTCCGGCGAGCTCGGCGCGGCGGAGCAGTGTTGCTGCGGCTGCGGGCGCGTGAGAGGCAGGGAGGGGGGACAAGGCGAGTGCGGGGTGGCGTGTGGTAGACGGGGCACGGCGCTGTCAGCCCTTGAAGGCCGTGCGGGCGTGGTCGGAGCGGGCACCGCCCCTCGCCGCCGGTGTACGGTCGCCACGTGGCGGCCGGGCAGGCGGGGGAGGCTGGCGCGGCGCGTCTGCGCGTGGGCGAGCGGGAAGGAGGCGGAGCCGAGCGGGCCAGGCGGCTTCGGCCAGTGGGTCGGATGGGAGGCGCGCGGCCCAGTAAGGTGAAAAGAATGTTTTTCAATTTCTATTTTCAAATAAATTTCAAACAACAGCTTCAAACCAAATTTTAAGCAAGAAAATGACATTTTCTGGAAATGGCCCAAAAAAAGTTGCTTAGAATTTAATTCTCTACAACTTTGCTTTAGGGACCAACTAAAAATTCTGCATAGATTTTGAACTGGAATGCAAAAGCTAAATATGAAGGGTTTTTTACCATTTTTGGGGAATATTTTTAAAAGAAAAATTTGACAAAACTTTGAATACCAAAGTTGCTCCAAATTGCATGATAAATATTCCTAAATAATTTGCATTTATAACCAAACATGTTTTATTGGCCTAGCAAGTATAATCAGGGCAAAAATTGTATTAACAAGCACATGCAACATTCATGTTTCAAAGTAATGTTTCAATCATTATTTTATGCAATGCTAATGAATGCATGACAATGCTTATGCTCATGATTTGCAGGTGCTAGATGCATGCGTAACACCGGGGTGTTACACATGTTATGCAACATCCAGATATACTTCTGCAACATCCAGATGAAACACTTGAAACATATGTCTAAAACACCTAAAACACTTCAACACATATGCTTGCAACATGAAAACATACGTTTGCAACATGCATATATAGCCATTGCAACATACCCAATATTCATATGAAACACTTGAAACATACGTCTAAAACATCTGAAACACTTGAAACACGGCATCGCCGGCGACCATGGCCTACCCGGTGGGGAACTGCAGACTGCGGTAGCTGACAAGCGATACTCGAGTGTAGTGTGTCTAGATGGTAGCGAGATAGAGAGAGAGGTCGTCAGCAACGGAGTGAACAGTGCAGGGTGCTCCACGTAGTGCTCGAACCTATCGTCGATGTCCTCGGGCAGGAGCATGTGGTTGATGTAGCGCAGCACGATGTCTGAGAACGCGTCCGAATCGTCCGGCTGCCCCACCGAGGGCGCAACAGTGGACGCATCTCGCGGCGGCAATGCAGGGTTGGTGCGGGCGGGCGGAACCACAGTAGTAGGCGTGACATTCAGATAGTTGCCGTCGTCGCCGCCCATAGTCGAAGCAATCTCATCAGGTGACAGGAACAACAACGACTCTTGCCCGGCTAGTGTGAGAGGAGGATGGGGATGGATGAGCTCGTTGTGTTGTTTGGCCGGTGAGGATGAGAGGAGTGACGAGTTTGAAGAAGAGACAAAGTAGGAGGCGGTGTTGGTGGAGGCTGAGAAATGAGTGGATAGGAAATCCGTCCAATATTTTTTTTTGAGGGTCGGACGCTCGGGCTAGAGCGTTTCCGCCTATGAAAACAAAGAAAAAACTTGCTAGAAAAGGGATAGGGGTATATGGCCTGAGATGACAGATGAGCTTGCCCACCCACTAAACAATGTGTCTCTCTACTTTCTCGCTTGGTAAGGTAATACAGTGGCTGGCAAAGCATCAAATCCCGCAGCCTCTATCTCTGATCAGGAAAAGAGAGCAGATTAAATAGCAGTAATATAATGATTAATGCCAAGAGATGTCTTCTACTCTTGTTGGGCCTAATCTGCTTGCCCCGTCACGACCCACGAAAAAGCATTGGGCTTTTATGTGGCCTTCGGCAATTAATCTGCGGGCCGGGCTTGTTCCTGATTCCTTTTTCTTTTCTTCTGTATTTCTCATCTTAGAACTGAGAACACATGTTCTGATTGGCTGCGGGGTTGCCTATCCTCGTGAAGCCAGCAGATCGAGCAAGCATGTGTAACAGTACTACAGTACCGCTGCAGTGCCTCGAAACAGAATAGCCCCAAGTGTAGCACGACAGTTTTCCTTTTTTTACTTTTTAGTCCTTTTTTGAAAGATTTTCTCAAATACGTCCCTGACGGAAAGATTTCAGAAAATAGACCCTGGGCTTGGCGCCATCCACGTTGGCGCCAAGCCCCCATGCCACTTGGCCGACGACGCGGCCGACGACGCCGAGTTGGCGCTGACGTGGCAGTACCTTGGCGCCGTCACCATTGACGCCAAGCTTGGCGCCATCGTCATTGGCGCCAAGCCTGGCCCCAAATATCAAATCACCATGTATATCATTTTTTATCTTAAGTATTTCCAGGTTGTTCTAAGTGATCAAACAGAAAGTCAATGTAAAAACTCTAGAGTTAGTCATATTTCTCAATTTCCAAGTCATTGTAAAATTTCAAATTTGTAAATGTCCAAGTCATATTAAAAAAATTATTTTTCTATATGTCTACCACATGGTAGTCGGTATTCTAGCATATCCAAGTCGTAGCAAAAATCCAGATTTATTTGGCTAAGTCTTTAAATTTACTATGGAATGGGGATGGAAATATGGCTAAGTCTGGATTTTTACTGTGATTTGGACATTGACAAATTTAAAATTTTATCATGACTTGGATATTAAAAAAAAGCTTCATGTTAAGTCATGGAATTAGGGTTCAAGTTGTCACGGAACCGCCCAAATTATAAGAACAAAAGTATAAAAACAATCGCCGGAGCAATTAAATTATAAAAACAATCGCCGGAACAAAATTATAAGAACAAAAGTATAAAAACAATCGCCCAAATTATAAGAACAAAAGTATAAAAACAATCGCGGCAGAGAAGGCAGGGCACGCGACAAGGAAGCTCGGCAATGGTGGCCACGTCCACGGACACGCGGTGTCCTTGGGGCCTTCTACCGAGCACGTGGCGGGCGACGGTATGACCGACGTGGGGAGCCGATTTGGGCAGCCGAAACTCCAGACTTAGAATATTTCTAAAAACTGAAAACAACAACAAATTCGATCTTGTGACCTCGATTTGACTTACTTCCAAGCTGATCTAGCTCTTAGTCCAAAAACAAAGTTTGTTCTACATGATATGGACTATAACTTTCATTTAAGGTCCAACCTCAAAACTGGTATAGAACCTACTGTTCTACTTTGACCAAAGTAGGATCACGATGAAGCTTAAATCATCCTTTTTGATCCATTGGAGCATTTTCGGGGCATTTGCTCAACACGAACCTTTCACGACTTTTATTGTAGAGTCCATCTAGAGTCTTTTGGGCAAGGTTGCAAGGTTGGGTTGATGACCTATATTTTCATTCACTTAATAGTGCAATTCAAGCACTTAGTAAAACCATTCCAACAAGGATATAACTTATCATTTTATGTGAATTTTTGATTTCAAACTTCATGAAACTTTTTCAGGGATCAATATAGATAGGTACTAAGGTGAGACACATGAAGATATTGCAATAACACCACCCAAGCATATATCTTGAAAATGGCCTATATATAAAGCAATGGTGTATCATCCAAGTTTAGGTTAGGCTCATCTCCATAGATCGACCTTGACATCATCATCTCCACTTAATCTATCATGTTTGAGCTCAAACCCACTGCTTAACTGGTGGCAAACCCCTGGGGTGTTACACAAGTCATGGTAAAATTTTAAATATCCAAATTCAAGATTTAGCCAAATTCTAAATTATTCATGTTTTGAATTTGGGTCCAAGTCATGGTAAAATTTTATAGTAAAATTAACATGAAGCCCTAATTCCATGACTTCACATGAAGCCCTTTTTATCATGCCTTAAAATTCCATCTTATAGTAAAATTATGGTCCAAGTCATGGTAAAATTTTAAATATCCTAGTCCAAAACATGAAGCCCTTTTTCAATATCCAAGTCATAGTAAAATTTTAAATTTGTCAATGTCCAAATCATAGCAAAAATCCAGACTTAGCCAAATTCTAGCATAGTCAAGTGATAGTAAAATCCAAGACTTAGTAAATTTCTAGGTTGCCCATCATATGGTAAATATTAAGACTTTGCCAAAATTTTATATATCCATCTCATAGAAAAATTAGGGTTCAAGTCACGTTAATTTAGAGCTTTGTATGTCCATCTCACGGTAAAATTAGGTAGTCAGGATTTTTGCTGCGGCCTGGATATGTTAGAATACGAACTACCATGCGATAGCATCAAATTTGTCAATGTCATGGTAAAATTCCAACATGTCCCATCTCATGGTAAATTTATAGACTTAACGAATTTTCATATGTCCATCTCATGGTAAAATTCCAGACTGAAGAAATTCCAACAGCTCGACGTCAAGATGCATGGTGCCAGGCTTGGCGCCAATGATGATGGCGCCAAGCTTGGCGCCAATGGTGACGGCGCCAAGGTTCTGCCATGTCAGCGCCAGCTCGACGTCGTCGGCCAAGTGGCATGGGGGCTTGGCGCCAACGTTAACGGCGCCAAGCTGTGTTATCTTGGTGTCAACGTGGATGGCGCCAAGCCCAGGGTCCATTTTCTGAAATATTTCCGTCAGGGACATATTTGAGAAAATCTTTCGAAAAAAGGCTAAAAAGTAAAAAAGACGGCGACAGTTTTACAGAGAGAGAAGCGAAGCCAGGGACCAACGTATAGCTAGTTGGGTGGTACTTGGGTATGTCGAGTCGTCGATGAACTCTAGCACGCGTGTCGCTGCACTAGCACCATTCGGGATATGGACAGGACGGGCACTGCAAGCACCCGGCACGGCAGGCTGTGCCAGTACCCACTATATATACGCCACTGCTCCCACGTTCTCGCCAAGCATGTACTCTACCTCGCTTTCTCGGCCGCGTGACTAGTGAGCTGTGCATCTCTATGGAGTGTATACGTGGAGTCGTGGACCGTAGACGGCAATGCAACCAAGCATATATAGGAGTATATATTCCTTCCTGATGCTACTCGATCGATCGCGAAGCTCTCATGAGCCTATATCTGTATCTCGCTTGAGTTGAGAACAAAGGTAGCTACGGTACTCGAGTAGAGTAGCATATAGTTATCTCTTGAGAAATACTGTACTCCTACTAGTAAAACAACTGGTCGCCCGTTGCTTCGCCGTTGGGAGAGGCTTTGATACGGCGGCCCTTTTGCCATGCACGCCGACTGCCCTGCCAGTCTGCCACCGGCAGCTAGCCTCAGCTCGTCGTCTCGTCCCGACCCCGACCCCGACCCCGATCCCGAGCGAGCTAGCGCGCCCGAGTGGCCACCTGGCACAAAAAAGCTTCGATGCATGGCGCCGGCCGGACGGGCAAGTAAGGCCCAGTTTATTTTTCAGAAAATTTTACAAAATTTTTCAGATTTCCCGTCACATCGAATCTTTGAACATATGCATGAAGCATTAAATCACTACACCACAACACTCTTTCACCGTCAGACATCTGACGCTAAATCTTTTTTTTATGGATGGATAATCTGACGCTAAAGACTACTTAGAGACAATCTGACGCTAAATCTTCATTTACCGATGTGTTATCTGACGCTATAGATATCCAGATTTAGCGCCCAACTATCTGACGCTAAAACTATGTACAACGTCACTCTGTCTGACGCTAAAAAGAAATGGGCCCCACATAGCCCAAAGCTTACATTGGCCCCCGCACAAATATTGGCATAGCCCGCTTGAAGTTTTGGCCTGGCCCACGTTAACGTGGAAACCCTAAACGTTTCCTTGCCCCTGGCTAGATCGAGCCGCCCCACATCCCTCCCACATTTCGCCCGACCCCAGCCCCCTCCCACCCTGCGCCGCCCACCCTTGCAGGGAAGCGCACGCCGCCGGCCATCCACACCCCACGCCGTTTCTCGTCTCGGGCGGGCCGCACCGCCGCCAGCGCTCCCGGGCCTCCGCAGCGCGCCGCATCGCCACACCTGTCCCATGGCCTGCGCCGCCACAACCCGAGCGCCGACCTCATGGCCCCGTGCCCACTCCACCACAGCCCTCGCGCCAGCACTCTGGTCCTCGCCCCGCGCCGCCCGGCCATCCCCCGGTCCTCGCCCCATGCCACCCGGCTGCCTGGAGGATTGGACGGAGGAAGACCCGCCCGCCCCTGCTCCCTTCCTACGACGGCTGGAGGTCCTGCGCGCTCGAGGAGCCCCCCTACTCCCAACCTACGCCTTGCCTGGTGGATTGGATGGAGGAAGCCCCGCTTGCCCCTGCTCCCTTCCTGCGTCGGCTGGAAGTCCTGCGCTCGAGGAAGCCCCCTGCTCTCTTCCTGTTCCTTGCCTGGAGGATTGGACTGACGAAGCTCAGGTGAGATAATTTTTCCCCTCCAGTCCCCTTCTTCCTAGGTGGTGGAATTCATGGGCGCTGGTGAGACTCGTTGGTCGGACTGCCTCTACACTGTGCAGTATGCTAGGAAGAATTTAGGGTTGTGATTTTGTGCAGTAATTATGTTCCTAGCTATTTATTAGTGATGTCCGTTCTAAATTTATGTATGTATGGTAGCAATTCTGAGGCTGCCTCGAAACAATGTCACTATCTCTGAAATTTTTACTGCATATGTGCAATAGTAACTAAGATATAAGTTGATTTGTGATTTGTAGTAGCTGCTGCAGCTATCACAACTCTGTGTTTAATTTCAGTATGTAACTCAGAATACTACCTTGGTTCTTATTTTCTTTGTGATTTTTTTTCACAACAGTGTGGCATACTGAACAAAATGATGGAGTTGTCATGGTTATCACCATATTTTTTTTTCTCTTCTTATGTTTGCAAATCTTTGTGTCACTTCGCTTTTATTTTCCAAATCCCATGTTTTCTGAACCTTCTTGTGAACAAAAAAATTGCTTCTGATTATGTTACATGGCCTACCAGGGATAACTCGTCTGGTGCTCCAGCTAGTAACTTTGGAAGCAATATACACACCCTTCTTTGGTAAGTACGAGACTAATACTTTATATAGAATTTTATGCTAATCTTTCTTGGATCTGTATAGTTTAAACAGGAAATAGTCTAAATATTTTACCACTGAATTAACCTGTAATGGAATAACTGAATTCAGGAAGTTCATATACTACAAATGTTACAAATATTAGAAGGGGCGAAGCGAGGTTGATTGATAGAAAATACAAGCAATAGATTAGTAGTTCTTTTTTAAATGATAGTCATGCTTTGGTGCCTAAAATGTTGCCATGACATGGCTTTTAATCTACACTTGAACTCCTAATTTTCTCTCCAGTGCAGTGAGTACTGCATGGAGATAGAAATAGAATACATGTGGTTGTTCAATATATACTCAATTTGTAGTTAGCTGATTCAAGCTTTTGGTTTACGACTAACCTCAGCTTGATATGGTGGCAACTATATATCTTATTTTATCATGGAATATTTGATTTGACCTACATAAATTTTTTACCAATTCCAATCGCTAGTTTGATCCCAGCTACCTTGTGCATGAATTTCTTCATATACTCTATCACAACATTAAGTCGTGCATTAAGTCAGAACCTAAGTTGTGGTCAGTCTATACAGACTTTTGCTGTTTTTTTTGTAGTTGTCAAACTCCAAAGGTCATAGAACTATCAGATTGTGTGGCTAATGATTTTATTACTTCTGAATCTACAGGCAAGGATATCAAGTTGGATGGGAAATTACATCCAGTGGTGGCACAAGATCAAAAGGGAAGGTACATGCTCAGGGATCTAGTACTTTACTAAGTTCAGCTCCAAGTGGCTTCTGTATGCTCCTAACTAGAATATATTGGACATCCTTGCCTGAGAGTTTCATTTGATGAAATGAGCTAAAAAAATAACAAAACCATCCTCGTGGGTATTGGGCTGCATGTTCTGCTCTGTTATGAACTTATTATTAGTTTAGTCTCGGCCAGCACCTGTCACCTGACGTCGAGTAGTATAGACATGTTGGCAATTATATATCTTATTTTATCATGGGGATGTTAAACAGACCCAAATATAGAGTTATGTTATATGAAGGAAATGCTAGTAATGGAACTGACAAGACTACACTAAATATGTAAACCTAATCTTGTGGATAAGCAAGAGTTGGGATTGCATATCGTTTGCCAGATATACTAATATGTATTTGTTGTACGAATTTGTAGCAAAAATTCATCATTGATTTTGTGTCCAGATAATTAGCTCCTACTGATAGTTGTGATGGATAGCTTGTACTTAAATTGATGGCAAGTTTACTCTAGTCCTGGTTTTAGCCATCTACTTTTCCATCTAGACTTTCTGCAGGGATTTAAGCATGATATATCTATGAAAAATATATCTGATGATGAAAGCTTACTGGTTTAATTTGTGCAATTACAGGGTATTTGGGAGCAATTACAGGCTATTTGGGATAAGTTTCAGTACCAGTTATTTGAGACAGCTGTTGTGCTTTCTGTCCTGCATATATGATGACCTCAGTCATATCTTTGATCTTCAAATTAGCAGGTCAACAGCAGAGGGACAACAACTCAGCATTTTGTTTTTGGTAAGACCATAGCTTTCCTGTCCCTTGCATGTTGACACGAGCTGCAGCTCACTTCAGTTTCCCTTCGTGCAATTTTGTACTTAGTGTGCTTGCCACTAGCGTAAGTGAGCTTGTGTTGCATTCTGTCACTAACAAAATTAAAGAAACGTCAAAAGCTTCTTTATATGAAGGAAAGTTAAGTTAGTGCCTCATGTAGCTTGCTGCTTTTCTAGCTCTATGTTCTTTGCAGGTAGTACCCAGTTTTAGCATGTTGTCCTAAAGCTTGTTCCTCATCTCAGATTACAGCTATGCATATTTCCTTACCTATCAAGAGATTATCACCGGTCCTTTCATAAGCTTACCAACATGTTTATGCTTCCTTCAATGATCAAAAGGCTTACATTGTGAGTTTCTAACCATGTGAACTGTAACTGAACTTTATCAGTAGGCTGAATTTTGCTTTACTTGATCATGGATCTATGTTACCTACCATGTTATTGATTCTATTTAAGGTTTTGATTTCAGGGTTTGCTACGGTGCTAAGGTAGCAAGTTTGTGGATGACTTGAGCTGATTTAGGTGCTGGTTAATATCTTTTGGATAGTGTTTTGTGATGGTACTAGATAGTATGGACTTATCATTGATTAATCAATGTTTCCTATTTGTAATGGCTACTTTGATCAAATATATGTCTATGAATGTATAGACTTAGTCATGGATCAGGAATCCTATTTGTATGGAAAATGTGCATGATGATGTTATATTGAACTTTGATATATTAAATAGCAGCCATGTGGTCTTTTTATTTTTTTAGTCCATCTAAATCATCCCGTTGAACTGTCTGACGCTATAAATACAATGATTGTTGGATGGTCTGACGCTATATGTATGCCAGCGGGATATCTGACGCAAAACATTACCAAGGGACTATCTGACGCTAAAAAAATCCACAGCAATGGACTGTCTGACGCTAAAAGTTTGGTCTGACGCTATATGTTTTTAGCGTCAGGACTTGTAGCGTCAGCAGAAGTCTGACGCTATAAGTTTTTAGCGTCAGATTGTCTAACGCTGTAACCGCTTTTGGCGTCAGACCATCTCACGCTAATTTGGGTGTTGTGGTGTAGTGAATATAGATAAAAAATAAAACTAATTACACAGTTTAGACGAAATGGACGAGACGAATCTTTTAAGCCTAATTAAACCATGATTGGACAATATTTGCCAAATAACAACGAAAAACGCTACCGTGCCATTTTGCCAAATTTTTCGGATCTAAACCGACCCTGACCCTTCCAGAACCAGAACCAGAAGGCCGCAGCAGCAGTGCAGCAGGCCAGCAGGAGCGCAGAGAAAGACGTGTCGTCTGATCAAATCCCTCCAACGCCGACGCCCTATCCCTGCCGGCTGCCGCTCCTCATGGACCTAGCTGGACCCGTTCCAGCATAGACCACCGTCAGCAAGCCGACACCGACAGTCTTTGCATGCATGCATGCATATGCTCCGTGGACGAGAGCAATGAACTCGTCTGAGATCTGACGCTTTATACACGGGAAAAAAAATATGTGCACAATTCAGCCAGCAAATAGGAGTATGCACGGCACACGGCAGGATCCGAATTCCAAACCCAGTCAGGACGCCAGCGGCACGCGGCACGGGTCCTGCCTGGCTCGTCATCCTCTCCAGAGTCCAGACTCCCATCCCGTGCCCTCTTCTTTTCAGCGCGAAAGCGGGAAAAGCAGCAGCGGGGGCCGGAGGGGACAAAAGCGACGGAGAAACAGTGCTGGATCACAGGGCCCGCCCGCCCCCGTCCTGGGCCCGCGTGTCATGCTCCCTCCCCTCCACTCCCGTCCGTCCACGGCCCGCCGGGTGGGGTGGGGCCAGACCTTGCCGTGGCCCGTGGGGAAAGAGAGAAACCCCAAGCGTCACGCCTGCGAGGAGGGGCCCGGCCGGCCCTCCTCCTCACCCTTGCGTACACCGCAAGCGTACTTCTCGCACCTGTCAGAGATCGGCACGCACTCACCGGCGCGCGGGCCCGGGGTCCGATGGACCCCACAGACAGAGAGACCGGATCGGGACGCCTCTGTGAAGCTCCCCGCTGTTGCTGTGGAATCACCTCCCTTTTTCCGCTTTATCCGAATCCAACGCTTGTCGGTTAAACAGTCGGATAAAAATTTGCTGCGGCCAGTACAAGTTGGTTAATCCCGTTGCTTTCAGGCGACGGAGATCCTCCAACCAGGACGCGCCACGTGGCGGCACGCCGTGCGACTGGACGTCACGGTCGATCCATCCATCGATCCGGACCCGTCGAAAGGATGACGAGTGGCGCCGCGGGAACAGGAAACGCCTTCCTTGATCCATCGGTTCCACGACGAGCTCTGCCACGTCGGCGATCAACGTGCCAACTCAACTCATTCGCGTTCCAGTTCCAGCACTGTACTGGTATTGTAACGCGTGACAGCGCTGGACGAGACAGCACACTCCATACTAAGGGTGTGTTCAGTTCCTTTAAAATTCTAAAATTTTTTAAAAGATTTCTCGTCACATCGAATCTTGGGACGCATGCATGCAGCATTAAATATAGGTAAAAAAACAACTAATTACACAGTTTGGTTATAAATCACGAGACGAATCTTTAGAATCTAATTAGTCCATAATTAAGCACTAATTGATAAATACAAACGAAAGAGTTATTGTGCTTCAGAAATTTTACAGGACCAACTAAACACACCCTAACTTGCAAGCTAAGACGGGGTTACGCATGCGCCTCAAAGAAGAAGAATCTACGCATGTTGTTGCTTGCAAGCAAGCTACACAACACATGCCAAAAATGCAGCTGAAAAAACGAGTGCGATCCCTTCGCGTGAACAAAACCGCTGTTAGCCTGTCAATCCAACCCATCAACTTGCCTGAAACACAGCACAGCGGAAGTGGTTCGAGTTCGGCGCCCTGCACTGCTCCGCAGCACTGCAGCTGAGCTGCCAAAGGCAATCTGGCCCACACCCACAGGCGCACGCCATCTCTTTACTGGACGCTCCGCACTTGCTCGCAAAATCTCCGTAGTACCCTGCCGCTGGCCTCTGGGAATCACGGCCAGTGTACTTGAGAAGCAAAAAGTTTTGTACTGCGCCGGTGTTGTCATGGTGATTATGACTATCATGGTAATAAGTCCATGATTTGGTAGTGATAAGGAGCAGTAATAACCATGCTCTTTTGGGTGCAGTGCAGCGCGGTGCGCCGCAGTAAAAAAGTGACGCTACTGTACTGGTTTCCCTTGCATTCCTTCTCGTACTTGCCAGCAGGCAGGCGCCCGTAAACTATTGCGGCGGTGTAGTTATGCACCTGCTCCTAACCAAGGTTACTCCCGTAATTCAATTTGTTTGATTGACTATTTGGTGCCATCGCATGTGGAGGAATTTTTTCTTTAAATTTCTGCACGGTCAATTGCCACGCTATGCAGCACAGGACCATTCGAAATTTAACGTGCCAGCTGAGAAATATAAACGCATCTGATTTTTATAGACAAACGAGAAATATAAGCGAAGACACCAAGCAATCTTTCGCCCTGAATAAGTTAGCAAAAATATTGGTTAGCGAGCCTTACATTTTGACATCCTCGAATGTTTCTCTATCTTGTATTGATTTTTTTAAATATAAATATTGCATGGGCAAAATACTATGATCCATCATTATACAAGCATATACAGATGGAGTATTTTTTACCACTAACTGCAAAGTCATAGGGTATTTTTGGCATGAGCCTGAAATCGTCCAGATTTATCTTTAGAGTTATATAATTTACTTTTGCATATTTGTTCTTGGAAAAATATAGATGGCTGAACCAGAAAATTTTTGGTCAATAGACTTACAGAAAATCAGCAAACTGATAAAAAGAAATGGCAAAAAGTGTACTATCTGGATTCTTTATATTTTGGTGATACTAGTTCAGTAAACCGAAACAAAATACGTAGAAAAAACCACTACTCATCTCAATCTCAATTCTCTTAAACCTGTCCCCACTATGCCACCATCTGCCTGCCGTTCCCACCTCCTGGTATCCTATGATATCAGCCAAAGCTCTGAACTCCTCCATTCCAGTTCTTCTCCACCTCGTCCTCCTCCTCCTGCTCCTGCCTGCTCGCCCGCCCCCAAATTCACCTCGGCCACCCTCCACCACCTCGTCGGCGCGGGCAGCGGTTCGTCTCGTCGTCCTCCTACCTGACGACGTCGCTGTTCGCGCTCTCGCCGCGTGCCGCGCACCCATTCCTCGCCTCGCCCTCGTCTCCCGCGAGTTCCACGCTCTCTGTGCCGCCACCCCACCCGGAGCCACTCCTCGCCGCGCGCCGCGCCCTCCGCATCTCCGGCCTCCACATCTCCCTCCGCGGAAGCAAGCCACCTCGACTCCTTCTCTTGCACGCAGTCATTGCTCGCCCTCCGTCTTCACCCCACTGCTGGTACTGGAGGTGGAGATCTGCCCCGACTTGCATTTTCTTAGTATTTTGTTTGGTGATTATAACTTAGCCCTAGCTTTGTTTCGTTCTTTTGTTCTTGTTTGAGTCTCCGCTTTCTCTGATGTGAGCAAACCAAACTCTCGGGGATGGAAACTACAATCTTTCCATTTTTCCTGCGATTTGGTTGCTGCTAATGGAGTATCAATGCCAGTCTGTTTTTATTTTATTTTTTGGCGGTTCAACTTAACCGTCATGTCCCCTCCTTTTGTGGGTTGCCCATTCATTCGTGCACTGTGTTCCTAGTCCTCTGCTTTGGCGAATGCGCATTGTACCAGTGCTGCCGAAATGGGTCGCCTTTGTTAGATCATTTTGGGGTACGATGATAATTTGGCTGCTGTCTTATTCATCAATGCTAATGTCAGGTTGCAAAATAATACATCTACAATGTATCCTTTATTAAGATTCAGTAAGCAAGATCTGTAGCATTGCTTAACATCTTTGCTGCGCATCTGGTTCAGTTTAGAGGTTTCAGCGTGCAATTTTACAGTCCGTACAATCACTATACTGTCTTGTGCTGCAGCTAACAACCTATTCCTGCTTTGCTTTCATCAAAATGAAATGTTATAGAGCAATGCCAGCACTTGATACGAATCGGATTTTTTTTTCTGATTTCTACTTTCATGGGACGAAGTTTAACACAAGTTTGATTGGTTGATTTCTGATAGGTTCATGTTTCTTCAGAAGGAATGAACAGCAGTCGACAAATGGAACTCCACTACATAAACACTGGATTTCCATACACAATCACCGAGAGCTTCATGGATTTCTTTGAGGGTCTCACTTATGCTCATGCTGACTTTGCTCTTATGGATGGCTTTCAGGATCAGGTATTCAAAACGTTACCGCCATGTTTCTCAAATGATCTTATACAGCAGCCGTCGAGCCCAACTCATTAAGACCTTAGCTGGAAATTTTTTAGTTTGTTACCCTGTGTTTTGCCACACCTATGCAATACTTTTGGCATAGCACTGAACTCCCAGGAAGGGAAAAAAGGCTTAATCCAGATGGCTGCAATTGACTGCCTCAGCTTACGATCTTATTTCCTTATCATTGTCTGCTTTGATTCACATGATTTGCCACTACTATGCAGGGTAATCCATACTGGGCAATGATGCATACAAACTCATACAAGTATGGATACTCTGGTCCTGGGAACTATTACAGCTATGCTCATGTCTATGACATAGACGACTACATGCATAGAGCTGATGGTGGGCGCAGAGTATGGGATAACACTACACCTGCAAACAATGTTGACTCTGCCAATGTTGTCCTGCAGGGCAGTGAAGCTCCCCGCACAACTACAAATACTACTACCGAGGAATGTAAGTTCAAAAACACAAGTCCTGAAAATTACATAGTTTTGGGAACTATTGCTAATCTCTGGTTAAATCGCTAAGAATGTACTTTGCTATCACTTCCTTTGCTATCAATGTACTTTGGGCTTAAATACTGAAAAGGTTATTTTTGAGGGTTTCATATCAGATGGTGGGCGAAGCATATGGGATAACACCACACATTCTTTCACCTGGGAATTAAACTTTACTCTCATTAATCTGTATTTCTATTGCAACTGGACACATATGTGAAGTCTCCTGCCATTTTTTTCAAAAAAAAAAGACACATATGTGAAGTAGAGTTGTCATGAGTACTGTTTGCGATCAAGGTAGTTTTACATCTAAATTGCATTATGAGCCAATAATACTCCCATTGAAGTTTCCTTTCTAAGAGGGTGTTTGGAACTGCTCCGCTCCATGTTTTTTTAGCCAAACGGTTTCAGCTCCATGCACTCTGTTCGAGGAAAAAGGGTGGAGTTGTGAGAGCACCTAAAGAGGTGCTCCACAAACTCCAGTTTTTTGTGGAGCTGCTCCACGGTGGAGTTTATGGAGCAGAGTTTGTGGAGCAGTCTCAAACACCCCCCTGAGAAGACCGGCAGTGGCGAGCCCAGGATTTTTATCTTGGGTATTCAAAATGTGAAGGGAGTCAAAAAAAATTGACAACATAAACTCCTAATGCCTAATATTTGGCATGTATAACACCACATGATTCTAATTGTATAATATATAACACATATTTTAGTATGATTTCATGAATTCATAGAATTTTAGCATAACTTGAAATCGTTTAGCAATTAACATAGAGTGCCAATAGTTCAACGTACCAAAGTAGCATGGTTGCAACATCCAGAATTTGGGGCAAATTAAATCAGAGGACTATAAATTAGGGACTAATTAATTTACAGACAAAATAAGGCTATCCTCATTTCATTTTACAAGTGATTCACCAATAAGCCAAGAGACTAAATCTAAATTGACAAATTGCAAGAAGCAGAGAAGTTCTCCCAGCCCTGTTGGTCGTCAGGCGTGCTGACCGCTCGGTTGCTCGGAGGCACGGAGCCTCGGACTGTGTCTTGCGTGGACGGCCTAGCGCCGACTCTCTCGTCGCCACGTAGAGTGCGGATAGGGGATGGCTACCCACAGCCGGCAGCCAGAATCTGCTCTGGTGGCTAGAGCTAGGGTTTGGAGTTTGCGGAAAGATTTTTTGAGTTAGGGGAGGGAGGAGCAGCAAGTGACGAGTGCAGACATGCGGTAACACCGATTTCTAGGTGCGGATGCAAATTTGGGCTGCGGCCTTCCTGGGCCTTACGGTGGGGGAAAATAAGGAGTATGGACATGTAGTTTTGAGCTCTTTTCTGTACTGGTAATTAGTTTGACTCACTTTTCTTTTTTACCAATATACAAGCATGTAAACACTCTATATATGAAATTTTTTGTCAAAAAAATTTGGGTATTCAACTGAATACCCTTGAATACTACTGTGCCCGCCCCTGAAGACCGGTAAACAAATATGCATGGTTGTATAACCATGCAACTCTAATGTCTCTGTCTATATGAAGGCATTCTTCATTCGCTCCCAGGGTGTCTGACAAGAAAAGTTTTGTAGTGTATGGCTATCAGTTACTGCTGTTATCTGATTAGGCTCCATTTGTTGTCTCTTTATCAGATTTTTGGTTGTAAAATAGACAACCTTGGACATTATACTGATAAGAGAGTAGACGTCCCAATTGTTTGAAGTTTTAACCATACTTTGTACATGTCAGAGCCATCTGATAATTTGATTTTTGTTTTTTTTAAGTTATGACAAGCTTAGGGAAATGCAAGGCATGCATAAAGCGAGACCTGTTTGTGAATTTGATTGTTACATTAACATTCACTAACAAGTCATAAGATTAAATCGGTTTTCCTTGAAGTCAGGCAGTCCAACTTTCAACATCTCAGAATCATCTTTAGTTTTGCACATCCTTTTTGACAATATAATTTACTAATCCATCTTTACCTGGCACTCTGATGTTGTTCTTTTTACAGGCATCCAACAGGTACACCAAAGTCCGGGTAGTCCTCAGGTAAATGATTATTTTGAGCATGGTTATCTTTGACCTAATAAGCCCTTCTCCTGCAAGGAATGTCGTATCCCCCCCCCCCCCCCCCCCCCCCCCACAGTATGAATTCCTCTTCTCCTTTTGTTGTAATTCATGTCTCCGATTCAAAGTCAATTTATATGTCCAGCGTGCCTAAAAAAAGGTGTTTATATTTTTCGCGTATAGATGCCATAAAAGCTGTATCCAGTAGCTAATAAATCTGACAATATAACAGGCCTATTGTATTGTTTGTTGCTTCTATTAATTTTACGTTCCACATTGTATATATTACAATTATGCAGTCAATTCAACATATCATGTGATGTTCAGTTATTGTTCATTCATAAGCACTAAAACATGCTTGCTGCAGTTTCTTGTCCATATGTTTTGTGAGATCACATTTATGTTGTCAGCTGTGGATGGACATGCTTTCCAGTTGCCTCACTGAAAATCGTTATTATGTTTGTAGGTTGCTTGGCAAGACAACATTGACCCTGATAACATGACATATGAGGTTAGTGACTTCCCTGCACCAATCTTTTGTCCATGGTATTGTGATGGTTATGTAAGGTAAAACAGACACTTCAAATATGTATTGTTGTACTTATTGCTTGTACTTCAAACCTGTACTCTTAGCTACATAGGCAAGAGACTGCATAGATTATACCATGCATTATTGTATTAGTCCAAGAGGAGAGTGTACCATGAGCAAGTTATAATCAAATTCTCCAAATGGAGAATGGCTCCTCACTGCACTGCCAACCACTTCGTTTTCTTAATTGCTTACGGAGGTTGCCTTTTGACAAAGTTACTTTAGCCATTGCAAATCACATCATATGTACCCCTTGCTAGCTAATGTCACTGTTAGCTATTTTCAGGTTCAGTGGGATCACCAGTTTATGAACTTTTTTCTTTTCGGATGAAGTTTTTGCTTGACCTAGAGTAGGTGTTGATAACTCAAATAAGAGTGGACGGGAGTTATATGGATGGTTACGAACCAGTAGTTGCAAATCTGTTATTTATATGTGGAAATATGAAACGAAGCAATGTCTAGTAGCCAGTATGGCTGTATGTGACATGATCCCTGGCTGGTCTATATTGATAGACTTCCCCAAACCCTCTTCATTGTTTAACATTTAAGGTGAAAAAAAACATTTTTATTTTTTACTTGAACAATCGTGTCTTTTTTGGTTCGTTTATCTGAAAAACTCCTTGTCAGGATTGCCTAAATGTGTTGCTTCTCTTTGTTCATGCAATGGAACAGTTGATATAACAGTATGGTGTCAATGGTTGAGCTATATTTCTGCTAACCGTTCTTTTTTGCTAAGTTCTTCCAAGTATTTCATTTCTAGTATACATATATCAATTTTGTTCTCTCGTTTGATTACTTCAAAAACTCCATAACTAACAAGTTTTGTTGACAGGAACTGTTGGATTTGGGTGAGGTAGTTGGAACCCAGAGCCGTGGTCTCTCCCAAGAACGCATTTCGTCGCTTCCTGTCACGAAGTACAAGTGTGGTTTCTTTTCAAGGAAGAAAACACGACGTGAAAGGTCAGATTATAATATGCTGCATATGCAATGTTTGATGTAAAAATATGGTCCTTGCTTATCATAGTGGAGCAGCATATGCAATTATTTGCAACAACTTTGTACGGCTTCTTCAATGGACATGAAGTTAACCGCAGGACTTTCCTTTGGGTGTCAGGTGTGTGATTTGCCAAATGGAGTACAGGAGAGGAAATTTGCAGATGACACTTCCATGCAAGCATGTGTACCATGCCAGCTGCGTGACAAGATGGCTTAGCATAAACAAGGTCAGCAACCAAATATTGGCGAGACGCCTACTTTTAATTTCTTTCCTGTGCTTCTTTCGCTTAATGAAAGTACATTCCTTTCGCAGGTATGCCCTGTTTGCTTTGCTGAAGTTCCTGGCAACGAACCTAAGAGGCAATGAGTCATCAGTTATGAGGCCGCTATGAAGTTGTTGCGCTTTGAAGCTGAGTAGTGAGTACTGCCCGCAATGGATGCATGATTTCTGCTTGAAGGCAGCTTACTGTCCCTTCTTTAGAACTGTGTATTAGCAACATATTATCAAATATAGGTTATTATCAGATGTATTTAGTGTTTGGTTCAGCGTTTTGTAACGTAATCAAATCAGGGGGAAAGAGGTACCGTTACTTGTGTTTGGTTGGACGAGGCCCATAATGCAACCTTTTTATTTTATAACTAATTAGAGGCTCCACCTCTACGTTATTAAAATCCTATAAATCCTCCCGAGATGCTTTAGTGAAAAAGGGTAAAAATTTTAAAAATTATCATTGAAATCAGGAACATCTAGTCTTTAATTAAGTAAAAATCATCATTGTATCTATATGTTTTATCAAAATTTATCCACCATTGCCATTATGAAAAATAAATAAAATATAATCCTTCAGAATTGTGTCTAAATTAATCATCCATGCCATTATGAAAGACAATTTAAAATAATCATATTGAAAAATGTTGTTGATCACTTTAATGCCACAGGCACTACGTCGCGTGATAGACCTTTTTATATGACTATGATTTTTATGTTTGAATAAATTTAGATTGAAATTGTCTTATTTGAAATCATAAATTTGAAAACAGTTCATTTCAATTTTTTATAAACATTTTAAGGCTTGTTTGGAGAGACTTCTTCTGGCGTCTTCAAACTGTAGCGGAGTCAGCCGGAGACCCAAAACTACAATTCTTCTAGCTCCTCCCTTTTATAGTTCTTTTTTTTACCGGAGCCATTTCCCCTCTCTACAATATTGAACAGTGCGCAACAGTGATTTGGTAGACAGCCAGTGCCTGGGAGCGCAACCAAACGGGTCGTAAGTTTGAATTACGAGCGTATGCATATACTAGCCCGATAGGCGCGCTGCCGCTGCGCCCGTTAAGACACGGAAACAGTAACGGGAAATATTCAAAAATTTGGTGCTAAAATATCATTTGGTGCTAAAATATCGATTGACAGCAAAAATCGGATGCTCAGTAAAAAAAATGCACGGGCAGCGGTTAGCTGAGGACTATTCAAAACGATGGAACAGTAAACGTTAAAGTCATAAACAGTGCTGAACAGGAGCTGCGGAGGAGGCAGGGATTTATTCCTGCATGAGGGTTAATCTTATGAATTACGGTGATGTGATACGAATGATATATATAAAAATTATATTAAAAATAGACGAAATGAAATAGGGGCTTTTAGTGAAGTTGGATGCTAAAAATAGAACCGCAGAGTGTAGGGGAGCCATCCTTAGAAAGTTTTAGGGGGCACTGTTGAAGATGCTATAATTTTTTTTCCTGAAGCAAGATGCTATTAAAGTTTTGATGGAGAAATTTCCTTCTGTTTTTTTGAGCGAATTGAGGGAGAGATTTCGTCTATATCTATATAATAATAAAGAGGTAAAATTTTTGTTATGATTTTTTTTTCACCAATGATCTTACGTGTAAGATGTAAAATGTAATCGTCCGTGACTCAATCTCACGTAAGACTTAATTTCACGTCAACGTGATAGAAAAACACGGATATGCTCGTCCAGCCTAATAAAGTGACTCGGCCTCGTTCGTCAAGCCATAAAAATTCCCCGTCCGATTCTCAACGAAAGACGTTCCCGTCAGTTTCCTTATCCGATTCTTTTTCTTTTATTTTCCGTTTCCACTTCCCCGGATGATGTTCCCTACGTGACTTTCTCTTTCTCCTCGAAACCACCACGAACAACTTGATCAAATTGAGACATAATTCAATGGAGCATGGCGGTGGACAAAACAACAATTCACACTTACATTCACAAATCCACCTTGTTTCCTACTCTTTCATGTCCCAAAGGAAGTAAAAAAAATCAGAAGAAGCAAGTAGGATAGGATGGCTCTTCGGAGTTCGGATCAGATCTAATAAAAAAAAGGGAGAACAAAACGAATCAAAGATGCAAGACTCTCCGGTCCCAGTCCGGCAGCTGAAACATGCAAGCAAGGGGCACTTGCCACGCGCTCGGGAGGTTGAGCTCTGGGGCGGTCGCGCAGTCGGCCGACCCGCTGCGTCGTGGACGGCCGCGGTGCGCTGCTACCGCCGCTGTCGAGGAGGCCGGTTGCGCCAGTACGTCGTAGCCGAGGAGGCCCGCCGCGTTGCGTCACAGTCCCCGACGCACCTGCTGCCGTTGTTGCCGAGCGCTATAACTATGTAACGTCTGGGGCTGGCAGCCCGGCTTGTGTATCTCGTGATGTCTTGAGCTGTTAATGGGCTGATGGTCTGGTGCTGTCGGTGTTTGTGTGGAGCGCTACCTGCTGGTCGATACTCATTTTTTGCGACTTGATGCTCTTCGTTTTGTGAATTAAAAAAAACTTCCGTTTCTTCGGGTGATATGTTCAGCTGGAGGTTGAAACCGAAGTCGATGGCCGTTACCAGCAATAAAAACTGAAACTGAAACGGAAATCTGAAAAACTGAGATTTCGGTTCAGGTTTGGCTCAATCAGATTTGGTTTTCGGTATAAATGTGCAATCTTACTAACAGGCGAGCACGTAGAGCCACGAAATTTAGGAGATGAGATGCAGGAACGCTGCTCCATGCGTGAGCAAACGGCGACACGCGAACAACGGTGTCGGCGTTCGGTCCTGCGAGGATCCTAAGCCAACGAGTGAATCAATGTTGTGTGTCCCTAATCTGGATGGTGATGCAAGGAGAGTACACAGAGGTTTATCATGGTTCGGGTAAAAGAAGGCCCTACGTCCAGCGGGGAGGGGGGAGTATTGTATTTCCTTGCACCTAAGTGCTTGCGTAGGGGTTACAAGCTGTGAGAGAGGGAACCGATCCCAGGTCTCAGAGAGAAAAAGTGAGAGTATAAAGAAGATTGCTTGAGATATTGATCTTCTTTGGTGGGATGGTGACTGGCTTTTTATCGTCCGTCGTTCGCCCCCTCCCCCCTCGTAGAGTCCCCTGCCTGCCCTTTTTATGGGGTAAGAGGAGGCAGGGACGCCGGGGGTGCCTTAAAAGTGAAGTTTTGTCGAACGATGTGAAGGCTGCTGTAGCGACGTGCCCCGAGAATGGCCAACCATCCCTGGACATCATGGTGACGTAGAGGATGAGATGGCGAAAAGACTCTAGGTCCTGTGTCATGCAAACCTTGCATTCTTGTTTTGACCGGCGGTTGGTCGAGGCCGGGTCGAGGACAGGTCGAGGTGGGTCAACGGTGAACGGATAAAGCTGAGTCCCCGGAATCGCGGGGTACGGTACTCGTCGTATTCTCCCTCGAGGGTGATCAGTGGCGGAATAGTGCATGGTATGGCGCGTACAGTGACAGGTTTTCACCACCCATCCCGGGATGGGCAGTAAAAGGTGAGATTTAATACCGGTACTGCTTCCATGCCGGTTGTTGCTATAGCCATGAGAGTAGGAAGTGGTTGGTAGTTTGCATTAAATGCCCTGACTTTTGTCTTAGAGTTGGTGAATGAGGTGGGTCGACCGGCCCGACCTAGGGTCGTGCGAGTCGGAGATTTCTCGGTAGTCGAGGTGTCCTATCGAGAGAGCCTCGTGCGAGTCGGAACGTGGTCGAGGCGTCCCGCCGAGCGAGCCTCGTGCGAGTCGGAACGTGGTCGAGGCGTTTCATTCGTTGTTTTGGCTCGTCCTGTTTTTGTGGGCAGAGCTTTTGGCGTGGTTTTGTTTTTCTTAATCGTTGATTATGGGTACCCCTTGTTTTGGTACCCGACAGTAGCCCTTGAGCCTTTGAGTGAGTGTGGGTCACTCTCGCATAGGCTTAGTGAGTCATGAACTAGAGCCATAGCGTCGTAGCCTTTTCCGGTGGGTGCGTGCGAGCGTACCCATCGGGTGTAGCCCCCGAGGCCTCGGTGGAGTGTTTTGACTCCTCCGAGGTCTTTAGTATGTTATATCGAGAAATGCTTTTGTATCATGACGTGTTTTGTCCTCTTTCGTTTGAGGTTTAGCCTTCTGCGATCGAGCCCCCGAGCCTCATGCGCACGAGGTCGATCAGAGTCTTGACCGTCTTTTATCGTTCGACCCTCACGCTCCTTTTTTAGAAAAAAGGAGGAGGGGTGGGGAACGTCGTACTACCCTCGTCGGGCGAGTTCCGATGGTCTTCGGTGAGCTGTTAATGGGGAATTCGAGTGAGAGCCCATGCTCCATTCGGTAGGAGTCGGCTAGCGGCCACGGAGGCACTCTCAAGAATGCCAAAGAGTAGTCATGTGGATCTCGGTTCCTTGCGATAGGATCTGAGGGCTCGATGCCTCCCTCCGCGGGGATTCCTCCGTCGACCTCTCTTCTAGCCTCGAATACGTCTGGGGTGCCTCGAGAGAGTGGCTCAAGCCTTGGCCTTGTACGGGCGCGTCCCTAGTTGTCCCTGACTCCGTTACTCGAGGGCAGCTGTCAAACCTTGGTCGAGGGCCAGCTTTTGATCCCTCGAGGTTTATATTGGGCTCGGAGCCCGTTACCCAATCGTCTGGGAATATCCGTCCGCGGATCCCCTTCTGTCCTATTTGGGGCGCGTCTTTTTAGGAGGGGAAGCGAGATCAGCGCGGTAGTGGGTGGCGTGGTGCGACGGTTACGGAATGAATGACGGACATGTGCCCTTATCTGCGGGTTTTGAGGGAGCGGTTAGGTAAGGTCATTAAATGCGGAAACTATTCCTATCTTTTCGCCCGCCCGTTGGCCTTCCATCGGGGTATAAGTGTGAGGCCCCGGGTTCCGTATACCCCCTACAGGCCATTTGCGTCTCTGCCCTCTTGCTCTTTGTGTGCCCTTCAGCCGCCTTCCACCACCGTTGTCAGTTCTTCCTCTGCCGCCGCCGCACGCCGTTCCCAACATCCATGGCAGGCAAGAGCTAGATCCTTCCTGCGAATGCATGGGCTCGTTTCTCAGTGACGGAGAGGAAGCTGGAGGATTTGGTCCGCGACAGTCTTCTGCGACCAAGGGTGAGTCAGACCCAGCCAGAATGGAGGGTGCCGTCGTCCGACCACCGGGAGCTGGCGCCCCCGGAGGGATATGTGGTAAGCTTCGTGGCTTTCCATGAGAGGGGGCTCGGGATCCACCGAGCCGCTTCATGCGGGCGCTCCTCCACTACTACAAGCTGGAGCTGCATCATCTCGCCCCCAACTCCATCTCGCAGGCTGCCATTTTTGTGGCGGTCTGCGAGGGGTACCTGGGGATGGAGCCACACTAGAATCTGTGGCTCCACCTCTTCAAGGTGGAGCATTTCACCAAGAAGGCGAGCGAGCGAGGAGTGCAGCGCGCGGTGCATGCAGGGAGCTGCACTCTCCAAGTCCAGGCGGGTCGAGGTGAGCAGTACATCCCGACGCATCTCATCTCGTTGAACAGCATCTGGCACGATGGGTGGTTCTACCTACGCAATGACTACAACCGGCTGCTGAGGTTCTCCGGCCAGGTCCTGATGTTGCGTGAGGAGAACTAGACGTACGGCGTCATCGAGGAGGACAAGCCGAAACTGCAGCCGCTCCTTGACGCGTTGAGGAGGCTTCGGCAGCGCGGGTTGATGGCGGGAATGGTGGCCGCCGCGTTCCACCACCGGAGGGTGCTGCCGCTGATGCAGCGCCGGCTCCGGATCAACGAGATGACGCCGGAGGCTTCACTGGAGGGGAGTCGGATGTCGCACGAGTCTCTCCCCCTCAATGAAGTCACCCGGCGTGCACGGTGGATGGTGGGGAGCTTCAAGCAGGAGAACATCGACAGGGTCCCGATGCACCCCACTTAAGGCTTTGAGCCTCTGGTAAGTGTCGTTTTTGACAGCCTTGGGTCATGTTGCTTCCCGATTCCCTCGACTAAGTTGGTTGAGGCCTCTGTGCAGGATCTGTCGGCAGTCAAGGAGTCGCGGCCGCCGGCTCTGGAGGATCGGGCTGCTCGAGAGGCTAGATGCCTCTCGGCGGACCAGAAGAAGGAAGAGAAGGACGCTGCTAAGAAGCGTCAAGTCAAGAAGGCCCTCGAGCGCGAGGCGTTGAAAAAGCACCACCGCCAACAGAGCCTCGAGGGTCTCCCAATCGAGGAATCTCCCTCTGAGACGGTCTCGGGGGAGGATGAAGACAACAACGACGACGACACCGGGTCACGGTATGATACCGTGACTTTTCTGGTGCACCTCCCCGACGTGCGGCCCGTGCTAGAGCCCGTTGGGGGGTTGACCTCCTAGGCGTCGAGGGAAGTCTTGGCGCCCATCGAGGGGGAAGGAGAGCCAGCAGAAGGAAGGGCCCGAGCGGGTCCTTCAGAGAGGGGATCTACCTCGTCTGGGGTCCCGCAGGGGAGGTCGGTGGCGCCGTGCCTGCGAGCCCGATCACCTCGGACTCTACCGGCAGGCGGAGCAACAGCGTCGGCGTCTGAGGCCAGGGTGCCGTCGACGGGCGTAAGGACTCGAGGCCAGATAGCCTCGTCGGCGCAGAGGTCCTCAGGCGCCCCGTCAGCCCGGGCTCCGAGGAGCACTCGGCCAACAGGAGGCTCAACGGAGGGGCCCTCACAAATGCCGTCGGGTGGCTCGGGGAGGCTAGAGTCTAGGCCCTTGATTCCCATATCTGGGTAAGTACCTCACCTTGTCTTTCCATCAACGGTGATCTCGCTCTTTATTTTGACGTGTCTGTTTGCTGCTCAGCCACAAGCGCAAGGCGGAGCTCGCGGCTCCGACTCCCATCAAGGCACTCAGGTCGGGCGCTGCCTTGATGATGCGGACGCCGGCCGATGATGCCGCCTGGGTCGCGAGGTACCAGGCTACGATGGAGTGGCTGAAGGGTCGAGATGGCGGACTAGAGGGGGGTGAATAGTCCTTTTAAAACTTAAACGTGTTGGCTAACCAAAACAAATGCGGAATTAAACTTATCGGTCTAGCCAAGACTACACCCCTCTAACTAAGTTCACAAGCACCTCACAAGGATCCTAATTAAGCGACTAAGGTGCTTTCCTTAGCAAGAGCTCTCCTATTTAATTCTAGAGCTAGGTCACACAAACCTATGCACTAGTACTTTGCAAGCAAGAAGGAGCTCCTACACAACTAGTGAAGCAAAAGCACAAAGCTCCTAAGCTCACTAGCAATGCTCAATAACAAGGCAACTAATGCCAAATTAGAGAGCGCAAATCACTTAGCTACACAAACTAAGCAATGTGACTAACAAGGTTACGCAAACCAAATTAGTCACGCAAGGGGAAGCTTCTAGCTACACAAGCAAGAAGACAACTAGCAAGCTACACAAGCAAACTAGTTACGAGAGCAACTACACAAGCACAAGTATATATGAAAGTAAATACAAGCTTGTGTTACACGAAGGCAAACCACCGAGAAGAGTAGATAAGGTTGACACGGTGATTTTCTCCCGAGGTTCACTTGGTTGCCACCAAGCTACGTCCCCGTTGTGTCGACCAACACTTCGTGGTTCGGCGGCTAATCGGTCACACACCGAGCCTCTCAAAAGGCACCGCAAGAACCTACCATAAAGTGTGGTAGCTCAATGACACGCTCAACTAGAGTTGCTCTTCGCGATCCCCGCGGGGTGAGCACAATCCCCCTCACAAAGCTTCTCCGGAGCCTCGCACAATCTTCTTGCGAGCTTCGACGGAGCCACAAGCCACCAAGCCGTCTAGGAGGTGGCAACCTCCAAGAGTAACAAGCACCGCCGGCTTGCAACACGATCACCTAGTGCCACACGATGCAATCTCTCAAAGCAACGCACTAGAATCGCTCTCTCACTCGATCCGATGAACACTATCAAGCATGAGTGAGTTAGATGGCTCCCAAGCACTACCACACAAGCCACCAAGGCTAAAGTGTGCTCAGCTTTTGGCCACGGCCGGCCAAGGCATCTATTTATAACCCCACGGTCAAATAGAGCCGTTACCCCTTCACTGGGCAAAACTCGGGACGACCGGACGCGCCGGTCGTAACTGACCGGACGCGCTCAACCGCGTCCGGTCGCCCTGCGACGTCCACGTGTCCCTCGAATTCAAATGCGACCGTTAGATCCTCCAACGGTCACTGACCCCAACGGTCAAAACAACGACCGGACGCGCCCCAGGCAACGACCGGACGCGCCGGTCCCGATGACCGGACGCGCCTGTCGAACGACCGGACGCGCCGATCGCACTGACCCACGCGCCCGCGACGCAACGACCGGACGCGCTCCTTGCGATGACCGGACGCGACAGTGCCAGCGTCCGGTCGGAGTCCAGTAAGCTCCTTCAACGATCGGACGCGTCCGATCATGTGTGACCGGACGCGCCCCGCGTCCGATCGTCCTCTGTGAACCTCAGTTCTTCTCTGGGCGCATGACCGGACGCGCCGGTCCCGCGAGTGACCGGACGCGCCGGTTGCAAACCCTAGCACCCGCGCGCCTGACAGCTGACCGGACGCGTCCGGTCATTCCATGACCACGTTCGGTGCAGCGTCCGGTCACCTCTGTGACCTCCGTTCGCCTCCGTTTCTTTTCCGACTTCTGGCGTAGTGGAAAATAGGCTTTTCAACTCCTCGAAAACGCCTGAATCCCGCGCTCGCAAGCTCGGCGGGAGGGAGAGAGAGTCCCAAACCCTCTCTACCACCCAAACCTCAACGCCTTCGTAAATGTGCCAACACCAACAAGTGATCACCACCTTGTGCACGTGTGTTAGCATTTTCATAATCATTTTACCGAAGGAGTTAACCACTCAACTTGCCACGCCACTCGATCCTAGCAACGATGCAGTGTTATATCACTCGAGTGGCACTAGATGACCGATATGCAAACAAGTTTGCCCCTCTTGATAGTACGGCCATCTATCCTAAACCCGGTCATAAACTTCTCTACACACCTATGACCGGTGAAATGGAAATGCCCTAGGTTATACCTTTGCCTTGCGCATTCCATTCCATCTCCATTGATGTTGATGCAACACATGCACCAACCAATCATCAAATGATATGATCCACTTCATATCATCACATGACCGTATTGGTTCATCGATCTTGACCTCACTTGCTCTTCACCGTTGCCTCGGTCCTTCGGCGCCAAGCCATCACACAACTTGCCCTTCACCCTAGCAACCGGTCCATCAAGCCAAGCCTCATCTTGATCTTCTCCACCTTGGTCACATGACTCCATGTCATGTCTCATATGCAATGAGCTCCTTCATGACACCATCACATGTGGACTAATCTCCTGTGTATCTCATATAACAACATATTAGTCCACCTAAGTTGTCACTCAATTACCAAAACCAAACAAGGACCTTTCAGTGGCTCAGGACGAGAGAGGTCGCCGCTAAGGCGGGAGCAAGCGCCCAGGAGGTCACTGGTCCTAGTGACGCCACGCGGGAGCCAGAGCCAGTTGAGGCAGTCCCAGGCGGTGCCAGGCTCGAGGTGCCCGGCGCTGGTGGGTCAGAGCCTGGGTCGACCGCGACGACCTAGGCGACCGTCGAGGCCGCTGAGGCCGAAACATCAGTCCGTGACACGGGGCAGGCGGATGTCGAAAAGTCAAGAGAGGTGGTGGAGGCCCCACCAGAGACGAGGCAAGAGGCGGTGCAGCCAGAGTCGCAACCGGCACGAGAGGAGCCACAGCCACAGCAGGACCAGCCAACAGAGCAGGCGGTCGAGGCGGAATGGGGGGTGGTCGTGCCACCGTCCAACGTATAGGCGGTGGTGCCAACAGTCGAGACGCCAGCCCCGCCCCAGGGGTCGACCCTAGCCGTGATCAACCTTACCGTCGACGACCCTCCTTCTAACAAGGGGAAGTAGAAGGCGGACGTCGAGATGGTCGATGCCCCGGATCGGCCCGGTACTTCTACGGCGTTGGGGGATGACCTGGCCAAGGCGTCGGCCAGGTGGCCTGACTATGCAGGGCTGGCGCTTGTACAGGCGGAGGAGGATGTCCCACGCTAGGGTCGGTCGACCCTCGAGTTCAGGGACGCATCTAACTCCAGCGCTGAGCCCTTCTTCGCCCTCGACGACAAGGACGAGGTGCAACACTGGGAGTTCGTCGAGGGACTCCATAAGCACTCCCTGCAGTCTCTACGCATGGTCATAGATACCTTGGTGCGGGGTATGTCGGAGGCTTTCGAGGTAAGCCAGGTTTGTTAGTCTTTCCTTACGTTTTATTCTTCATTTCTCCTTGGTTCTGATCTTTAGGTTTTAACTATGGTCAGGAGCTCAAGGAGCGTTCTCGCTGCAAGTCACTCTTTATTTGTCATGAGAGTGGCGTGTGGGCGGCGCTTGCTCGTCAACGGGCTCTAGTCGAGGAAGCCAACAAGCGGCTATCCCAGAAGAGCGCTGAGGTGGACGAGCTCCACGTCGTTCATGCAGCGGTCAGGGAGGAGGCGGCGCAGGCTCAGGAAGCCGAGGCCATGGCGTGTGAAGATGCGGCAAGGGCTCGGGAGGAGGCGGCCAAGGCTCATGAGGACCTCGCGCCGCTGCTGGCTCATGTGAAGGAGCTCGAGGAGGATGTCGCCTTAGTTAGCGGTCAGTGTGACATCCTCAACATCCAGATTGGGATGGCGTCCGCTCGTGTCAGAACCTTGGAGGATGAGGTTGTGATGTTGAAGGGGACGGTCCGAGAGAGGGATGAGGCTCTCTCGAGCACCGGTCAGGAGATTGAGGCGCTGAGGGCGGCGGTCCGTGACAAGGACGAGGCTCTTCGAGCGTCGGAGGAGGCGTGCGAGGAGCTGCGCGATGAGGTCATGGGTTGGCAGACCCACGCTGAGGGTAAACCTTTTGTCGTGTTTTGGACTTGGTCTCGAGGTCCTGGGCTTATGCTAACTTGGTGTTTGTGTTTCAGAGCTGGAGAAGCAGCAGCATGCGGCCCAGGCGACGGCTATCTCGTTCCAGAACCTCATCGAGGCCGAGGCCGGGTGGACTCAATTGCTCCAGGGTGCTATCACCTCAGTGTGTGACGGCCTGGGGGTCGAGCCCGATGCCAATACCGAGGAGGACGCACTGGGGAACTCGTTTGTCCGTCGGATGGCGGCGCTGGGCCGCCTCATCCGCGAGAAGATACAAGGCGGGCTGCATCATGGCGTGAAGAGGGTCATAGCGGTCGTTCGGTCTGATCGAGGCCGCTGAGGAGCTCGGGGTCGCCTCGCAAAACTTTTCGAGGTCGAGGTGGTCCCACCTGCTGACGATGAGGTCCTGTGAGCCAAACCTGGTCATGAAGGCCCATGTAAATAAGTTAATATTCATAACTTGCGTCATGATGGCCTTGGGGGCCTTGAAACATTTAGATGTAAATTTGTACTAAATGTTCATTTTCGTTCGAGTTTTTTCTTCCCTTTCTCGCTTGAATTGTATTCCTGCATGATTTTCTTAGCGCGCGGTTATACCCCTTGGCGTGAGGGAGCGAGTGGAGGTACCGTAGCCTCGGAGGCGTAAGTGATCTCACGGCTTGACTGCCCTCGAGCTTTAGGGCATGTTTGTGGCCTCGTGGATCGTGTAAGAACTTGATTCGAAGCGAACGGGAATGTTAGTCGTGAGCTTTTTCAAAATCGTGAACTCTTACTAGGTCTACTTAGTGCGCGGTTGCACCCCTTGGCGTGGGGGTGAGTGGAGGTACCATAGCTCGGAGGCATAGGTGATCTCTCGGCTCGGCGGCCCTCGAGCCTTGGGGTGCGCTTGCGGCCTCGTCGACTTGTGTAACAGTTCTCTTCTTTTTTTGAAAAATGCGAATTTTTTGGGGATACGTAGGGGGTTCCCCCCTTGCAGCCCCTGAGGGAGGGTCGACTCTAAGAAAATAGGGTCGATCCTCCCTAGTTGTTATGAAAAAAATGCTTTGAGCACCGATGTATTCTTTATTCTATCATGGGATTGTGAAATAATTTACAGAGCCTCGAGGCTTTAAGGAAAAAAGCGACGTAGCTGTTCAATGTTCCACGCATTGGTGAAGATTTCGCCTTTCTCGTTCGATAGCTTGTAGGTGCCGGGCTTTAGTACTTCCACGATGATGTATGGCCCTTCCCATGGCGGAGTAAGATTGTGCCGTCCCTTGTTGTTCTGGCTTCGCCGTAGCACCAGGTCACCGACATTGAGGTCCCATCTACGGACGTGTTTGTCGTGGTAGCATAGAGACTTTGCTTATACCTTGCCGAGTGTAACAGAGCCACATCACGAGCTTCCTCGAGCTGGTCGAGGGCGTCCTCTCTTGTGGCGTCATTGTTTTGCTTGTTGTAGGTTTTCAGTCTCGGGGATCCATATTCTACATCGGTTAGGAGCATAGCCTCGGATCTGTAGACTAAGAAGAATGGAGTGAACCCCGTGGCTCGACTCGGCGTCGTTCTTAGGCTCCATAGGACTGAGGGGAGCTCGGCGGCCCATTTTTTGCCGTGTTTATTTAGCTTGTCAAAAATTCTCGGCTTCAGGCCTTGTAGGACCATGCTGTTGGCACGTTCTACTTGGCCATTTGTTTTTGGATGAGCTACGGCCGACCAGAGCACACGGATGTGATGGTTGTCGCAGAAATCTAGAAATTTTTTGCCGGTAAATTGGGTGCCATTATCTATGATGATGCAGTTAGGAACCCCAAAGCGGTGGAAGATGTCGGTGAAAAATAGCATAGCTTGCTCAGACCTGATGCTAGTGATAGGACGGGCCTCGATCCACTTGGAAAATTTGTCAATGGCGACGAGCAAGTGGGTGAAGACACCAGTTGTCCTCTTCAGGAGTCCGACCAAGTCGAGCCCCCAAACAGCGAACGACCATGTGATAGGAATAGTTTGCCGGGCATGAGTCGAGAGGTGGGTTTGTCTTGCGTAGTACTAGCATCCTTTGTAGGAGCGCACTAGCTTGACAGCGTCGGAGACTGCGGTTGGCCAATAGAAACCTTGTTGGAATGCGTTTCCAACAAGGGTTCGAGGTGCCGCGTGATGACCAAGCCCCCGAGTGTAGATCTTTGAGTAGATTCTTGCCTTTCTCATTTGTGATACAGCGTTGGAGGATGTTCATAGGGCTACGGCGATACAACTCCTTATTGTTGCCAAATATCACAAAGGATTTGACCCGGCGAGTGATCCGTCGAGCCTCGGTCTTATCCGAGGGGAGGTCCCTCGTGTGAGATGGTCGAGGTACGGAACACGCCAGTCAGGCTTGAGGTTGGCTGGTGGGGTCAAGCCTTCTGCCTGCATGGCCTCAGCCCCGGTCGAGGGGGCTTCCGCCTCAGGTGGGGGATTGAGTGATGGTCCGTTGGCCCCTCCGTCTGCCCTGATGTTGATGAACGGTTGATGGAGATCACTCGTGAAAACGTCAGGTGGAACTATGGTTTGACTAGAAGCAATTTTTGTGAGTTCATCGGCGGCTTCATTATATCTGCGTGCAACGTGGTTGAGCTCGAGACCGTGAAACTTGTCCTCAAGGCGCCGTATCTCCGCATAGTAGGCTTCCATCTTGGGATCATGGCAGCTAGAGTTCTTCATGACCTAGTTGACCACGAGCTGGGAGTCACCATGAACGTCGAGGTGTCGGACCCCTAGTTCAACGTTGATGCGCAGGCCCATGGCGAGCGCCTTGTACTCGGCGACGTTGTTGGAGGCAGGAAAATGAAGCCGGATTATATAGTGCATGTGGACTCCAAGGGGCGAGATGAAGAGCAAGCCCACGCCTGCTCCCATTTTCATCAGCGACCCATCGAAGTACATGGTCCAAAGCTCGGCCTAGAGCTGAACCGGAGGAAGTTGAGTGTCGGTCCACTCCGGCAAGAAATCTGCTAGCACCTGGGATTTGATGGCTTTGCGTGGCGCATAAGAGAGGGTCTCACCCATGAGCTCGACCGTCCACTTTGCTATTCTACCCGAGGCCTCTTGATTCTGGGCTATCTCTCCCAAGGGGAAACAAGACACCACGGTCACCGGGTGGCTCTCGAAGTAGTGACGAAGTTTACGTCGCATTAAGACGATGGCGTGCAGCAGCTTCTGGATCTATGGGTAGCGAACCTTGGTTTCTGAGAGCACCTCGCTGATGAAGTAGACTGGCCTCTGAACGAGCAAGGCATGTCCTTCCTCTGCCCTCTCGACACTCAAGATCGCGCTGACCACTTGAAAGGTCTTGATGGCTAGAGGGGGGGGTGAATAGCCTATTAAAATTTTCTACAAAGACAAGCTAAACAAGTTTATCAATAAAACAAATAGCGAGATACGAGTTTTGCTTAGCCTATGGGGTGTTTGCAAGCCACCTAACCAAATCACAATTCTAGTGTATTTGCACTCAACCGCACAAGTCAAACCGAGAAGGAAACTACAACTAGCAAGCTACACAAAGAAGCTACTCTAGCAAAGCTAACTCGCTAGCAAAGATAACTAAGAAATTAATACAAGAGAGAGTTAGGAGGGTATCACCGAGGGGCGAAGAGTTGAGCCAACCATTCAATATGATCAAGAGATGAATACCAAGATAACCGAACACCAGGATCAATCAATCACAATATGAAAGTGATGACACGAAGATTTATCCCGAGGTTCACGTGCTTGCCGGCACGCTAGTCCCCGTTGTGTCCCTCTTCACCACGTGGTTCGGTGGCTAATTGGTCACACACCGAGCCTCTCAAAAGGCGCCACAAGAACCTACCAAATGGCAAAAGGTTGCAATGACGCGAAGCAATTTACTAATGTTGCCTTTGGCGCTTCGCCGAGGTAGGCACAAACCCCTCACAATCACCGGAGGTGGCCAAGAACAATCACCAACTCTTGTCAACGCCTCCAAGCTGCTCCAATCCGTCTAGGTGACGGCAACCACCAAGAGAAACAAGAATCCCGCAGCAAATCAACCACCAAGTGCCAACTAGATGCAATCTCACAATGCAAATGCACTTGGATCACTCAATCTCACTTTGAATATGCAAAGAAGCAAGAGAGATGAGTGGGAGGGGAGTTGCTTAGCTTAAAGTGCTCACAAGTATGTCAAATGATCGAGAGAGAGAGCCTTGAGCCGGCCAACGAGTATTTATAGACGTACCCCTTCGAATAGAGCCGTTAGAAACTTAAACTACCGAAATCGCGCTGACCGGACGCGCTGGTCCAACTGACCGGACGCGCCGGTCGCCCAACGGCTAACTCGTGAAGTACTGACCGGACGCGCTGGTCCAAACGACCGGACGCGCCGGTCGCGCAACGGCTAACTGCGAAGCAACGACTGGACGCGCTCATCGCGCAGACCGGACACGCTGGAAACGACCGGACGCGCTGGTCCCGAGAATGACCGGACGTGCTAGTCGCCTGACCAGCGCTCAATGAAACAACGACCGGACGCACTGAAGAAACATGACCGGACGCGATAGTGCCAGCGTCCGGTTAGAGTCCAGTAAGCTCCCTGGACGACCGGACGCGTCCGATCATCGAACTGAAAAACGCGCAGACACTGAACACTGACCGGACGCGTCCGGTCATGCAAGGACCGCGTCCGGTGCAGCGTTCGGTCACCTCTGTGACCTCCGTTCGCCTCCGTTTCTTTTCCGGACTTTCGGCGTAGTGGAAAATAGTCGTTTCAACTCCTTGAAAATGCCTCTCTACCGCTCAAACTCCACCGCCTTCGCAAACGTGCTAACACCACCAAGTGATCTCATCAAGTGTGAGTGTGTTAGCATTTTTACAATCATTTTTCGAGGCGATATTAGTTCTATCCAAATGCATATGATTATGAAATGCACATCTAGAGGCACTTAGGAGTTCAATAGCCGCGTCATTCCCCTCTTTATAGTACGGCTATCTATCCTATAATGTAACCACACCCATTAGGTGTCTTGGTTACTAAAACACAACCCTTAAGCATATACCTTTGCCTTGATCACGTAGGGTTGCATCCAAATCCAAGTGTGGCCATCATGATCACCATGTCCATCTTGCCACCAACCTTAGAATGTACTAATCCTCATATGCTACATACAACTTAGGCATAGGATTAGTACTTAGGCATTGTCACTAATTACCAACACCAAACATAGGACTTTCAATCTCTCCCTTGTTAGTAATTGGTGACAAACCTTTTACAAAGATATTATGATAAAATTTTGATTGAACCCATTGTCACAGAACCTCCTAATTATGATGGCCCACAAGTACCCGTCATTGCCATAATGACCTCTGATGGCCGTACTTATGTTCACCATAACTTAAAAGGCCTGCTTTCCTCCGAACAGGAACCAATCACAGGAGTATTGCAATATTACAACAGTTTATTCAAAATATTCAACAGAGTAATGTAGCGGAAGTCTTACAATAATATAGGTTTACAAACCAGTTTTCAAACTTCAAACCTTATGTAACATTATTACTAACCAGTAGTAGAGAAGTATCGGTATTAACTTTATTACAACACACAAGCGAGATGCCTTGCCCAAAGGCCACACAGTCTACTCGTCGTCGCTTTCTTCAACCACGACGGTCATGCAACAAGGCTCGAAGCAGACTTGTTCATGAATCGCACCTGCAACAAGGGGTTAACAAACCCTGAGTACTTGAGGGTACTCAACAAGACTTACCCGACTAAGACAAAGACTCCAAGGGCATGCTAGCTTTAGGGAATCAAGGTACGGGTATTCTAGAATCAAGATTTTCCTTTGCAGAAAAGCTTACTAAAGTAGATCCTTATCTTTAACATTTTACTTTTACCATTGATGGTTCATTAACCAAATCTAGGTGATCCTAATCTAGATCAAAGTAATTATCATCAAATCCTTTCTCATTCTTTCTTTTATTCCAGTTCTTAACTACAATGCAAGTCAGGTGATCAAGTCTCCATAACCGAGGAGCAACGACGATTCGAACCGATTATACCCAGCTGGAGATCTCTAACTTCACGACATATGTAGAACCGAATCTTGCATATATCAACCCTCATTTAGATCTCCCAAAACCAGAACGTGTCCATCGCCACCCGAGAGTACAGTACTCCTCGAACCCGACCAAATTCTAGCCCCGAGGGTACACGCTACTCTCGCCATCTCTCCACTCCCAGTGCGAGGTTAGACGTTCTCGTAATGAAATCACCAACATTTTAGGCTTACCCAAGGCATGAGGCTAGTTGCAAAGTCTTGAACACAACAGGCTTACAACGAACGGACCTTAACTAACAAGGCGGAAACACTACATTGAGACTCCTTTCCCAATGCATGCTAGCAGTGGCCAAACCACCCGTCCGATCTTTCAAGTTCATTCTCATATTTCAATATTCATTCAATATGCCGTCATGGCTATATAAACATTGCATTTAAAAGCTTAACTTCTAAGCATAGCAAAGCATACTACGTATTTTTCGTAAAACAGGTATCAAGGTTGATATCACAATAATCAAGGATGATAATGCAGCAATTGGGTTATCACTCAACTCCTAATTACTTAATGCAGTAAACCATATTATAAATAATAAAACATTTGTAAAATTCAAGGTAGGGTTTAAATGCACCGGGGCTTGCCTTGCTCGGACATGACGACTGACTCAGACCCGAGAACTCCAACGTCAGGTCCGAAACCCACCGACGATCGCTCTTCTCCGGAAACTGGCTCGACGGCTTCAACTTCTTCGAAAGCGGAGACTACACGAACACATAACATGCTTTAACATGATGCTCGATGATAAACATGATGCTTGATGATAACATGCTACGAGTTACGACTGGAGTACAACTTCCCTTCACGGTACAGTCGCAAACAGAACACCTACTAACTAGTAGCAACGATTCCAGCGATACCAGCTTTAATCTAAACAAGTTACTAACGAGCTCAAACATGAAATTAAGGTGCCAAAGATCACAAAAGGGTAGTGACCTAAGGACATCACTCAATCAAAAAGGCACACAACACTTAAAGTTCTTAAATTAACATTTATTTATTATTTAAATAATTAGGACATAATTAGAAGTTAATCAAATTTTACCTAATCAAGCTCAAACTTTTTCTATGTATTAAGAATGATTTATAACAGTGTCATAATAAATTTCATCATTTTTGGATTAATAAATTAATTATTAAAATTCATGGAAGTTGCATTTAATCTTTATTAGAACTAATTAATTCTACTGCACAAAGTACTCAATTTCAGCATTTAACATTTTTCCTAGATAGTTTATACATTGAGAAGCCTACACAAAAAATTTCATGAATTTTGGAACTCTACACAATTTTTAATGAAATAAATAAATAACTAAACTATTCATTTATTTGAAAAAGAAAAACAAAAACGAAATCGGGCCGATTCTCCTTTTTCTCCCGCGGTCCGGCCCAGCTGGTCGGTCCGCTCGCGCGCGGCCACGCCCGCACGCGCGCTTGGCAACGCGGCCCAGCAAGCGGCCCAGCCCGCTCGCTCACCCGCGCGCGCTCTTTCTCCCTCTGCGCTCGCTGACAAGCCGGCCCCGCCTGTCATCTTCCTCCTCCCGCCCTCTCGCTCGCTCCCGCGTGCTCGCTCGCTCTCCTGCGGTGGCCGGCCAGTGACCGAAGCTTCGGTCGACAAACTGACCCTACCACAACGCCCCACACCTTCTCCTGAGTCCCTAGCACTGGTCTACAATGCGTCTCGAGCTCCGGTGACCCTTCACCGACGACGGTGGCGGACCGTGGCCAACGGTGAGCCGCTAAAACACGCCTCCAAGACCGGAACGATCAAATTAAAGACGTAGAAAGGATCGGTGGCTCACAGTGATCACGTTGGTGCTCTTGCTGGCGGCTGGGAGGGATTGAAGTGGCCTGGCAACGTGGGGGCGGCGATGGCGGTCGGTCGCCGGAGGCAAGCACGGGAACAGGTGGTGCGGAGGTTTGGGTGCGAAAACGGTGAACTCCGGTGGTCCACGAGGTGCGTGAGGCCGAGGCGGAGCTAAGGGTGTGGTTGGCGTGGCCGAAGATGGCTTGACGACGGCTGCGGCGAGCGGCGGAGCTGCGGTGGCGGCGGTGGCGAAAACGGGGAAAAACGAAAATCGTCACTATGACCTCGAAGTATTTATAGACGACGGTCGCGGCTACAGAGCTGCACTGCTCGTGTCGTCGCGCTGGCGATCCTGGGCGCGCCTGGAAGCTGGCCGAAGCCGTCCGGCGTCTCGCCGGCGCCCATGCCGGCCGGTGGCCGTCGGTGATTGGCGCGACACTGTAGCACCCCCCCAAATTTTGAATTTTCAAACTGTTTTCTAAAATTACTCTCAAATTCATGTAACAACTTGAAAAACTTCCAATCTATGAAATCTTCAGAATTTCAAGCTCTACAAGTTTTGTATTGAACACTTTTTCAAATTCACACTGGATTTTGAAATTTGAGTTTAAATTCAAAAGGGGACAAAATTTTCAGATTTGGTAATTTAGAAATTACTTTTGATTTTATATTGAAACTTCAAAATCTCCAAACATCAAAGTTGTACATCTCGACCAGACCTACAACTTTGCTGTTCAAAACTTTTTCAAATTCTACCTCCATTTTAAAATCTTAGTTTGGGGATAAAAAATGAATCAAATCTGAAATTTGTTTATTTTCAAAATTGCTCCACATTTTACACTAAAACTTTGAAAACTCAAAACACCAAAGTTGTAGCCCTTGAAAAGTTCTACAAACTTGGTTTTGAACTTTTTCCCAAATTTTGCTTAGATTTTGAATTATTTCAAAAGGGGTAAAACAGAGTTTTGAAATTTAGGGTTTTCGGAGGAATTTTAAATTGGAATTTGTTGCTACTTTGATTTGTGATTACTTAGTGATCAAAACCTCACCCAAGGGCATCATTTGGACCAAAATGACATGGTTGACCAAATGCCACTCTTGGTTGACCAATTAGCTTTTAAAATTCTTTTACATTTTTCCCCAATTTTGAATTCGAATTCGAATCGGAAAACTCGTGACAAGTTTTGGGACTCCAATTCAAACTTAAATTTGGAGTTTCATTTTAGAGGTTGTACTTGAGCTCATACCCTACACTTGACACTAGTGTGCAACACAGTCGCACACCTCAAATTACGCAGGGCATGAACTAAGCATTTACGGTGGTATTAAAAATTAGGGTTTTCGGGTTTGGAGCACACCACTGAGAAACACATTCAACCTAGATAAGTAAACTTGTTTTAGTTGATGCATAACAAAGTTAACCTAACAGGGATGCTTTGCAATGCATTATGATGACATGGCAGATTAATAAGCACTATAACACCCGGGGTGTTACACCCATGTCACATTGTCCAAGTGTATTACCATGTGTAAGAATTATGGACATGTGATCATGAATTCAAATTGATAGCAATGGCTCCCCCTACATGTATGCTATATGTTTGGATTTTGGAAGCATACATGTTAGATAGGAAAGTATAGGAGCATTGACTACCAATAGGTGCTAAGTGTTTAAGATTATAGACCTTTGAAGCGTGATACCATCGGAGTAGCGATAAACACCATCTTAGCACCTTATGTAGTTAGATTCCACTTGGAAAAACACAAACATAACTAGAAACCTCATGAGATCAACATTATAAGCAAGGTTCTAGTACCACTTTAAAAAACATGAAGCAAGAAAAATCTAACTACTTCCTATTCATGCTAGTATCTCAATGCATCATTCAAATTATACTAGCAAGTCACCATACAAGCAATGTATCGGAGAAAACGAAATGCATAACTATGCATCATACATATGAAGTGCACATGGAAATGCAACATTCATGTTTAAGAGCTTGCTCCCCCTACTTGTGTGCTCAAAATTTTAGTTGATCCTCTTCTTTTATCAATTCTCCCCTTTGTGCTTCTCCCCCTTTGAGTTCTATCTTTGTGAACAACATTTTCTCCCCCTTTGGCACCAATTGACTACAAGGAGCAAACTTTAGATAGATTATCATGTTGAAATATGGGGTGAGGATCAAGTTTGTGATTCAACCTAGATTGCTTGCATAAATAAAATACTTCGGTTTGATCCAAGGGCAAGCTTCTTCACACCTCACTAGAAGGGTTATCATGCACTATGTTGAAGCAAATATTTAGACAAGTTTTCTAGATTAAACACTTAGGATCACAAGCTACTTAAACAAGTTATATGCTACCACTAGATCATACAAGTCATGAAAACAATAGTAGCACCATATAAACTTCAAATTCATTTGATTTTCATGAATGAGCCTAGAACATGTAAATTATGACTAGATGCACTAAACAAGTCCTTAGCATAGAATGTATGACATGTCAACCAATTGTACCTTAGGGCTCGAAGGAGAGGCATGTCATATATGGGGTGCATCAACTCATGTTGGAGAAGTCAAGTATGTTCAACTCATTCTTTAGCTTGTGAAATCTCTTCTCATCAAGTGGCTTGGTGAATAGATCGGCTAATTGATCTTCGGTGCCCACACTCTCAATAGCAATGTCACCCTTTTGTTGATGATCTCTAATAAAGTGATGATGAACATCAATATGCTTTGTTCTTTGATGTTGAACCGGATTGTTGGTTAGCTTCACGGCACTTTCATTATCACATAGCAATGGCACATTCTTGAAGTTGATTCCAAAATCTTTCAATGTTGCCTTCATCCATAAGATTTGTGCACAACAACTACCCGCGGCGATGTATTCGGCTTCGACAGTAGATAGTGCAATACTATTTTGCTTCTTAGATGACCATGAGACAAGTGATCTTCCCAACAATTGACAAGTCCCGGAAGTGCTCTTTCTCTCCACTTTGTCACCGGCATAGTCGGAATCCGAATATTCAATTAGCTCAAAGCTTGCACCTTTGGGATACCACAATCTAACATCTTGTGTACGCTTTAAGTACCTCAATATTCTCTTTGTTGCCTTCAAATGACTTTCTCTTAGCGAGGCTTGAAATCTTGCACACATGCATACACTAAACATCATATCGGGCCTTGATGCCGTCACATAGAGTAGACTACCAATCATTGATCTATATAGCTTTTGATCCACCATATTGTCACTCTTGTCACTATCCAAACTTCCACTAGTGCCCATTGGGGTTGTAATACTCTTTGCATCTTCCATGCCAAACTTCTTGAGCATATCTTTGATGTACTTAGTTTGACTCACAAATGTTCCTTCCTTCATTTGTTTGATTTGAAGTCTAAGAAAGAAACCAAGTTCACCAATCATTGACATTTCAAATTCCTTTGCCATCATTTTTCCAAACTCATCACAATAATCTTGATAGGTTGAACCGAATATGATATCATCAACATATATTTGCAACACAAATAAGTCTTTCCCAATCTTCTTGGTGAATAGTGTTGTATCAACTTTGCCCATGACAAATCCTTTGGATAGCAAGAAATCTCTTAATCTTTCATACCATGCTCTAGGTGCTTGCTTCAATCCATACAAAGCCTTCCTTAACTTGTATACATGATTGGGTTTCTTGTCATCTTCAAAACCGGGAGATTGCTCCACATACACCTCCTCTTGGATGTACCCATTGAGAAATGCACTCTTCACATCCATTTGATATAGCTTGATATTGTGAGCACAAGCATATGCAAGTAAGATCCTAATTGCTTCCAATCTTGCAACCGGGGCATAAGTTTCACCAAAGTCAAGACCCTCTATTTATGTGTAACCTTGAGCCACTAGTCTTGCTTTATTCCTTACTACTATCCCATCTTGATCTTGCTTGTTGCGAAAGACCCATCTTGTTCCAATGACATTATGATCTTTAGGCCTCTCAACTAGTTCCCATACTTCATTTCTCTTGAAGTTGTTGAGCTCTTCATGCATTGCATTTACCCAATCTGGATCTCTCAATGCTCTATCAATGTCCTTGGGTTCTTCCATTGACACAAAAGAAGAGTGACCACAAAATGATGTCAATCTTGATCTAGTTTGAACTCCCCTTTGTATGTCACCAATAATGGAATCCAATGGATGGTCTCTTGCAATGTTAGTTGGTTGAAGCACTTAGACTTGGTTGCTTGGATGTTGATGTTGATCATGAGTTGGAGATGATGAACTAGCCACTTGTTGATCTTGTTGCACTTGAGATGATGTACTAGCTTGATTTTGCATTAGAGAACCACTAGCTTGAGTTATTGGACTTTAGAGCACTTGATCTTTGTCGTCATCCACATCAATCACTTGCTTTGGTCTAATGTCACCAATGTCCATCTCTTTCATAGCATTACTCAATTGAGTTCCTCTCACATCATCTAAGTTATCTTCTTCATCTTGAGAACCATTGGTTTCATCAAACTCAACATCATGCACTTCTTCAAGTTGACCACTAGCCAAATTCCAAACTCTATAAGCTTTGCTAGTAGTTGAGTAACCAAGTAGGAAGCCTTCATCACATTTCTTCTCAAACTTGCTCAATCTAGTGCCCTTCTTCAAGATGTAGCATTTGCAACCAAATACCCGAAAATATACAATGTTAGGCTTTCTTCCATTTAAGATCTCATATGGTGTCTTCTCTAGGAACTTGTGGCAATAGAGGCGGTTGCTATAAAAGCAAGCCGTGTTGATTGCTTCGGCCCAAAATGAATGACTCACATTATACTCATTCAACATTGATCTAGCCATATCAATTAAGGTTCTATTCTTTCTCTCAACTAGGCCATTTGATTGAGGTGTATACTTGGCCGAGAATTGATGTTTGATTCCAAGCTCATCACATAGCTCATCAATTCTTGTGTTTCGAAACTCACTTCCATTGTCACTTCTTACTTTCTTGATTGTGGTTTCAAACTCATTTTGTACTCTCTTGATGAACTTCTTGAATATGTCAAATACATCACTTTTGTCCCCAAGAAAGAATACCCATGTATATCTAGTGAAATCATCCACAATCACAAAGTCATACTTGTTGCCACCAATGCTTGTGTATGTAGTTGGCCCAAATAAATCCATGTGCAACAACTCAAATGCCTTGGAAGTACTCATAATGCTCTTCAATGGATGAGTGTTGCCTACTTGCTTTCCAGCTTGACATGCACTACATAGCTTATCTTTCTCAAATGTGACATCCTTCAAGCCTCTAACTAAGTCATGCTTCACTAACTTGTTCAATTGCTTCATGCCAACATGACCAAGTCTTCTATGCTATAACCAACCCATACTTGATTTGGTGAGCAAGCATGTTGAAAGTTGAGTGTCATTAGCATTGAAATCAACCAAGTATAGATTCTCATATCTAAAGCCTTTGAAGATCAAGTTAGAGCCATCAACACTAACTATCTCCACATCGTCAACACCAAATATGCACTTGAAACCGAGATCACACAATTGAGCAACCGAGAGAAGATTGAAGTTCAACTTTTCAACTAAGAGCACATTGGAAATGCTATGATCATTAGAGATTGCAATCCTTCCAAGAGCCTTTACATCACCCTTGCTATTGTCACCAAATGTGATACTATCAATGCCACTATCATTTGGTTTGAGAGAGTTAAACATTCTTGAATCACCGGTCATATATTGAGAGCACCCACTATCAAGCACCCAATGCCTTTCTCCAGCCTTGTAATTTACCTATAAAACAATTTAATGTTTCTTAGGTACCCATACTTGTTTGGGTCCTTGTAGGTTAGTCACTAAGCTCTTTGGTACCTAAATAGCCTTCTTCTTTGGGCCCACAATTGGTGTACCAACAAACCTAGCATGCACACCTTTCTCACCCTTGGTAAGCACATAACAAGAATCAAAAGGAATGTAAGGTACATTAGCATTTTTCTTGTTCTTGTTCATTTTATTGCAATTAATCTCTAGATGCACAACTTGCTTGCATCTATTGCAATAACGACCATTGCCCTTCACAAAGCGAGGCTTTGGAGTAGCAAAGGCCGCCTTGCCCTTCTTGGAAGTATAGCCCAATCCCTCTTTGTTAAGAGAGAACCTTTGGCTACCCAAGCATTTTAGCAAGCGGGCATCCCCACCATAGGCATTGCCTAATGCGCGGGTGAGATCATCCACCTCTCTCTTGAGAGTCTCATTCTCAACCACAAGTGATGAATCACTAGTAGTAGAGATAGGGTTGGTTGTGGTGGATGATGATGAGCTACATGAAGCATTAGTAGGACCAACAAATAAAGAATCATCAATAATATCACATGTTAGTCTAATATCACAAGTGACAATCACTTGCTCCTTCTTAGCTTCCTTCATGAACTTCTCTAACTTGAGGTCATTTTCCTTGATGAGCTCAAGTAGAGTGGAGTGGGCTTCCTTAAGCCTAGTGTGAGCAACTTCAAGGTCCTCGTGGTCTTCCTTTAGACACTCACGAGAAGCCTCTAGCTCATCAAAGGATTTTCTAAGAGCTTTGAGCTCTTGTTCAATTCCTTTGCACTCCTTACTCTTTTTGAGAGCAACAAACTCCTCCATCAAGACATCATTTTCATTGCTCTTAGCAATGAGCTCTTGTTCCAAGATTTTGTATTTCTTGGTTGTCCTCTTGTAGACCTTGCTCATTTGATCTATTATACCCAATAGATCATCCTTGGAGTAGTCCTCATCCTCCTCATCATCACTCCTATAATCATCACTAGCACAAGAATCATCATCAATATCATCATATTTTACCTTTGTAGGCTTGGCCATAAGGCATGTTGATGAAGTGTCGAAGATGGATGGCTTGTTGGAGAGGGCGATGTTTGCAATGGCTCGCCGAGTGGTCCTCTCATCATCACTAGAGCTTTCATCATCATCACTATCGGAGTTGTCACTATTCTAAGTGACTACATAACCACCACCCTTCTTCTCGTTGAAAGTGAAGCTCTTCTTTGCTTTCTTCTCATTCTCTTTCTTATCCTTCTTGTTCTTCTTGAGCTTCAAGTCCCCATTATGAAATCTCTTATCTTCATAGGGGCAATTCGCCACTATGTGATCGGGGCTATTGTAATTGTAGCAAAGGGTCTTTGCCTTTATAGTGTCTCTCCTCTTCCTTGCCCCATATCCTTTCTTCTTCATGAACCTTCCCATCTTGTGCACAAGGAGGGCCATGGTCTCATCATCGAATGGATCATCATCATCACTCTCCACCTTGCTCTTGCCCTTAGAGGATGAAGCCTTAAATGCAATGGCTTCTCTTGCTTGACCTTGGTCTTCTTCTTCTCTTCTACCTCATCTTCATCATCATTGTATTGGGCATCAGTCATTATATCTCCAAGCATATTGGTTGGTTTGACCTTGTCCAATCCCTCTCTAAAGATCATTCTTCTCAAGGTGGCAAACTTCTTGGGTAAGCACATCAAGAACTTGTGTGAGAAGTCCTTGTCCTCAACCTTCTCCTCAAGCCCCTTGAGATCATTGACAATGACTTGGAGCCTATAGAACATCTCCGGGATGGATTCATCATCCTTCATCTTGAATGTGGAGAACTTGTCCTTGAGCATATATAGTTTGGCACTTTTTACCGTTGAAGTGCCTTCATATGTTTCTTCAAGCCTTATCCAAAGCTCATTTGCCTTTTCAAGATCTTTGATTTGCTCAAATACTTTGTCATCAATGGCACGGTAGATTGTGTCAAGTGCCGCCGTATTGCATTGTTTGTTGATGTGGTCATTTGTAGTGAGGTTTTCCTCATCAAGAATGATGTATCCTTCTTTGTTCATATCCCAAACCTTCTCATGTATATTGCCTAGATATTGCTTCATCTTCCTTTTCCAATGATCAAAGGAAGAGACACCATCAAAGAATGGAGGCTTGCCATTTACATGATTGAACATAACTTGAGCCATCTTACACCGAGGATGTTAAGCCTTACAAACGGTGACCACGGCTCCGATACCACTTGAAAGGTCTTGATGGCTAGAGGGGGGTGAATAGCCTATTAAAATTTTTTACAAAGACAAGCTAAACAAGTTTATCAATAAAACAAATAGCGAGATGTGAGTTTTGCTTAGCCTACAGGGTGTTTGCAAGCCACCTAACCAAATCACAATTCTAGTGTATTTGCACTCAACCGCACAAGTCAAACCGAGAAGGAAACTACAACTAGCAAGCTAGACAAAGAAGCTACTCTAGCAAAGCTAACTCGCTAGCAAAGATAACTAAGAAATTAATATAAGAGAGAGTTAGGAGGGTATCACCGAGGGGCGAAGAGTTGAGCCAACCAATCAATATGATCAAGAGATGAATACCAAGATAACCGAACACCGGGATCAATCAATCACAATATGAAAGTGATGACACGAAGATTTATCCCGAGGTTCACGTGCTTGCCGGCACGCTAGTCCCCGTTGTGTCTCTCTTCACCACGTGGTTCGGTGGCTAATCGGTCACACACCAAGCCTCTCAAAAGGCGCCACAAGAACCTACCAAATGGCAAAAGGTTGCAATGACACGAAGCAATTTACTAATGTTGCCTTTGGCGCTTCGCCGAGGTAGGCACAAACCCCTCACAATCACCGGAGGTGGCCAAGAACAATCACCAACTCTTGCCAACGCCTCCAAGCTGCTCCAATCCGTCTAGGTGGTGGCAACCACCAAGAGAAACAAGAATCCCGCAGCAAATCAACCACCAAGTGCCAACTAGATGAAATCTCACAATGCAAATGCACTTGGATCACTCAATCTCACTTTGAATATGCAAAGAAGCAAGAGAGATGAGTGGGAGGGGAGTTGCTTAGCTCAAAGTGCTCACAAGTATGTCAAATGATCGAGAGAGAGAGCCTTGAGCCGGCCAACGAGTATTTATAGACGTACCCCTTCGAATAGAGCCGTTAGAAACTTAAACAGCCGAAATCGCACTGACCGGACGCGCTGGTCCAACTGACCGGACACGCCAGTCACCCAACGGCTAACTCGTGAAGTACTGACCGGACGCGCTGGTCCAAACAACCGGACGCGCCGGTCGCGCAACGGCTAACTGCGAAGCAACGACCGGACGCGCTCATCGCGCAGACCGGACGCGCTGGAAACGACCGGACACGCTGGTCCCGAGAATGACCGGACGCGCTGGTCGCCTGAGCAGCGCTCAATGAAACAACGACCGGACGCGCTGAAGAAACATGACCGAACGTGACAGTGTCAGCGTCCGGTTAGAGTCCAGTAAGCTCCCTGGACGACCGGACGCGTCCAATCATCAGTGACCGGACGCGCCTCGCGTCCGATCATCGAACTGAAAAACGCGCAGACACTGAACACTAACCGGACGCGTCCGGTCATGCAAGGACCGCGTCCGGTGCAGCGTCCAGTCACCTCTGTGACCTTCGTTTCTTTTCCGGACTTTCGGCGTAGTGGAAAATAGTCGTTTCAACTCCTTGAAAACGCCTGAATCCCGCCTCGCAAGCTCGGCGGAAGGGAGAGAGGATCCCAAACCCTCTCTACTGCTCAAACTCCACCGCCTTCGCAAACGTGCTAACACCACCAAGTGATCTCGTCAAGTGTGAGTGTGTTAGCATTTTCACAATCATTTTTCGAGGCGATATTAGTTCTATCCAAATGCATATGATTATGAAATGCACATCTAGAGGCACTTAGGAGTTCAATAGCCGTGTCATTCCCCTCTTTATAGTACGACTATCTATCCTATAATGTAACCACACCCACTAGGTGTCTTGGTTACTAAAACACAACCCTTAAGCATATACCTTTACCTTGATCATGTAGGGTTGCATCCAAATCTAAGTGTGGCCATCATGATCACCATGTCCATCTTGCCACCAACCTTGGAATGTACTAATCCTCATATGCTACATACAACTTAAGCATAGGATTAGTACTTAGGCATTGTCACTAATTACCAACACCAAACATAGGACTTTCACCACTTATGTCGTTGCGGTGACGTAAAGCAGGAGGGGTTCCCTTGTGGCCGGAGGGACGAGGATCGGTGAGTTGGACAACGTAGCTTTGAGCTTTGTAAGGGCTTCTTCTGCCTCGAGGGTCCACGAAAAGTGTTCTGATTTCTTTAGGAGGCGATACAGTAGGAGCGCTTTTTTGCCGAGACACGAAATGAAGCGACTAAGGGCCGCGAGGCAGCCGTGACCCTCTGTATGCCCTTTAGATCTCGGATAGGGCCCATTTTTGTTATTGCGATGATTTTTTCTGGGTTGGCTTCGATGCCACGTTCGGAAACGATGAACCCTAGGAGCATGCCTCGAGGGACGCCGAAGACGCACTTTTCGGGGTTAAGCTTAATGTTCTTTGCCCTAAGGCACTTGAACGCAACGTCGAGGTCGTTTATCAAATTACTGACTCTCTTGGTTTGACAACGATATCGTCAACATAAGCCTCGATGGTTGGTCCAATGTGTTCCTTGAAAATATGTTGCATGCATCGTTGATACATAGCCCCTGCGTTTCGGAGACCGAAAGGCATAGTAACGTAGCAATACATGCCAAATGGGGTGATGAATGAAGTCGCGAGCTGGTCGGACTCCTTCATTTTGATCTGGTGGTAGCCGGAATACGCATCTAGGAATGATAGAGTTTCACATCCCGCAGTAGAATCAACGATTTGATCAATGCGTGATAAAGGAAAAGGAACTTTCGGACATGTTTTATTCAAACTAGTATAGTCTACACACATCCTCCATTTTCCATTCTTTTTCTTAACCAATACAGGATTAGCTAACCACTCGGGATGATGAACCTCCTTGATGAATCCGACCTCCAACAGCTTGTGGACCTCCTCGCCGATGACCTTGCGCTTCTCCTCGTCGAAGCGGCGCAAGCGTTGCTTCACCAGTTTAGAGCCGGCTCGGATCTCCAAGGCGTGCTCGGCGACTTCCCTAGGTATGCTCGGCATATCCAAGGGACTCCACACAAAGATGTCGATGTTTGCACGGAGAAAGTCAACGAGCACTGCTTCCTATTTGGGATCAAGGGTGGCGCTGATGCTCAACGCCTTTCCTTTCGGGTCGGTGGGATCGAGGGGTACGAGCTTGACGTCTTTCGCGGGCTCGAAGTTGCCGGCGTGGCGCTTGGGGTCGGGGACCTCGTTGGCCAAATCGTCGAGGTTCGCCGCCAAGGTTGCCGACTCCAAGATAGTTTCCCCGTGCTCGACGCATTCCACGTCGCACTCGTAGGCGTGCTCATAGGAGGGCCCAACAGTGATGACACTGTTGGGGCCTGGCATTTTGAGCTTGAGGTAGGTGTAGTTGGGAACCGCCATAAACCGGGTGTAGCAGGGGCGCCCAAGAATGGCGTGGTATGTCCCATGGAATCCAACCACCTCGAAAGTGAGAGTTTCCTTCCTAAAGTTGGTGGGAGTGCCGAAACAGACAAGCAGGTCGACCCGCCCGACGGGCTCTACTTGCTTTCCTGGCACGACTCCATGGAAGCCCCCGACGCTGGGTCAGAGGTGCGTACTTGTGATTCCTAGAAGGTCGAGGGTCTGGGCATAGATGATGTTAAGACTATTGCCGCCATCCATGAGCACCTTGGTGAGGCGTGTGTTGGTGATGATGGGATCGACGACAAGCGGGTAGACCCCAGGATTGGGGACGTAGTCTGGGTAGTCATCATGGTTGAAAGTGATGGCCACCTCAGACCAGTCGAGGAAGAGGGGGGTTGCGAGTTGTACGGAGAAGACCTCTCGACGTTCCCGTTTGCGCTGCCATGTTGAGAGGCGCATCGAGGGTCCTCCGTATATCATGAAACAGTCATGAATCTCGGGAAACCCCTCGTCCTTGTCGTCTCCCTTAGGATCCTCTTTCTTGTCGTCTTTCTTGATGCCTAGGCTTTCAAAGTATCTTCGGAGCATGTGGCAGTCCTCGAGGTTGTGGTTCATGGGCCATTTGTAGTAGGGACATGGTCCTTTGAGCATTTTGTCGAAAATGCCCCCGCCGGGGGGTCCTCGAGGTTTCTTACGATCAACAGCAGCAACAAGGTCGTCGGTCGGGGCCTCTTGTTTGCCCTGCTGGTTCTTCTTTTTTTCTTCTTGTTCCTTTTCGAGCCCCAGCTAGAGCCCGTAGGATCCTCTTCCTTACACTTCCCTTTGTCCTGGTCGCTACCAAAGATGACACCAACTGCCTCCTCACCGGCGGCGAAGTTGGTGATAATATCCATCAAACTGTTGGCAGTGATGGGAGTGTTACGGCCCAACTCTCAAACCAACTCTTTGCAGGTGGTACCAGAGAGGAAGGCCATGATGACGTCAGAGTCGGTGATGTTAGGAAGTTTGGTGCGCTGTTTGGAGAAACACCGGATGTAGTCCCGGAGGGATTCGCCCGGCTTCTGTTTGCAGCTTCAGAGATCCCATGAGTTACCGGGGCGCATGTAGGTCCCTTTGAAGTTCCCCTCGAACACTCTCACAAGGTCGTTCTAGTCGTGGATTTGTCGAGGTGGGAGGTCCTCGAGCTAGGCTCGAGCGGTGTCCGATAGGAACAGGGGGAGTTGTCGAATGATGACCCGGTCGTTGGTGGCCCCACCCAACTGACAAGCCAAGCGGAAGTCAGCGAGCCAAAGTTTGGGTTTCGTTTCGCCTTTATACTTGGTAAGAGTCGTGGGGGGGGCGAAACCGAGCCAGGAGTAATGTTTCACGAATGGCCTTGCTGAAGACCCGAGGGCCCGGTGGCTCGGATGAAGGGCTTCGATCCTCCGAGCTGTCGTAGCGCCCGTCCATGTGCTCGTGGTAGCCTCAAGCTGCACCGTCACCATATTTGCGCCTTCGGCGCTCGATGATGTTGTCACAGGCATCTCGAGGTTCACGGTTGTCGATGATGCGTTCATAGACAGAGACCGCCTTGTTTCGTTAGGCGTGCTCGGGATGAACCGAGGCCTCTCTCTCCTATCGGGAGGGCTCCGCAGGCTGCTCTGAGGCAAGCCCGCGTCGCCTCGAGGCAGAACTCTCGGCCTGCTGCATGGCAGCGGTCTTGAGGAGTCCTCGGATTTCATCACGGGCTCGATAGGCCTCGGGGTTCGACGGCTCGAGCATGTTGCGAAGGAGCATGGCGGCTGCGACCACATTCTAGCTGGCTCGACCGAAAACCGGGGGCTCGACTGCCTGATCCTCGATGATGCGATGATTGACGTCACGAGCTCTCTCTCAAGCTCCTCCACCGTGTGCACGTGCCACGCGCTCATGCTCGAGAGTTTGTTGAAGTAGGCGTAATTTTTCTCGTTCCTCGTCAAGCCTGTCCTGCAATTCATGGATTTGCTCGAGCTGCATTCCTTGGTCTGCAAGGAATTGAGCCTCGTCCTGTTTAGCAGGGAGCTCAACCTGCGATGTCGTGTTCCTTCCTCCAACGGCTGCCTCATCCTCTGAATCTGATGTGATGACTCCATCGATATTGAAGCACTCGCGAGTTTGGTCGTAGGTGTCATCGGCAGAGTCAGAGTCTGGAGCGCCGAAATAATAGTACAACGGGTGCATGCGAGGTCGTGCGTTTCGGGGGTCGTGATGTCGAAAGGCAGTCGCACGGAGCTCCGTATCTAGGGTCTCTATGGAGTCCATGTACTCGGAAGCTGGCGTGGATGCGACGAGGTCGAGAGTGGAACATAGATGGTGCCCGGGGAGTTCCTCGTAAGCACTCATGCTGGTGCTTATAGAAGAAGCGTACGCCCGGATAACCGAGTCTAGTCCAAACGGTGATGCTAATAAAGGCATCGTCCCTGGTACCGGAGTAGTCGAACTGGCTGGTGGTGGCGCCGCACCAGGCGGTAGAGCGATGGGACTCCCTATCGGCATCTTACCCTCAGCCAAGCTCATCCTACACAGATCCTCAGTGAGGAAATCCGTGTCAGCGTCTGGCTGAGAGGCACCATTGCCCTCCGCGAGGTGATGACGGCAGTTGTGCTGGGCTCGCCGTCGCCTGGCGGCGCGTGCCTGACGAGAACGACGATACCGGCGCAACGCTCCCCTAGGTTGGGAGAGCTCATGGTCACTATCGGTCGGGTGCCTGGGCGGGAGGAGGACCATGTCGTAGCCGTGGCCAAGAGACATGAACTCTAAGCTCCCAAACCAGATCACCGTGGCCAATGGGAGTGGACGTTCGGGGTCAGCCATCTAGAAAAATGGCAGGAAAATGATGTTGGCACACAGCGTCCCCTACCTGGCGCGCCAACTGTCGACATTCAGTCCTGTGAGGATCCTAAGCCAACGAGTGAATCAGTGCTGCGTGTCCCTAATCTGGATGGTGATGCAAGGAGAGTACACGGAGGTTTATCCTAGTTCGGACAAAAGAAGGCCCTACGTCCAGCGGGGAGGGGGGAGTATTGTATTTTCTTGCACCTAAGTGCTTGCGTAGTGGGTTACAAGCTGTGAGAGAGGAAACTGATCCCAGGTCTCAGAGAGAAAAAGTGAGAGTACAAAGAAGATTGCTTGAGATATTGATCTTCTATGGTGGGATGGTGACTGGTTTTTTGTTGTCCGTCGTTCGCCCCCCTCGTAGAGTCCCCTGCCTGCCCTTTTATAGGGTAAGAGGAGGCAGGGACGCCGGTGGTGCCTTAGAGGTGAAGTTTTATCGAACGCTGTGGAGGCTGCTGTAGTGACGTGCCCCGAGAATGGTCGGCCATCCCTGGACACTATGGTGACGTAGAGGATGAGATGGCGAAAAGACTCTGGATCCTGTGTCATGCAAGCCTTGCATTCTTGTTTTGACCGGCGGTTGGTCGAGGCCGGGTCGAGGACGGGTCAAGGTGGGTCGACGATGAACGGATAAGGCCGAGTCCTCGGAATCGTGGGGTACAGTACTCGTCATATTCTCCCTCGAGAGTGATCAATGGCGGAATAGTGCATGGTATGGCGCGTACAGTGATAGGTTTTCACCGCCCATCCTGGGATAAGCAGTAAAAAGTGAGATTTGACACCGGTACTGCTTCCATGCCGGTTTTTGCTGTAGCCATGAGGGTAGGAAGTGGTTGACAGTTTGCATTAAATGCTCTGACTTTTGTCTCAGAGTTGGTGAATGAGGTGGGTCGACCGGCCCAATCCAGGGTCGTGCGAGTCGGAGATTTCTCGGTAGTCGAGGCGTCCTGTCGAGAGAGCCTCGTGCGAGTCGGAACGTGGTCGAGGCGTCCCGCCGAGCGAGCCTCGTGCGAGTCGGAACGTGGTCGAGGCGTTTCGTTCGTTGTTTCGGCTCGTCCTGTTTTTGTGGGCAGAGCTTTTGGCGTGGTTTTGTTTTTCTTAATCGTTGATTGTGGGTACCCCTTGTTTTGGTACCCGATAAACGGCGGCCTTTAGCGAGTAGACAGTGACAGTTGTCTTCCATGAGCAGAGACATGACGTGTTAGTTAAAATAAATATTGAGCCACAAGTCGTAAAGTGAGCATTCAATAGATTGTGTGTCCCTTGCAACGCACAGCCATTTCTGCTAGTCTTAAAAAAAACAGAATAGGGCCAAATCGATCCTACCCACTGGATCATTAACCGACGACTAGCCCACCCAAATATGGGCCGAAAAAGCCCCCAAAACACGTGAGCTCCAGAAGCTACAACAGGTCGAAGTTCGACCGTCGAACCGTCCAAGGGAACGAAGACGAGCACGCTCGAGCGGCCGCACTAACCCGGTAACCCCAACCCGCCCTCCGTCTTCGTCCCAGCCGCGTCTCCGACCCCCAAGCAGCCTCGCGCCGCTCGATGGCTGCGCCGTATCACCAGCCGACGAGCCTGGAGGAGGTCCGGACGCTGTGGATCGGCGACCTCCAGTACTGGACCGACGAGAACTACCTCTACAGCTGCTTCGCCCACACCGGGGAGGTAGGCGACGTCCTTCGACCTGTGCCCCCCAAGACCGTGCGTTGCGCGCCGATTAGGCAGATTTTCTCCATAGGGTTCGTTTGGTTGCCGTCCTAATTTGGTGATTTTACGCTGGGTTTGTCAGTCTCAATGTCTGATTGAGCGGTTGCGTTGCTGCGGATTGGGTGAATTGAAGGAGAGTTGGTACTTCAAGGTAGCTCTCGCCTTTTGGATGCATCGAGGTCGACTTGCCCATTTGTGGTGGGCTAGTGGCTGCTATTCTTTCGGGGCTCTAGGGTAGATACGTAGGTTGACAACCGTGCCCTTATGCGTGTTTTTTTTTTGGAGCAATGTAAGGGTTTCATGGTCTTAGGGTTGTGGCTTGTGGAGCCAGCCTCTTAGTTTTGAAAAATTTGACCCAAACAATTGTGAATTGAAGCGGTCACATGCTTCCTCTTGCATCAATGGATGGGCCTCTAGTGAAAGTAGCAACACGGTTGTTCATGAATATTGTCCAGGCATATCTGGGCGTAAAATACTTCACCCAGTTGATGCAAAAGTGTGTGTAGTTTGACAGATAAAATTACCTGAGAAAGGGAAGGTATCCACGCAGGCCTTTTGGAATATGTCGTCGCATCTGCAGTTGTAGGCTTGTAGCTTGTTATTTTTTCATGTAGGTGAATGTAATGTTCTAGACCTATTTATCTATATCAATGAGTCTTTTAGGGATATTGTAGTAAAGCATTGCACTGTTTTGGGCTTGTTTGAAGCAGCATTGGTAGGATGCTATTGTGAACTAACATTATTCATAGTTTGATAGTTTCTGAAAATTAAGAAAATGATTTATTTAAGTATCGGGTACTTCAGTACAGAAAAAGTTGTGTATAAAATTTTCCTTGACAGCTGTTTGAGTTTATACAGCAACCATTTTGTAGCTGCATGTCTAACTGGGTTGCTATATTATTATTTTGTGTGTGTGGGGGGGGGGGGGGGGGGGGGTGCGTGCACTGAGCTGATGATAGAAGTATGTTTTCTAGAATATAACACTTTCAACTTTATCTGAACATCAGAACTATTACTATACTTTTAAGCATAGTTTGTGTTGTAGAGTCTTTTTCTTATTAAGCGTTGAGCACTGGAGAGTAAATTTTGAACTCATTGTGTTAAGACCTTTATTTCCTGGAAGTGCAGGTACAATCTGTTAAAATAATACGCAGCAAAGTAACAAGCCTTCCCGAGGGTTATGGGTTTATAGAGTTTGTTTCGCATGAAGCTGCTGAGAAAATTCTCCAGACTTACAATGGCACACAGATGCCTGGAACTGAACACACATTCAGATTGAATTGGGCCTCTTTCAGCTCTGGTGAGAGGCGTCCTGATTCAGGATCTGATCATTCGATTTTCGTAGGGGACCTGGCACCTGATGTCACAGATTACTTACTACAGGAGACATTCCGAGTGAACTATCCATCTGTTAGAGGGGCTAAGGTTGTCACAGATCCAAATACCGGGAGATCTAAAGGATATGGATTTGTAAAGTTCGCAGATGAAAATGAAAAGAACCGTGCAATGACAGAAATGAATGGTGTGTACTGTTCAACAAGACCTATGCGGATAAGTGCTGCAATACCTAAGAAATCCACTGGCTCTCAGCTTCAGTATTCAGCTGCTAAAGGTAATATTGGATGATCTGAATGCACTGTGTTGTTTGTATGTGATTCTTCATTTTCTTGATGTTTCTTTTCGTGGATTTATTATAGTTGTGTTGTTGGGGTGGCACCAATTGAGGAGAAATTGATTCAACATCGGTTGAGATGGTTTGGACATGTTCAACGGAGGCCTCCTGAGCCGCCGATGCGTAGTGGGGTTCTAAAGCGGGCCGATAATGTAAAGAGCGGTAGAGGTCGACCTAAACTAACTTGGGACGAATCCGTTAAGAGAGACCTTAAGGAGTGGAATATCTCTAAGGATTTAGCTTTGGACAGGAGCGCTTGGAGACTTGCAATCAACGCGCCTGAACCGTGACCTCTTCCTGTCGTGTCTTTTATGTCCCTTTGTGTGTCTTCCTGTTTATCGTCTCTTTTGGGTTTCATCTCTAGCCTACCCCAACTTGCTTGGGACAAAAGGCTATGTTGTTGTTGTTGTTGTTGTTGTTGTTGTTGTTGTTGTTGTTGTTGTTGTTGTTGTTGTTGTTCTTGTTCTTGTTCTTGTTCTTGTTGTTCTTGTTCTTGTTCTTGTTCTTGTTGTTGTTCTTGTTCTTGTTCTTGTTCTTGTTGTTCTTGTTCTTGTTGTTGTTGTTGTTGTTGTTGTTGTTGTTGTTGTTGTTGTTGTTGTTGTTGTTGATTTGTTGTAGCTGTCTTATGTTAAATGTGTAGCGGTGTATCCAGCAACAGCTTATGCAATGCCTCAGCTCCAGGCAGTTCTCCCTGACAGTGATCCTACAAACACTACGGTATGGACCTCTACCATATTTCTGTCTGTTACTCTGTTGAGTGTTGACTATGCCACTTACCTTGGGATATATCATACGTTTACAGATATTTATTGGGAACTTGGATCCAAATGTGACAGAAGATGAGCTGAGGCAGATATGTGTACAGTTTGGAGAGCTTATATATGTGAAAATTCCTGTTGGTAAAGGATGTGGATTTGTACAGTATGCATCTAGGTAAGTGCTATAGGAAAATTCCATTTAAGTGTAATAGTTGCCCGATGCTTTACGTTGTCTAGTTTAGTTATCCATATCAGGACTTGCCCAAAATCCAAATGTCATAACATCCTGAAATAAGTATGCCTGTAGTGGGATGTTAGGGACATGTATGCTTTAGAAGAAGAACTAAGAACATTTCGATGCAGTATTACCATTTCTTTCCATTGAAATCTCAGCAGACAAGAAGAGAATTTTTACAATTAATGTCACATGGATATGTCTATTGTATTTTTTTTCATATATTGCTCCCCTGCAAAAGTAGATGTATTTATTGATGGAACATCTCTTTACTAGCATCTAAGTTTTCTTAGTAATGAAAAGGTAGGGTGTTTACCATTGCTGATTGTAACCATTGCAGGGCATCAGCTGAAGAGGCAGTACAACGCCTTCATGGCACAATGATTGGCCAACAAGCTGTTCGGCTTTCATGGGGCCGAAGTCCTGCAAGTAAACAGGTATATCTTATAAAATTTTACTGCATAAACCTAACCTATAGCATTCAATAAATCTCTTCGGCCTTATACCTGGTGAAATCAAGCAGATGCCGTTATGTTGATGTGGGGCTGTTTTGCACCAATAAGCATGTTAAGGAAGATTTTACTCGGTACTAACACTTGGAATTGAGAATTAGTGAGAGCCACATGGTAGTATTCTTATGCTGTTTTGGGTAGATAGCCTGATAGGGGATTGCTTGTTTGATATGGTATTAGTTTGTCAGCAGTATTTGTTCATTTTTCTTATAACTCTCCCGGAATTTTCATTTGTTTTCTTGTTATTATCGTATCTTCTGTATTTTTTACCTACTGGAATCTCTTCTAATGGTAGCTAATGTTTGTTATCTATTGTCGCATGAAATAATATATGCAGGATCCATCAGCTGTGTGGAGTCAGCAAGCAGATCCGAATCAGTGGGCAAGCACTTACTATGGCTATGGGTATGATGCATATGGATATGCTCAGGATCCGTCATACGCGTATGGTGCTTATGCAGGATATAGCCAATATCCCCAACAGGTAAGGATTTCCATCCACATATACATTATTATTATATATATTAATTCCGAGTGTCTGCTGTACACTTCCACGTTCATCAGTAAGTTGTGGATGTGGACACCTGAAGCTTGTTAGTTTCTTAAATTCCTGCTGAGTTATGTTACCATACAATGCACGCTTTCGTTAAACCAGACGTAGAAAATTGCATCCTTGTGAATTATGTAATCCACCATATTGAATAGCTGAAGAATAGATTTTGGGCCTGTAGAATGTTCATTTACTGAATTATTTTGTCTTGTTCTATTTCCTGCTAAGATATCTTGGAAGTGTTTGTACGGGCCCTGTACGTGCTCCCATTGTAATGCTCCCATTGTAAGGAAGTGATTTGTGGTGCATACCTCTCCCATGATCTTTCATGTTTCATAGTGCACATATAATATCATGCTATTTGTGTCTGGCCAAAATCTGTTCTCCATATTTGACAAATCTCACAATCTTGCAGGTTGAGGGAGGTGTTGATGCAGCTTCTGTTGCTGGTAGCCATCCAAGCATGGAACAAAAAGAGGAGCCATATGATCCAATGAACATACCTGATGTCAACAAGTAAGATCAGTCACATTGCTCTTCACACTGTTGTTTCTGTAGAGATGTTTTCTAATCTATGGTCCTCTTTCTCCTGCATTCTTAGGCATAATGCTTCATACATGGCTGTTCATGGTAGAGCCATGCTAGGGCGGTCCTTGTGGTTGAAGACCAACCCGCTGCCCCAACCGACATAAGCACACGTCCAACATTGCCTTTTTTTTTTCTTTTCCCCCCGAAGACTGCAGTGCTGGTGGGCGCAGCTGGGTTTCATCGTAGATGATTTTGCCCTTGCCAGTAGGCGCACTACTACGACGGTGATGGATCATCAAACTCTGAAATTGCTGTAGGCTGATCAACAGCTTCGTGTATGTTGACAACATCCAATGTACGATAGGCATGACCCTTTCGTGTTTCCTAGGCTGCTGCTGCTTAATATTATCAGGGACAATATTGTGGGAACGGTGAAAGTCATCTGTCTAGTCCCCTTTTCCAACCGATCATTCTGCTGTTGGATACTCAACTGCTATTCACTTGACTGCAGTACTGCACAATGAAATACTGATATCTCTATCTTTGAGTACTTTCACTGGTGGCCTTGATATCTTTGAGTACATTTCTGCCTGCTGTAGATCTACTATGTCACATCTCAGGTGACGGCGTGATGCCTGCGGCCCAAAACTATTTCCAAGATGGTTGTGTAGGGGTAAACTATTTCCTCGATGGTTGTGACTTGTGAAGCGGAACGTTCCATAGACACAGAATCCGATGCTTTGACCATTCTGTGCCATGTCCCGTGCTCCAAGCCTTGCTATTGATACCACTGCCAGTGAGTACGCTCATGTGCCAGTGACAGTGAGTACCTCTGGTCGTGTCGCAAGGATCAAAGTGGGGCCCGCTTTCAGTGAGTCAACACCATTATTGTAGTATCGATGACCTCCAACGGTCGGAAAATTGGCCGGGAACCAGGGTCGGCGGGTGGAGTCTTCGCTTCCGAGTCTTTCCCTCGGCTCTGCTCATAACACGCGCAACGGCTTGCCTCGCCACTGCCCCCGCACATCTCACGAGCGCGACAAAAGAGGAGCCGCGACCAAGCAACCGGAACCCACAACCTTCTCCCTCCCTTCGCCCTCTCTTTCCATCGCTCGGGGCTTCTCCTCCACCTCGCCGCGCGGGAGGGAAGTGGGGGAGGGCGGGATGGAGTTCATGGAGCCCAAGGACATCGACTGGAGCAGGGTGGTGTCGCGGTACGTGCGCGACGAGACCTACGAGGGAATCGAGGCCCCGCACTGGGCCGACCTCACCGACCCCAACGCCGGCCGCGCCGACGTCGACGACGAGGCCTGGTTCTGCCGCCCCGGTACGCTCCCTCTCCCTTCCCTCCCGCTCTCTTGTTGACTCCCCCTCGCAGGCGCGCGGGCGGGCGGTGCTCCTGTTGGTTGGTTGCCCCCGCTTGATTTGATTGCGAGGAGATCAAATCAAAGCAGTGCGCACTGATCGGCGGGTCACCCGGTTCTCGCTTTCTTCCTTGGGGATGGATTCTCTTGCGACATTGGAACTTTGCTTCTAAACGAGCGGGTACTGATCTATTGATTTGCGGCGCTGCAGATTGCCGGCATCCGAAGATGGCCGAGGATTTCCTCAAGCTGAGCCCCAGCCCCAAGGTCTGCCTTGCTTCGCCGTTCCTTGCGGCCCCTTTTCTTCCACTGGTTACCTGAACCCTCATCTCACGCTTCTTCTTCATCGGAACAGGGAAAGCTGCTGCGATCGGTTTCGGCCATGCTGCCCTTCGCCGAAAGGGACGCCAACGCCACCAATCTCAGGTAACCAATCAAATTCAGGCGTTCTTTGCGCGCCGCGCCCGCCTCGATCAAATCCCCGTTCTCACCCTTTCGTGCGTTGCTCAGGGACGGCAATAGCAATCTCAAGTGGCGGGGCGGCGGCGCCGTTGCCGCCTTCACGCCGCCGAAGCCAAAGGCAGCGCCCAAGAAGAGGTTCCAGGAGGACAGCGAGAACCAGGACCCTGCGCTGGCCACGCCGCCCCCACGACAGGCGCCAAGTAGTAGGCCGCCGTTCGGTGCCCCTCGGTGGAACAAGAATGCCAAGGAGGCCATCAAGTCCAGTGCGGAGAAGCGGCCGGATAACGCTGAGAAGGAGGCGCTGCTCAACAAGTACGCCCCGCCGAGGCAGCTCAAGAGCACCCTCTCAGCGAGGAATCTCTTCTCTGGGAAGGATATACTTGGCCAGATTTCGGAGTTCTACGATGAGCTGAAGCGGATGGTTGGAGGCGGCCGGCCTGGCACAGACACACAGGAGGAATACAGTTCAAACCCAATGTAAACCTCTCCTCATCGAAGGAATGCTGGAATTCAATTGTCGGGTTGTCTCTATGAGGCCCTTGACAGTTTCATTCGTGCAGGAATCCGAGCGATTTGATGGAGAAGGTGGCTCCTGCCAGCGTCAGCAATCCAGTTCCCGCAGATACCGTGAAGGAGGTGGCGAGACAAGAAACAGTGAAAAAGAGTCCAAGCCCAATGTAATTTGCAAATAGTCATCCCAATGCAAACTTATGTGTATAGGTTGTACTGATTGTTTCTTGCGGCGCTGATGTTGGTTTCTGCAGGAAGGGAAAGACAGTGGGGCTGAAGGTGGAAGCAGGGAAGCAAAGGTCTCCCTCTGTGCTGAAGGAAGTGAAGGCAACACCGCCCACTCCGCAGCGGTTTCCATCCCCATCGCCAAACCGCATTAAGAATGTTAAACCTGGAGGGGTGGCCACAGCAGGATCGCCACTCAAGAAGCCACTCAAGGTGAATCCAGCATGGCTATAGTATTTGCTTACTCTGTCCGTGGCTTTAAATCATGGTGTTTACTTGATTTTCACTGTCTTCATTTCTGGGACTTCAAATTCATGGTCCACTTTTGTAGATCTTAGTATGGAAGAATATACTAGAGTGACTTCTGCTCTAAAATAAAAGATTGGCTACGACTGCTTCTTCCCCTGATGATTTAATAAATCCTACGATGAGCTAAATTAGCATCACCCCAGTTCACCATACTTCACAAACTAAACTTGTTGAACCATGTGAAAGATTAATAAAGGTCATGTGTTTTTTTCAACCAATTTCAATAAGTTTGATCATGCATCTGAGATGTTTTTGTATAGAAGTAGCGTCCTTTCATATTTAGCATCATTTAGCACAGGCCATGAGGAGATGTTACCGAATGCACTAATTATATGGCAATGCATATTTTCTATAAATCCTAATAATGATGCTTGTTCATAACCTGGTATTCATTGTAAGCCTCATAGTGGATAGTGTCAAATAGTTTTTTCAACTTATCTTATGTTCATTGTGGATGATCATATCATAGATGGCTTGTGCATCTCATAGTTGAACTCATCTTTTTGTACTGTACAAAAAGCAAACACAGTGATTGTATAGTTTTAGGGCTGTTGTGCCCCAACCATTACCAATGAGGTATTTATCTGAAGTTGATCCCAGAGTTATCTAATTATACTGTAATTTCCTTTTCTTTAGGAGAAGGGGACCCCTAGTAAGGATCTGGAGAGCAAAAAAGATGGTGTGAGGCAACCCTTTGGGGTTAAGGATATGAACAATACAAGAGCATGTGATGCAGAAGGGAGCTCCAGCAGCATGTTTTGGTTCTTGAAGCCCTGCACTTTCCTTGTGGAGTAGCATCATAGCACTACAAAGTTTTAACGAGCAACACTTGATGTAGCTAGAATCCGTTACTTCATTCATTTCCAAATATTCTGAGTTCCTATTTAATTGATTCATTTGATGGGTACCCTATCTGGGAAGTAAAAAAAAAACATGTATAGTCATACAGGCTGAAAGAGTCTTTTCCATATGTATAATTCGAGATATAGCAAAACACTTTTCTGCTGCTTTGTTATTTGTTCAAACAAACTGCATTTTTGTCTCTTGAGGTGATATACTAAGGTTATACAATTCAATGATTTGTTTGAATGTTGTTGCCTAGCAGTTCAAAACTACAGACTGACCAGAAATGTTTGAAGTGCAGTCTATACATTCCATGAGGTGATATAAGTCGATGGTCTATTTCTTAATTCATGAAGGTTTACTGTTCTTAATTATACTGGCTTGTGCTTGCCGAATTGCTGATGTTGTTTATATTCCTTCAATTGTAATTTCACAAATTTTGGCACGAGGATTGTAGCCCTAAGTTATAACAATGCGGATTCAGTGGTCTGTAAGGAAATGCCACAAGCAAGAATTCTGAAATCTCTTCCAGAACTTACTCTTTTTTTTGCGAGAAGAACTTACAATTTTTTATTAGTCTTCAGCTGGTATGTGACAAACTTGATTTGCATTTAAAGGTTTAACAGTCCTAATTTCTAAGTTACTTTTCTTAAGATCACTCACCAGGAGTTGGCACACATCCCAAGCACATAATCTGGGTTGCATTGAGCGGTTCCTTGATCCTCCATGACGTGTTATTCGACAAGACCAGGAACTCGTTTTTTCATCAACGATGGCGAAATAGTTCGTAAATCTATATCTGTATATCTACTCAATAAGCTGAAACCACTAGGTAATTAATTGCTATAAAGCTACAACCATGTTGAGCCGGATCATCTCAATTTAACAGCCATGCAATCATATGCTCCAAGTTAAATCTGGACGTTCATCTAAACCTCCACTTCTCTTGCCAAGCCACAACACATTTAACCACATCATAAGTGAACACTGTTGAGTGGCACTCCGGTTGGATGTGATAAGTAGTTGAAATCAATGCACAATGCATCATGGATTTTTAGGGCATTGCAATAGTCGCTGTCATCATGAACTTATATCGGTCTTGATTCACTCATACAACACTCGAATTGGATTGCGTTTACAACGTCTTCCTTCATAGAGAGCATTTAAAATTACTATAAAGTCTCTACAGCAACAGCAACACGAGGAGATATCACCTAGTTAAGATTGATAACTGGCCACTTGTTTCTAAGTGCAATATATTCTTTGTAACTCATTTACAATTTAGGATCGGACGACTCTGGGCACTCATGAATGGTTCGTATTAAAAAGGAAATAAGTCCAAATTACCCCCAAACACTAACGTTGCCTTAGTTTTCCAATGTTCTATAGAGCGTAATTGATCCATGCTTTAGAGAGTATGTATGTAATGAGTAACGACGATATAGAATCACATCCGGACATAGGCGGACCCAGGAAGATGCAGCAGCCCGGGCGAGACAACGGTGATCTCCTGGTACACAGCTCCCAGCCCAAATAAATCATGCTCAGCTAATGGGCCGTCTATTCAGCCATAAGGGATTATCAAGAGAGGAGCCCGGGCAAGGGCCCAGGGTCGCCGGGCCCTGGGTCCGCCTATGCATCCGGATGTAGGCGAACCTCCCAACTATGTTTAGTCCTTAGCTGCTAGCAATTAAGTTATAAGGTTATCAACAGGCCCGAGCCAAGGGGCGTGCCAGTGGTGCGTGGGAACAGGGCCCATGATTTTTAGAGGCCCCAAATCCCGATGTATCAGCTACCAGCCATCGCTACGGTAGTTTGTCATCAGGCGCATGCAAACTAGTACTAGTGAGTAGTGACCACCAGCAGCTACATACTTTGAGTATTTGTCAAAAAAAATACTACGTACTACGGAGTACATATGACTCAGGAGTGCAAAGTGTCTAATATATTTAACCAAATATATAAGTAAAAAATATTAATGCTCAAATAAACATATTATGAAAGTATACCTCATGAAAAATCTAATAATATTTATTTGATATCATAAATATTGATGTATTTTATATATAGCTAGTCAAACTTGAGATATTTTAACTTTTTACTGTGCTAAAATTGCACTTGGACGGAGAGAGTACTAGATAATTCTAATCTTTTCCCCAATTTTGAATTCTACTGTCCTTCGTAACATTATATGAACTAATGTTTTTACGAACAATCATTATATTATAAACTATAATTATCCTTCATATATATGATTATTTATCATGTTCCAAGAGATTAATACATTTGCATGATATGTATGTAGAATTTATAATAATGACTATAATTTTGTCTATCAAGAGATAAGGCCTCATTTTATAGTTTGGTACAGGGCCCCAAATTTTGCCGGTTCGGCCCTAGCTATCAATCATGACCTTCATCCTTAAAAATATATGTCAATCCATCCCTGGCACTGCCTCCTGCGATTTCTTTCGCGTTTTTCAAATGGTGGTTTCTCTACCTTCTCCCGCACTGCATGCAAACACTCTCAGGTTGCACGACTCATACCGTCCACATGTCAATGCTTGTTCTCAAGATTTAAATGAATTGTCAAAAATGAATTTGGTTATGCATATTGAGCATCAATCGTGAATTTGATTAGAAATTACTATGTCAATTTTGCAACATTTGAATGCTACTTCTACGATCAAGATGGTGGTGAGGTGCTAAGGGGGAAGTATCAACGCTTTGATCCACTTTGTGTTGTCGTTGTTCCTTAATACATAAAGAGATTGAAGACAAGCATGCACATTAAGAGGCTTTTGAGATGATCTTGTGGTGCATCTAACATAGCTCTAGGTGTATTTGTTTTGAGGACGACACTTTATTTTAGATTTTAATTGTCATGTTTGAATTTGTGAATTCAATATTTACCATTTGTATGAACTAATATTTAGTTTGAATTTATATTGTTTCATAAAAGAGAATAAAAAAGTACCCTCTGACATTTTATTTTTCTAGGTACATTGTCCTTTTTACTATTAGTACCCCCTACATCCAAATTGTAAATTGTTCTGGCTTTTCTAGATACATAGTTTTTACTATATATCTAGACATAATGTATATTTAGATGCATAACACAAGTTATGTATTTAAAAAACTAGAACAACTTATAATTTGGAATGGAGGGAATGCATATATAAAAATAGTGTATATCTAAGTGCATAGCAAAAAAATGTATCTAGAATGCCAAAATATCATATAATTTGGAATGGAGGAAGTAGTGTGAAAAAGGAGGAGAAAAATAAATAAAAACTCTGGTTTAAGGACCTTTGTTGGAGTTGTCTAAAAAATAGTCATGAAAGGAGGAGAGGTACTCTTATTAATAAGGTCACAAACAGACACATACTCTAGATCCCAAACCTCATTTTGCTATTTCAGCGATTGATTGGTTGACAGATGGGACTGGGTCCACCTGTCATTGAAGACAGGCTCTTATAAAAGATCAAAGGCAAATCCGTTATTTAATGATGGAGCATCCTAGGGCGTGTTTGATATGGGCCAAAACCCCCTGGCTGCGCCCTCCAGTTGCAACTCTCGCTGTTTGATTCACTTGGCCCAGTTTTTGGCTCGATCCGTGGCATGTAAATTCCCCTCTCTCTCTCTTAGCTCCCAGGAAACGAGATGGAGGTCCATTTCCTGTCGACCAGGCTCGCTCGAGCGCGTGAGCGGCTAGCGTGAGCGCTGGAGCGCGTGCTCGGGTGACCTCCGGTCACCTCCTGTAGCAGCGCACACCTCCGCACGGCGTTCGCGCTCGCTGCCGCCGCTGCAGCTCCAATCGCCATGGCCGTGTGCTAGCGGAGTGGTAGAACCCGATGGTGTCCCCGGTGTGGAGCCCCTTCTCTTTCACGGGCCGGCTCCACACCTTCCTGATGGCGTCCTCGAAGTTGAGGAGCACGTCTTTGCACTCGCGCGCCGCGGCCGCCGTTGTGGCTGCGTCCGTGGCTGCTCGCCCGTTCCTAGTGAGCGTGGGCGTCGTGGCCGCTGCTTCGGCAGCGGAGGACGACGGCGAGGACCTTGCGTCCACCAGTGGCGCCGAGCCTCGAGCGCTTGTGGTAGAAGACGACTGTAACACCTCGGTTGTTATGGTTGCTAATTAACCTGCTATGTCATCATATTGCATCGCAAAGCATCCATGATTAGGTCAACCCTGTTATGCATTAACTAAAATGAGTTTACCTTTCTAGGTTGGATGTGCTTCTCAGTGGTGTGATCCGAACCAAAAACCCTAATTTCGAATGCCACCGTAAATACTTAGTCCATGCCCTGCGTAATTTAAGGTGTGTGACTGTGTTACACACTAGTGTCAAGTGTAGGGTATGAACTCAAGTACGACACGTAAAATGAAGCTCCAAGTTTAAGTTTGAATTGGAACCCAAAAACTTATCGCGAGTTTTCCGATTCGAATTTGAATTCAAATTTGGGGAAATATTAAAAGATTTTCAAAAGCTAAGTTGGTCAACCAAGAGTGGCATTTGGGCACCCATGTTATGCTTGTCTAAATGATTCCCTTGGATGATGGTTTGATCATTAAATAATCACCAATTAAGGTAGCAACAAATTTCAATTGAAAATTCCTCCAAAAACCCTAAAATCCAAAACCCTGTTTTACCCCTTTTATAATAATTCAAAATCTAAGCAAAATTGGGAAAAAGTTTAAAACCAAGTTTGTAGAACTTTTCAAGGGCTACAACTTTGGTGTTTTGAGTTTTCAAAGTTTTAGTGTAAAATGTGGAGCAATTTTGAAAAGAAGCAAATTTCAAATTTGACCCCTTTTTTATCCCCGAACTCAAATTTCAAAATGGAGGCAGAATTTGAAAATGGTTTGAGTAACAAAGTTGTAGGTCTTGGCTAGATGTGCAACTTTGGTGTTTGGAGTTTTTGAAGTTTCAATATAAAATCTAAAGTAATTTCTAAATTATCAATTTTCCAAAAAGTGTCCCCTTTTGAATTCAAACTCAAATTTCAAAATCCAGTTCGAATTTGAAAAAGTGTTCAATACAAAACTTGTAGAGCTTGAAATTCTGAAGATTTTATATCTTGGGAATTTTTTAAGTTGCTATATGATTTTGGGAGTAATTAGAGAAAACGGTTTGAATTGCAAAGTTTGGGGGGAGCTACAGTGCTCGACGAATCACCACCGGGCAGCGCACGGCATGGGCGTCGGCGAGCCGCCGGGCTGCGTCTAGGACCTTCTCGCGCGCGCCAAGACTGCCAGCGCGACGACGCGCGTCTTCCAGTGACCGTCACTGTGGCCGCGCCTATAAATACGTCGAGCTCGCCGTGAGCCGTTTGGCTTCTCTGTTTTTGCCACCGCCGCCGCTTAGCTCCGCCGCTCGCTGCTGCCGCCGTTAAGCCGCCACTAGCCACGCAAACCGCACTGTCACGTTCGCCTCGCCCTCGCGCACCTCGTGGTCCAACTGTTCAAGCCTTTTTCTCGCCCAAATCGTCGCACCACCATTTCCCGTGCCAACTCTGACGACCGAGCCGCCTCACGTGGTCAGCATCCTCCACCGCCTCCTAGCGCCTCCTTGTGGCTTCACTGCGACCGCTGTAAGCTTCTGTTGCTCCCCGTGCTTTCGCTTTAGATGCTACCGTAGTGGATCGCCGGGACGCCGGTCACCGTGACTGCCGGTCCGCCATGGCCGTCGGGAAGGTCTTCCCGGAGCTGTAGCGTAGCCGTTAGGTGTTAAAATCGATTCGCGGTGAGGTGTAGTTGGTGTTGAGCAGCTTGGTTGGGCGACCGACGCCGTGATCGCCGGCCGGCCACCGTGTGGGCATGGCCGAGCACGCGGGATAGAGCGAGTGAGCGGAGGAAGGGGATGACAGGTGGGACAGAGTTGTCAGCGAGAGAGAGAGGGAGCGCGGGCGCGGGTGCGGCTGGGCTGGTCTGCTGGGCCGTGCGCGTCTGCTGGGCCACGCGACGCGGGCGAGCGCGCGAGCGTGAGAGTGGGCGCGGGCGCGTTGCGGGCAGGCCGTTCGGTTGGGCCGAGCCGGAGGAAGGAAGTCGGCCCGAGTTAAGTTTTTGTTTTTCTTTTTTAAAAATATGAATAGTATTAGTATTTGTTTATTTCTTTAAAAATTTTGTAGAGCTCCAAAAATAGTGAAAATTTTTGTGTAAGCTTTTCAAGATGTAAACTACTTAGGAAAAATATTAAATGCTAAATTCGATTACTTTTTGCAAGTTATTTAATTAGTTTGATTAAATATTAAATGCAGCTTCCATGAATTTTAATAATTAAATTATTAATCCAAAATTCATGAAATTTATTCTGACACTGTTTTAGGCCATGATTAATCCTTAGAAAAAGTTTAAGCTCAATTAGATGAAGTTTGATTTATTATTAATTATGCCCTAATTAATTAAATATTTAAATAATTGTTAAATTGTTAACTTTAAGTGTTGTGTGTCTTTTTGATTGAGTGATGACCTTGGGTCACTAATTCTTGGTGATCCTTGGCACCTTAATTTCATGATTGAGGCCGTTAGTAACAAGTTCAGCAAGAAACGTTAGTGTTGCTTAAGTAATCGCTATTAGTTAGTAGGTTTTACTGTTTTGCGTCGGTACCGCGAAGGAAAGTTGTACTTAAGTCGTAAACCGTGGCATATCATCATCAAGCATCATGTTTATTACCGCATCATGTTGAGACATGTTATATACTCGTGTAGTTCCCGCTTTCGAGGAAGTCGAAGTTGGCGAGCAAGTCTTCGGAGAAGAGTTGTCGTCGGTGGGTTCCGGACAGGAAATCGGAGTCTTCGAGTCCGAGTCAGTCATCACGTCAGAGCAAGGCAAGCCCCGGTGCATTTAAACCCTACCTTGAGTTTTACAAATCTTTATTATTTTATACTAGGGTTTACTGCATTAAGTAATTAGGAGTTGAGTGATAACCCAATTGCTGCATTGTCATCCTTGATTATTGTAATATCATCCTTGATACCTGTTTTACTGAAAATGCGTAGTATGCTTCGTTATGCTTATGAGTTAAGCTTTTTAAATGAATGTTTACATGGCCATAATGGCATACCTGATAAATATTGAAATATGAGAATAAACTTGTAAGATCGGGCGGGTGGTTTGGCCACTGCTAACTTGCATTGGGAAATGAGTCTCAATGTAATGTTTCCGCCTTATCAGTTAAGGATCGTACGTTGTTGACCCTCGCGTCATGGAGTTTTTATTAGTACTAGTCATGTACCCATGTCGGGTAAGCCTTACTTTGACTATTACATTACGAGAACGTCTAACCTCACACTGGGAGTGGAGAGATGGCGAGAGTAGTGTGTACCCTCGTGGCCAAGGGCTGGATTGGAGGAGTACTATGCTCTCGGGTGACGATGGACACGTTCTGGTTTTGGGTTACTCGGGTAAGAGTTGATATATGCAAGATTCGGTTCTACATATGTCGTGTGGTTAGGAATCCTCAGCTGGGTAAATGAAGCGGTTCGAATCGTCGTTACTCCACGAGAAAGGAGTCGTAGCCTTGCACCAACATCGTAGTTAAGAACTGGAATTAAAAAGAAAGAATCTTGATGAGAATTACTTTGATCTAGCTTAGGATCACTTAGAATTGGTTAATGAACCATCAATGGTAAAAGTAAAATAATGAAGGTAAGGACTTACTTTAGTAAGTTTTTCTGTAAAAGAAATTTTGATTCTTGAATACCCGTACCTTGATTCCCTAAAGCTATCATGCCCTTAGAGTCTTTTCCTAGTCGGGTAAGTCTTGTTGAGTACTCTCGTACTCAGGGTTTGTTAAACCCCTTGTTGCAGGTGCGGTTCATGAACAAGTCTGCTTTGAGCCTTGTTGCATGACCGTTGTGGCTGAAGAAAGTGACGACGAGTAGACTGTGTGGCCTTTGGGCAGGGCACTTCGTTTGTGTGATTGTAATAAAGTTACTACTGATACTTCCCTACTACCGGTTTGTAATAATGTTACATAAGGTTTGAAGTTTGGAAACTGTGGTTTGTAAACTTAAGTTATTGTAAGACTTCCGCTACTTTACTCTGATGATATTTTGAATAAATTATTGTAATATTGCAATACTCCTATGATTAGATTCTGTTCGAAGGAAAGCAGGCCTTTTAAGTTATGAGGAACATAAGTACGATTGTCAGAGGTCATTATGACGATGACAGGTACATGTAAGCCATCATAATTAGGAGGTTCTGTGACAACGACGCCAGCAACGGCCCCCCTGCTCCCCGCTGACGGCGTCGGTCCTCCCATGCTCGGCGTCGGCGCTCCCAGGCTACGGCCGAGTGGCACGCAGGTGACAGCGGTGGTGCTCCCAGGCTCAGCGTCGGACCTCCGTCAGCGGTTCCCCCTCCCGTTCCCGGATCCGGCCGTTGCCGACTCCGAGCTACGTCGCGGTGGTGCTGGTCCTGCGTGTTCCTCACCGCCGCCCAGTGGCCCAGCCGGCGCCTACCAACTGCTTATTGAAATGCCAACAAGAGAAGAGGGGAGATAACATCACCATATTCTGGAAGCAAGGTCACCGTATCCATCTAGTATATCTTATCAAACACGATTCTAATTCAGCCCGGCTCGAAAGAAACATGAGAATCAAACGGGGAAAGTTGCAACAAGAAAACCAGGCTAGAGCCTGACCTCAGCCAGGCCAACTGGCCGGGCCGGCCAGTAGCCAGAAATCAAACAGGCCCTAGTGTTCGTTTACAAGAGGGATGTCCTCACTCCGAATCCTTCTATTTCATGGGTTCTTTGTCGGACCCCAACACCATTTCTCCAAGATCCACTCTGACCTTGGATGAACACCATTTCCAACGATTTCCTTCTATTTCATGGGTTCTTTGTCGGACCCCAACACCATTTCTCCAAGATCCACTCTGACCTTGGATGAACACCATTTCCAACGATTCCGACGGCTCGCGCCTCCATCGAAGAGTTGATGCTTGTCAGGCCTGTGAGACGCGCCGCCTCTGCTTGATCCTGCTCTGCCTCCGCGGCCCGCCGCTTCGCCGGAGGCCTCACGCACCTCACCGCGTCCCTGCAGCCGTGCTTGCCCTGATCCCACCCCCGCCTGGCTCCCTCGACCTACGGCGTCATCATCGACGCCGGCAGCACGGGAAGGTCGTCTCTGCCTGATGCCCGGATGATAGTTTGACCATGCTCGCAATCCGTTCGACGAAATGCCCTGTGGCATTTGTGGGCGTAGCCGGCGCCCTGGTGGTGTTTGTCACCGCTGTCCATGTGTTCATGGTGCCAATCCTTCCTGCCTCCTTGGATTACTTCGGTGCTCGCAGCAGTATAAGCCGCCCAAAGAATGTTCTCCCGGCCGTCGGGGTGGTGGACTCTCGTCTCAGGGGGCGCTTCCCGTCTGATTCATATGGCGCCGTGGCATTCCGTGGCGCACCATGGAAGGCTGAGATTGGTAGATGGCTTGCCGGATGTCATGCTAACTCTTCGTCTGTTGATGTTACTGAGGTTTGCACCCACCCTTGTCACTGGTTCGTGCGCTTTGACTTAGCTTTTTACGGGGTTAATTTAGGTTGCTCTTTTGCGACAGGCTATAGGTGCAAAGCGCTGCGAGAAAGACTGCAGTGGTCATGGTGTTTGCAACTATAATCTGGGAGAGTGCAGATGCTTTCATGGATATTCTGGTTGGTCTTACTTCTCAGTATTCACTTTCTGTTAATAAGAGTCTATGCACTAATAACTCAATAGTTCTTATGATCTGGAAGGGCTGGCTTTTAAGAACTTAAGACTAGAGCTAAACAAAAAAATAGTTAATGATATCATTTAATAGAGTTAGGTACCACAAAGAACTAATCGTGGATTCTTATATTGGATACAGCGATGCAACCTACAAATGTCTCCCTAACCATGTAGACAGCATTTTTTTCTTCACAAATCTTGTATAATTTCATCTCACAGTACGCTCAGTATATCTCCTTTCATCTGTAGCATACTCTGTTTAGATCACTTTGCATTCCTGAAAGAACATAGAAGTGTAGTTTATATGTCTGAAAGAATATAGACCATTCAGTTTATTGTATATGGACTTATGGATTAAGAATTGCAGTATTGAAGACTCGTATGCCTTTTCTTTTCTTTTTTTTTTTACTACAAAGCTGTTGTTGGATTTGATCTCTGTGACTGTGAGTATGTAACCTAGGCGAAATGGGAACTGAACTACTGCGTTAAACAGCTACTGGTTGTTGTTCACTTATGTGATTATAACCTTGTTTATGGACATATATTTCTTTCTATGGTTTTGGGTTTACTAAAAAACAAATTTCGTTTAAAAATGAAAGAACATGTGTATGACTGTAGAAAGGTGGCATATATATTTTCCCTTGCTAATGTTGATATATGTTTCTTTTCTGGATTCCAATAACATTTAAATTTGTAATGCTGTATTCCTAATCTATGGCTTCACTGATACAGGGAAAGGATGTGAGGAGGTTCAGAAATTGGAATGCAACCTCCCAAGTTCCCCAGAATGGCCAGTAGGTCTATGGATAGTTTCCACCTGTGCAGCTCACTGTGACAAAACAAGGGCAATGTGCTTTTGTGGGCCTGGAACAAAATACCCAGATCGTCCTGTGGCAGAAGCTTGTGGTTTTAAAACAATGTAAGACTATCGCTGATAATCTGATAATTTGTTTTTGGGTTACTTTAATATTACTACTAAACTTCTCTTATCCATCTTTCTAGTTTACCTGCAAAACCTGGTGATCCAAAGCTTACCGATTGGAAAACACCCGACCTGGAAAACATATTCACAACAAATAGCAGTAAGTTAGGATGGTGTAATGTGGTCCCTGAGGATGCATATTCATCCAAAGTGAAGTTTAAAGAAGAATGTGATTGCAAATACGATGGTCTCTGGGGGCAGTTTTGTGAGACGCGTGTTGAATGCAGCTGCATGAACCAGTGCTCTGGACATGGGCATTGCCATGGTGGTTTCTGTCAAGTATGTTTCAGAGAAAACGATTTAGTTAATGAAATGAAATTACTTTGGTTAAATTCAATGCGTGCATTGTTTTTTTAATTTTTTCCACTTTTATAAGATGTAGTCTCATTGAGTATCTCCTTCAGTGTTACAGTGGATATTTTGGGATTGATTGCAGTATCCCATCAGCATATTCGCTTGCATATGATTGGCCCCCGTGGCTCCAGACACCAGTGAATTTACCAGATCTGAAAATTTTAAACAGTACCACCATCGATGTTAAGGCCGTTCAGAAAAAAAGGCCACTCATATATGTATATGATTTGCCAGCCGAGTTTGACAGTCATCTTCTTGAAGTAAGTCTGTGTCATAAATATTCCTTTTTGTGTTCATGAAGCTTTACTGCAGCATTGAGATTAATATTTTTTTCTCTGTCAGGGACGACACTACAGATTCCAGTGTGTAAACAGAATATATGATGACAAGAACAGAACTCTATGGACCCAGCAATTGTATGGTGCTCAGGTTTGCTAATTTTAGCTGCTAGCAGATAGCTTAACGTTTGTTGCTCCATGACTACATGCTCACAGTGATATTAATTTACGAGGACAAGCAAATCTGACCAATGTTTTATTTTCTATGTAGATAGCACTCTATGAGAGCATTCTTGCTAGCCCTCACCGCACTCTTAATGGGGACGAAGCTGATTATTTCTATGTGCCAGTGCTTGACTCATGTCTAATAACTAGATCTGATGATGCTCCACATCTGCTATTGCCGGTAAGAATTGTGATCCATATGTTCTTTGATGGTCTTGATGTGCTCCTCCAGTAATTTGAGTTTTAATTTTAGAGGGACCTGCGCCGAAGGAGCTACAATGCACTTGAGTACTATAGAATGGCTTATGATCACATAGCTCAGCAGTATCCTTACTGGAATCGCACTTCAGGAAGAGACCATATCTGGGTGGGTTTCATATTTGAATGAGTTATAGTTGTATAATGATTCTTTGGTTCTTATTCGATAGTGGCAATGACTGATTGCCTTTCAACTTACATAAAGGCAGTTCTTTTCATGGGATGAAGGTGCCTGCTATGCCCCAAAAGAGATCTGGAAGAGCATGATGCTTGTCCACTGGGGAAACACTAACACAAAACATAAGAATTCAACGACTGCTTATTGGGCAGACAACTGGGATGATATTCCTTTGGATAAGAGAGGCAACCATCCATGTTTTGATCCAAGAAAGGATCTAGTGCTTCCAGCATGGAAGGAACCTAACCCAGGGGCCATATGGTTAAAACTGTGGGCAAGGTATTCTTAAAGTTAACTATATATCCTATCAACTATTTATGTTCCTCGGAACCTTATACCAGGGAACACAACTTTTGCAGGCCTAGGAAGAACCGTACAACACTCTTTTATTTCAACGGTAATCTAGGTTCAGCATACGAAGGAGGCCGCCCAGAAGACACATATGTATCTATGTATTTGTGAGTGTGAATGTGTTACATAATTGTTTGTCAATCTTTTTCGATTGTATAATGCAGGTATAGTATGGGGATTCGACAAAAGCTAGCAGCTGAATTTGGTTCCACACCAAACAAGCAGGGAAGCCTTGGACGACAGCATGCAGCCGATGTGACAGTTACCTATTTACGAACTGAGAAATATTATGAAGAACTAGCAAGCTCTGTTTTTTTTGTGGTGTCCTGCCAGGAGGATGGCTGGAGTGGGCGTATGGAAGACAGCATGCTTCAAGGATGCATTCCTGTAATAATTCAGGTGATACACCATCATTTTCCTTGTGTTGCATATCAAGAGAGGGACCATCGTGTGATGTCTTACTCGAACCTATCTGCCCTCTTGGCTTACATTGTAGGATGGAATTTTTCTGCCATATGAGAATGTGCTCAACTACAATAGTTTTGCAGTGCGCATACAAGAAGATGACATTCCAGGCCTCATAAGTACACTTCAAGTACGTTTTTACTCTGTTTCTGCTTTTTTTTTTTTATCTTTTGGACATACCGCCTGCAGAATGCTTACCATTTCCATGTCACCAGGGAATAAATGATACACAAGTAGAGTTTATGCTGGGAAATGTCCGCCAGATGTGGCAGAGGTTTTTCTATCGAGACTCTATATTGTTAGAGGCGCAGAGACAGAAAAGACTGTTCTCTGAAGAGGCACCCTGGTCTGTTGAGGTCTCAAAACTACCTGACGATGACGATGCCTTTGCGACATTTATACAGGTAGACCTGCTCCTCAACCTATTGTGTGGTCTGGATGTTATCATACTTACTACTTAGCATCTTCTGTTCGCTAGAAATGAAATAATATTTGCATTATCCCAGTAGAAAGCTTTGGTGAGTCATAAAAAAATTTAGTGTTACCAGAATTGTGCTTGGCCACGTGTCACTGTCTCTGATATACCCCTTTTCAACCCAAGAACTACCGTTCTGCTGTGTTCATATTTGCTGAGAAAGAATGCTTGTGACAGGTATTGCATTATAAATTGTACAATGACCCTTGGCGTCAGGGTCTCCTGCAAACAAAGGAAACTCGGCTGCCGAACATCTGCTCAAGAACATCCTGAAGTGTTTAGTCAGGCAGCATTGCAACTGTAAAGAATAGGCATACATACTGCTCCCTCTCTCAGGAAAAAGGATAGATCTGACATACTCTTAGGAAGGAATCTAGATATTTCTTACATTCTGGGTAATGTTCTTTTGACTGATAGCCCAATTTAGATCATTTCCTGACAAAAGAAAAGGGAAATGCACCGTTTTCATCTACCAAAAACATGGATAGCATGCATCGCAATGTCAAGCTACGTTGGCTTTCACTGAGAAAGAATCAGATTTTGTTGTCCAGTGTTATTTTCGTTTGTCGAGCAAATTAACCATAATCGAGCAGATGATGTAGGTTCTTATGAATCAGTTGCCACTCTACATGGTTAACATATACTCCCCCGTTCCAAATTATAAGTCGCTTTGATTTTTTTTTTGTATATCAATTTTGCTATGTATCTAGATATAATGTATGCACCTGAAAAGTCAAAATGACTGTAATTTCGAACGGAGAGAGTACTATATTATGGCAGCAAACTACAAGATGTCGGCCTGCATTCCGGAGGAACAGCTGAATGTGATATGTTGTGAACTTGTGATATACATTTACCAATCTTGGCCTTATAGCACGGAACACGCAGATGGTGTCACACATGGACATGCTTATCCGCGTTTGCCCTAGGCTGCACGGGCACGGTAGTAGAGCCGGTCAAACAAGCAGATAGATCGCACCAGACAGACAGGAGGAGGGCTCATCAGGAATCGCATGCTCTGTACATCTTACGTCGAGGAGGAGCATGTGAAGAGCACGCTCGTGAGAGCCAAGAATGCTGTGAGGTGGATCTTTACACCTCGCATTCATGCCGCTCTTATTACCATGACGACGAATCAACGTGCTCGCCTTAGCTTGTTCGGCCTGTACGTCGTCCTCTCGATTCCTCGGTGCATATCCACCAAAACTTAGCGCGATCCGCAGTTCCACCACAATTTGTTCATTTCGCGAAAGTAGAATTGGAGAAAAATGTAAACCAAGTTTAAAAAATTGACCGAGCCAGAGTCATCAAATGTGTTTTACTATCAACAGGCACGTTGGCTACCACCGAAAGGCAGCTAAAAAGAAACAGTCAATTCAAACAAATAAGATAAATGTCGTTATTCATTTATCAATATATTTATTGTATTTTTTTTTCGAAAAATCCAATATATTTATTGTAGTAAAAATTGTGAATATGTAATGTTCAAGGAGTAGAAGAATCACTTGTTCCATGTATATAAGAAAACAAAAAAAGAGATATTCAAGAGGGTGAAAATTAAAATCACAATGAGAAGGGAAACGAGGATGAATTCCATTCAAATGTTTAGGGAATGGAGGAATTTGGGCATTGCAAATCATATATATGATGATAGATAGATGGATAAATAAACAGAGATTAAAAATAAACCAAACAAGAACTTTCGTTCGTCATAACTACTGGACAGCAAGGGGACGACGATTTTTCTTTGTTTTGGTTTCTCGATCGGTCTTATTGGACATGCATTCCTAGAGATGCCTAACGGTCACATGTGGCGCCTCCGACGGGAGCTCACGCTCACGCTCACAGGTCTGGAAAAGGCGCGACACCACCGTACATACGCCGAGCATGCATTCCCGGCCGTGACAACATTTAAACCCACGCCATGCCTTGCCGATCACCCCCGCCGCCGCCCCGCGCGCGCCACTCTACTAAACCCCCCGCGCCTCTCGTCACACTCTCCTCACCCACTTCACTACACTCCCCACTCCTCCAGTGGCCATTTCAAAGCTCCTAGCTTCTGCTTGCATTTGAGTTCAAAATAAACCCTCTCCCTCCTCCGAGACTCCGATCCGCCCGCCCTCTCCCACGCTCCCACCCGATCCCAATTCCCATGGAGAGCTACGGCCGGAAGCGCGCGTGGAAGAAGGGCCCGACGCGGGGGAAGGGCGGCCCGCAGAACGCGGCGTGCGAGTACCGCGGCGTGCGCCAGCGGACGTGGGGCAAGTGGGTGGCCGAGATCCGCGAGCCCAACAAGCGCACCCGCCTCTGGCTCGGCTCCTTCGCCACCGCCGAGGAGGCCGCGCTCGCCTACGACGAGGCCGCGCGCAGGCTCTACGGGCCCGACGCCTTCCTCAACCTGCCGCACCTCCGCGCCTCCGTCTCAGCCGCCGCGCACCAGAGGCTCAGGTGGCTCCCGGCCTCCGCCAGGGGCGCCGCGGCAGCCGCCGTCCCGGCCTACGGCCTGCTCAACCTCAACGCGCAGCACAACGTGCACGTCATCCACCAGAGGCTGCAGGAGCTCAAGAACGGCGGCTCGCCCACCAAGCCGCCGCCGCCGCCTGCCCGCCAGGTCGCCCCGGTCGATCATCTCCCGGCGGCGGCCTCCACGTCTCCCTGCTCCACCGTCACCACCCACGCGGCTGCGGCTCTGCCGCCGCCCATGTCCTGCTTCCACGCCCTGGAGCAGGCGGTGGCCACGGCCGCCATGACGACGGCCGACGACGACGCCGAGCCGTGCGAGGGCGGCGCCTGCCCGCCCGGCGCGGACAAGCCCCAGCTCGACCTCAGGGAGTTCTTGCAGCAGATCGGCGTGCTCAAGACCGATGACGACGGCATGACAGCCACCGCTAAAGCCAGCTTTCACGGTGATGCCGCTGACGCTGGCTGCTTCGGCGGCAACGGCGAGTTCGACTGGGACGCGCTGGCAGCGGACCTCAACGACATCGCGAGAGCCCACGGCGGCGCTATCGGCGTCAACGGAGGGTTTCAGATGGACGATCTGCGAGAGGTCGACCAGTTCGGAACCTGCCTGCCCATCCCTGTCTGGGACGTCTAGTGTGTGTAATCCGAGTCCATGCAATGTTGAATATCCCGCCCATCTGCATGTTGCACGTGGCACCTTTCACTAGCGCACAAGCTTTAGCTCCCAAGTTCAATGTAATCGATTCTGATAATCTGATGGGTGGTAATGAGTTTGGCGTAATGGATCTGTGACTAACTGAGCCTACTATTCTTTAGTTCTTTTTAACCAAAAAAAACATGCATCTTCCCCTATCTATGTAGCCTGCTACTTCACTCCATAACAATTTTTCGGTAGCTTCAGTGCGTTGAGAAGGTTAACTGGAGTCGAGAAACAAGCATGCAGAAGACAAGAATGCGCAGATTTTGATCAGGTATCTCATTTTTTCAACCATATAAATAAACCGGAAGGCATGCATCAGCAAGAGGTATCCAGTTGAGATTCATAGCACATTAGTCTCACAATTAGTACAAAATATATGGACCACCTAACAATTGGTGGAGTCAAACATGGTGCAAAATATATGATGAACCACCGAACAATAGTGCAAATGACTCATCCTTCCCTTATTCGCCTTAGCTGATGTCTCAGCGGCTGTATTAGAACAAGGTTCTGATTATTGCGCACATTACATCACTCCACCAGTCAGTGTCTTCACCGTATCACAGCTACGACGGCACGAAGTGCAAATGCTCAAGGCCTGGTTAGGGCTATATTTTTCCGCCCAATCAAGGACCAAAAAAAGTTTTTACTTGTATATGAGAGCATCTCTGCCAGGTCCAACACCAATGTAGTGCACGGGGACACCAACAAGCTCTTCTATCCTCTCCACATAGAGGCGGGCAGCTTGAGGAAGTTCATTGTAACTTCGAGCAGACGAAATGTCACTTTGCCACCCAGGCAGAACCTCATAGTTGACCTGAAACACAAGGCAAGGCATATAAGAGATGAAATATATGCATTCTTAGTCTCTTGTACCTGTTTCGATTGTTACTACTAAGACCACAAGCTTTTGAGACAGGGATATTATATTACATCTTAAAACAGAGAAAATAATGTACATTCTTGAAACAGTGAGAAGTGCATGCCAAAGCTTACCTGTACTTGCTCAAGGGTATCAAGATCCCCAGGGAAGGATTGCAGCTTCTGTCCATCAGGTTGGCTATAAGAAACACCCACCTTAATTTCTGACAACCCAGACAGAACATCAAGTTTGGTCAGATTAAGTGATGAGAACCCATTGATTTGGCAGCAGTACTTAAGCGCAACAATGTCAAGCCAGCCGCATCGCCTTGGGCGACCCGTTGTTGTGCCAAATTCCATTCCAGCTTTCCTAAGGCGGTCGCCTTCCTCTCCAAATAGTTCAGTTGGGAAAGGGCCAGAGCCAACTCTTGACGTGTAAGCTTTGACCTGCACGTAAAGCATACATAATATACAAGCAATAGAGCATGAAAGAGGTCTGTAATAATAAATAACAGTGGGTTTAACTTACCACTCCAATCAGGTCACCAATCATCCTTGGAGCAATCCCTAGCCCTGTGCATATCCCACCAGCTGAAGGGCTAGAAGAAGTCACAAATGGATAAGTACCAAAATCAATATCCAGCATAGTTGCTTGTCCACCTTCAACCAGGATTTTCTTCTTCTGCTGAACAGATTCATTTAGCACATGCACGGTATCAGCAATGAAAGGCTCCAAGCGATCTGCGAACTTCTTGTGCCTCTCAACCTCTTCCTTGAGCATGCTTTTGCTGTACTGAAAGCCTAGAAATCTCGAAGCAGCGTCTTTGAACAATACATCAAGCTTATCCCCAAAAGTGTCCATGTGCCTTAGATCACAAACCCGCAGTCCATTTCGAGTTACCTTGCTGGAGTAACAAGGACCAATGCCTCTTTTAGTTGTCCCAATAAATGAATTCTCAAGCTCAGCTTCCCTAAGTCCATCCACAACCTGGTGCAGATCAAACAGCAGATGTGCCCGGTCGGAGACCAGTATTCTTCCATCACAGCGGACTCCATTGGACTCAAGACCATCAATTTCTCCAAAGAACCCTGGAACATGGATCACTGCTCCATTGCCAACAACACAAAGTGTCCCTTCATGGAGAATACCAGATGGAACAAGATGAAGGGAAAATTTCTTGCCTTCTGTGTTGTAGATTGTATGTCCAGCATTTGCTCCCCCCTGATAAAAATGTTGTTGAAACTCAGATAAGGCTACTAAACTAAGGAGAAGTAGCTAACTGATACTGACTGACTTGCCATGCTTGAAGACCATTATGTTAAGTATATAAATATTAAGAGTGGAAAATGCAATTACACAAACAGAGAGAAGTCATGACAGACTAGAAACATTCACCACAGAAATCAAGCAAAAAGCAAATAAGTAAGGGACATGATGTGAACCCCAGGAGCATTAGTAATAGTACATGTTACTGAAATATAGATTACTCTAGGATGCAAAACATGGTGAAATCTCAAGCTTGAGTTAGTTTAGCAACTCACAAGTATTTGCTTTAAGAGCACAAAGAAAATTGCAGTACCAGGGCTTAACATAACATAGAAGCTTTGCATTTTATATAAGTCTCTCCATAATATAACCAACCACACAGGACAAATTCTTATGCGACCAAATAAAAAGAACATTCTCTTGCCTGAGTTAACCAATCTATCCACTTGAACCATAAATCTATGATTTATCTACATTCTAGCTATGTATTAACATTCTAGCATGGTACAAAGGAAATTATCACAGGTGCATGTCTTTTAGTCATATACTAAGTGTTTATCAGTCAAGACCAAACATCCTAACACTCTTGTAAGAAACCAAAGGTGCAGCCAACATTGAGAAGATTTAGAAACCCATCGTCTCCAAAACGACTATAAGGCTGGAGCTTTACTCTCCTTAGCATATTTCGTGTAAATTATGGTTATCAGCAAGGTGAAATCTAAACACAGATCGCTCTTTCCGCAATCATCATCAAGCCTAATCCACAAAAATAGCACCAAATTCCAACGATTGGCTTCGTGAACGACTAAACTTTGACCACTCGACTCCTCTAGGCATGGATTAGCACAATAAAGCCCCCTCACCTGGCAACGCGCAACTATGTCGAAGCGGGGGGCGAGCACGTCGACGAGCTTGCCCTTTCCCTCGTCGCCCCACTGCGACCCCAGCACGCCGGAGACTTGGCTCAGCGACGAAACCCTATCCTCCGCGGAATCCGCGTGAACAGCCGCTGTCGCGGCGGAGACAGCGGCGGGGACAGGGGCCCGTGCCTTGGGGAAACGTACGGACTGCGCCGCCGGGGCAGCCGGGAAAAGGGATTTTCCGCTGGCGGCGGCGGCGGCGGTCGGGTGGCTGAGTGTGGAGAGCGACATGACGGTTCGAGGGTTTTAGGACGGGCTGGGTATGTGTGTCCATTTCTCCGTTGTTTATGTACGCCGTAACCATTAACCCAGACAAGGGCGCCCTGCTCCTCGGCCAGGAGCGCCGTCCACGTCGTCCAGAATGTTTCCCGTCGTTGGATCCTGTGGTGAACGGTCCAGATTGTCCGAATCAGATTTTATCGAAACCAGCTTCACGGCCTTCTTTTCCTCTTTCCTGGCTTCTCGTCCGCTTCCCTTTGGCTTCTCCAGCTTCTCATCCCGGATCCGCTGAAACAAATATATATACCGGCTCCTGCTTCTCTTCCCCACACTGCTTCTGGATCCTTCTCCTCTTCTCTCTCTCCCTCTCCCGCGACGGAGGCGGCCGTGATGGCGCCACCGTGCGCACAGCGCAGGCGCCCCCCCCGGCACGGCGCGCGGCGCGGCCGCTACCCTCGTCCTCCTCCACGCTCCTTCCTGCTCGCGCCGGAAGGGCAGGGCGACGGGGGGCCTCCTCAGGTGCTGCGCCGCTGCAGCTGCTCGCCGTCCCCGGCTGCGACGAGCCCCCACGCCGACGGTCACCGGCCACAACGTGGCCGCCCGGACCCTGCCGGTGCTCTCCAGCGCGGGTCCCCCTGATGCGGCATCGTCTTGCCAAGCGCCGCGCCTTCTTCTGTGCTCCATGAAACCCTAGGTGCATGTTTCTTCCTCTCTCTCTCTCCCTCTCCCTCTCCCTGCTGTGATTTAGGCTGATAGTTTCGCTGACTTACTGTCCGGACTCATCAATCGCATGCTATTCTGACCATCAGCAATTTAGACCCTATTCTAAGTCACAGGCAACACTGAATTTCTGTTACTAAATACTAGCCATGTACCAATTGGCACTGAGTGTGTGTTTGCTTCATAAATTTGTGATATTGAGCTGCCTGATATAGGACAGTAGTTGAAGTGTTAATGGATCCAGAGATATCTACATTCTGCATTGCCGGATGACTTTCAAATATACTGATTATTTCCTTGGATATCTGGTGTGATCTTACTAACATTTGTGTGCCCATCACCCCCTCTGTTTGGATTCATTTGCCAATTTTATTGGGTAAGAACTCCATACTAAAGTTACTTCAACTCCATTCTAAAATTATACTAAAGTTACTTGAACTCCATTCTAAAATTATTTGCCTGTACTTTTGACCACATGACCGATTGGCAACAGGTGCCTACCAAAATTATTAGTTACTGTCATATGTGTTCCCGTTTCAATAGGTTCCCGTTAATTCAAATGTCTTATGCAAAGATATAAACACCGTCCAGGCTCTAAGTTTCCAATCACCGTATCCGTACTCGTCATACGAATGGAACTTTTCGTTGTCTACAGCTCAAAGCTGTGAGGAAGACCTTTAGGCTGCTAGCTTTCTGACAAGGTACATTGTCATAGCAATCGTTAGGCTGCTAGCTTTCTGACAAGGTACGTTGTCATAGCAATCGTGAATTTGATTTAGTATATTCTGAAGGCAAATAACCAGCTTTATCGATGGTTTCAGTATCGTGACGCACTGGAACAAGCTATGGGTGGAAAGTACGTTCTATGTTTCTTCTTTAATTTCGTTCCTTTATTTCAGCACTTTTGAAAAAAATACTCATACTACTATTTTCAGATGGTACCTCTTCCCAACAGGTCAAGGAAACAACAATAGCTTCAGCCCATTGGTTTAATTAGGGACGAGCAGAGGTCACTGTCTCTTGGGTATGCCTAAATGGCAAATTCATTTATGCTCTACAGTCAAGGCTTCATGCAACAAAAATCCTCGGCCAGGAGCGCCGTCCACGTCGTCCAGAATGTTTCCCGTCGTTGGATCCTGTGGTGAACGGTCCAGATTGTCCGAATCAGATTTTATCGAAACCAGCTTCACGGCCTTCTTTTCCTCTTTCCTGGCTTCTCGTCCGCTTCCCTTTGGCTTCTCCAGCTTCTCATCCCGGATCCGCTGAAACAAATATATATACCGGCTCCTGCTTCTCTTCCCCACACTGCTTCTGGATCCTTCTCCTCTTCTCTCTCTCCCTCTCCCGCGACGGAGGCGACCGTGATGGCGCCACCGTGCGCACAACGCAGGCGCCCCCGGCACGGCGCGCGGCGCGGCCGCTACCCTCGTCCTCCTCCACGCTCCTTCCTGCTCGCGCCGGAAGGGCAGGGCGACGGGGGGCCTCCTCAGGTGCTGCGCCGCTGCAGCTGCTCGCCGTCCCCGGCTGCGACGAGCCCCCACGCCGACGGTCACCGGCCACAACGTGGCCGCCCGGACCCTGCCGGTGCTCTCCAGCGCGGGTCCCCCTGATGCGGCATCGTCTTGCCAAGCGCCGCGCCTTCTTCTGTGCTCCATGAAACCCTAGGTGCATGTTTCTTCCTCTCTCTCTCTCCCTCTCCCTCTCCCTGCTGTGATTTAGGCTGATAGTTTCGCTGACTTACTATCCGGACTCATCAATCGCATGCTATTCTGACCATCAGCAATTTAGACCCTATTCTAAGTTACAGGCAACACTGAATTTCTGTTACTAAATACTAGCCATGTACCAATTGGCACTGAGTGTGTGTTTGCTTCATAAATTTGTGATATTGAGCTGCCTGATATAGGACAGTAGTTGAAGTGTTAATGGATCCAGAGATATCTACATTCTGCATTGCCGGATGACTTTCAAATATACTGATTATTTCCTTGGATATCTGGTGTGATCTTACTAACATTTGTGTGCCCATCACCCCCTCTGTTTGGATTCATTTGCCAATTTTATTGGGTAAGAACTCCATACTAAAGTTACTTCAACTCCATTCTAAAATTATACTAAAGTTACTTGAACTCCGTTCTAAAATTATTTGCATGTACTTTTTGACGACATGACCGATTGGCAACAGGTGCCTACCAAAATTATTAGTTACTGTCATATGTGTTCCCGTTTCAATAGGTTCCCGTTAATTCAAATGTCTTATGCAAAGATATAAACACCGCCCAGGCTCTAAGTTTCCAATTACCGTATCCGTACTCATCATACGAATGGACCTTTTCGTTGTCTACAGCTCAAAGCTGTGAGGAAGACCTTTAGGCTGCTAGCTTTCTGACAAGGTACATTGTCATAGCAATCGTTAGGCTGCTATCTTTCTGACAAGGTACGTTGTCATAGCAATCGTGAATTTGATTTAGTACATTCTGAAGGCAAATAACCAGCTTTATCGATGGTTTCAGTATCGTGACGCACTGGAACAAGCTATGGGTGGAAAGTACGTTCTCTGTTTCTTCTTTAATTTCGTTCCTTTATTTCAGCACTTTTGAAAAAAAAACACTCATACTACTATTTTCAGATGGTACCTCTTCCCAACAGGTCAAGGAAACAACAATAGCTTTAGCCCATTGGTTTAATTAGGGACGAGCAGAGGTCACTGTCTCTTGGGTATGCCTAAATGGCAAATTCATTTATGCTCTACAGTCAAGGCTTCATGCAACAAAAAAAATGAATTTTCTTTTGCAGGAGCCGATCAGATCCTAATGACTCAGCTTCTTCCCTATCATTGTCCTTTCCACGGGTTAGTTAATCGAAATGATGACAACTTTAAACTTTCATTTCTACAACTAGGTGCAGTTATGTGATATGAACATCCATATCTGAATTTTACTAATGAAGTGAAATGTCTGCAAAAGTTTGTCCTTGTTTTCAGTATGAGGTTCCTTCGTCAACCTTTCTACATACGCATTGTGCTCATGCATTGTTGACCTTGATTTTGCTGATCCTGTCATAGTTAAATTATCGCATTCACGTGTTTTTTTGCATATGCTGCTACCGAAGATGTAGTACTGGTTTTGCCCTTTTCTCCTTCTCCTAATCCATCTCCATAAATTGGCTTAGCGTATTCTAGGTCCGCCTCATAGTCTACCACTACATATTTGATTGTCATATGTTAATAAATTGGATTAGCGTGTTTTACATCCTCATAATCTGTCACCACAAGTTTGATTGTCATATGTTAGTGTCAGTCTACCTCTGGGATTGATTTGGCATGTCCTATTTGGGGGCTACGACCATTGTATTGGACCCAGCACATCCTTGCAGGGGTCCTCTGCATTGCTAGACATATAATGAGGTGACCATCCAATATGAGGCCATGCTTACATTCTATGGAATTCAGTAGCAGCACTCAAGTAACGGCACTGTTTTTTTACCCAAATCAAATGATCCACATGATTACGTTTCACACCTGATTTGCATCCAAAGATGATAGGTGTCTATGCATGTTACTCTTGATTTCCTTCACCTTACACACCTATACCACAAATAAGACTGAATTCAGCCATGCGATTTTACCTCTCTGTGTTTAGTCGATCCTAAATGTTGTTCGAGCTATGCACGTTACCTTCAGTTGCCTTAAATTGTCGTGGTGTTTCTCATGTTGGTAGACTAATTTTATGATTCCTCATTCCTCATAACTGTTATCATTTTTCTGCCTTCTGCAGGTGGCAGGTGTTTCATTGCACTGAATAGCAGCAAGGGAGACAGGCCAATGGCGCAAGTGGCTCTAAACTTCCAAAGGTAAATAAAAAAAGATATTGGTCTTAGCATTAAATTTCCAGTGTGTACCTTGATGACGACTTAGCAACAGGCTTACCATGACAATTGTGTTGCCTTTAGGTCCATGCAAGTGCCAACTGTCTGATTGCGGCAGGTAGGAACAAGGCAGCGGAGGCAATAGGGCGAGCCATATTGCCTGCAGTGTTCTGCAGAGTAGTAAAGCCAGTTGGGCTTCCTAGCAAGGTAATTTATTATTTGATAGCACTGCAATATGAGGGTATTTCGATTTTTTCCCTTTAGATTTCTGAACTAACCTATGGATTGGCTTCTTTCTTTGCTTCCTACTCTATACCTACTACACTGAGTATAACTTTGATATCTGAAATGTGGCTTTCCTTTTACTCAATATGAACTCTGCCGCTGGAATCTGGAGTATTAGTTTGCAACTTGCAAGTTAACTTTGCAATATGGATATTTACATTATGGTTCCCCTTGCGATAAACTAAATTCATGTTTCTTCTACGGTAAAATGAAATAGATTATACCTCATCCGTGCTAAATAGTACCAAGTACACTCTCTAGAAGTTATAGTTAGGTAAATAGTTTGAAAACTACAGTTACAGTCCGGTGGTCCAATTCCTGGTGATCATATTTTAGGGCACATACATTTTTAAAAGGTTATGCAATCAAGTTTGCCTAAACATTTCATCTCATTGTATTTTTTTACCCGTGTGATAATTTCGGTTTCGAACGCAGGTACACTCCAAACTCCATAAGATAAACTAGAGTTAGCGGAGTCACAAGAAATCAAGGTTCATCTGCTAGGTTGGCTTAAACTTGACTGCAAAGGTTGGGTTTCTACTCTGGGGCCAGTGATATGTTCACTGTTCTTTTTGCTACTTTTCCATTTCTGCATTTTGGGTGCACATATAGATGTTTGAAGGAGTTGCCCCTGGATTTGCGGTCAGGCTTCTCGCTATGTGCCTGAAGATTTTAGAGAGCTGGAGGCCCCACTGTCAAATCAATTCTATCTAACCTATTTTTTCGTACCAATTAAGCTATTAACATCCATTTATAGTGCCTATAGGGTTACACATAATTGTCAGCTGGATCCTCTTAGTTTTTGTTTACTCTCTCTGTTCACATGTGTTTCGTGCTGATCTCATGATCATGAAAAGTTTATTACCGCGTTTACTTTCCTTGCTTACTATGTGCCATGTACCCCTCTCTTGATTTTCTGATGTCATCTGCTATTGTGTTCCACCAGGAAAATATTTCTACGACAAACTGTGCTCTTGGTCACGCCATGTTGCTGCAGTGTGGGCTTGGTTGGTCATACATACATATTGAAGCTGAAGTTGCAGGTTCAGTTTAAATTTCGATTCTGCACCATCGAGAACCTTCACCACTATTATGCATGTGTTCTGTTCTGTTCTTCACATACACAACTTCTGTGGTTGCATGGAACTCCTATGTTAGATTGATGCATAGATTGGGTTCACCTTTGTTACGAAATTGCTTTGCTGTGTTCATTTCAAATAGTCCTGGATGCATATATATACCTCCTGTGAACTGTATGATATTGGCTATGTAACATATACACGTCCTCTACGTATCTATAGATCAATGATCTATGGATCTAATGCGTATAAAACTAAATATCCTCACTTCCACTCCGCGCACAGGGACGCATCCACTCGGCGCGCAGGGGCGCGCCCGGAGGCAGAGCCGTGCGTCCGGTTGATCCACGTTGCCCGAAATTCACCCACCGTGTACACGTCACCCCCAATTCGGTGATTGGGCCATCTAGGCGCCACCTCACCTCCTCCCCCTCCCATTCGTCCACCTCTCCTTCCCGACGCTTCTGGTGGTCTTCTCGTCGCCTCCTCCGCCTCCCCGCAATCCGGGCTCCGCGTGGCCGCCCTCCCCCCACCCTCTCCCTCTCCTCCGTCTCCATCTGCCACCGCTCCCCTCGACTCCCCTTCCTCTCTCCTGAGGTGGCGGCGCTGCGGCTGGCCCCGTACCCTCCCCTCTCCTCTCGGTCTCCCTCCCCTCTCCTCTCGGCCTCCGCTCACGAGCTCGCCTCCATCGTCGCCTGCACCTCCCCTTCCTCTCCCTCTCTACCTCTCTCCTCTCGACGTGGTGGCGCACCGGCCTGGGCGCCGCGGTGCCACTTCCTCCCGAGGTGTCGGCGCTACAGTCGCGCGCCAGCGGCCTCCTCCTCCCCCAGCCCCTAGCGAGACGACGGCCCCGACCTAGGGTTTCGCGTCCCCATCGCTGGCTATCCCCGGATCGAACGGGCCCTCGCGTGGGTGATGCTGCTCCCGCCGTCCGTTCCGCGCTCCCCCGCGCGGCCTCCTGCACGCCGCTCGCGCGGATCTGCTTTGCCTCGGTCCTTCTGTTCCCTGGTTTGGTCTCTCTCTCCTCGTTCCGTCCAGTGGATCTGCTATGTGCGGTGACATTGCTTTGCGATTTGGAAGAAATCCATCTATTCTTCTCCCACTAACCAAAAGTGAAACTGATGAAGCCTACTCCTTTTCGCAGAAATTAATTATTGGTATGTTTTTGACAAATATTTCAGGGTCATATTCTTACAGTAACTGGTATCACAGTTGCTATCAGTGCATCTCCCTTTATTGCTGCCTCAAATTTGGTTGCCCTTGCTGTATGGCCAACTTGGGTTGCTGTGGCTATCACTGAAACAATTACAAAGGTACCAATTTAATACCTATTTTTTCGACAGGTAGATGCCAACATGCTAACTATGCGGCAACATCAAACTGCATTAAGGAAAGCAGATGCTAACTATGCGGCAACATCAAACTGCATTAAGGAAAGCAGAGTAGTCATTATCATCTGAGATGTTTCAGATCTTTTTTTTAACTTAGTTGGTAATATTATATAGACATGATACAAAAGATCTCGTGCATCTCAGAAGCTGAGGCTGTAGCATTTTTGCTGCAACAAAAAATTTTCATATATTTATGCCAGTTTTGGTCATAATAAAATAGCAAATGTAGTTCAATGATAGGAGCCTCTTGTGTACCTCTATCCATTATTCTTCCTACTCCATCCTGTCATCTCTAAATTCAGCTATATTCAAGCATACAACTAACCTTTGACTCTTTGCAGGTAATTATTTATGTTTTGACAAGACCTGTAAGGGAGTTATTATTCACTGTTGTCCCACAGGATGAAAAATACAAGGCAAAGGTAAAAAGATGTTTCTTGGAACCTTCTAAAACCTTGATTATAGGAAATAAAAGGGTGATGAGTTGGTATTTGAAAAAATGATCAGCCGCTGTCATTTAGCCCATCTTTTCCTATTGTTATGGCTTCTTTCACACACAAAATAATTATTCCATGATGTTGTAAAAAATGGTAATGAAATCGTAGCATGGCGTGAACTGATCATTTAGCATTGCAGCTCCATGAGATCTACAGCTCTCTTAAGATAGAAAGCTAATTGTCTAAAAAAAAGGAAGTTACTATTTGTATTCATCTATCTTTGAAACATATGGTTCCTGTCTGATGGCTGCACAGTACCGCAGACAATTTAGTGTGGGGTGGGTACATACAGTTATTTTTTCAGAATTGGAGGCCTTTTATTTGCTTACATACCTCATGATTTCTACTTACTATCCAAAAAGGACGAACAGTGCCTCTTGTCAGCCTTCGCATTCCGCATGCCCCTTTCCTTGTCTCAGGAAGGGGCTGATTCTGCTAAGTTCAGTGCAGTGCATGCATCGGGAATGTACAACTCCTCTAAAATAATCCCATAGTTACCATTGGAACTTTTGTGAACAATTGTGCAGTCAGATTTAAATTAATCAGCCCTCTTCAAAATGTGGTGCTTCACATCAATTATCTGAGTGCTTTTTCTTTCTGAGTGTTTTTTTTTCTTGTTCATAGGTATTATTGCCGGTTCGTGCGAGGTGAGTGCTTAACTTTTTCGAGCATTCTGCAGCCACTTTCCCCTTAAAACACATATATGGTGTTGATAATGCTGGCACCCAAATGAATTCTCAAGGCTCACTTTTGAAGAATTCAGGGTTCCTTATCCATCTGAATCTAAAATTTGGATTCTCAGTTATTGATACTTGCTATGCCATTTGCTTGTTTTTCACCTATTAGCTATTGCCTGGGCCCTTACATCTTTTGGCTTAAATAATTTGTAATTTTCATTGTCATTTCTTAAAAAAAATCAGGCATCAACACAGCAGACACCATTGTATCACCTCCCAAAAATAATCTTTGTTTTCTTGGAGTAGCGCTGACTTTCACCTATTATAATATTTTTTGCAGCTTTCACTTCTCCTTCCTGATTCTTCTCATCTCCTCCTCTCTTTCCTCACCCTCTCTCTCTCGTCCTCCCGACATTACGGGCAACGGCACCGGGACTGAGCGGGGCGGCGGTGGAGTTTGTTGGAACTTAACTTTTCAACATCTTTCCACACTGTAATTCGGTTTTGCCCTCTGCCATTTTTATTCTTTTTCCGCCCTCCTTCAGCCTATGATAAAAATTCTATACCCATTACTAAAGAATATGATCTGATGTTTATTCTCTTATGAGGTACTGGGCATGAACTGTTACTTATATCATACAATTTCTAAGTGTAACTCCGTTACCGCCATGCCTAGAAGCTCAGAGTTAATAAACAAATGATGATTGGTATGTTTCTGAGGCTTAAAATACTATCTTCAATGAAAAAAAAACTTTTTTGGTAAGGCGAAAGATGCCATCTGCCATTTTTTTATTCTCCCTTCCCTTCTTCAGCCTATGATGAAAAATTCATACCCATTGCTAAAGGATATGATCTGATGTCCATTCGCTTGTGAGTTATTGGGCATTCCTATTACTTATTTACCTCTACAAGCCGGAGGCACCCCCTCACAGGGGAGGCTATACACGTTGCCCTGTCGGAGGCACACCCTCGCAAGGGGAGTTGTACACGTCACCCCAGCGCCACCTCACCTCCTCCCCCTCCCGTTGATCCACCTCAACCGGCATGCCTTTAAGCTCCAAGTTGGTAAACAGATGATGAGAGGTATGTATGTGAGGCTTAAAAAAAGCCCTATCTTCAATGAAAATAAAAAGATAATTGTTTCATTATGATAACGGAAACTTTACAAACCTATACTTTCATGATCCTTAACCCAAAACATATATTTGGACACTCTGGTACGAAGTCATCACGACAGACACGTATGGCTTCATAGAACCACCAAGCCCGCTACGTACCGCCGAACAGTTTGCAGGTAACACTACAAAAACTAAAAGCTTCCTTACATATTTCCATCTCTTCCTAGTCTATTAATTTATATCTGACCTAGAATTTTTACATCCCAATATGATGACATTCATGAAAGACTTACCTTTTCAATGCTTACAATTTCCCAACACTTTTGGTTACACATTGCCTTAAGTTTTGCATTAATACAAATTTTTAGGATCTAATAGCTTCTCCAGCTATTTTGCTTTTACTTGGTACCAAAAGTCCTAAATATATTTGTCAAATCTTAAGACTGCTCTGTACTTGGTATAGAACTATATTAGTACATCCTTCTTACAAAGTTCAACTGAATTCTGATAATCCATAAGTTCAGTACATTGTAATTAGTATTAACTAGCGCTGGTTCATATGCTATTTTTTTTGGCAAACATTCTTACAGTCAACAATAGCTTGCAAGAAATTAGACACCTCAGTTCTAAGCCAACTGATACTGCTTTTATTTTTGAAAACTGACCACAAATGGATAATAAATATCTAATCCCTTAAAGATGCCTTCAGATGCAGGTGATTCTAATCTGAACACCACACAGCGACAGATGCTTCACCAGAATCAATCTGAATATGCAGGTAAATAAAAAAATATGTATATATATATATACAAAAATAGATGTACATGTATATATACACCTCAACCAGTTCACATATTCTAGCCGACTAACAGCAAACATACTGATGACGCTTCTTCATTTACTCAACAGACAACAACAATGAAGGTACTTCCCGGCTGAGAGGTATGTTCAATATATATGCCGCACTGAACTTTGCTATATCCACGCATGATAAGTTAAAAAAAATCACATACATAGTTACAGGTACCAATGCTCCATCAACATACATTATCCATCTGTTAAATTATAAATATTTTTTTCCTTACACAAAGTACGGGGGGACAAAACCAAACCAAACCAAATAGAGTACTTTAACCGGTCATACATATATGATCCTTAACCCAAAACATAGCTACTATCCTTATAATTCTCTATAATTATATAGATACATCATCATCAGCTCCACAATCATAGACATACTTAGCCATATGCACGTGTTTCTGCAGAGTCACCAAGTCACATCCCTGACTACAAGAGTTCGTGCATGCTACTCACAATACATATAAATTGCTTCTTTATACTTCCTTAAATCCATACAAATACAACACTATTATAACCTCACACATAAAACATTCTCACGATTATGCAACCATATTTGCAGTTACACCGCGCCGTAACTCGGATGATGATGGACAAGGTTGGGAGTTTGACCGCAGCTACTGGAAAACAAGCTAATCACTTCTACCTGTACAACCAACCGAAAGGAAAACCAAACCGATGCGCTTCAAACCTTCTCTACCATCTTCGGCAATCAGTTGGCATCACTTTTGCGTACTACTAAATTGTAACATGTGCCAAACCTGTTATCCGGCAACGTCCACTTTGCATTATATTGTATTTGTATTAATGCAGTGCTACCTCTTATGTTCACTAATGTTGTGCTACACTCTATTTTAATCCTGCTTATTATATATATGGTTACAATCTTTTCCTCTATTTCACGTGTACAAATATGATAGTTATACCTATTTCCCCTCGGCGCGCAGGGGCACGCCATTCCTACTAGTATCTAATAAAGTCGCGGAAACGGCAGCCTCCGCCCCTCCTCACATATCATGTTACTAGCACAGTAAAATAGTACCCACCCAATATAAACAGTACATACCCATTTGAAACAGTACGCCATGTAACACTACAGGTTTCCACTGTCACAAATACCTGTTAGTGCACATTAAAGGATTCATCACTGTAGCACATATCCATTACTCTTCTACAGTTTCTTTTCCTCTTCTTCTCCTCCACCTTCCATTAAAAAAAATCCACCCGTGTTTTGCACGGGTCCCTGCTAGTATACTTTTGTTACTCACGTGCTCCCTCTGTCTCTGAATATCTGTCGTTTGCGTTTCCCGAGAAACAACTTTGACTAAATATGTATTAAAAAATATTAATATTTATAGTACACAATTAGTATCATTGAAAAAATCTTTGAATCTAGTTTTTCAATAAATTTATTTGGAGATACAAATATTGCACGTATTTTTTATAAATCAAGTCAAACTTGTGGCACGCACATCAACGACGACAGATATAAAGGGACGGAGGAAGTATAGAGCTCAAATACTTTTGCCCAAGACCCCTCTTTGGATCCATTTGCCATGGCTAAACTTTGGCTACTAAACTTTAGTTTTTGCTTGGGGTTTGAATCCGTGGCAAAAAAAAATGGATTAAAAGTGCAAAAATAAGGTGTCCTTCACCCCAATTCTTTTAGCTCAGTTTTGCACCTCTTGATGTACAAATGGACTAAACTTTAGCCTCCCCTTTTGCTCACTTTTAGTCTACCTGTTTAGATCTATTTGCCAAAAAAATAGGCTAAAAGTGCAGGGCAAAAGTTTTGCCATGGGAAACAAACAGGGCCCAAGTAAACCACGTTTCACGTGCAGCAAATCTTCTACTAAGCTCTTGTTTGCCACAGCTCCACTTCACCGGTGAAGCTATTTTTTTGTCAGCTTTAGCTCCGTGAATAGCTTTGTCAGTAGAGGATTTGTTTTCTTATGGCCTATTTGGTACAGCTCTATTGCTAGAAAAAATGAATTTGGATCCCGCATTCACCTAGATCCTGGAACTCATCAAAGTGTTTGGCACAGCTCCACCTCTATCTCTATCTCACTTCCATCTGGACCCCACACGTCAAGAGGCATAATGAAAAATGCAAAAAAAAGCCATGAGCTCTTCATCCTCCTCCCCACAACTCGCGTGCGCACGGGTCGGAGATGGCACGACCTCGGTACCTGGCCGTTGAGGGTGCGAGGAGGCGGGTTGCCGGCCAGGGAGGGCCCGTGGTTGCTGGCCTGGGCGCGCTCGGCCAAGGGCAGCGTGTCCTAGGCCTATGAGGACGCGAGGGGCGGTTGCCGACCGGTAAGGACGCGAGGCCGGCCAGGTGCGGGTGTGGTCGACCAGGACTCGGCCGGTTAGGGCGCGTGGACGCTCGGGACGAGCGTGGCCAACCAAGCGCGGCGCGGCTGCCGATGAGGGGCGGTGCGGCGGTCAGGGAAGGCGACCAGGCGTTCGCGTACAAGAAAGACGACGAAAAAGAAAGAACGAAGCGTTATTTTTGTGTAACTAGTAGTAGTCGTGGGTAATTTTTTTTCAAACGCCGCCAAACTTAGATTTGGTGGAGCACCCCTTGAGATTCCAGGGGTGATCCACCATTTTGGTGAATCTGGGGGTAGATACGTCGTTTTGATGGATCAAATCCACGGTGGAGCTTGAAATGTTTGACTAGAAAAGTAGGACTTGTATTTGTTTTTGTGTATCTGGAGATGGTGGAGCTCTACAAAACACGCGCTTAGACCATTTTGCAAAACAACTCCTTACCGTGGAAGAGCCAAATGAAATGGCTATATTGTCCATCTCTTTATTTTCTCCACTCTCTTTGCGTGTAGGATTCTTCTCCTTGAGGTGCTGCACCCGCGTGCGGCCTAGCCACCGTGCCAGCATGCCCTGATGGCGGCCGCACCCCTTCCCCTGACGGCGGTCGTGCCCCCTTCCCTACCGGCCTGCTGTCACAGAACCTCCTAATTATGATGGCCCACAAGTACCCGTCATTACCATAATGACCTCTGATGGCCGTACTTATGTTCACCATAACTTAAAAGGCCTGCTTTCCTCCGAACAGGATCCAATCACAGGAGTATTGCAATATTACAACAGTTTATTCAAAATATTCAACAGAGTAACGTAGCGGAAGTCTTACAATAATATAGGTTTACAAAACAGTTTTCAAACTTCAAACCTTATGTAACATTATTACAAACCAGTAGTAGAGAAGTATCGGTATTAACTTTATTACAACACACAAGCGAGATGCCTTGCCCAAAGGCCACACAGTCTACTCGTCGTCGCTTTCTTCAACCACGACGGTCATGCAACAAGGCTCGAAGCAGACTTGTTCATGAACCGCACCTGCAACAAGGGGTTAACAAACCCTGAGTACTTGAGGGTACTCAACAAGACTTACCCGACTAAGACAAAAACTCCAAGGGCATGCTAGCTTTAGGGAATCAAGGTACGGGTATTCTAGAATCAAGATTTTCCTTTGCAGAAAAGCTTACTAAAGTAGATCCTTATCTTCAACATTTTACTTTTACCATTGATGGTTCATTAACCAAATCTAAGTGATCCTAATCTAGATCAAAGTAATTATCATCAAAACCTTTCTCATTCTTTCTTTCAATTCCAGTTCTTAACTACGATGCAAGTCAGGTGATCAAGTCTCCATAACCGAGGAGCAATGACGATTCGAACTGATTATACCCAGCTAGGGATCTCTAACCTCACGACATATGTAGAACCAAATCTTGCATATATCAACCCTCATTTAGATCTCCCAAAACCAGAACGTGTCCATCGCCACCCGAGAGTACAGTACTCCTCGAACCCGACCAAATTCTAGCCCCGAGGGTACACGCTACTCTCGCCATCTCTCCACTCCCAGTGCGAGGTTAGACGTTCTCGTAATGGAATCACCAACATTTTAGGCTTACCCAAGGCATGAAGCTAGTTGCAAAGTCTTGAACACAACAGGCTTACAACGAACGGACCTTAACTGACAAGGCGGAAACACTACATTGAGACTCCTTTCCCAATGCATGTTAGCAGTGGCCAAACCACCCGCCCGATCTTTCAAGTTCATTCTCATATTTCAATATTCATTCAATATGCCGTCATGGCTATATAAACATTACATTTAAAAGCTTAACTTCTAAGCATAGCGAAGCATACTACGCATTTTCCATAAAACAGGTATCAAGGTTGATATCACAATAATCAAGGATGATAATGCAGCAATTGGGTTATCACTCAACTCCTACTTACTTAATGCAGTAAACCATATTATAAATAATAAAACTTTTGTAAAATTCAAGGTAGGGTTTAAATGCACCGGGGCTTGCCTTGCTCGGACACGACGACTGACTCAGACCCGAGAACTCCAATGTCAGGTCCGAAACCCACCGACGATCGCTCTTCTCCGGAGACTGGCTCGACGGCTTCGACTTCTTCGAAAGCGGAGACTACACGAACACATAGCATGCTTTAACATGATGCTCGACGATAAACATGATGCTTGATGATAACATGCTACGAGTTACGACTGGAGTATAACTTCCCTCGCGGTACAGTCGCAAACTGAAAACCTACTAACTAGTAGCGACGATTCCAGCGATACCAGCTTTTAACCTAACAAGTTACTAACGAGCTCAAACATGAAATTAAGGTGCCAAAGATCACAAAAGGGTAGTGACCTAAGGACATCACTCAATCAAAAAGGCACACAACTCTTAAAGTTCTCAAATTAACATTTATTTATTATTTAAATAATTAGGACATAATTAGAAGTTAATCAAATTTTACCTAATCAAGCTCAAACTTTTTCTATGGATTAAGAATGATTTATAACAGTGTCATAATAAATTTCATCATTTTTGGATTAATAAATTAATTATTAAAATTCATGGAAGTTGCATTTAATCTTTATTAGAACTAATTAATTCTACTGCACAAAGTACTCAATTTCAGCATTTAACATTTTTCCTAGATAGTTTATACATTGAGAAGCCTACACAAAAATTTTTATGAATTTTGAAACTCTACACAATTTTTAATGAAATAAACAAATAACTAAACTATTCAAAATTTTGAAAAAGAAAAACAAAAACCGAACTCGGGCCGATTCTTCTCTCCTTCCGGCTCGGCCCACTGAGCGGCCCGCTTGCGCGCACCTGCGTGCTCGCGCCCGCACTCGCCCGAGCGGCCCAGCACCGCGGCCCAGCCCGCGCGCGCTCACTCTCCCGTTCTCTCTCACTGACAGGCCGACCCCGCCTGTCATCTTCCTCCTCCCGCCCTCTCGCTCGCTCCCGCGTGCTCACTCACCTCCGCGCGGTGGCCGGCCGGTGACCAGGGCTTCGGTCGACCAACTGACCCGACCAACACCAACTACACCTTCCCACGACTCTGTTTTACTAATTGGCCCCACGGTTCGAGCTCCGGTGACACTTCACCGACGACGGTGGCGGCTCGGCAACTACGGTGACCGACGACTCGACGACACAAAAGGTGCAAAGCTTAAACTAACTAGCCAGGGAGCATCAGGGGCGTACCACGATCACAGAGGCGTGATCGGTTGAAGCGGAGAGGCACTGGAGGCGGCTGGCCACGGTAAGGCGAGGATGGCGGGCAGTCGCCAGAGTTGAGCACGGGAGGCGGTGGCTGCGGTGATCCAGGCGAAGTCAAGCTGGCTTGGGTGGTTCACGAGGTGCGTGAGGATGCGGCGATGCTGTTGGTGCGACTGGCGTGGCCGGAGATGGCCTGGTGGCGGCAGCGGCGAGCGGCGGAGCTGCGGTGGCGGCGGTGGCGAAAAATGGTCAACGTCAGTGTGAACTCATGTATTTATAGAAGGCGGTCGCGACTACAGAGCCGGACTGCTCGCGTCGTCGCGCTGGCGTTCTCGACCGCGCGCGAAGGGTCTGGGCGGCCACGGCGGCTCGCCGGCGCCCATACCGCGCGGTGGCCGGCCGCCATTGGCGCGACACTGTAGCACCCCCCAAATTTTGAATTTTCAAACTGTTTTCTAAAATTACTCTCAAATTCATGTAATAACTTGAAAAACTTCCAATCTATGAAATCTTCAGAATTTCAAGCTCTACAAGTTTTGTATTGAACACTTTTTCCAATTCTCACTGGATTTTGAAATTTGAGTTTAAATTCAAAAGGGGACACATTTTTCAGATTTGGTAATTTAGAAATTACTTTTGATTTTATATTGAAACTTCAAAATCTCCAAACATCAAAGTTGTATATCTTGACCAGACCTACAACTTTGCTGTTCAAAACTTTTTCAAATTCTGCCTCCATTTTGAAATCTTAGTTTGGGGACAAAAATGAGTCAAAACTGAAATTTATTTATTTTCAAAATTGCTCCACATTTTACAATAAAACTTTGAAAACTCAAAACACCAAAGTTGTAGCCCTTGAAAAGTTCTACAAACTTGGTTTTGAACTTTTTCCCAAATTTTGCTTAGATTTTGAATTATTTCAAAAGGGGTAAAACAGGGTTTTGAAATTTAGGGTTTTCAGAGGAATTTTAAATTGGAATTTGTTGCTACTTTGATTTGTGATTACTTAGCGATCAAAACCTCACCCAAGGGCATCATTTGGACCAACATGACATGGTTGACCAAATGCCACTCTTGGTTGACCAATTAGCTTTTAAAATTCTTTTACATTTTTCCCCAATTTTGAATTCGAATTCGAATCGGAAAACTCGTGACAAGTTTTGGGACTCCAATTCAAACTCAAATTTGGAGTTTCATTTTAGAGGTTGTACTTGAGCTCATACCCTACACTTGACACTAGTGTGCAATACAGTCGCACACCTCAAATTACGCAGGGCATGGACTAAGCATTTGCGGTGGTATTAAAAATTAGGGTTTTCGGGTTCGGAGCACACCACTGAGAAACACATTCAACCTAGATAAGTAAACTTGTTTTAGTTGATGCATAACAAGGTTAACCTAACAGGGATGCTTTGCAATGCATTATGATGACATGGCAGATTAATTAGCACTATAACACCCGGGGTGTTACAGCCCTTCCCCCTTAAAGAAATCTCGTCCCGAGATTTGAAGCCTTGAGTTAAGTAATAGAAAAGGAAACGTGTTAAGCAAACACGTCCAAGACTTGTCTACAAAACAGGTAGGGGTTTTCTGCATTACAAAGATTTTAAAAGGATAGGTTACAGTTTAAAGAGGAAATTGCAACCTAGATAGAAGCAAAGAACTCCGGGAAATTCTCTAACAGATAATCCTCCGTTTCCCAAGTGGCTTCCTCTTCTGAATGTTGATTCCACTGTATTCTGTACCATTTAGTTGTTCTACTTCGGGTGACATGATCTTTTTGATCCAAAACTCTGACAGGGTGTTCAGAATATGTCAAATCCGGTTCAAGTTTAACTCCCTCAACATCAACCACTTGATCATGTACTTGTAGACACTTCTTCATTTGTGATACATGAAATACATTGTGCACGGCTAACAGTTGTTCAGGCAGCTTTAACTTATATGCCACCTTTCCACATTGTTGAATGATTTGAAAAGGACTAATATAACGTGGTGCGAGTTTGCCTTTGACTCCAAATCTGCTAACTCCTTTCATGGGTGATACTTTTAGATAAACATAATCCCCTACTTGGAATACCAAAGGTCTACGCCTTTTATCAGCATAACTCTTTTGCCTGGACTGAGCCACTTTCAAATTATTCTGGATCTGCCTAACTTTTTCTTCTGTTTGTTTCACAAGATCAACAACAACAACAACAACATAGCCTTTTGTCCCAAGCAAGTTGGGGTAGGCTAGAGATGAAACCCAAAAGAGACGAGAAACAGGGAGACACATAAAGGGACATAAAGGGCACAAGACAAAAGATGTCACGGTTCAGGCACGTTGATTGCTAATCTCCAAGCGCTCCTGTCCATAGCTAAATCCTTGGGGATATTCCACTCCTTAAGATCTCTCTTAACGGACTCGTCCCAAGTTAATTTAGGTCGACCTCTACCGCTCTTTACATTATCGGCCCGCTTTAGAACTCCACTACGCACCGGCGCCTCAGGAGGCCTCCGTTGGACATGTCCAAACCATCTCAACCGATGTTGAATCAATTTCTCCTCAATTGGTGCCACCCCAACCCTATCCCGAATATCGTCGTTCCGTACTCTATCCCTCCTTGTGTGCCCACAACACCAACGCAACATACGCATCTCCGCTACACTCAATTGCTGGACATGTCGCCTTTTTGTAGGCCAACACTCAGCACCATATAACATCGCCGGACGAATCGCCGTCCTATAGAACTTACCTTTCAGCTTCTGAGGCACCCTTTTGTCACAGAGAACGCCAGAAGCTTGACGCCATTTCAACCAGCCGGCTGAAATTCTATGCCTAACATCTTCATCAATGTCTCCATCCTTTTGTAGCATCGACCCTAAATACCGAAAAGTATCCTTCTTGACCACCACTTGCCCAACGAGGCTAACGTCTCCCTCCTCGTGCCTAGTCGCGCTGAAATCGCACCTCATATACTCGGTCTTAGTCCTACTAAGTCTGAACCCTTTCGACTCTAACGTGTGCCTCCATAGTTCTAACTTCCTATTAACTCCCGCCCTACTGTCGTCAACACCGAAAAAACCATCTTTCTCCCGGTTCTGACCAATTCAATGGAGTTCTGCACCTACGGCCATACAATGCCTCAAATGGTGCCATTTTGATACTCTCTTGATAACTATTATTATAGGAGAATTCTGCTAAAGGTAACCACTCGTCCCAAGTGTCTGAATAATTAAGTGCACATGACCTTAACATGTCTTCTAGAATTTGATTGATCCTTTCGGTCTGACCACTTGTTTGTGGATGATAAGCGGTACTATGCAAAAGTTTTGTACCTAGGGACTCATGTAGGTGTCTCCAAAATTTGTTAACAAACTGAGTACCTCTATCTGATACAATGGTCTTTGGTACCCCATGAAGACTCAGGATTCGTGCAATACAAATTCTTGCATAAGTTATAGCAGAATAGTCCACCTTAACTGGAATAAAATGAGATGACTTTGTCAGTCGGTCCACAATGACCCAAATTGAATCAAAGCCTCTTGAGGTCTTGGGTAACCCAGTAATGAAATCCATACTGATATCTTCCCATTTCCAGGATGGAATGGGCAAGGGTTGTAACATTCCTGCTGACTTCAGGTGTACTGCCTTCACCTTACAACAAGTGTCACATCTGGCCACATATTTGGCAATCTCAATTTTCATTTTGGTCCACCAGAATTTCTGTTTTAAATCTTGATACATCTTATTACTTCCTGGATGAATAGAAAACCTTGTGCTATGTGCTTCATCAAGAATGAGCTGACGTAACTCTAGAACCTTTGGGACCACTAACTGGTTCTTAAACCACAACACATCTGCATCATCAATACTGAAATCTGTCTGTTGACCCGTTCTAACTTTTTCTTTGATATGAGCTACTCCGGAATTCTTTCTCTGAGCAGACACAATCTGATCTTTGATTGTTGATTCTACTGTGACATTAGTCAACTGACCTTGTTGAACTATTTCAATATTCAGCTTTTCTAATTCATAACATAAACTATAATCCATTGGCTTCACAGTAATGCAATTGCAATGATTCTTTCTACTGAGTGCATCAGCAACAACATTTGCTTTTCCAGGGTGATAGTGCACTTCTAAATCATAATCCTTTATTAACTCAAGCCACCTTCTTTGCCTCATATTCAACTCTGACCGAGTAAAGATATACTTTAAGCTCTTGTCATCTGTATACATGTGGCAAGTATTACCTAACAAGTAATGACGCCAAATTCTCAATGCATGAACCACAGCTGCTAGTTCGAGATCATGTGTCGGATAATGTTCTTCATGACGCTTCAACTGTCTCGAGGCATAAGCAATGACTCTGCCTTCTTGCATCAATACACAACCAAGGTCAATACCTGTGGCATCACAGTAAACATCAAATGACTTTTCTATATCTGGTTGTGCCAAAACTGGAGCAGTTGTTAATGACTTCTTTAAAATTCTAAAAGCTTTCTCACATTCTGGAGACCATATGAACTTAGTTTGATTCTTCAACAACTCTGTGATTGGCTTGGCTACCTTTGAAAAGTCAGGTATGAATCGACAATAATAACCCGCCATTCCCAGAAAACTTCGGACTTCATGAACTGAGATTGGTGGTTTCCAATTCAGAAGATCTTCCACCTTGCCAGGATCTACTGCTACTCCTTCGGCTGACAACACATGTCCTAAGAATTGCACTTCTCTTAACCAAAACTCACATTTACTGAACTTGGCATAGAGTTGGTGATCTCTCAGACGAGTCAGAACAACTCTGAGATGCTCAACATGTTCTTCTTCACTTTTGGAGTATACCAGAATATCATCAATAAACACAACCACAAATTTGTCAAGCTCTGGCATGAAAACTGAGTTCATCAGATACATGAAATGTGCCGGTGCATTGGTGAGACCAAAAGACATAACTAGGTACTCATACAGTCCATATCTGGTAGTGAATGCAGTCTTTGGGATATCTTCAGGTCGAATCTTGATTTGATGGTACCCTGACCGAAGATCGATCTTTGAAAATACCTTTGCCCCTGCAAGCTGATCAAAGAGTAGATCAATGCGAGGCAACAGATATTTATTCTTAATGGTTACTTCATTCAGCGGTCGATAGTCAACACACATCCTTAAAGTCTGATCTTTCTTCTTGACAAAAAGAGCTGGACATCCCCATAGTGAGGAACTGGGTCTGATAAAACCTTTGTCACGTAACTCTTGTAATTGATCCTTAAGTTCTGCCAATTCATTGGGTGGCATTCTGTAAGCTCTCCGGGATATTGGGGCAGTACCCGGTTTTAACTCAATCACAAATTCTACATCTCTGTCTGGTGGCAGACCTGGTAGATCATCTGGAAACACATCTGGAAATTCACAGACTACCGGTATATCACAAATCTCCTGTACTGAAGTTGCACATATCCTTTCAACTGTTCTCTTTGGGATAGGAAGTTGGATAAGAAGATGAGATTTATTATCTGGCAGGTTCAACCTTATAGTTCTATGCAGTGCATCTATAAGGGCTCCTCTTTGGTACATCCAATTCATACCCAGGATTAGATCTATATCCTGTTTCTGTAATATTATCATTGAGGTAGGAAATATATGCCCACCTAACTCTATAGGTACGTCACGTACCATCTCCTTAGTACACAGTCATCCCCCGGGCGACTGGATAAAGAAATCTTCTTGTGTTCCCATAATTGGAATGTCATGCTTAACAACAAAGGTGCGATTTATGAATGTATGCGATGCACCTGAATCAAATAACAGTACTGCTGAATGATTAGCAACAGGGAACATACCCATCATAACAGGTTCTCCCTCTGGGATTACACTTGCTTGAGTGTAGAACACACGTCCGGTTTTCTTCTTCTCACCCTTACCCTTCTGAACATTCAGGTTATTATTCTTGCTCTGAGGTTGTTGCTGTTGCGGTACGGGAGCTCTGGGATAACTAGGATTATACTGCCTTGGATACGGGTAGTCCTTGGAAAAGTGGCCTGGCTTTCCACAGTTGTAACAAGGAAAGTTATGGGTTACTGGAGTCTGGTTTCGAATACCAGGGGCATTCGGCTGCTGTGGATACTGCGGAATTGCGACAGGACGGAAAAACGTCTGTGGCTGAGCTTGGTATTGCGGTGGACGATAAGTTGGGCGAAAATGGTTCTGAGGGTGATAAACAAACCTCTGGCGCTTTTTAATGCCACCAGACGGGCTAGAAAACACTGGCTTCTTTTTCTTCGACTCTTTATGTAGTCGGGACTTCTCTTCTGACGCAATAGCCACATTGACTATCTCATGGTAAGTGGCATTATAGCAGGTGACCAATGCTTCCTAGATTCTGGTACTCAAACCTCTCATGAAACAACTCTTCTTCTTTGCATCGGTGTTCACATATTCCGCTGCATACTGGGACAGATGATTGAATTTGCCCACATACTGTAGAACTGTCTGGTTCCCTTGCTTCAGCGAGAGAAACTCTTCTAACTTCATGGCCATGACACCATCTGGGATATAATGTGCTCTGAAGGCTTCACGAAACTCCTGCCAAGTGATACGGTGGCCAGCAGGCCGTGCGGCGACTAGATTCGCCCACCACGCCCCTGCGGCACCTCTAAGCTGTTGTGCTGCAAACACGGGCTTCTGATGCTCCGTGCACTGTAAAAGTTCAAACTTCTGCTCCATGGTACGGAGCCAGTCATCTGCCTCTAGCGGCTCATCTGCTTTTGAGAACACTGGTGGACGGGTATCGGTGAAATCCACATAAGTGGTTTCCCCTCCATTGTTATGGCCTCGACGGCCCTGATTTCCATTCTGATTCTGATTCTGAGCCAACAAGGTAGTGGCATTAACCAGTGCGGCAATAGCTTCTGCCAAGGTGGGTGGAAACGGTGGGGGATTCGGAGGATTGTCCCTTTCTTGGGAAGTTCCAGTACCATCCATCTGTTATACACAAACTATATTTATTTACATCGCTTTATTGAATTAAAAAGCAGTTAGTACAATACTTATATACGCACACAACTTATCTTACATTATTTCATTACAAACTTTCTCTCAAGCAAGAAACTACCCACTAAGGTTCTTAGAAAGCAGGAAAGACTACTATATTACACAACCATCCATGTCGACACTTCACTCCTCATCATCATCGCTGATCATGATCACTCCATCCTCATTCTCTGGAGCACTTGCACCAGTGACATGACTCGCATCATCCCCACTTTCCATCATGGGTTTATCTTCTTCTGGATCTTCTTCCTCATTGTCCTCTCCATCAGGAACAATCACGGCACCGACATCATCTTCTACTGCCTGGGGCTGATGATTGGGATTCATCAGATCATTTAGCCTATGGACTTCCTCATGCAGAACTGTGTTGTACTTCTCTAGGTGTGTCACATAAAGCTCCAACTCACGAACACGAGCCCTGGCTTCTGTCTCCTTTTCCAAAGACTCCTTCTAGAACTGTTTCCAAAAACGCATGTTGCGCTTCAGTCGCTCCACTTCTGATGTAAGCCTTGCAACCTCTGATTCCGAATCCGGGTTCGGATTACGGCTACTGCTTGCTCCATCACCTCTGGTGGCCAACTGATGACGCGGCACTCCTTGCGAACCCGTTTTCTTGCGAGGAGTCGTCTTCACACGTGCCATCCTATAGCAAGATAGAATTAGGACGATAAGAACAGGTAGGGGGATCTGAAGGTTAGCATGAATAGGATTTGAACCTTACTTAACCCAAACCACTTTAAAAGGGAAGGTAGCTTAAGCAGGTTAATTAAACATGATGCATGCATCGCACTTACGATCTAACAGAAAGATTTAAGTAACACATGCAATCTTTATAACATAGGGCACTATACATGATACTTCACTACGAAGCCTTCAAATATGAGCTAAGGAAAACTATAGAATAGATTAAGATAAGCAAAAGCAATTTGGACCCAAAATATCAGTATTAAGTTTGTTTGACCCAAATCATTTTGAAGTTTTGCAAGGTAATACTACAATAACCCGAGTGATTATGCTCTGGTACCAGCTGTCACATAACCTCCTAATTATGATGGCCCACAAGTACCCGTCATTGCCATAATGACCTCTGATGGCCGTACTTATGTTCACCATAACTTAAAAGGCCTACTTTCCTCCGAACAGGATCCAATCACAGGAGTATTGCAATATTACAACAGTTTATTCAAAATATTCAACAGAGTAACGTAGCGGAAGTCTTACAATAATATAGGTTTACAAACCAGTTTTCAAACTTCAAACCTTATGTAACATTATTACAAACCAGTAGTAGAGAAGTATCGGTATTAACTTTATTACAACACACAAGCGAGATGCCTTGCCCAAAGGCCACACAGTCTACTCGTCGTCGCTTTCTTCAACCACGATGGTCATGCAACAAGGCTCGAAGCAGACTTGTTCATGAACCCCACCTGCAACAAGGGGTTAACAAACCCTGAGTACTTGAGGGTACTCAACAAGACTTACCCGACTAAGACAAAAACTCCAAGGGCATGCTAGCTTTAGGGAATCAAGGTACGGGTATTCTAGAATCAAGATTTTCCTTTGCAGAAAAGCTTACTAAAGTAGATCCTTATCTTCAACATTTTACTTTTACCATTGATGGTTCATTAACCAAATCTAAGTGATCCTAATCTAGATCAAAGTAATTATCATCAAAACCTTTCTCATTCTTTCTTTCAATTCCAGTTCTTAACTACGATGCAAGTCAGGTGATCAAGTCTCCATAACCGAGGAGCAACGACGATTCGAACTGATTATACCCAGCTAGGGATCTCTAACCTCACGACATATGTAGAACCGAATCTTGCATATATCAACCCTCATTTAGATCTCCCAAAACCAGAACGTGTCCATCGCCACCCGAGAGTACAGTACTCCTCGAACCCGACCAAATTCTAGCCCCGAGGGTACACGCTACTCTCGCCATCTCTCCACTCCCAGTGCGAGGTTAGACGTTCTCGTAATGGAATCACCAACATTTTAGGCTTACCCAAGGCATGAAGCTAGTTGCAAAGTCTTGAACACAACAGGCTTACAATGAACGAACCTTAACTGACAAGGCGAAAACACTACATTGAGACTCCTTTCCCAATGCATGTTAGCAGTGGCCAAACCACCCGCCCGATCTTTCAAGTTTATTCTCATATTTCAATATTCATTCAATATGCCGTCATGGCTATATAAACATTGCATTTAAAAGCTTAACTTCTAAGCATAGCGAAGCATACTACGCATTTTCCATAAAACAGGTATCAAGGTTGATATCACAATAATCAAGGATGATAATGCAGCAATTGGGTTATCACTCAACTCCTACTTACTTAATGCAGTAAACCATATTATAAATAATAAAACATTTGTAAAATTCAAGGTAGGGTTTAAATGCACCGGGGCTTGCCTTGCTCGGACACGACGACTGACTCAGACCCGAGAACTCCAACGTCAGGTCCGAAACCCACCGACGATCGCTCTTCTCCGGAGACTGGCTCGACGGCTTCGACTTCTTCGAAAGCGGAGACTACACGAACACATAACATGCTTTAACATGATGCTCGATGATAAACATGATGCTTGATGATAACATGCTACGAGTTACGACTGGAGTACAACTTCCCTCGCGGTACAGTCGCAAACTGAAAACCTACTAACTAGTAGCGACGATTTCAGCGATACCAGCTTTTAACCTAACAAGTTACTAACGAGCTCAAACATGGAATTAAGGTGCCAAAGATCACAAAAGGGTAGTGACCTAAGGACATCACTCAATCAAAAAGGCACACAACTCTTAAAGTTCTCAAATTAACATTTATTTATTATTTAAATAATTAGGACATAATTAGAAGTTAATCAAATTTTACCTAATCAAGCTCAAACTTTTTCTATCGATTAAGAATGATTTATAACAGTGTCATAATAAATTTCATCATTTTTGGATTAATAAATTAATTATTAAAATTCATGGAAGTTGCATTTAATCTTTATTAGAACTAATTAATTCTACTGCACATTGTACTCAATTTCAGCATTTAACATTTTTCCTAGATAGTTTATACATTGAGAAGCCTACACAAAAATTTTTATGAATTTTGGAACTCTACACAATTTTTAATGAAATAAACAAATAACTAAACTATTCAAAATTTTGAAAAAGAAAAACAAAAACCGAACTCGGGCCGATTCTTCTCTCCTTCCGGCTCGGCCCACTGAGCGGCCCGCTTGCGCGCACCCGCGTGCTCGCGCCCGCACTCGCCCGAGCGGCCCAGCACCGCGGCCCAGCCCGCGCGCGCTCACTCTCCCGTTCTCTCTCACTGACAGGCCGACCCCGCCTGTCATCTTCCTCCTCCCGCCCTCTCGCTCGCTCCCGCGTGCTCACTCACCTCCGCGCGGTGGCCGGCCGGTGACCAGGGCTTCGGTCGACCAACTGACCCGACCAACACCAACTACACCTTCCCACGACTCTGTTTTACTAATTGGCCCCACGGTTCGAGCTCCGGTGACACTTCACCGACGACGGTGGCGGCTCGGCAACTACGGTGACCGACGACTCGACGATACAAAAGGTGCAAAGCTTAAACTAACTAGCCAGGGAGCATCAGGGGCGTACCACGATCACAGAGGCGTGATCGGTTGAAGCGGAGAGGCACTGGAGGCGGCTGGCCACGGTAAGGCGAGGATGGCGGGCAGTCGCCGGAGTTGAGCACGGGAGGCGGTGGCTGCGGTGATCCAAGCGAAGTCAAGCTGGCTTGGGTGGTTCACGAGGTGCGTGAGGATGCGGCGATGCTGTTGGTGCGACTGGCGTGGCCGGAGATGGCCTGGTGGCGGCAGCGGCGAGCGGCGGAGCTGCGGTGGCGGCGGTGGCGAAAAATGGTCAACGTCACTGTGAACTCATGTATTTATAGAAGGCGGTCGCGACTACAGAGCCGGACTGCTCGCGTCGTCGCGCTGGCGTTCTCGACCGCGCGCGAAGGGTCTGGGCGGCCACGGTGGCTCGCCGGCGCCCATACCGCGCGGTGGCCGGCCGCCATTGGCGCGGCACTGTAGCACCCCCCAAATTTTGAATTTTCAAACTGTTTTGTAAAATTACTCTCAAATTCATGTAACAACTTGAAAAACTTCCAATCTATGAAATCTTCAGAATTTCAAGCTCTACAAGTTTTGTATTGAACACTTTTTCAAATTCTCACTGGATTTTAAAATTTGAGTTTAAATTCAAAAGGGGACACATTTTTTAGATTTGGTAATTTAGACATTACTTTTGATTTTATATTGAAACTTCAAAATCTCCAAACATCAAAGTTGTATATCTTGACCAGACCTACAACTTTTCTGTTCAAAACTTTTTCAAATTCTGCCTCCATTTTGAAATCTTAGTTTGGGGACAAAAATGAGTCAAAACTGAAATTTATTTATTTTCACAATTGCTCCACATTTTACACTAAAACTTTGAAAACTCAAAACACCAAAGTTGTAGCCCTTGAAAAGTTCTACAAACTTGGTTTTGAACTTTTTCCCAAATTTTGCTTAGATTTTGAATTATTTCAAAAGGGGTAAAACAGGGTTTTGAAATTTAGGGTTTTCGGAGGAATTTTAAATTGGAATTTGTTGCTACTTTGATTTGTGATTACTTAGCGATCAAAACCTCACCCAAGGGCATCATTTGGACCAACATGACATGGTTGACCAAATGCCACTCTTGGTTGACCAATTAGCTTTTAAAATTCTTTTACATTTTTCCCCAATTTTGAATTCGAATCCGAATCGGAAAACTCGTGACAAGTTTTGGGACTCCAATTCAAACTCAAATTTGGAGTTTCATTTTAGAGGTTGTACTTGAGCTCATACCATACACTTGACACTAGTTTGCAACACAGTCGCACACCTCAAATTACGCAGGGCATGGACTAAGCATTTGCGGTGATATTAAAAATTAGGGTTTTCGGGTTCGGAGCACACCACTGAGAAACACATTCAACCTAGATAAGTAAACTTGTTTTAGTTGATGCATAACAAGGTTAACCTAACAGGGATGCTTTGCAATGCATTATGATGACATGGCAGATTAATTAGCACTATAACACCCGGGGTGTTACACCTGCGCTCCTCGCCCCGCAACCCATGCTCCCTGCACCGGCAGTCGCGCCCCCTCCCCCGCAACATGCGCTCCCCACGCGCCCCTCCCCCAGCAGTAGACGACGTGCCCTGGCAGTCACGCCTCGGCAGCCGCACACTGAAAAGTCCATAGTTTAGTTTTGGATAATTGATGAAACTCGAGTGCTAACCTCTATGACTGAGTGTATGTAGTAGTTGAGGTTGGTACATGCCAAGTGGTGGAGCCTAAAGAAGGAACATGGTGATGATGGTGATGACCAAAAGATGATCAAGTGCTCAATTTAAAAAAGAAGAAAGAGAAAAACAAAACCTAATGGAGATCAAGGCAAATGTATTGCTTAGGGTTTTAGTTTGGTGATCAAGACATCATAGAGGGTGTAATCACATCTAGAATCGATAGCCATACTATAAAGAGGGGAATTCTTTGGCTAAACGGTTTATCGAGTGCCACTAGGTGACATGATTCGTGCATTGCGTTTAGAAACCTAATGTGCTAACATGTGACCCTTGTAAAATGCTTTAAAAAATGCTGACACACATACACACAAGTTCAACACTTTGTGGTTAGCAACTTGGAAGCAAGGCCGAAGCGGTTGCGGACTTAAAAAAAGAAAAGAAGCAGCAGCGCAGTGACCGGACTCTGCCTTGGGCAGTGATCGGACTCTGGCTTGCTGTGTTCGGTCTTGACAGCGCGGCTAGCCGAAAGGAGCATCGAATGACCAGACGTAGGACACTGTTGCGACCTGACGCGCAAGGGCAGCGTCCGGTCAAGTCTGACGAGCACTGACGTCACCTTGGCTTGCGCGCGCGCATGAATGGTGTGAAGACCGGATGCTGGCACGCGTCAGGTTGGCGTTGACCTAACGCGTCCGGTCGCTTTTTCGCCACTCTGGATGCTCTCTGGAATCGATCGGACTCCGCGTGGTGGCGAGTCCGGTGGCGTCCTCCAGTGTGTCTGGTCAGTCTTCGACAGCGCGGGCTCATGTTTTGACTGTTGGAATCGAACGAACGTTATTCAAAACGGGGACACATGGACGTCCTGGAGCAACCGGATGCTGGCCGATCGGACGCTGGGGTGCGTCCGGTCACCCCGCGAGCTCCCAACGACTCTCTGAGTCTTGGGGGTCACTCTCTTAGCACTTTAACATACTTAACATCCTTGTGAGCCTAAGCAAACACCTCCCACTCATCTCCATTCTTGATTCATCATCAAAGTGAGATTAGGAGTGATTCATAGTGCATTTACTTGAGTGATTGCATCTAGTGGCACTTGGAGATCGTTTGAGCTGCGGGATTCTTGTTACTCTTGGTGGTTACCGCCACCTAGATGACTTGGAGCAGCAGAGGAGTTGTGACAAGAGTTTGTGATTGTTCTTGGCCACCTCCTAGTGATTATGAGGGGTTCTTATGCTTTCCCCAGCGGAGTCAAAGGTAACTCTAGTGGATTGTGCGTGTCATTAAGCTACCTCACTTGTGGTCGGTTCTTGCGGTGTCCAATGTGTGGACGAGATTCGTGCAATACCTCTTAGCCGCCAAACACCAAGTGTTGGTCGACACAACGGGGACGTAGCGTGCTGTCGGTGTCTAGAACCGCACCCTAGACACTTAGACGAGTAAATTTGTGTCTGCGCGTCTAGGCCCAGATGGTGTGCAATACGGACACAAGGGTTTATACTGGTTTAGACAAAAATATCCCTACGTCCAGTGGGTTTTGTTGCTGCTCATGTTGCCTTGTATCGGAGTGCTCGTATTAAGGGTTATAAGCTTTCGAGAGAGGGAGCGGATCTCAAGTCTCTTTGTGGTGGTGTGTGTGTTCTTTCAAAAACCAGGCCCCCTCTAGGTGTGGCCCCTGCCTCCCCTTTTATAGTTTCCAAGGGGAGGGCTCGGGTTACATTTGTGGTAAAAAGGTAAAATGGGGAAAAGACGAAAGAGGAAAACAAAAAGGTGGCCTCGGGTGTGACCGTCTTTCTCCTTATCCGGCGTGAGCAGTTTATCCTGTAGCACAGAGACATGACCGGCGTCGAGCTTTTGGTCTCTCCATCCGCTGGTGCAACGCGCTGTGGCCATGCTTCGTCCTGTGTGCTTTTGTACCGTCGAGGATGGGCGACGCGTGCACCCGAATTTGCGTAGAGATGGGGTTAGGTGGCAAAGTTTCTGTTACCCCTGTTGCTGTAGAGGTATGGACGTCGTCATGGTGGAATGCTCCCGTTCACTGTGCGTGGTCGTGTCCGTCCCATCATGGGGAATGTGTGTCGTGGTGGGGGCCCATGCGGCTCCCGGCCTTGCCAGAGGGCCCTACGCGTCCCTCAGGCAAGGCGGAAGTATACAAGGAGGTCAGACGCTCCCGTGCTTACGTTGTAGGAGTCGGACGAGGCGGAGATTTTTCCCGACGGGGTGTAGGGGTCGGGTGCTTTGATGATGTCATAGGGGCTCGGACGCTTTGATAACGTCATGGGGGCTCAGGCGAGGCGGAGACCAGCTTTAAGTCTCGAGCGGCTTAACAGCTAACACGCTATTAACGTCTTTGGTTGAGTATGCCTAATATCGATACCCGACACGTGCCGGCAAACACGTAAACCTCGGGAAAAAATACTTGCGTCTCTTGCCATTTGGTATTCTCCCGGTGTATTGATTGGTTATCATCTCGGTGATTGGTTCATCCCCTACGTGGCAGTATAACAATCTTGACCTCTCATTTACTTTCCCACAAAGTAGAGTATTTAGTTTTTCTTGTGTAGATTGTTAGTGTAGCTTTTCTTGCTAACCTTGTTCACCTAGAGTAGCAAGCAGTGACATAGCTAATTGTGTGCCTAGAGATAAGTGACTAGAATTGATTGGGTATGTGGCTTACAACCCTTGTAGAGCTAGAGCAAAACTTGTATTTCGCCATTTGTCTTACTAATCAAGTTTCTCTAGTGTTTTGTAAAATTTTAATAGGCTTTCACCCCCTCTAGTCATAGCAGGACCTTTCACACGCGGCTACCCTCGTGCCCTCCCTGTGGCGAGCGATGCGGCTCAGCTGGCCCAGTGTACCCCGGTGGCAGCCGCGTGCACCCTGGTTGAGGCAGGGTGCCCCACGGCGGCCTTGCGCGCCCAGGTGGCAACGACGTGTGCCCCGACAGTCGCAGCGTGCCCTAGCTGCTTGCTCACGTCTTCTTGTCTACGTACAGGGGCAAAACAGGTTTGTGTCCTCGTCGGCGTCCACGTGATCAAGATGGAACAAGGTGAAGCCAATATTTTTAGGATTTCAGCTCCACCTCCCATCTATTCTTTGTCTCAGCAGGTTTTTATGGACTCCATCTCCATGGTTGGAGCTACTTGGTTTTACCCCACTCCCCGCACAAAACGTCTTGTCAATCTCAAGGATTTGTCGGCTCAGTCTTCGAAGGTGCTCATTGAGGGAGATTTTTTTGCGTGCGTTCGTTCAAAGGATGAGTGTGCGTGCAATATAAGTGTCTGAGTTGTACTATGTAATAAAAAAGAGCCAGTGGTGGCTGTGCCAAACGGCCCCCTAAAAAGAATCAATGCCTTTCGTCCAACCGTGTATTGTGGTGTGCGCTCCAGATGCTCTTCCTGATAATAAAATCAAAGCGACGAGGAAGGCGTGGAGAATTTCCCGTACGCACGTCTCTTTTATTTCAAGGTGGACAGGGGTGGATCTATGTATATTGTACAGGGTGTAGGCGCACCCATAAAAATCAGTTATTTTTCCGATTCCAACACCCGATTTTTTAACCGTACTATAAAGATCCAACGGTCTTGATCCTTCTGCCTCCGGTCTTCTTCTACCTCCAGATACCACAGCAGAACTCGCCCCCCACTGCCGCCCATCACCCCGCCGCGGCGCGGTAGGGCTCGGCCCATGCTGCATATCAGTCAGTCCACTGAGGTCAACCATTAGGAGGTTGGTGTACATCTGCGCCATTGATGTCCTCTCCTGTGAATGTGCTGCTTCTAGCTTCTCTTTAGAAAGCCGGAGCTGCACGTCGGCCGTCTTATCTGCGGTTGAAGCTCGTATGTCCTGCGTTTCATAATACATTTGAAGATCATCGTGTGACAAATAAGAATCAGGCATGGCTGCTTTTCACTTTTGCGGCCTTTGTCCCCAACGGACGAGTTTCTTCTGCAATTTCCAAATCAATCATATATTTCTTCTTTTTCTTACCCTTTGGTTGCTCTCGCACCTCTTTCCACCAAAATGCTCAAGCGTGAAACACTGCTTTGTTTCCTGTTTGTACAGGGCATGGGCCTTCTCCTTGATCATCATCTGATTGGCCACTCTCATGTGCATCTCTCAGCCTACACCAAATTCCATAAATTAAATAAAGCAACCTTCTTATTTGATTTACCCCAATGGTCTTTGCAGTGCTTGGGTTGCCTTCTTCCGTTGTGGGGACTGTTGCGGTTGAACTCTTCAGTAACACACATCGCCCTTCTTACAGTTGCTGTCTAGAGGATCAACTGAGTTGTTGATCCAAGCACTAACCTACAACCAAATGGCAACTATAATATAAGAGAAAATATTTATTAAATATAATAGGAATACACCATATATAACTAAAAAAAGAAACACATACCAATCTGATGTCGTCTGCTTCTGTCTAGGACAAGCGCCGGCTTCTATTTTCCTCTTCTTCATTGCTTTGTTCATCGTCCTGCTCATCATCATCTCCATGCCCATCAGCGAACTACTTGCGGACCTTCAGATGAAGAAGTTGGTGGCATGGGACAATCGGATTGAAACCAGAAGGCTCAAAAAAATTCTGTGCATACTGCTGAGCTGGGGACACACGAGGATATGAATAACGATATTGTGGATATGGGCAATGCTCTGGGCTTTCGGATGGGTGATTGGCTGAGTAGTTGAACCAATTCATGAAGCCACTGGGAGGTGTATGATCCATTTGTGACTTGTGAGTGCTAGTGTGATTTGTCTATAGGCTAAATGATGTATATATAGAGCAGTGGAGTAAAGGAGAAGAAGCAAACGCTATCCAGTATATTCAACTGAATCAACTACCAGCTGTTGAGGTAATTTGGAGAGTTATCTCGAGCGTCCGGCTGCTGGGGATCGTGCAGGAGTCGCTCCTGGCGCCGCCGCCTCGCGAAGCGGCGCATCCGTCCCAGAGGCCCGAGCGCACCAGATCGGACACGCTGGAGTCCATCGTGGAAGGAAAACAGAATACCGGCCCAAAACGGCCCATAGGCGCCCCGCGTTGCACGTGGCCTTAGCCCGTGCCAACAGGCGAGACCGAGGTCCAAAAATCCTTGTGGCCTGTGGGAAGAGGAGACCCGAAAATCGCAGCGCGCGAAAACGCAAGAGCAACCCGCCCGCTCGCCACCACCGCCCAAGCGCACGGCGGCGACCCCTGCGCTGCGGCAGAGGAGTAGCAGATGGCGCCGCTCGTGCCGATGTCGCAGCCATGGGTGGAGAAATAGTAAGTTCGCACCCCGCCCTCTCTTCCCCCACAATTTCCCCCCGGAATTTGGAATGGAGCACTGGCGGTTCTCTCTAATCGCGCCTGTTCTTGCTGAGGTTGCAGCCGGCCGAGGCAGGTCAAGGATGTGGCTCACCAGGAGGAGGTGATTCGGGTGCTCACCAACACCCTCCAGACCGCCGACGTGAGCAAGCGCTAAACCCTAACCCCCTCTTCCGCCCCCACAAAATTTCTTGTTTTTATTCGCGGAACCCCCTTGGAGTTTTTTTTAGGTAATAGAGATTTTCTTATTTGCTATTTGGTCGCTTGCAGCTGCCGCACATGCTGTTCTACGGCCCGCCGGGGACGGGAAAGACCACCACCGCACTCGCCATTGCCTACCAGTTCTACGGGTATACCCTCGTGCTGGACCCTGTCTTTTTTTTTTTTGAATCGGGGAGATTCCCATTCCCACGCACTTTGTGCACGGAAATACGCTGGGCACCGGGTTCGAGCCCGGGTGGTCGAGCGCACGATTCGTGCTGCCGCAGACCAAATGAGCGACACGCTCGTTCCCAAACCTCTGGCCAGAATAAATCGCCCCCGGTTTCGGCCGGGCGGACGATGGTGACGCTTCGGGCGCCATGTACCTCCTTGGGGGCGTCGTTGTTCAACCCCATGTGTTTGCACTGGCATCGCCAATTTCTGGGTTCTAGCCCTCACCTACGGCTCGTCACTTATCCCCCGTTTGGTCGCTGTGCTGTGCCTGGTTGTGCTTCTTGCGACTCTTCACTTTGGTTTGTCCAGCCGGTGGTTGATGTACCTGTAGTCGTTTGCTTCTCTTTAGCGGATGCTTTGCCGCGTCGATGGTTGTCGTCTTTGGCGGATGCTTTGCCGCCATGTTTCTGCTTGGGTGGATGCTTGGCCACCTCGTCGCTTCGGTCTCCACGCTCAGCTGCAGAGCGTGTGATGGCCCTCATTACGGATGCTTTGCCGTAATGGTCCTTTCCGGCGGATGCCTTGCCACCGGTGTCACCCCGGTCTCCGCTCTCAGGCAGATGCTTGGCTGCTGTGAGCGTGATGGCCCCTCATCCGCGAATGCTTTGCCGCGTTGATGGTCATCGTCTTTGGCGGATGCTTTGCCGCCATGATCTCTTCTCTAGCGGATGCTTTGCCGCTGTTGTCGTACTGGCGCCGTTGGCGGATGCTTTGCCGTCGAGGTTGATTGCCACTTCCCTGGGCAAATCTCTGCCGCCTACGTTGTTGGAAGCTTGCTCCGTCGACTCTGCGGTTTCAATGCACTACTGGCTACCACTGTGTTGTATTCTTGTATCAGGCTCAGTTGGTTGGGGTTTTGTGGTGGAGGTCCCCCCCTCGTGTTTTTCTTTCTATCCGTCATCCGTGTGTGCCTGTGGGGTTTCGTTGGTAATCCTGGGATTACTTGCGAATCCTTTGTATCACATTTCTAACTTCTTCTTAATGAAATACACGTGAAGCCGTGTTCTAGAAAAAAAGAATAAATCGCCCCCACGGGGGATCGATCCCTGGTCGGCAGGGTGCCAGTCGGAAGACTCAACCACTAGACTGAGCTAATTTGGTTGTGCTAGTATGAGTAGCGTGCTATGTAATCTTGGATTGCCTGAAACTTACCAGCATGAGTAGTTGCTACTGCAATGGAGCAATGGATGGCGAGTGCAGCTTGCTATAGTTGATCCTTTGATATTACTGACAATTATATATCCTTCAATGCCACAAAATACTCTTTTTTATTTTAAAATGGTCAAAAAAACAGCGACGGTTGTGGAGATCCCTAATTTACTTGCATTTTCAGCCCATTCTAAGGTTCCGTAGGAATTATTTAGCTTGAATGATTAATTTGTTGGAGGTCCCATTAGAGGCTCTACATATGTGTGAGAATTTTTTTTGGAAGGTTGATTATTTCCATCAAGGATGGACCATCAAAATATTCGAAATTTATAATATTGTTTTTTTGGGGCGAAGATTGGCATGTCTGTTTGTACAATCTCTAACCCATGTATATGTTGGTGCTTATCTCTGTGTCGAATGATACATAGTCAAATTACCTTTTTGATGCAACAGAACAGCAGCAAAATAAAACTATATGTGTTTAAAATAGCCATTTAAGAGGAACTCTGACTAATACAAAAGTAGCAGAGTATGATTTCCTCTTTGACTCACAATTGTTTTTAACTTATTGAGAATGACTGTCAGACAACCAGCGTTGCCTCTGTTATCTTTTTTATGCATGTGGTTGTGATGGTTAATTCCTCAAATTTATTCATGAAATTTGCATATCCATGCTAGTAAGTATGGAAATGACATTAGAAACTGTCTTGTTTTGAAAAAAAAAACACAACACTACTCTCAGATGGTTTGGGGACTCAGTTTTCTTCTCCTCTTTGGATGTTTCAGTCCAGAGCTGTATAAGTCAAGAGTTTTGGAGCTCAATGCTAGTGATGATCATGGAATTAATGTGGTGAGGACGAAAATCAAGGACTTTGCTGCTGTTGCTGTTGGTACTGCACGGAAAGCGTAAGCTCATCGAAATTAGAAAGCTTTTCAATTCCATCCGATTTTTGTATTCCTTACAAGTTTTCTTGTTGTGATGGATTTCAGTGGTTATCCCTGCCCACCTTACAAGATTATTATACTTGATGAAGCAGATTCAATGACAGAAGATGCCCAGGTATATTGTCACACAGCATTCTTCTATATGTAATGAATGCTTCAGACCTAATACATATGTTAAGTTGATATTTTATACCCTTCTGTAGAATGCTTTGAGGCGTACCATGGAGACTTACTCCAAAGTGACCAGATTCTTTTTTATATGCAACTATATCAGCAGGTATTTTGTCAACGTGATCTTATTATTTTTCTATGGTACAAATATTATTTTTTTGTGATTCATGACTGTTAATGTTACAGGATAATAGAACCACTTGCATCGAGATGTGCCAAGTTTAGGTTCAAGCCTCTTTCAGAAGAAGTGATGAGCAGCCGCATTATGCATATATGCAAGAAGAAGGTCTCAATCTTGATGCTCAGGTATTTAAATTAGCCTTATTCGTGATGAATCAGATGGTGTTTATATGCATCATACATTATTATGATAATATCTGGTCAATTGTTTGGAGCATTCTTTCATTTATAATTGCTTGGCTGAGATGCTTTGAATTCTCTAATTAGGCGCTATCCACACTGAGTGCCATTTCTCAAGGTGATCTTCGTCGTGCTATAACCTATCTTCAGGTATGAATTTTCTCCAAATCAACTATTTGGCATTAAGCTGTGCTCAGCTGATCGTAGTTCCATATACTTTTGGTTTGTTGCAGAGTGCAGCTCGCTTATTTGGATCTTCTCTCTCTTCAAGTGACTTGATCAGTGTTTCAGGGGTACAGCACCATTCACTTTTCTCCTCTTTTGTTTGTGAATAGGCTAATTTATCACATAGTACGAATTTACTAGTTCCTGTATAGTGCGATGATGAATTAATTATTATTTTTTGCTTTATGCTTGAGGTTATATTGTTATAAAAAGTTTATTCATGCTTAATGATGTTGTTCCCCCAGAACTTAGTGTAGTTCTAGCCTTCAACGAAGATTTACACACATAGCAATAAAATTGTTTATGCTTAAAGGAAATTAATTGTGCTTTTCCTTGGAAAAATATCTTATATCATGAGAAATTTTACCATGCAAGTAATTGGTGACCTGAACAAAGGGAAATCAATCTCGTCCATTCATCATGTTTGTCTCCTTGTGTCAGGTTATCCCTGAAGATGTTGTCAAGTCACTGCTTGCAGCCTGCAAATCTGGTGAATTTGACGTGGCGAACAAGGAAGTTAGCAACATTATAGCAGATGGATATCCAGTCTCACAGCTGATGGCACAGGTCATCTGTTTATTTTGTTTCTAGATGCCATACTCCAGTTAATTACTATTCCTGTTGATTTCAGCTGTCACTGCTGCTAACTGAAGTACTTGTGCAGTTTCTAGATGTGATTGTTAGCTTGGATGATATTCAAGATGATCAAAAGGCAAGGATATGTAAAAAGCTTGGGGAAACTGATAAGGTTTGTCCGAGTAAAATTACAGTACTACAGTTATCTCATGTTCATCCTTTTCTTGTTTTCCATGACTTGTACTCTTCGAAAGGGAAACCTAGAACTTTTTTCTTCCACATGACTTGTTCAGAAATAATTTGATGTTGAAGCCTGCCATACTAGAGTTGCATGTTTTTATCATGTAGCAAGTCTCTGAAACTGTATCCACACATGTATCACATACTGAAACTTCCATAGTATCTGTAATGTTACATTTCTCACCTTTCCCTTTTTGGATGATTTTACAGTGCTTGGTTGATGGGGCAGATGAGTATCTACAGCTGTTGGATGTCGCTAGTGAGACTATTCGTGCTCTTTTCAACATGCCACAAACGCTGGTCTTCTAAGTTCATAAAGAGGAATGGTGGTTGCGATCCCTGGCGAAAGCTTTTCCTGCCTCTTAGATGCTGCCCAAGGCTAATCTGCCTCGCCATGCTGTTCCAATGTTGGTAGATTTGTGATGGGTTGAAAAGCGATAAACTCGCCCTAAAATCCTGCTGAACTATGTGCCTGTGGATGCCCAATATGACAATGAAAATTTCGCAACTTTACATCTTGAGTGTTATATTTCCTTTCTACTCCCAGGTGATGCTATGATGGCAGAGAGCAGGTTAGCATCTAAGACTTCAGATGCCTCCAGAGTGCTGCAATTCACGCTATAATTTCTGAAGTTGTGCAATATTTAGAAAAGGGTTTTAGATAATACCTAGTTAGAGCTAAACGTCACAATCCACATGTTTCTTTTGGATTCGATATATAATTCTCAGAATAATATGGAAGGAAAGTGATACAATTGTTATTGTGCATGCAACTCTCCCAACCTGTAGTTGAAGTTTACACTGCAAACACGGGAAGAAGGCACCAGACTTACCCCACCCCGGCCGCCCTGTCCGTCCCACCACCTCCGGCGGCGCCGGCCGCCACCCCGGCGCCGGCGCCTGCCACCACCTGCTCCTCCCCCTTCCCTCACCTCAGCTGACTGCCCCGGGAAGCCCTCCGCGTGGAGGCCCGCGCCGCTGCTAGTGCCGGCCGCCGGCGCCGCGTCGGAGCCGGAGACGGCCGTAGATGGCCCCCAGCGACTAGATCTGGCCGCCGTGCACCCGTCGCTACCGCCGGAGCCTCCCTCCCCGGCGCCTGGGACCAACATCGGGTCCGCATCGGTGGTCAGCGCCGCCGCCGCAGGTGCCTCCGGCGCTGCTGGCGCAGGCTCTAGGCCGCGCGTGCCTCCGAGGGTGCCGAACCCGAGCTTGGCGCCGCCGCCGTCGCCCCCTCCGCAACCTTCCCGCTCCCCGCCCGCGCATGCGCTACCTGCGTCGCCGGTGACCGTTGTGGCCGCTGCCGCGGTCGCCACGCACGTGGGAGCCAGAGCCGGGGCGGCTTCTGCGCCCACTGCCGCTGGGTCCGTGTCTGGACCTTCCACTGGCATGGCCCAGCCACCGGGGCCACCAGGGACGGATGCTGCCGCCGCAGCCGACTCGGACACGCCCCCTGCCGGGCTATCCTTTGGTAAGGGGCCAACCTCTCTCTCTCCCCCAACGCCACCCCTTCTGTGACGGATCAACGTAATTATACGAAATTAAGTAAGAAAATCTTCCACCGAGGCGGTTAATTTAACAAACTTAAGCCCGTATAACCCGAGATTCCGTGAAATCACGAAGGATTTCCAAACCACTAACATACAACCAAGATCGTACTGATTTAACAGCCACAATTCACACGATACATAAATCAGATCATAAAGGTAAGATACATCGGAGTTCAGAAATAAAAGTTATTACAACATAGTTCAACATAAAGTAGCGGAAGCAAATAATTTTACGCACACACACTTAGTTCAGTTACAGTGCCAGTCGATAGTCATGGTCCACAAAAGCAGTAGATAAGACCAACAGAAAGACCCTTGCCCAAGGTCCTAGTTGCCACCCATCGCCGGATACAGACAGTTGGAGCAGTACCCGTAGTACATCTGACCATCTGCAACAACAATGGGAACAACGCCCTGAGTACGAGAATGTACTCAGCTAGACTTACCCGTCATAAACTAGAAATAACATGACACCAAGGAGCATGCAAGGCTTTACATAGTGGATTGGCTTGACTCCTTTGCGAAAAGCACAAGTTGTTATGAATGACTAAGGATAAGTGTCTTTAGCATCATTTTTAGGACAACCTATTCATGCTAAATGAGCACCTAGGACTAAAACAAACACTTGATTAACCATTAACATCAAGGATTACCATCTCAGGTTTGGCCTTTCCAACATTATCCCCATAACCATCCGTGTTCCATCATTAAAACTACGATGCCGTAGCTCGAGTCAAGTGCTCACTAACCGGGAGCGACGGCGATTCGAATCGAATTCCTATCCAGCTGGAGATTTATTCCTCACACAAACCATGCTTCCCCCGTCAGGGTCGTGTAGATCACCAATGACACTTTCCGAGAAGCCGCGGGATAACAATCATGGATCGCACTACCCAGGGACCGCCCGACTGCCAGGACGCACCTTGGGCTCACTCTTCGCGTCCCCGTTACCCCCCTTCCACACCAGTCTGCCAACCCGAGTTTATCCCGGCTCAAAAAGTGTCACTAGCTTCGCGGTCGAAAGGTACTTTATTCGGCCAGCTAAATGTGAGGCATGCGTTCAACATGACAAGAGGGACGAGCAACGATCGGTCCTTAACTGACACAGACGGAATCACTATAGTCCAAAACCCTATAAGACTCCGCCCGGTCTCCGTTTATCCATCAACACTTGGTTACTTTTCATGATCACAATTACAGCTAACCATAACCTGGTATCCACCTATAACTCGCAAGTGACAGGAAATCACCCGACTTCTACCGGTCTAAGCATGGCTAAGCAATTTACTCGATCCTGACCTAACAGGGTAAAAGATAATCCGGTGGCCAAGGTAATAATGCAACAACGGTTTCACTCAACTCCTATAACTTAGTGCAACAATATATAACTATAACTCATGTAATAAGGAATAACTTTTTATAAATTTAGGAGGCTTAAAATGCTCCGGGGCTTGCCTCTTTCGAACGAACTAGGGTGGTGATCGACGCACTCTGGCAGTTCCTCGACTGACTCTTCCTCCTCGGGCACCTCCTGTGCCTGGGGTTCCTGCTGATCCGTCAAGCCTGCTCCTCCGGAACTGCTGCCTGCAACTCCTCCTGCGATCCTGTATGATGCAAGTGCATAAGGAAACATGCGAAGAATGCATCGAATTGCGGTGGAGTGCTTTGAGGACATGAGATGCAGATGAGCACATGGAATGAGCAGTTTGAATATAATTATTTCTTCTACAAGTTAGTCAACGTCATCCAAGAACATGTAACCTAAAACATACACCTTATCCTTCTATTAGTTAGCCTACCACCTACACATACAAGTGAACCTAAGCTACCAAAGATTACCAACCTAACTCATCCATAACATCAGCAAGGCATCATGATGTTTCAAAGATACACCAAACATATTTTATTTCTCTCAATTTCTCATAAAGAATAATCTTTTATTCCCTATTTAGCTAGGGTTACACAACAACACCTATCTCTGGTGTAGATAAAAATCTACAAAAATTACAGTAGACTACTCTTACCCTAACTAACCTACCACTAAATTTTCATGAGAATTGCACAAGTAAAACTGCCTGTACAAAATAAACAAGCTATAGCCTAATTGTGAGCATGAATTTATTTTATACTAGAAAAAAGTGTCAAACAACAGATTTCACAATTTTCTTAGGTTACTAACAGTAAACCAACATACTACAAAAATTATCAGATGTATGTTGTATACAAATTTTGCTCTATAGTAAAAATAACAGATATTACCAATTAAAAGCATTTGAACTACACTTCAACATTTTTCCACAGAACATGCTTCACTGGCATTTTTCCTAGAAAGTACATCACTAATAAAGACTAATGTAACAAGAATCATATTTTTCCCTCTATTATTTTATTTACTACACTTTTTCTAAGATAACAGCATATATAACAATTAAATAAAATTGCACAGTAGAGTGTCACAAAAATCACATGAGATATTTTTTAAACTGTAGATCTATTCAAAAGGAACATTTCAAAATTTGTTTCATGATTTTTGGAGCTATAAATCTTGAGATACAATTTTTGGAAGCCTTTTTCAGATTTTCTGGAAATCAATTTCTTTAAAACCGAAAATCAAAACCGGCTTTAAACGCTACGTGCACACCGCTGTGACACCCGGAACCGAAACGCTGAGACAGACAGGCGGGACCCATGGGTCAGACGGGCCCATCCGTCAGCCGTAGCCGGCCAGAGGCGGTGCGGACCGCCGGGATCTCGCCGCCGGCGAGTCCTCCGACGACGGGGAGGGCACCATCGTGTTCCTCTCACCGACGCGAACCCAGTGGTGCCTAGTGGGTGGCCAGACGAGCTCGGCATCGAGCTCGTCGGCGAGCATGGCGGCTCGGCGGCGCGGGACGCCGTCGACCGGCCAGCTCCGACCGAGAGGAGCTGCGCGGTAAGGTCAGCAAGAATCGCGGTGCAAGTGCGGTGCTCGTGCGCTCAAGAAGTGGACGAGAAGTGGCGTGGAGGGGTGCGGCCCACGGAGCGGGTCACTCCGGTGAGCTCGGCCGGAACTCCGGCGAGCCATTACCGCGGGTGGAGACCGAATCCTAGCGGGCTGTGGCGAGCACCGGATGCACCACGGAAAGGCGCAGCGAGGGCGAAGACGGAGGCGGAGGCGGTGAGCCGGAGCGGCGGCTAAGGCGGTTGCGGAGCTCGGGAGCCGGCGATGGCGAGGCGGAGCTCTGCTGCTGCTGCGGCGGGCGGGCGAGGGAGAATGGAGGGAGCAAGCGAGGAGAACGAGCGCGCGGAGGGGGTAAGCGGGCGCGGACGCTGCGGGGGCCACAGGGGCGCGTGTCGCGCGACGTCGCCGCCGTTCGGCCACGCGGCGGCCGAACGCTGCCGCGGCGCCACGACGCCACGCGCGGGCGCGCGCGTGGGCGGGAGGGAGACGACGCGGGCGCGGGCCAGGCCGGCTTCGGCCATGGGCCGGGATGTGAGGCTGCGGCCCAGTAAAGCGAAATCCGATTTTTCTTTTACAAAAATATTTTCAGATTTAATTCTTTGTTTCAAAATTGAATTTGGAGATGAAAAAGAGGTTTTCAGAAATTTGGCCCAAAATAAAAGTTGTTCAAAATTTTATTCTCTACAACTTTCATATAGAGCACTTTTCAAAATTCTCAATAGATTTTGAATTTAAGATTTAAAGCTAATTTAAAATCAAAAACTCATTTACTTAGAATATTTTTAAAACAGAATTTGAGGAAGACTTGAATTCAAAATTTTGCTCCAATAATCAAGTTGATTTATTCTAGATTATTTAAAATTGCTACTTCTCAAAAGTTCACCAACTTTTTAACACTTATATCAAACTTAGGGTTCCCATTTATTTGTTTTTCAAATTAAATTTGAAAGAGCTACAATTCAAATAATGCTAATCATGCAATGATGTTGAATGCTTATGCTTTGAATGATAATGCATGCTTAACACCCAGGGGTGTTACAGCCCTCCCCCCTTATAAGAATCTCGTCCCGAGATTTTGAGTTACGAACCACTTATCGTAAAAAGCTTTATACGCGGTTTGAAGATATTCTCCCGTTTCCCAAGAAGCATCGCTCTCATCATGGTGGCTCCATTGAATCTTGTAGGTTGTGACCACTTTATTTCGAGTGACTCGGTCCTTAGTATCCAGGACTCGAACCGGTTGCTCGCGATACTCCAAGTCTGCCTTGATCCGAATACCCTGAGGTTCTATCCTCTCCTCTGGAACACGCAGGCACTTCTTCAGTTGGGATACGTGAAAAACGGGAAATATCGAACTCATCTCTTTTGGTAACTGCAACTTGTACGCCACGGGACCCTTTTTCTCTACGATCTGGTATGGTCCTATATATCTTGCAGACAGTTTCTTCTTGATTCCGAACCGTTTCTTCTTCATTGGGGTAACCTTCAAATAGACATAGTCACCCACTTGGAAATCCAATGTTCTTCTTCTCTTGTCTGCATAACTCTTCTGACGAGACTGTGCAGCTTGCATGTTTTGTTGGATAACACGGACCTTTTTCTCTGCCTCATCTACAAAATCAATTCCATAAAACCTTCTTTCTCCAGGCTCTACCCAATTTAACGGTGTCCTGCACTTCCTGCCATACAAAGCTTCAAAAGGTGCCATCTTGATACTCTCTTGGTAACTGTTGTTGTAAGCGAATTCTGCCAACGGTAACCAGGATTCCCACGAGCCTCTGGATGATAGTACACAAGCTCTAAGCATATCTTCTAGTACCGCATTAACTCTTTCTGTTTGCCCATCAGTCTGTGGGTGGTAAGCCATGCTACGAATCAAACTAGTACCCAAACCTTGATGTAGATGTTCCCAAAAGTGAGAGGTAAACTGTGAACCACGATCGGACACAATCGTTTTTGGTATCCCGTGCAATCGGACAATCTCGGCAATGTACTTCTCTGCATATTGAGGTGGTCGGAATGTCGTCTTAACGGGCAGAAAGTGAGCTGTCTTGGTGAGACGATCTACTATTACCCAAATAGAATCATGGCCCTTTTGTGTGGTGGGGAGACCAGTGATAAAGTCCATACTTATATCATCCCACTTCCAATCGGGTACCGACAAAGGTTGCAGAAGTCCTGCAGGTCTCATGTGAAGAGCTTTAACTCTACAACACATGTCGCAACGAGCAACGTATGCTGCAATTTCCTTTTTCATCTTAGTCCACCAATAACAGGGTCGCAAATCTTGGTACATTTTACTACTTCCGGGGTGAATAGATAACTTAGAACGATGGGCCTCATCCATCAACTTGTTCTTAAGCTCTCTATCCTTAGGTACTACCAGGCGATCCTTGAACCATAACACTCCTTGGTCATCCAATCGAAAGTGTTTGGTGGGTTCTCTCTTCATCCTTTCTTTGATATGAAAGATTCCCTTATCTATTTTCTGACCATCAATGATCTGGCTTTTCAGAGTACAACTGATCTGAATATTATGCAACACAGCAGGATGTAACAAATTGAACCCTTCTTCAAACAACGGTTGCACATCAATAGCATGGGATTTCCTGCTCAGTGCATCTGCTACTACATTAGCCTTTCCAGGGTGATAGTGCACGTTCAGATTATAGTCCTTTATCAACTCTAACCATCTCCTTTGTCGCATGTTCAACTCAGATTGGGTAAAGATGTATTTGAGACTCTTATGATCTGTGAAGATATTACACACATTACCTAACAGGTAGTGCCTCCAAATCTTTAGAGCATGCACCACTGCTGCAAGCTCTAAATCATGTGTAGGATAGTTAACTTCATGCTTCCTCAATTGCCGTGAGGCGTAAGCAACGACTTTTCCATTTTGCATTAGCACACATCCTAACCCATTCTTGGATGCGTCACAGAAAACATCAAACGGCTTTTCTATATCTGGTTGGGCCAGAACAGGAGCAGTGGTCAACAACTTCCGCAAGGTACAGAAGGCTGCTTCGCACTCCTCTGTCCATACAAACTTATGATCCTTCTGTAACAGGCTTGTCATTGGTTTGGCAATCTTCGAGAAATCTGGTATGAAGCGACGGTAGTAACCGGCTAAACCAAGGAAACTGCGAACTTCGTTAACTGAAATTGGTGACTTCCAGTTCAAAACCTCTTGTACCTTACTGGGGTCGACAGAAATGCCATTTTCAGACAACACGTGGCCGAGAAAAGGAACTGTCCTAAGCTAGAACTCACACTTGCTGAACTTAGCATACAGTCGATGTTCTCTGAGTCTAGTCAAGACTATCCTGAGGTGTTCCGCATGTTCTTCTTCATTTTCTGAGTATATCAGTATGTCATCAATGAACACTATCACAAACTTGTCCAACTCGGGCATGAAAACCGAATTCATCAGGTACATAAAGTATGCAGGAGCATTTGTCAATCCGAAGGACATGACAAGATACTCGTACAAACCATATCTGGTAGAGAACGCAGTCTTAGGCACATCTTGCGGCCTAATTTTTATCTGGTGGTACCCTGATCTCAGATCTATTTTAGAGAACACTTTGGCTTTGGACAATTGGTCAAACAAGATATCAATCCGAGGAAGAGGATACTTGTTTTTAATTGTCACTACATTCAGTGGCCGATAATCCACGCACATGCGTAAGGAGTTATCCTTCTTCTTTTTCACAAACAGAGCGGGGCATCCCCATTCGGACGAGCTGGGACGAATCAACCCTTTCCTTAGCAAATCCTGAAGTTGCTTTTTCAATTCTGCTAACTCATTGGGAGGCATCCGATAAGGCCTTCTTGAAATCGGTGCTGTTCCTGGAATTAACTCAATGGCAAACTCAACCTCTCGGTCTGGTGGAAGTCCAGGTAACTCCTCTGGAAACACATCTGGAAACTCACAGACCACTGGAATCTGGACTAGCAGAGTAGTTTGTATCGCACAAGATGTGCTAGCTAGGTCTACCCTCCGAGGTAGGACCACCCGAAAGGTGCCTTCCCCACTGGGTTCCTTAAGAGAGATACTCCTTCCTCCAACATCAATTACAACTCCCATTTGATTCATCCAGTTCATACCCATGATCACATCCAAAACTAACCCTGGCATGACTATCAGGTTAAGCTTATATTGCCGGTTCGATATGTTTAGGGTTACTCCCTGAACAATCTGATTAGTCAACAGATCAGCCCCAGCTGAACTGATTTTATATGCACATTCCAATTCAACTATCTTTTGCTCATGTCTCTTAACGAATGCTTGACTTACAAAGGAATGAGATGATCCGGAATCAAACAAAACTACTGCAGGATGATTGTTGATAGAAAACATACCAGCTGTCACCGGTTCTCCCTCAGGGATGTCATCCACAGTGGTGTGGTGCACACGAGCTTGATACTGCGCTTGCTGTTTCTTAGGGTAGGGGCAATACTTTGCAAAGTGTCCAGGTTGGTTGCAGTTGAAGCACGGTCCCTTCACCTGAGCCACAGTTCCAGATGAACTGCCTTGTCCTGCCTTTGCTTGAGGCAATGCCATCTTAAACGGCTTCTGGTTCCTTTGGGGTGGCTGAGCATTCTGATTCTTCCTTTGCGGTGGCCTAAACCTTGCACCTGGGGCAGGCGATCGATAAGCTGGGCGGTTGGCTACTGGGGTCCTGGACTGAGACGAACCCGACTCGAAAGCCCTCTTACGGATCTTGGAAGCAGCATACACATGGTTGTTCTTCTCTTGCTTCAAACAGTCGCTAACGAAGTCATTGAAACTAGTCCTCATGTTTGTACCCACATGTTTCATCATCTTGGGACTCAGGCCTCTCTTGAAACTAGCGATCTTCTTGGCATCAGTATCCACCATGTCCGGAGCATAACGGCTCAGGTTATTAAAGGCATGCAGGTATTGAGTCACAGTCTTCGTGCCTTGATTTAATGCCAGGAATTCCCCAAGCTTCATCTCGGTCAGACCAGGTGGAATGTATGTTCCACGGAAGGCTTCAGTGAACTCCCTCCAAGAGATATGGGCATGGGGAGGAAAAGTGGTGCGGTGATGCTTCCACCACATTCCTGCCGGACCTTGAAGCTGATGAGCTGCGTACTCAGTTTTCAACACTTCAGTCATTCTTAAGACACGAAACTTATCTTCCATCGTATTAATCCACTCTTCTGCATCTAAAGGTTCTGCGGCTTCCTTGAAGATCGGTGGACGAGTATCCATGAAGTCCTTGAAACTGCTGTACGGATTTGCTTCGTGACCTCCCGGGTTTATCCCCTGACGGGTATTATCTGCGATACTGCGCAGCGCCGCTTCCATATTCTGTTGCATGCTCTCCATGTTTCGTTGGCTTCCCAGGAATTGGGCGAAAAACTGTTCCGCAGTGTAAGGTGGAGGAGGCGGTGGTGGATCCCGATCATCATTAGCAGCTGCACAGCCACCAGCCTCAGCGGTACCATACACGGTACGACGAGTGTTCGGTATCTGCATGTTTCAGCAACAATAATTATTAGGTGATGTTGTAGGAATTGCGACCGACTGAAAAATCATGCCGAACTGAATTCACTGGAGAGAATAAATTCATACAATAAAACAGGGGCACAATCAGTCATTCCAATTAACACAACATCACTAATTATATTACTTAAAGCACACACATCGCGTCCATTACAACCAAGCTGCCAGCATACATACACTGGACTTTTGACGTTCGGATACCGCCACAAACACATCCAAGCTTTCCAACCTTACATCAAGCTTTAGTCTTTCTACTCATTATTAAATGTCCAAAGTGCCAACAAGAAAAAGATCATGCAAACGGAACCTAGTAGCTAGTGCAACAACTACTAGCCTACTCATCGTGATCGCTATCTAGGTCCGAGACGTTGGCGTTGTCGCCAACTGCAGCGTCGTCGTGCTCCTCAGCTGGCGCCACGGGCTCTTCAGGATCTTCATCTGCATCCAAATCCATCTCTGCTGCGCCAGGAAGGTCATAAGGGTTAAGCTGATTGTTCAGCCGATGGACCTCTTCATGCAAGTTATCGTTGTACTCTTCGGCATCAGCCAGCCGCTGCTCGAGCTCAAACTGTCTGGCTCTCAATACATTCTCTGCGGACCAGGCTTCATTCCTCTGATGGAGCACATGAGCCAACATGCTCTCAGCATTCCTGTGGGTGGTGGTCAGTTGCCCAAGCTGCTCTCTCAGGGCACGTACATCTCCCTCAAAAATCACAGTCCTCTGAGTGGCCTGATCTCTCTGACGAGTCAACTGAGCCATCTCAGCAGTGAGCCTCTCAATCTCGGCGTCGTGATCTCTCTGAAGCTGACGGCGGTCATCGCGAGCCTGACCAAGAGCACTAGAAACACGTCTCAGACTACCTTCCACTCCATCGAAGGCCCTCATCACTGCGAACATGGCACTCATAGCGGGGTTGTCACTGTTCTGTGCCTCTGCTGCGCTAATCTCCAGAGATCTGCCCCTTGCTTGCTGCCACGAGTCAGTGGAGGGGTTGCCCCTCGGAAAGACTCCCACTATAGTTGCTGCCAACTCCTGAGGAAAGCGATCCATGATATCTCTCAGGATTCCAAAGGCTGCCCTCTCAGCGGCTTCTTCAGGGGTCCTGCCAGTTGACTCAAAACGCCAACCGGTCCACTCAGAACCATCACCTCGGGGACGAACTACTACTTCCACAGTCACCAAAAGTCCTTCACCCAACCGCTCATTTGACCAAAAGTAGCGGGGCTCCATCCCATCATGATAGCCTACATAGCTGAGCACTCTCCACAAGAGTGTAGGCATCCCAAACTCTCCAAGAAAAGTGTGACGCTGGCGAGTGCGCGGAGCAAGCTGATGACGGGGAGCTCTGCCGGTGGACTTGCGAGCGGTCTGCTTGGTACGTGCCATCTGTAGCAAAAATTTTATTACCGTGGTGAGAATAGATTTTTAAGTTGGCATTTTTATCGAAATGAGATAATCAACTTATAAGGGGAGGAACAGTGCCATGAATGAAATGCACACATGATGCATGCACGTTCAGTACGTCCTCACAAACTTAGAAAACTAATGACTACTAACGGAATAAACGGTGGCATACAACGATCTCTTGTAACGTAACTAACACGTACTACTCGAAAGCGTTGTTATGTACCTACAGAAAAGAAATCACTTCAGCCCAAACCTCACAGTATGAAAACATGCAGAAAGCAGTAAAGTAAGTTACTCGCTCTACACGCATCCCCAGATACGAGTATAACGGTAACAACTACCCGAATCGTCGTCCTATTGACGGCATCGTCACTGCATGACGGAATTCCCCACAATTTGGATACCCTCATACGAACATACGCGGGGCACGTAAGTATTTTGGTATCACATAAGCACTCCCCTAGATCGGCAGTGTATCCGACCATGCACTCACAACTCTCACTTACCAAGGCGTAGAGGTAAAGGATCCATATATTACCACTCAAGTGAATGGCACTCATACCATAGCACGCCGTATGAGCGACGAAATTTAAAATATGATGCAAACCCCCAAGTTAGTACTTAATTAAGCCACCTAGAGTCCTTATCGGGCATAAAGGATATGACCACTGGCACACTTTTAAGTTCAAAAGCTTATTTGAAAACACAGTTTTATTTTTAAATACTCATGTGAACAGTAGCATGCTAAACCATGCTCCGATGCCAGCTGTAACGAATCAACGTAATTATACGAAATTAAGTAAGAAAATCTTCCACCGAGGTGGTTAATTTAACAAACTTAAGCCCGTATAACCCGAGATTCCGTGAAATCACGAAGGATTTCCAAACCACTAACATACAACCAAGATCATACTGATTTAGCAGCCACAATTCACACGATACATAAATCTGATCATAAAGGTAAGATACATCGGAGTTCGGAAATAAAAGTTATTACAACATAGTTCAACATAAAGTAGCGGAAGCAAATAATTTTACGCACACACACTTAGTTCAGTTACAGTGCCAGTCGATAGTCATGGTCCACAAAAGCAGTAGATAAGACCAACAGAAAGACCCTTGCCCAAGGTCCTAGTTGCCACCCATCGCCGGATACAGACAGTTGGAGCAGTACCCGTAGTACATCTGACCATCTGCAACAACAATGGGAACAACGCCCTGAGTACGAGAATGTACTCAGCTAGACTTACCCGTCATAAACTAGAAATAACATGACACCAAGGAGCATGCAAGGCTTTACATAGTGGATTGGCTTGACTCCTTTGCGAAAAGCACAAGTTGTTATGAATGACTAAGGATAAGTGTCTTTAGCATCATTTTTAGGACAACCTATTCATGCTAAATGAGCACCTAGGACTAAAACAAACACTTGATTAACCATTAACATCAAGGATTACCATCTCAGGTTTGGCCTTTCCAACATTATCCCCATAACCATCCGTGTTCCATCATTAAAACTACGATGCCGTAGCTCGAGTCAAGTGCTCACTAACCGGGAGCGACGGCGATTCGAATCGAATTCCTATCCAGCTGGAGATTTATTCCTCACACAAACCATGCTTCCCCCGTCAGGGTCGTGTAGATCACCAATGACACTTTCCGAGAAGCCGCGGGATAACAATCATGGATCGCACTACCCAGGGACCGCCCGACTGCCAGGACGCACCTTGGGCTCACTCTTCGCGTCCCCGTTACCCCCCTTCCACACCAGTCTGCCAACCCGAGTTTATCCCGGCTCAAAAAGTGTCACTAGCTTCGCGGTCGAAAGGTACTTTATTCGGCCAGCTAAATGTGAGGCATGCGTTCAACATGACAAGAGGGACGAGCAACGATCGGTCCTTAACTGACACAGACGGAATCACTATAGTCCAAAATCCTATAAGACTCCGCCCGGTCTCCGTTTATCCATCAACACTTGGTTACTTTTCATGATCACAATTACAGCTAACCATAACCTGGTATCCACCTATAACTCGCAGGTGACAGGAAATCACTCGACTTCTACCGGTCTAAGCATGGCTAAGCAATTTACTCGATCCTGACCTAACAGGGTAAAAGATAATCCGGTGGCCAAGGTAATAATGCAACAACGGTTTCACTCAACTCCTATAACTTAGTGCAACAATATATAACTATAACTCATGTAATAAGGAATAACTTTTTATAAATTTAGGAGGCTTAAAATGCTCCGGGGCTTGCCTCTTTCGAACGAACTAGGGTGGTGATCGACGCACTCTGGCAGTTCCTCGACTGACTCTTCCTCCTCGGGCACCTCCTGTGCCTGGGGTTCCTGCTGATCCGTCCAAGCCTGCTCCTCCGGAACTGCTGCCTGCAACTCCTCCTGCGATCCTGTATGATGCAAGTGCATAAGGAAACATGCGAAGAATGCATCGAATTGCGGTGGAGTGCTTTGAGGACATGAGATGCAGATGAGCACATGGAATGAGCAGTTTGAATATAATTATTTCTTCTACAAGTTAGTCAACGTCATCCAAGAACATGTAACCTAAAACATACACCTTATCCTTCTATTAGTTAGCCTACCACCTACACATACAAGTGAACCTAAGCTACCAAAGCTTACCAACCTAACTCATCCATAACATCAGCAAGGCATCATGATGTTTCAAAGATACACCAAACATATTTTATTTCTCTCAATTTCTCATAAAGAATAATCTTTTATTCCCTATTTAGCTAGGGTTACACAACAACACCTATCTCTGGTGTAGATAAAAATCTACAAAAATTACAGTAGACTACTCTTACCCTAACTAACCTACCACTAAATTTTCATGAGAATTGCACAAGTAAAACTGCCTGTACAAAATAAACAAGCTATAGCCTAATTGTGAGCATGAATTTATTTTATACTAGAAAAAAGTGTCAAACAACAGATTTCACAATTTTCTTAGGTTACTAACAGTAAACCAACATACTACAAAAATTATCAGATGTATGTTGTATACAAATTTTGCTCTATAGTAAAAATAACAGATATTACCAATTAAAAGCATTTGAACTACACTTCAACATTTTTCCACAGAACATGCTTCACTGGCATTTTTCCTAGAAAGTACATCACTAATAAAGACTAATGTAACAAGAATCATATTTTTCCCTCTATTATTTTATTTACTACACTTTTTCTAAGATAACAGCATATATAACAATTAAATAAAATTGCACAGTAGAGTGTCACAAAAATCACATGAGATATTTTTTAAACTGTAGATCTATTCAAAAGGAACATTTCAAAATTTGTTTCATGATTTTTGGAGCTATAAATCTTGAGATACAATTTTTGGAAGCCTTTTTCAGATTTTCTGGAAATCAATTTCTTTAAAACCGAAAATCAAAACCGGCTTTAAACGCTACGTGCACACCGCTGTGACACCCGGAACCGAAACGCTGAGACAGACAGGCGGGACCCATGGGTCAGACGGGCCCATCCGTCAGCCGTAGCCGGCCAGAGGCGGTGCGGACCGCCGGGATCTCGCCGCCGGCGAGTCCTCCGACGACGGGGAGGGCACCATCGTGTTCCTCTCACCGACGCGAACCCAGTGGTGCCTAGTGGGTGGCCAGACGAGCTCGGCATCGAGCTCGTCGGCGAGCATGGCGGCTCGGCGGCGCGGGACGCCGTCGACCGGCCAGCTCCGACCGAGAGGAGCTGCGCGGTAAGGTCAGCAAGAATCGCGGTGCAAGTGCGGTGCTCGTGCGCTCGAGAAGTGGACGAGAAGTGGCGTGGAGGGGTGCGGCCCACGGAGCGGGTCACTCCGGTGAGCTCGGCCGGAACTCCGGCGAGCCATTACCGCGGGTGGAGACCGAATCCTAGCGGGCTGTGGCGAGCACCGGATGCACCACGGAAAGGCGCAGCGAGGGCGAAGACGGAGGCGGAGGCGGTGAGCCGGAGCGGCGGCTAAGGCGGTTGCGGAGCTCGGGAGCCGGCGATGGCGAGGCGGAGCTCTGCTGCTGCTGCGGCGGGCGGGCGAGGGAGAATGGAGGGAGCAAGCGAGGAGAACGAGCGCGCGGAGGGGGTAAGCGGGCGCGGACGCTGCGGGGGCCACAGGGGCGCGTGTCGCGCGACGTCGCCGCCGTTCGGCCACGCGGCGGCCGAACGCTGCCGCGGCGCCACGACGCCACGCGCGGGGCGCGCGCGCGGGCGGGAGGGAGACGACGCGGGCGCGGGCCAGGCCGTCTTCGGCCATGGGCCGGGATGTGAGGCTGCGGCCCAGTAAAGCGAAATCCGATTTTTCTTTTACAAAAATATTTTCAGATTTAATTCTTTGTTTCAAAATTGAATTTGGAGATGAAAAAGAGGTTTTCAGAAATTTGGCCCAAAATAAAAGTTGTTCAAAATTTTATTCTCTACAACTTTTATATAGAGCACTTTTCAAAATTCTCAATAGATTTTGAATTTAAGATTTAAAGCTAATTTAAAATCAAAAACTCATTTACTTAGAATATTTTAAAAAAGAATTTGAGGAAGACTTGAATTCAAAATTTTGCTCCAATAATCAAGTTGATTTATTCTAGATTATTTAAAATTGCTACTTCTCAAAAGTTCACCAACTTTTTAACACTTATATCAAACTTAGGGTTCCCATTTATTTGTTTTTCAAATTAAATTTGAAAGAGCTACAATTCAAATAATGCTAATCATGCAATGATGTTGAATGCTTATGCTTTGAATGATAATGCATGCTTAACACCCAGGGGTGTTACACCTTCTTCCCCACCAGGACCCCAGGACGCTCCAAGGCCATGAGGTGGGCCGAGGAGTCCGACATCTTCGTCTACGACACCGACACCGACACCGACACCGACACCGACGATGACCCCGACCTTGACTGCACATCCTTCACTACCCAGTCGCCGTACCTGGAGGCCGCTCGCCGAGCTATCGTGGTGACACCCTCGCCCGTGCCTACGGCGCCGTGTGAGGGGACCAGCTCCGCCTCATGCCCGGTCGTCATCACCAAGAAGAGTCGGCGCCGTCGTCGTCGAGCCAGGACCAGGGACGCTGACGGTCCTGCGACGCCCCCGCACAAGAAGAGGAGGCGCCGTCGTCGTCGAGCCAGGTACAAGGACGTTGACGGTCCTGCGGCGCCCCCGCACCCGGCTGCTAGGGTGCCTGCGCACCTGCGGCTCGGCCCACAGCCAGTCGTGCGTGTGCCCGTGCGCCAGCGACTCGGCCAGCGTCATCAGGCGTCGCCGCCCGACGGTCGCCTTTGTCGGTTCATGTCAAACGCCAGGCGACCTCCGACACTGCCGCGCGCACAACCTCCTTCTGGGCTACCTCGACACCACGTCCCCCGTGCGGCTGCGCCTGTCGACGTCGATGGCTTCACGCTTGTTCAAAGCCGTCGGCGTGGGCGCTGCCATGCCCCGACTCACACTCATCGCCAGCGGCCTATGCCGCCTTCGCTCATTGGTCTCTGCTTCAACTGTCTGGCCGGGGACCATGTCGCCGCCCGGTGCACCTTCCCGTCCCGCTGCCTCTTCTGCCTCAGCACGAAGCACCGGGTGAGGAACTGCAAGCGTCGTCGTCCTCCCCGGCGCCTTTCCTCGGACCGTGTGCAGGAGCGCACGCACCCACGCCAATTCCGTCCCGGTCGCCAGGGCATTGATAACTGCGACGGTGGCCACGTCGCTCTTGGTGCGCCTGAATCGCGCCGGAACCAAAGCTCTCAGTTGGCGGCTCCTATCATTGTTGGACAGATTCCTTGCCCGGCAACTTCGACGTCGGCGGTTGCGGTTGGCGGCGCACAGCCTTCCTTGCACGCGCCACACGACGGAGCCACGCAGAGGACTGTGGGGGGCGCCAATGCCACCCGTCGTCGACGCCTGCGGCGCTATGCCGCACCGTCATCGTCGCCACAGCTACACCACAACAGCAGCTCGCCGGTATCACCTCTTTCGGGTGACGTTGATAGCCGGCCCAATGTCGAGGTCCTCGTCATGCAGAGGATCGTGGAGCCTGTGGTGTACGGGGCGGACCACCCTCCCATTGTCCTTGTCGCACTTGTTGGTGGAGACCAACCAGCCGTCACGCCGGAGGAGCTCCAGGCACACCTTGCCTTGAAGTTCCGTGTGTCGATGGCCACGGCTGGGGTCTGTGCTTTGCTCGGGGGCCCCGTTGCACGTGATTGGTTGCACGAAGGCGGGCAACTAGTGCACCCTGAACCTGAGCTCACAGTGGTCCGTCGCTTGGAGGTTCCGAGTCGGGATTTCGATCCTATGTTGGTCGAGGTCACCGTGGCGGCCGGAGCCGTCGCAGAGGCCGCCTCGCCCCTGCCCGGGGAACCCCTGAGCTCTGTGCATCGCACTTTGGAGGCTGCGGAGGTTGACCCGGAGATGTTGTCAGGTGACGGGCTTGTGGCCCTCCCCTCATCGCTCACGACTGACTTGTCGGCGTCGCACACGCGGGCACCAGACTCTGTAGCTGCCGCGCTTGCCACTGCGTCTGTTGACGATTTCATCCTGTCGTCGCCTCCCAGTCTACCGGTATCTCAGATGCCGGACTACAGTGTCGTCCCCGATGACGCCGATGACGCCCCTGATGATGCCGTTCCCACACCGCCACCTGAAGTGGATCCTGGGATGCTCTTCGTCAACTCCCTACGGCTGCCATTGCCGGAGGCCCTGGTGCGCACCCCCTCGAGCTCCCGCGGCGCACGTCGTCAACCGGCCAGCTTGGTCCCCAGGCGCAGTGACCGGCTGGCAGCCAAATCAGCGTTCCGCGATCCCAATCCGGAAGAGCAAGAAAAGCGCGTTCTCGTCAACAAATGGGAACGCAGGCCTGATGATGCACCCCGTTCTCGTCAACAAATGGGAACGCAGGCCTGATGACGCACCCATCAATGCCACTGACGACCGGATCGTCGTGCTCTTCCACGAGACATTCAAGGAACCGGTCGACTCCCCCACTCGCGAGGCGTTGCGTGAGCTGATGTTCCCCTCGCCCTGCGAGAGGTCGAACTGGCGCTGCTCACAGTCCTAGTTGACTAGCCACAACGGCGCTTACTTTGTCGTAAAATTAGTGCTTAGTTAGTACAACTATCGTACCCCACCGATTGCGGTGATTCATGTCGTGTGCTACTCCGTGACGTGGATCGGCGCCTCGCCGTGACCGCTCCCGGAGCGTGTAAACTTTCCAACTTTCACTTAGTGCAACACGCGCCAATGCACGTTTTTGAAAAAAAAAAACTCTCCCAACCAAACTCAAATTTATTTCAAGCTGTATTTTTTTCCATCTATCTCTGCTTGTGTGATCGTGTCAGTAATAATTGTAGCAGCTACATTACATTCTCTTCATGTCGACATTTCCTCTTTGTACGAAGTTCCTAAAGAAAATGAACATGGTCTCAAAGAAATCTCTAAAAATCTAGAAAATAAAATAGTCGATCTATGTTTCAGCCAGAGAATATAAAGCTAATAATTGAGTGACAAAACTCACCGCTAACGCAACATGTCCAAAATCTGATGTCTTCCAAGACTTCACAAAGCATCTTTGGTGAAGTGAACTGTACAATCAGCACTTGCAATCGCTTCGAAACACATTTAGCTCTATACATACAAATTTTGTACACAGTGGCGGATCTAGAAAAAATATTTAGGAGGGGCTGGGTCAAAGAGGGCTAGACCAACTTCACTCAATTTATATCCGTACAAAGCTAAGACATAGGAGTTTTAAATCTTTTACATAATAACTATGATAAACAATTGAAAGCACATCATGAAACGCATAAAAAGAAGTGAAAGATACAATTTTTAGAACTAACCAATAAAAGATCAATAGATGATGACGCATTCACGCCGTCAAATTCTTCATGAATCATTAGAAGCAATCTATACAAGAAAAAAATAAATTAGTGACACAATTTTCAACTATTTAACTTCAAAGTTTTGAAGCTCAAAGAGAACATATATCATACCACAAAATTGTTCCGAGGCACTAACATACGCCGGGTTTTCATGTCTTCAAATCGTTTTATGATTTTGTCATTCTTGATGCTTCTAAATATCTCCTTCTCAGTGTAACATATCATTAAGTCATTGAGCCATTCATCACCCATTTTGTTACGCAAATCCGTCTTCACAAAAGACATAGCAGAAAATATCCTCTCAACTGAAGCTGTTGCCACTGGAAGAATTAATGTTAATTCAATGAGCCGATACACCAATCCATAAGATGTGTTCATTTTAGTCTTGACCATAATTTCAGCAACCTTTCCAAGCTCTGTACATCCAAGAAACTCTTGAGTTCTTCTAGCACGGTTGGCAAATCCTCTCAGTTGACCGGGCAAAAGAAGAAGGTCACCGACATCAAAATCCGCAGCATAAATTTCAGCAAGTCTCACAAGCTTATCCACATCAAAATTAGAGAAAGAGTTCCTTGGGTTAAGACAAGACATGCATACTAATAATTCTGAACTAACTTCACCAAATCGATGATTCATCTCAGACAAAATGGCATCTATGGCAGCAAGGAAAACCTCAACATGGTAGAAGTGCATGTTTGTTACCTTTTGCTTTCTACGTGTAGATGTCCCTCTGGCATTTATTTCCTTGTCCATATCTAGCACTTCAATCTCATTCTTATCACAAAATGTTTTCACTCTTTTGAATAAGGGATCCCATCCATTGTCCCTCATATCCTGCAACTGTTCTTTCACATCTATGATCAATTGCATTGCCTCAACAATGTCTTGATCCTTCCTTTGCAACGCACATGATAGACTGTTAGTGATGCTCAACAACTCTATCATTAAATGCATTATGAACACAAAATCAAAGCTCTCCATTTTACCAATTAAACCAAATGCTCCACCATTATTTCCTGGTTTAATAGAGTCTTTCTTTACTATCTCAAGAATATCTATGACAGCTTCCCACATCACCAAAATACGAAGTAAAGTTTTAAGATGTGAACCCCATCTAGTATCTCCAGGTCTTGCTAGGCTACATTCCTGGTTCAAGCCTTTTCCGGTGATAATCTCCCCACTCTCCAACTTTTCTAACAACACATCATGATGCTTTGCAAGTAAGGCATCCTTTCTCATACAAGATGCACCGACAGTGTTGACTATTAGAGGAACATAGTTAAAGAAATCTGCAATGGCTGGAGTAGAAATTGCAACAGTAACAACCACTAATTGCAATTGATGGGCAAAACAATGCACATAGAATGCATAAGGATTTTCATCTCGAATCAATTTTTGGACACCATTAAATTCACCTCTCATATTGGAAGCTCCATCATAACCTTGCCCACGAATCTTTGAGATTGGTAGCTTATGACTGTTAAGCATTTTGACCAGAGCTTCTTTCAATGCAGCAGCTGTACAACTCTCAACATGCTGAAGTCCAAGGAGCCTCTCCATCACCTTCCCTTCATCATTCACAAACCTGCAAAGTGCAAACCATATTTTATTTCACGTTAGTACAAGAGCAAAAGTAAAATTGGAGGTAAAAAATAGAGTTGTCATCTACTAACCTCAAAATTACAGCCATTTGTTCTTTTATTGATACATCTCGGGACTCATCAATCAATATAGAGAATTTTTTATCTCCAATCTCATCCATAATCACTGATATGACTTCTTCTGCACAAGCTTTTGTAAGGTCCTTCTGTATATGATGAGACAACATTGTGCAATTTTTTGCACCTTTATCATATGCATCCTTAACAATCTCAACTCTATCTTTATACCAATCAACCATCTCTCTATATGTGCCCTTGTTGTTGGAAGTAGAGGACTCATCGTGTCCACGAAAAGCATCACCTTGCATTATGAGAAATCTTGCTACATCTAAAGAAGAGTTCAAGCGAATCTCATATCTTTTCTCTTCCTCTTTGCTAATTACATCAATTCTTCTAGCGACATTTGTTCTTTGGTTCATAAAGTCATCACACTTTAGCCTAGCATTATTGTGAGTCTTGCAAGTACTATGACCATTAAAATTGTCCTTAGCTTTTTTCCAGTTAGTATAACCATCCTTTGCAAAGACAGCACTACCAAATTTTTCAGGCTTCCCCGGATCAAAGAAAAGATAACAATATAAGCAATAAGCTGCATCCTTGGACTCACTATACTCTAGCCAATCAAACTCGTCAAACCAAGTTTGCTGAAATGATCTCCATTGACCACTTTGCCATTTACGAGTAAAGGTAAGATTACGAGGTTGGGTCGGACCTCTCAAAGCATATGCCCTTCTAACTTGGTCTCTAATTTCTGGTGGATATTCTTCAATTGGTTTGCGATTTCCTGGATCACCAACTACATCGGATTGACTAAACTCCACTCTACGTCTAATTGGTTGATTTGTGCTGTCATTAGTGCCTGGAGTTGATGTACTACTTGAACCAGAAAAATATGTGTGCAATGTTCTTTTGGACATTTTGAATAATCTGCAATTTAATAAATCATAAATTATAATCAAATTTTGCTGGCAAATTTCAAGGTCAAAAGGCAAAAATTTGAAGAAAAGAAATAATAAAATACCTGCTTTGCTGCTCCGGTTGGCAGTTAGTACCTGGCCGCCTGCCCGCCTGGGTGCTACGGCCTGCCAGCCTGCGGTGCGGTGTGCTAGCTTGTCCGGCTGACCGCCTCCTCCTGGCTCCGTGGACCGCGGCTTCGCCTGGCCTGGCCTGCTGCTGCCTTGCCCGTGGCCAAGTGGCCCACTACTGCTGGTTGCCTTGCCCAGGCGCCGAACGCCAGCGATGTGCGGCCACCGGCCGCAGCTGGCCTGCTGCTCTGGCCTCCGCCCGGGCGAGGGCGACGGACTGCTGGCACCTCCGTTCGCCGCGCCGCTGGCCCTGGCCGCGCTGCCGCGGTGCAAACCCTAGCTAGCGAGTGGCGCCGCGCCGCCGCCGCCTGTTGACGCGAGTACGCGAAGTGAAGCCGAAGCCGATGCCCTGTCTGACTGTCTCCGATTCCCCTCGTGACCGACTGGAGCCGGTGGAAAAAGGCCGTTCTTCTTAGTGCCTTAGTGGGCTTCACCAGCCTGGGCTTCACATATTGGGCTGGGCCACTCAATGACTCAATCACTCAAATACATAAACAATGAAACAAAGGCCCAGGAAGGACACAACATCACGATTCATCTTCAACCTCCCGTCAGGATTGACGAACACGCCTCCAGCCCCTCCTTTCCCATGGTTAGTGGCTCAAATTTTTATGGGGGGGCTAAGGGGGGGCTCCAATGGCGCGGCCAGGGTAGGGGGGGCTCGAGCCCCCCCAGCCCCGGTGGCAGATCCGCCCCTGTTTGTACATCAAACAGCTAGGCTACACAAATGGAAGATCTAAATACAAGAGAATGTGAGGGAGAGAATGACCAATTGCTCTTCGTGGGTCCATCGGCCTAACCAGAGATGGGGATTTTTTTTTCGTTTTCTAGCATGATCAAATCCAACCGACACACATGCTTGAAACTATTGTGTCGTATTATAGTGATCCTACAACCCATATCATCCTACTCGATACCGATCACAATGTAAAGTTTAGCCTAGATAGAAACATTTGTACTATAGGGCTGTCTATATTGCAATCCTGACATCGCTTAGTTCTAAGCACTACATTTTTTCCCTCACTTGTGTGGTCGCCTTACCAAATCCATAACGCCAATTCGGCTTGTCTACAGTAGGTAGCGTCATTTTCTTGATTTTTGATGCCAAGTTGCCTGTGGCCTGGGCTGCTGTAACGACTCTTCATTTCCTCTCTCTGCTACGTCTCTCCACCCCTCCCCTCTCCGTACACCTTTTGCTATGCTAGAAGTACGCTGTATTTGTTTGAGCTTTTAGCTCCTTCGATTCAATATAAGTAGGTGGGAACTCCCCCCAATTGATCAGAAAAAAAAGTTAGGCGTGGCTAGCGTTCGGACGTCCGGACGTCCGGATGCTAGGACCCGTCCGGACGCCCGTGACTCGCGTACGGCCTGACCCCACGCGGCGTCTGCGCCCCACCTGACCCCGCGCGGCGTCTATGCTCCACACGACCCCTCACGGCCTCCAGCGGCTGTAACAGGTTGCAACATGTGCAAAACACTCTCGATCTACTTTTGAAACATCCTGATACAGCATTTGAGACATACGTCTGAAGGCAGATAAAACACTTGAAATATGCGTCTGAAATACTCTCACAAACACCTAAAAGACACTTGAAAACCATTGCAAAACATACGCAGCATTCAGATAAAACAATTGCAACATATGTGTAAAACATATGCAACATATAGATAAACACATTTGCAACATGCGTCTGAAAAACAGATAAAACATTGGAAACAGACATTTGCAACATACGTGTACACCTATTGCAACATCCCGATCTACTTTTGCAACATCCATATGGAAATACTTGCAACATACCTCTAAAACATCTGAAACACATAAAACATACGCTTGCAACATCCAAGGAATGAAGGGAGCGTGAGGTGCAACCAGAGAAGCCCGCTCCGAGTCTAGCCACTACAGATCTCGTGATGTCGCGAGCTGAGGTAGAGCGTCGCAGCGTCGCCGACGTAGACAGCGGCCACGACCTTCTGGTGGGGAACGGTGGCGTTGGCAGTACCTCGATCCGACAAGGAATGGGGCACGGTGCGCAAGGGCGGGGACTGGGCACGGCGCGACGAGGCGGAGCGAGCGCGGCGGGGATGGAGCACGACATAGTGGTAGACGTGGCGTGGCTCGACGCGGGATGGGGGTGCCACCGCAAGGCGGCTTGGGGTGGGCGGACGGCGAGGTGAGCCGCGACGAGCGAAGCGAGGAGGTGAGAAATTTTGTCGCCGTCGTAATGTAGATAGAGTAGATAAAGGAGAGAGCGTAGATAGACCTGTTGGACTCGGTCGTTGTGCTAGCTCAGAAACGGGAACGTGGACGGACGCCCGGACCAGAGTATTAGCGCAAAAATATTTGAACTAGCCGAAGAAGAAGAGTTATTTTTCTATAGTAAAGTGAATACATGAACGAATAAAAAATATCTTCTATGAGAGCGGGAGTCGTTGTCTGACTTTTACCTGAGGTGCCCTAAGGTCGATTTCGATTTTTCCCCCTTTGTGCTCGTACAAAGGCCAACCCTGAAACCGTCGACGAAGTTTGAGAGACACCGCTGAATACGCTTTCTGAGACTGTCTTCTCCTCTGAAGTCTAAACTTTTGTTTTTTTGACAAGAATCTGAAGTCTGAGCTTTGAATCGCTGAAGTCTGAAACGCTCAACTGTCCCGAAGAAGAGTACATCGCCCTGTTTGTTTCCGCCTAGTGCGTCTGCAATTGGCAGAAGCCGATGATCCCGCCCAACGGGTTGCGTCGCGCCGCTTACCATAATCGCGCGTCCGCGAAAAAGCTCAGGTTTGGCCTACGGTGTGAAATCGCAGCTCCAAGGTTGCGATTTGGGTAATCGGCTCCGCGTTCCCCTTCTACCTTTCATCGGCACCCTCGCTCCCCCTCATCCAACACGCTGAGGAAAGCGCTGGACCCGCTGCTCGACACTTCGCTCCTCCCGTCAGGCTATTCGCACTCATGACATCTATATTCATCATCTATACGTCCTAGTCAGCCAGATTCTCTCATCTATACTTAATTCTTCCGCACCCATCCATCCTCTATATCATCCTCTATCTATTCTATCCACTGTAAGACCCACTTATCACTTTATCTAAATATATCCATGTGTAATCTAGTTTTGAAGGATTTATTGAGCGAATTTAATAGTGTAATCGAAATTTAATTTAAATTTTTTGTTTGTGAGTTATAGTATTTTTTCCTTTGTTTAGCTAGTGGGGCTCACCACTGTCCACTATAGAGTAAGCACTGTACTACTCTAAATATAGAGTGAGAGAAAAGATAGAGTATTGTTTTAGAGTACCTAGTACAACAGTTTTTACTCTATATTCGTACTCTAGAGATTTAGGGGCTGTTTAGTTCCAAGAAATTTTGCAAAATTTTTCAGATTCCCTGTCACATCGAATCTTTAGACACATGCATGAAGCATTAAATATAGATAAAAAATAAAACTAATTACACAGTTTAGACGAAATAGACGAGACGAATCTTTTAAGCCTAATTAGACCATAATTAGACAATATTTATCAAATAACAACGAAAACACTACAATAGCGTTTTGCCAAAAATTTTGGCATCCAAACGGTGCCTTAGAGTATCCTTGTGGGTAGTCTCAACAGGCGAGTCTGCCCCTTCCTCAGCTCGCGTCCCCGTCTGCTCGAGCCGGCGAGAGCTAGAGTCGCTCCTCATCTATGCTACGCGTCGTCGTCTCCACCCTCCCCGCCCTCCATCCGCTCCTCCGGCGTGGGCCTCTGCTAAACAATAAACCCCTGCTCCGCTCGCGCCTTCGGCCGTGGCCGTTCCGCGCGCTCTCGTCCCCCGCGTCGCCCGCCGCCGCCGCCGCCGCCGCTAGCGCGCCCAGCGCCGCGGTGAAGTGGGAGGCGGTTGCGTTGGAGGAGCACCTTACGCGGTGCGCGGCGGCGGGCAGGGCGCCGTTGCGAGTGGCGGTGCTGGTGAGCGGCGGGGTGGACAGCAGCGTCGCGCTCCGCCTCCTCCACGCCGCCGGCCATCACTGCACCGCCTTCTACCTGAAGATTTGGTTTCAGGTATGCGGTTCAGGAAAAATCACCTGTTTACCATTAAGCTGCTCCTGGAATGCTGTACTGCAGGATGCCTCGTAAACTTGCTCCTATAATTTGTAGGAAGATTTCAGAAACTTTTGGTCCGAGTGCCCATGGGACGAGGATTTAAAGTATGCACAAGCTGTTTGTGACAAGGTGTAGTTCAAATTTCTGATGGAACATGGCATGTCATTGAATAGCTAGTCTTCAGCATATGTACGTGGACGGTTACATGGACCGACTTGAGGGCCTGATGATGTCTCATGTTTGGTTTTGTAGATTGATGTGCCATTGGAGGTGGTACATCTATCCGATGAATACTGGAACCATGTGGTGAGTAAGCTTCATTTGAGCCTTTTTTCCCCCATAGATTTGTACCCAACACTCTTCAGGGCCTTTGTTTTAAGAAGCAAATACTGTGAATTTGATATCTAGGTGTCACATATGATCAATGAGTATCGCTGCGGTCGTACACCAAATCCTGATGTTTTGTGCAACACGAGAATAAAGTTTGGTATGAAGTTTGTATTTGGATGGCGATATGTTCTACTATGGAAATCCAAATTTGTATTGAGGTGCAGTTTTCTAACTGTGATGTCTTGCTTATTTCTGTTTGGGCAGGGGCTTTCTTAGAAGCTATTGAAGATTTGGGATTTGATTACATAGCTTCAGGACATTATGCACACGTAGTACATCCTTCCGCTGAAAATACTGAAGCGCCATCCGTACTGCAATTATCAAAGGACAAGGTACTTTGCACATTCCCTCTCAGATAGATCATTTTATTTCTACAGAGTCATCAGCAGTACAAGTTTACCTTTTCCTTCTTCAAACTAATCGGGAATTCAGATTAGAAATAGTTACATAGTTGAATTGCTAATTTGCTTTGGTACTGCCATATAAATCACCTTTTCTGTTGTTTAATTGCTATTCCAGGTCAAAGATCAAACCTATTTCCTCTCACATCTATCTCAATCTCAGCTTAGAAGGCTTCTTTTCCCACTAGGATGTATTACGAAGGTTTGGTCAATTTTCAGCAAACATAGCTATTAGTTCATAGGCCGAATGCCACAAGTTGACTTTACTAAATTTTGTCCTGTATCATGCAGGACGAGGTTCGCAGACTGGCTACTCAAATGGGCCTTCCTAACCAAGGTAGGAAGGACTCACAAGGGATATGCTTTCTTGGAAAGGTATACACTGTACCTTTTTTCTTAGGGATCAATGTTTTTAACAAATCATATCACTGTGGAGCTATACAAGTATCTCTTTCTAGGTCAAGTTTAGTGAGTTTGTTGAAAGACATATAGGAGAAATGGAAGGAATCATACTGGAAGCCGAATCTGGAGATTACCTAGGGAAACACCGTGGGTTTTGGTTCTATACAATTGGTCAGCGGCAAGGATTACGGCTTCCTGGAGGACCTTGGTATGTACCGTCTTTGATGCATTCTCTACAATCTCTTGTCCAGTGATTATCATTGTTTCGCCCTACTGTTTGCTCTTGCAGTGGGGCAAAGTTTTTCCTTCATCATATAAACTAGATAATACCCCGTGCGTTGCTGCAGGATTTTTTAGTGTTAAAAAAGAGGATTCATAGTGTGAGAAATAGTGAAACTCTAAAAAAATATATGCACATGTTCATGTACACCATCTCCATATGGGATCTTGAGCATCCATGGTGACCGTATGCTGTTCCTTCGGTCATTCATACGGCATCCTGACTCGGACTGTATGGATGAACATGCAAGGAAGCTGGTGTGTTATTGTTGAGAGTTTCAGACCCCGTGCATTTGTGATATTACGCAAGAAAACCCAGAGAGCGGTCATCAATTTGTTCATGGAAGGCTTCCTCTAGGGACTTGATCCTGATCACATAGACCATGTTTGTACTGCTTAAAAGAGAATCGATTTTAATTTGATCAAAATTTTCTATTAAGTTGTGGTCTAAAGAATTCAGATGTTTAGCGGTCCTAATTATTTTCTCATGGATTCTCTATCCATAGTGTAAAATAACTTATGTGCCCCTAGGTTGATAATAGATTATTTGTTGATTGAATATTAGCTAACAGCAATCATGGTAATATTTTTCTAATTGTTGCACAACATAACATAAATATAATTTAGAATTTGTTTTGCACCTACGTTAACTTATTATATAGGGGACCACTATATATAATAAAGAAAATCAACCTTATCCAAACTGCCGACTCTCATCATCAATCTCCAATCTCCAAGGCTGCAGCGACGCGTTCAGTTCTCCCTTCCGTTCTCTCTCCCCAATAGCAACTATCCTCCACCATGGCCGTCCCTAATAACCATTGTTGTGCGACTTCTCGTGATGAAGGAGCTTTCTCACAACTGGTTTGATGGTCTGCTGCAGGGCAGCGGCACCTCCGATTTTAGGTAGCGACGGTGCTGGGAAAGGAGGCCCAACTCGACATCGGATTCCGCAGCTTCATCGATCTCCTCTGCGGGCGGCGCTGGCGTCGGGGAAGGAGGCCTGACTCTTGTAGACATAGGATTCTGTAGCTTCATCGATCTCCTCTGCAGGCTCACGTGGTCGAGCGGCGTGACCTGCTGAGCGGGAGGCCAGTGGGAGCGAGTGAGCGACAGGGTGGCTTGCTTAGCAGGACTGCAGGAGGGCAGCGTGGGAGTGGACGCCCTGCCGAGCAAGAGCCAGGAATGAGCGGTCGGGCGAGCGGGTGGCCGGCGATCGAGCTCCGAGCGAGCGAGCCAAGGATTCAGTTATTAATAAGAAAGATTGGACTGGGTAGGCCGCATGTAGGCATTTCAAATCAGCATTCATGTGTGATGGCTGATGGCGTTTCAAATCAGCATGCATGCATGATGGCTAGTGGAGGGAGCGCAGGAGGCAGGATCGGTGGAGTCATGAGAAGCGCAAGCGACAGGGACTGCCGAAGTGGTGAGCGAGTGATGGATGATACCTGATGACGTGGCTTCATGACAAGCTAGAAAAATCACCTAGTGGGGTTCTCCTATTTAGGTATAGAAGATATGTATGCTTTATTCGTCCTAAAACTCATCTGACTAAAGGCCTTTCATATCTCGTGCAGGTACGTCGTAGAGAAAGATGTTCAAAACAATGTGGTTTTTGTATCAAGGAATTACTATTCATTGGATAAGCGGAGGCGCACATTTCGTGTTGGATCACTAAATTGGTTTGACAATTCTGGACCTGGAAACAACGAGCAACTTAAATGCAAGGTAACAGGGTACTACATACAGTAGCCTGAAGGGCACTATGATACTTGGTTATTAGCCTTTCCTATTTGGTATCATTCTGTTATGACCATCTGCTATTTACAAGCAACAACAGTGGTTTTGCATAAATATGGCTTCAATACGCTGATAAGAGTTCTAGTTGACTGATCAATTTTGATTGATCGAAACATTGATATCTTCTAGGAAGCCCATATGAGGCAACCCATATGAGCAACCATCTTACATCATCTAGGAAGTAAGAAGTAGTTGCAAGAGAAAACATATAAGCTAAACACCTACACTAAAACAATAGCATGACCCGACCAGAAAACCCCTACACAACCCCTAGCACCGGCCACAGAGGCATCCAGCGCACCCTCCACCTGCCTCTGCACTGACTTCCATGTTCCCGGCGACAAGGCGTTGGTGCAGGCAATTGTGGGGTGTGCCAGCACAACAAAACTGGCCATCTGCACCCTGCCGGCCTGCTTCAGCCCCTGCCTGTTCCGCTTATGATCTGGAGCGACGTCGCCATGGAATTCGTCAAAGGCTTGCCTCTCGTGAACAACAAGACGGTGATCCTCACGGTGGTGGATTGGCTCTCCAAGGCAGCACATTTCATCCCCCTCGGCCACCCCTACACGGCTATCACAGTGGTGCGTGCCTTCTTCAACGAAATTGTGTGGCTGCACAGTGTCCCTGCCTCCATCGTCGGTGACCGCAACCCAGTATTCTATAAGTATTCACGAGCACCCTCTTTTTTTTTGTGTAATATTCACGAGCACCCTCTGGTGGGAGCTCGCCTTTCTAGGATTAAGCTGCAGATGAGCTCAACGTTTCATCCCCAATCGGATGGCCAATCCGAGGTAGCTAACAAGGTGATTGTGATGTATCTCCGGTGCTTGACCAGTGACCGCCCCAAGAGTGGCTGTGGTGGCTGCCATGGGCAGAGTACTGCCTCAACATGGCCTTCCGTTCGTCGCTCGGCACTACTCCGTTCAATCTGGTCTATGGCCGGGATCCGCCATCCATGAAGGCGTATGAACCGGGCAATGCTCACGCCCCCGCCGTTGACCCGCTCCTTCAGGACTGCGACGACTTCCTGCTGGCCGCGTACGAATGCCTTCTCCAAGCTCAGGATCACACCAAGCTGTACTACGACGCCAAGCACACTCCTCTGGAGTTTGAGGTGAGCGCCTGGGTGTGGGTCAAGCTCCTTTACCGCCCATCTGCATCCCTTCCGGCGGCATCCAAGGGGAAGCTGGCACCGCGCTTCTACGGGCTTTACCAGATCCTGGAACGGATCGGCGACGTCGCGTACCGTGTACGCCTGCCTGCCAGCGCCTGGATTCGCAATGTTTTCCACGTTGGCGTCCTCAAAGCCTTCCTAGGCACACCACCAGCTGAGGCCCCTCCTCTGCCGCCAATACTCAACGGCTGCGTCATGCCTACACCGTCTGCTGTGCTGTGCAGCCGTTTGGTACGCCCAATGGCAGATTCTGGTCTCTTGGGCCGGCCTGGCAGCCAGTGAAGCCACTTGGGAGCCTGTTGCAGCGTTCAAGCAGCATTATCCTTCTTTCGAGCTCTAGGACGAGCTCTTTCTGGAGGAGGGGAGAGATGTTATGGTAGGAAATACCTACAGGCGCCGTCAGAGGGCCAAGACAGGCACCTAAACACTAGCAGCAAGATCAGAGGAGAGTGATTGGGTGCTTACTGCTTTTGGCAGTCAAGAGTTTAGGAAGGAAGACAACAAATTGCTTGTAACCACTATATATATAGTGTATGATCAAGGGAATAAAGCAAGCAAATTACAATCAATCTACACTCATGTCCAGTCTCTATTGCCTCATCCCCTGCTGATTGTTCTTCATAGCCAGTCACCACGGGAAGGAAGCCATCCCCAGGGTCGTGACAAGAATAGATGAACCCCCCCCCCCCCCCCCAACCTCTCCCGCCTTGTTTGTGTGTGTGCACAAGGGGAAGGGTGCTAACAACACAGTGGTCCTTGGCTCTCCATCTCCCGCTTATGCTATTGTTTGGATAAACTCAATCCCTCCCAATCCATATGGATTGGAGTGGAAAGTGAACTACTTTTTCACCCCAATCCCTTCCAATACGTATGGATTGAACGGGACTGCTATGTTTCCAAACAAAAGCCCACACAATTTATATCTCTGCCAGAGTGAGGACCAGCTCAGTCCTTGTCCCCTTGAGGCAGAAGCTGAAGCCCTCTCTTGCGGCAAAGTTGGCGCACACACTACAACTATCAGAGATCAATTTCCTCTCAGACAACCAGACGATGGTTTCCCTCCTTAATCAGAGGCAGAACTGGACAGTGCCTCACTGGAGGCTCTTTCCATCTATCGGGGAATTCAAACACCATACTTCAGAAACAACATGCAAAGTCTTCATGGTCCATAGAAGCCAGAACAGTTCTGCACACATTCTAGTGCATCAGGCAAGGAACACATGGCATTCCTCCACTATTTTCTCGTGTATCAATTCCCTGCACATTACTGGATGTCCAGTTCAGCAGGCTCTCTGATGTATCCCTTTATACCTAATTCATGTAAGATGCTCCTAATATAATTTTAAGTCCTTATAAAAAAAAGGGTAAAGTGCACTTTTGAACCTTGAACTTTCACAAAAGTACGAAATTGGCCCTCCAACTTTGAAACCAGGCAACCTACACCCTCCAACTTCAAGAAACCAGACACTTTACCCCCCTGCACTGTTCTACACTGGTTTTGTGCTAAATGGGCTGTCTAAAACATGTGCTGAGCAGGCTGAACGAGCTAAAATATGGATAACAGAATAGTAAGAAGCCAACGGCATGGCATATGAGATCTCAGAATACAAATTCCATAAGCCAACATCATGGCAAGAACAACCCTCCACCATCTCTTCTGCCATTCCTTCTTCTTGAATTTTTTCCTCCAGTTGGCATACAAGTGCCTTGCACAATTCCTATGCTCCGCCAAAGGAGCCCAGTGTTGTACAGCATTAAGTATTCCCTGTGCACAATGAACCATGTGAGATTAACACTACTAATTATTCTCATAGGGCTGGAAAAATAAATAGTTGAAAATATCATACCTTCTGTTGATCAGAGGTGAACACCCAGTCTTCCCCAGTACCAACCGATAAATCTCTGAACAATATATCACAGAACCAGTCCCACGTGTCATTGTTCTCTTTTTCGACAACTGCCCATGCAATGGGATACATCTGATTGTTCGCGTCTCTTCCAACAGCACATAGAAGCTCACCATTGGTGGCGCCTTTGAAAAAACACCCATCAAGACTGAGGATTATATGGCACAATATGTCTTGCTCCAGACCCCAAGTTTGCATCTCGAGGAAGTGCTTCTTCTTCATCTTCCATGCCTGCTTCGTCTTCAAACTCTGTATCCATCTCATCCTCATAATCACTTTTTTTGTCTTCACTGCCAGTGCCAGCCTCATCATCTGATATTTCTTGTGCAACTGGTGCCTCAACATATACTTCTGCAAAAAATCCATCTTCAGTGCATCTCAACATATCTAGGCATGCCTTGTCATCAACTAGTGCTCGCAATCCATTGTGGAGTTCCCTCCCTGGAATTAACCAGTGCAACATGGTGCCATCCAAAACAGTGCAGTAGTCCTTCAGATGCCCAATTAATTCAGGAAGGGAGACTTTGTCATGGTCAATGTAGGACATGGCCACGGTTCCACCACAATAGTGCATTTTCTTCCCATCATGAAGAAACTCCCCATTGTAATGGAACCTAACGTTCAGCTTCTCCGACCAATCCATGTGTCCTATGTAAACAAACCAAAAAGAAATGTATAAACAACGAATTCAGAGACAAAAGGAGGGATTAAAATAGCTCAAAATCCACCAACTGTGCCGCATTAACTGCCGATGCATAAACTATTCTACAGACAGCAATACCAATCCCTAAGATTAAACAAAACTACTAAGTCCCTATGCATAAACTACTCTAAAGTACCATCACCCTAAATCCTAATCTAATCCACAGTAGCAACATCAACCACGATGATGATTCCAGGGAGGAAAGGGACAGCCAACTCACCTCTGTGCCTTAATCAATAGCAGCAGCATTGGAAAGGGACATCGGCACTGCACATTGGAGTGCTGGACGACAGGAAATCAGCAGCAGCAGAGCATTGGCCGGCCACCAGCTGCTGCACGCCAGGCCCCTGCCGCCGCACGCCGCCTGGCGCCCGGCCGCCGCACAGCGAGCACGGCGCACGCCCGCTGCGTCGGGGGGAAGAGAGGGGAGGCTGCGTCGCGCGGATGACGGTGGGGCGATGCGGCACGGAGCACGGTGGGGTGATCTAGGGTTCGTCGTGGGGATCGGCACAGGGACGGGAGTGAATGGGCCGGCCTTTTTAGAACAGGGTGACGGGAGCAAAACCAGGATGGAAGAGGACGGGGGGTTAATGTGCCTGGTTTTTGTAAGTTGGAGGGCGTAGATCGTCTGGTTTCGTAGTTGGAGGACGAAATTCGTACTCTTGTGTAAGTTCAAGGGTGAGAAATGTACTTTACCCTAAAAAAAACTAAGCACGTTGTGTTTCATTCAAGAGATCAACTTTATATGTTGAGATTTGTAGTTTTTTCCTGTGTAAAATTATGCCTTCTCTTCCTGTGCTAATATGAAATTTCTCAACATCAGGTGCGACATAGCCCTGAATTTCACGATTGCACTTTGATAAAAGAGCATACTGAAGAAAATGAGGATGCTTTGGTGGTGCATCTGTCCGAAGATGGCCAGGGCTTAGCAGGTGGTCAGTTTGCAGCGTTCTATAGTGAAAATTCATGCCTGGGATCAGGCATCATTTTGGATTCATGGGAAAAGATGAGCTTCCCTGTCTGCTCAAGGGCACTCGAAATCGCTAAATTGGAGGACAAATCGAGCTTAGGGAAGCCAGTAAGAATCCTGAACTTGGAACATGTCGTGAAGCCAGAAAAACAGGAGGAAATCAAAGTTGCCTGACAAATTGTTGCCGTATAATTCAACCCCGCCCCTCTTAGGTGTCACTGTCCTTTCATGGACAAGGTGGGCAATTCACTCGATTTCGTTACAAGAAATCTACTGGTTATAGATGAGTAGCTTTTGAGTAGTGTTAGAATTTATAATTTATAGATCTACAGATTATTTCGCTTTTCTAAACAAATTCTTGATTTTTTATAATTGTCTTTTCTAGATGTGATTCTTTTTGTAAGTTGGTATCGATGTGTGGTTACCACGATCTATATTCCTTGTGATTCATCCTTTTGAGTTGTGCTTATGATGCTTGTGGATGGCGACTCCAGGGGTTCCTGAAGTTAATCGGCTTAAACCGAGTTGGTCAGGAGGATGACACTTATTTTAGGTTGACTAACCCACGAGGCTCTCACAAGACTTGTCTTTGTTGATAGATTGCTCCAAGCAATCTTCGTGGAGAGAGAATTTTTTCTTTTTTGATGTTGAGAGAATATTTTCTAGATGGTTTGCACTTCGGCCATCTATTGTTAGGAAGTAGAAAAGAGGAATGACATGGTTTTGGCTTGAATTCACTTTGTCCTCCTCTTTCCAAATGAGACCTAAAGGCGCATAACATGCAAAGGACTGTGCCATGTGCCAAGTACCATATATTCTAGCTATAGTGTATTGGGACGGGCATGTGAGAGTTTATCATTAATACTGTTCTATCTGTTTCAAATTATAAGCTATTTTTGCTTTTTCTAAGTGCACAACCTTTATTGCGTACCTAGAAGAATAGTGTATATTTGGGTGTATAACAAAAACTATGCATATAAGTCTCAACGACATATATTTTGGAACAGAGAGGGTATCTATCGTTGCTTAATAACAAGTACGAATAGATCCAGGCATTCAACCTGGCTCCCTTTGGAACGTAATAATTTTGTGCGAATTACTACATAATTTTCATAGGAATTAGTTTATTTTAAAAAAAAAACTACCATAAAACATGAAAAAAAATCCTCCAATCCAAAGGAAACTGCGAATGAGCTGTCAAATGAAAACCACCAGGTTGTTAAATAAAACAACTGTCGATAAGTTTAAGCAAGCAAAGGAAAGGAGCCCAAAAATCAAGGAACCAACAGGAAATCAAATCAAACCAAACTAAGGCCGTGTTTAGATCGTGAAAATTTATTTAGAAAAATTTCTATAGCACTTTCATTGTTATTTGATAAAATTTATCCAACCATGGACTAACTAGGCTCAAAAGATTCGTCTTGACATTTACAAACAAACTGTATAATTAGTTATTTTTTATCTACATTTAATACTCCAGATATACGTCTAAAGATTCGATGTGACGACTACTGTAGCACTTTTTAGAAAAAAAATTTTAGGGCTAAACCAAAGCAGAGCCGAGCAAGCGGCCAGGCCAGGCCAGATGGTGCGGCGGCCTTTATTCCGGACGGAGGGCGGCGGGCCCACGATGTGAGCTGCTACTGGCTAGTAGGGATAGGGATAGGAAAATAGAGTAGGACATGGGGAGTGGGTTATGGATTTGGAAATGCTAATCCAACGTTCGGATGCAACAAGGTTTGGGTTTGGGTTATACTAGGGCCCACATGCTTTTTTTAAAGAAGAAAAATAAAGGGAGCACTGGTCATCTCCTGCCCATAGTACACAGACACTCACCTGGGCGTTCGGTTCTTCGGTTCGGTTCTGTTCGGTTCTTCGGTACCTATGCAAATTCGGTTTTATCAGGAAACTGATACCGATCGGTTCCTATAAAACTCGGTACCGAGGAAATTCGATATCGGTAAATTCGGTTCGGTTTCGGTATTTACCGAACAGTACCGAATTGATCACAGATACATGTAATAGCAGGTTCAAAAGCTAATTTTGATATAATTTCATAGAGAATAATAGTGCAAAATACATATACATATACATATAAAAGTCCACAAGACTATAAGTGTGAGTACCAAAAATATATAATATAATAGTCTACAATAATATAATCAATAATATAACAACATTCAAACTCATCACATTTCAGGTAAATTCGGTAAATTCGGTTCGATTTCGGTATTTACCTCGGTAAATTCGATTCTTGGGAACTCAGAACCGAACAGGAAACTGAATTTTTTGGTTTCGATAAATTCAATTCGGTTCTCGATAAATTCGGTTCTCGATAAATTCGGTTCGGTACTCGGTATTTCGTGCCCAGGTTAACAGGCACCACCGCACCAAGCACACACGAGAGCACCGCCAGCGAACAAGCATCGCCCCCTCACGGCCAGCGAGTAGCAGCAGCGGGATGAGCATCGGGCGCCTGACGACGAGCTGCAGGCTGCACGGGCAAGCCTCCTGGCAACCGGTGGGGGCCACCTTCATATGCATGCACGGACAGGTTCCATGGATGACCATGGGAGGACGGAGGCGAACCAGGGAGGCGGGATCCGTAGCAATCTACCCGCGGCCGTCGATTTCGATGAAGATGGCCAACTTGAGCCCGGATCGAGCTGTAAGTTGCCGGATGCCGGATCGATCTCCACCCCGCAGCAATCGAGCTGCTCGCCTGTGGTTCTCGGCTCCCCTAGCTGCTCCAATCTTGTCGCTACAGTGCTATCCCCACCCTCCTCACTGGGATAGATTCGGTGGGATGAGAGGCCATCCTATCCCAAACCCAAACCCTCACTGTATCCCAAGTTCCGAACCCAATGAACCAAATATGAGCTCCCCCACCTTTTTTTTTTGCGAATCGTAGACCCCCTCCCCCCTCAGGACAGCTGTGTAATCTTAGGTTCTGTTTGTTTCACGAATGTTAAAGTTTAACTCCCATTACATCAATGTTGCGGCAAATATATGGAGTATTAAATGTAAACTAATTGTATGTATGTCGGCACAGATTAAGAGTAATTTACGAGACGAATCTATTAAACCTAATTAGTCTAAAATTGAAAACTTTTTGTCAAATAAGACGAAAGTGCTACCGTGTTTATTAAACTTTAACCCCTCTGAAGCTTTTACACAAACCTCATCCGGACAGCTGCGTAATCTTAGAGCCAGGTTCGGCGGAAACGCCAAGGGGCAGAGAAGCTTCTCCTGCCCGGACCCGGTTGCCCGCCGTCGTCGCAACGTCAAGCGTATAATTAGCAGGCACAGCGCGACGGGGCAACAGCCTACGCCGAGGAATAGACAAGAGGACACGCTGTCGTCCTCTTCCCCCCTCCCCTCGTCGGGGGAAATTGCGTGCTCGCTCGGTTTCTGGGTTTTTGGCCGGAGGCTGGGAGGATCTGATTCCTTCCGAGCTGGGTCGCCGTTGCTGGGAGCCGCGTCAAGGAATCGGGGGTCGCCCCGCTCCCGCCGCCGCGTGGAACTCGATCCTGGAGGAGGTGAGCTTCCACCTGTCCTGTTGCCTCCCCTGCAAGTTGTCTTTATGCCGCTGGCTTTTTTTTTCCTCTAATTTCTATTTGTGCCCGTGTGTGCTTGCATGGTTCTTCAATTTCTTCTTCTTTCTTCTTTCTTTTATCAGTCAAGAACTGGATAGGTAATCCCTTTGTGGTAGGTGCTGAATTTGGCCTCGAGCCAGCGGTGTATCTGCGTTTCCGTCCTTTCTTACCGGCGGCTGCTCTGCCGGTGCGTCGGTGATACAACCCAGCTCAACTGCGGTGGTGGTGGCCAGTGGCCTGGTGGGTGCTCGGTTTTGCGATTTGATGCTGGCCCGTCCAGTCGACAGCTGAAATAAAGCGCGTTCAATTCTAATTTCTATTTCCATATCAAATTTGACGCAACGGTGATCTTGGATTGTGTCCCTTCTTCGCCTGGCCTCATGTCCCGTCTCAAGCCTTGGCCTAATTCTGGTTTGTTCATGGTCAATCCTGCAGCCTGTTTTTCATCTGTTTGGTTTTAAGTGTCAGGAATTACATAACCCAATTTAAGCACGGGAATTATTTAAAGCAACTTCATTTTCCTTTTTTTAAACAATCTTCTTTTTCTTTTTTTTTAAACAACTACTTGGCCTCCTGCAATCGTAGGTAGGAGTATTTTACAGCGCATTCACACCATTTAGTCTAATTTAATCACACCATTTCATCCTTTTGGCGCGCCTAAAAAAAAGAATGGGGCCTAGAACTTTCGGTAAAGCAACAACGAATTGATTCCGGTGGTGATACCAACATGTCCTGAAAACGAGTGGTTGACCTGCACTCGCTACCAGCAGCAGTGCAACTCATCTTTGTTGAAATCCAGTCCGTATTTCTAGCTCTCTTTTAGCTTCAGCCATCGGCTACCAAATCGCGTCCGACCGTCAAGGTCACGCAAACATGCGTTGCTCGTCAGTTATTACCAGCATAACGTGGGTTTTTATTTAGTCTTGTCTGAATAATGGCTGGCTCTGATCAACTCTGGCCTGGTCAAAGCCTGCCTGTTGACCACGCTCCTTTTTCTGCAACTGCAACCTGGCAGGCCGGACACCGCAGCTTACACACAGTTTCCTTCTCGTAGTACACGAACAAGTGTGTTTTCACGCATGCTGATTGCTGTCTTCGAAATTAACACTAATATAAAAGCCTGATTGATCAGCTACGGATAATTGTTAATTAGAATTCCCCCTTTTCATTGTCTCTTGGGACTAAATTCCCGCTTTGCTCCCTACTTTAGTTTTTCTATTTGCATTTACTTTTACTTTTACTTCCCGCTTTAAAAGTAACAGCTTTTACTTTTTTTGACCCTCCTTTTTCTGCATCCGGGGGCTCTTTTAATGGGGGAGTTGTCTGCCCTTTTGCTGAGCACGTATTTTTATGGGCTCTTTATTCTTTATTATAAGCTGTAGTTACGCAGCTGATGGGTTACCAAACCACGGCATACAATCCGGAGCGTTTTTCCCTTAATTCTTTAATGGGAGAAATTCATCTTGTCTGCAACGCTCTGGTAACTGCAAACAAATGCAGTGCCTTCAAATTCTCCTTCCCAATTTCACTAGAGAGACCGAGAACACGCATTAGCTTTATCCAAGGCCAAAAAAGGTCATCTTCTCGCAAGGAAACTGCATGCTTGTTTTGTACTCTGAAGTTTGGCTTGCATATTCTCATGATTCTTTGCCCAACCTCTACTTCATTCCAGCTGTACCTGTAGACTTCCAGTCCTCTGCTACCGACAAAATGTCAGGTACATATTCACACTATCTCATTTATCTTTGTGACAATATAGCAGCTAGTGTTCATCCAAATGACTAACTTTCATTCTCTCGTTCTTTCTGAAGTGCGCCGTCGGTCAGCAAGCATGGAAGGGCTGCTCATGCTTGATGACAGGAAAGAACGGAGATCAGATGTGGACAACTCAGAGGACGAGCGAAAGCGGCTATCTATCGGGTCACTGAAGAAAAAGGCACTGAATGCATCAAACAAGCTCACACATTCACTCAAGAAGAGGGGAAAAAGAAAGGTGGAGCATCGGGCATCATCATTCACAATCGAAGATGTCAGGGATGAGCAAGAGGAGCGAGCCGTCTTTACCTTCCAGCAAGAACTTCTGAACAGGAACTTGCTGCCTGACAAGCATAATGATTATCACTTGTTGCTGAGGTTTGTGCACTATGAATACTGTACACACCAAAAGCTACAAAAGCAGATATAGCTCCTATCAATTTGCAGCATAAGAATATGACAATTGGAATTCCACATTCTTTGAATCCCTGCAGGTTTTTGAAGGCTAGAAAATTTGACACTGAGAAAGCAATCCATATGTGGGCTGAGATGCTCCAGTGGAGGAAAGAGTTTGGAGCAGATACAATACTAGAGGTGAGCTTCTAGTAGCTTTTTGTTGTTAGCTTTGTATTTGTTTTGATGGTTGTCATTGCTCGATGCTCCGTGGTCTCATTGCTTTTTTGTTCATCTTCTTTTTAATATAATCGGCAGCTCTCCTGCCCTGTTCGTTTCATAAGAAAACAAAAATACTAGAGACGAGGCTAATGCTTTTGGGTTAGTTGGTACAATAACATTATAACCATACAATTCTGGCTGCGATTTTTTATTGGTTCATAGGTTGCATAGTGTTAGTGTAGGAAATGCCTGTCACCATCTTCAACTAGCTGTTTTTGACATGCAAGTGATAAATGGTGCTAATGTCTTTATTTGCAGACCTGCATCTCTAATCTCAAATGCGCATTCGGTCAAAAAAAAATCTCAAATGCGCCCTTTATGGTTCATGAATCGTGAAAAGCTATAACTGATGCTTATCAATTGCAACTAAATCCTGCAGGACTTCAGTTTTGAAGAGCTAGATGATGTGCTATGCTATTATCCTCAGGGCTACCATGGAGTTGACAGGCAGGGAAGACCAGTATACATTGAGAGATTAGGGAAAGTGGAACCAAATAAATTGATGCACATTACTACAGTTGATCGCTACATGAAGTATCATGTGCAAGAGTTTGAGAGAGCCTTCAGGGACAGGTTTCCTGCATGCTCTATTGCAGCAAAAAGACATATCGATTCTACAACTACTATACTAGATGTCGATGGTGTGGTATGATGATTCTTCTCATATCTGATGGGTTTTATCTCTTTGTGGATGATTAGCTTACTAACCTCTTATTTTGCATCCAACCACATTAAGTAAATTTTGGATTCCTGCAATATTACTGCTGCTGATTATGAATCATGCTGCAGGGTCTCAAGAACTTCAGCAAAACAGCAAGAGATATGTTAAGTAGAATGCAGAAGATTGACAGTGACTATTATCCAGAGGTATGTGTACTCTTGTTGCTTTTCCTGATCAATACTTGACCGCCAGACTGGGTAACAATTTATTCGTATGCTCAGACGCTGCATCAGATGTTTGTTGTGAATGCTGGTAGCGGTTTCAAGCTACTATGGAATTCTGTGAAAGGCTTTCTTGACCCTAAGACTGCTTCGAAGATACATGTGAGCATAAATGATCTCTGGAACTACATTATTTCCTTCTTTTGTCCAAATAAGTATAAATTTTCATGGAGCCTCAATTATAGGTTTTGGGAACAAAGTTTCAGAACAAACTTCTGGAAGTAATAGATGCAAGGTATGTTTTCTATTATAACCATATTAAGCATAATTTCTCAATCATAATGATTATGTCCCATTAGCTTAGATTGTGTGTGTTTTCTTTTGATGTCTATAGCCAACTTCCTGAATTTTTGGGGGGGACATGCACTTGTGCTGCTGTGGGAGGATGCCTGAGGTCTAACAAAGGTCCATGGAATGATCCAGATATTATGAAGGTAACTTCATTGATTTATTTCAGAACCATATATCCATATAGCCACATCTGTGTTTATTATTGGGGTTGCTCGATGAGTTTCTGTTTTACAATGAGTTATGATTTAAGGTAATTTTGAAATGGGAAAAATATAGTATGTATTATATATTCTCAGAAAATACAGAGCCACTTTGAAACCAGCCAGATGGCTAAATTTGTCGGGTTTCCATTGTGCGACGGTCTGTGATATCTGGTTTTTGAGTTGGGGTGCCAAAATTGAACTCTGGCTATAGTTTGATGGCCAAAAATGGTCTTTATCCTTTATTATATGCTCGTCAAGCAAACAAATCTTCCTTCAGATTAAATTAGAACATAAATTTTGTGCAATACATGTGATTCCCAACTGAACATAAGAATTAGATTGAATATCCTCCATCTAACTTCGTGATACGGCGTGGACGGCGGGGAGAGCGTAGAGGAGATCGGAGGAGCAGCTGTGATTGAGAATTAGAACGCAGAGGATATCGAGGCAAGGGCGGTGGGGGATTGTCGCCGGCGGCTACGGCTGAAGCGCTCGCAGCCACCGTCGAAGGTAAACCCCAACCCACCTAGGGGAGGTTTATTTCCTTCTTCGATGATTACAAATCAATCTAAGGTGCCCTTTATATATCAGGTGCACTTGCCCCAAAGTTGCCTTTCCTAACAAACCTGGTCTTAGCCACGGTTAGGCCCATGTGGACGCCTAGGCCGGCACCTATACTGGGGACCAACGAAGGAGTCCACAACACTTCCCTCCTCCCCCAACAAACAGCTCGTCCGTGAGCTGAAACTGCGGATAGCGCTCCTTAAAGTCCTTGACAGGCTCCCAGGTGGCTTCAGCAGCTACACGGCCCTCCCACTGAACAAGAAGTTCCCACTGTCCGCGGTTCAAACGAGCACGGACAACCTGCGCTGGAGTAGGTACCACTCGGCCATGGAGGATGGGTGGCAGTGGCACTAGCTCGGCTGGAGGGTCGCCCTGGAACTTGTTCAAAAGCGCCACATGGAAGACATCATGGATCCGGGCCTTAGGAGGGAGGCGCAGACGATAAGCCACAGCACCCAGGCGCTCGGTGATCTGGTAAGGCCCAAAGTAACGGGGCCCAAGCTTGGAGGAGGAAGCCGCAGTGATGGCGACAGCTGTACGCTGGTGGAGACGCAGCCAAACCCAGTCACCAACTGAGTATTCCTCGGAACGCCGCTTCTGGTTCTGATGCTCGGTCATGACATCCTGGGCCAGCAGCAGTCGATCACGAATATCTTCCAGGAACGTGTTGCGGTCACGGAGCTGCTGGTCCACAGCAGCTACTCTGGCCGTGCCGGCTGTATAGGACAGCAAGGTTGGCGGGGCACGACCGTAGACAACCTCAAAAGGAGTAGCACGAAGGGCGGACTGGAAAGAGGTGTTGAAGCAGTATACCGCCCATGGTAACCACTGCAGCCACCAAGAACGTGGACGATCGCCTGCAAGACACCGCAAATACATGACGATGATGCGGTTAGTGACCTAAGACTGTCCGTCCGTCTGTGGGTGGAAAGCGGAGCTGCGGAGCAACTTGACGCCGGCCAGATGGAACAGCTCCTCCCAGAAGCTGCTAGTGAAGACGGGTCCCGATCACTCACTATGGAGCATGGAAACCCATGAAACCAGGTAGCCGCTTTGGCGGGCGGTGCTGTCCAACGCTACGTGCCGCCACACCGGAGGGCCAGGGCCAGGATGCCGTTGCCATCTCCGGCCCCGACGACCCCTACCCCGACAATTGTGGCACCACCAGTGAAGACCCCGGCTGTCACGACTCCGGCAGTCTCTTCACCAGCGTAACCAATGCAGGCGATCAACCCTGCACCAACATTCGCGGACATGGTGCCTTTGTCGCTGCCTCTACGAGCCGCAGCACCGATCCCTTGAGCAGGGCCGTGGCTGTTTGCATGCGCGGATTCCCCGCCGGCTCAGCAGCAGGCCTTCAAAGCTCCATCGGCCGCTTGGAGCACGCCTCCAGCGCAGCCCTGCTCTGCTACACCCATAGCAGGGGTGGCTGCTCGTGGAGGGCACCATCGACTCCACGTGTAGGCGCTCCATGGATTCGAGCCAGGTGGATTAGATTCCGGGCAGATCAGATGGAGCAGCCAGGTTTGGCACCTTGAGGAGGAAGGTATGGATCGTGCTCCATTGCAGAAGCAGATTCCATGGGACGGAGTTGATTTTGGGGAGCCATATGTCTTCTGCCTCGACTACAACTGCAACAATCTTCTCTGGACTGCAAGGTCTTCCGCTCCAGCAATCACCACAGCCCGAGGACGAGCTGTCTTGGAGGGGTGGAGTAGTGTTATGGCAGGCGGAGCCAGCCCAGGGGGCCCACACGGCACTGTAGCGCATGAACAGTGCTTTCGTGAACAGTGCTGGATCTGATTAGATTAGATTAGATTGATTTGGTTTGTTAGGAAAGGAATAAGATAGATTGATTCAGTTAGGATATTACTTAGGGGTCAAGTAAGTTGTCTCTGTAAAAGGGACTGTATCCGTTAGAGGCAAGCAGGAAGAAATCCTAAGATAGTCTCTGTAAAAGGGTGGCTATCCAGGGTCTCTCTGCTAATCCATCTATCCGTAGCCTTTTCATATCACTTCGGTAGAATTCTACTACTGTATTTGGTACATGTTGTCATACCTTGTCTTTTCCATGCACCATCTGACAACTATAGTACTTTGTGTGTTTGATTGTAGCTTGCACATAACAAGGAAGCAAAATTTACAAGACATACCAGACGTTTATCCGAGATTGAGCAAAGGAGGAGTTCATTTGCTAGGTTACATCTTTTGAAGGTAAACTCTGCACTGCCGTACTCATTGAATCATGCTAAATTCTTTAATATGGATGAAACATTCTGCTCCATCAGTTACAGTTATTCTAGCAACTAATTACTGTTGTGTTTTCTTTTTTCTCTCTCTCGAATGATAGGGTAGAAACAGTGACACGTCAACTGTTGAGTCAGGGTCTGAAATTGATGATCTTGGTTCTCCGATGATGAGAAGCACAGTGGGGTGTAGTCGATTGGCCCCAGTTCGCGAAGAGGTGATATTTTAAGCTCTAACAATGTAGCCAAGTAGCTTAACCTTGTCGGATTTTCCTACTTTTAAGTCTTTCTTGTGTGTACTGAACCTTATGTTTTACATAGATTCAGATGAGAGCTCGAGACTCTGCAGCTTATTACAGCTGTGACGATCACTTTGTTGTGGTGGACAAAACGGTTGACTATGGTCGAGGAGGATCAATGTCAGATAAAACCAGTGCTTCAGAAGTAAAAACTCAAGTTCGGCCACTGGATGCTAGCACAGCAGCACACATGGCTGGTATGCTCATTGATTTTTCTGAAAAAATTCTGTAATATTATGAATGTGCAATTTATTCTTTTCCCAGGCATTTAACTATTTTTTAAAGAAGGAATAGTGACCTCCTAAGTACATGTAAAATGTTAGCTTTACATTTCATGCACGCTATGGTATATGTCGAACTATTAAGAAACCTCAGCGACCAGCTCAACAGTAATAGTTCAAGCGACTAAGGTTCAGTAACCTAGGATAGCACGCTGTTCAAGTGTTTTATGCAAGGTATCAAGTCGTCCAACTAATCATGATTAGTCAGGCTTATCAGTGGCATGGTGATCGGTTATGCACTACTATTAGTCAAAATTAGTTGCGATTAGTCTGGCCGATCAGTGGCATGGTGACTAGGATCGATTCAATGATTTGAAAACATTGAGTTTTATATTTATCACTATAGAACAAAACATTGAGTTTTATATTTATCACTATAGAACAAACTGTTGCATTTGTTCTGTTGAGTTTATCTACTGACCATATCTTTACTCTCTAGGTCCCTCAAGTAACAGACGAGGTACAGTAGTACCTAAAGAGGTTTCAGATGAAGGAGCATTCCATGGCTTTGTCAGGCTACTTCTGGCTTTTATTGTCAAAGTCTTCGCCTTCTTTCACATAGTATATAGTCAGCAGGAGACGAGGGCCAACAACCCACTACCTCTAGCCGAACCAGAACCGATTTCTGACGATCATCCGGCAGTAGAGACTTTCAGTGTAGACCACATCAGTCCTGTCATAGAGCGCCTTCAGAGACTTGAAGGGAAGGTCGATGAGCTTGGCAGCAAGCCCCCAGCGATTCCTATGGAGAAAGAACGATCTCTCTTGGATTCATGGAATAGGATAAAATGTATTGAATCTGACCTGGAGCGAACAAAGAAGGTAAGTCGCCATTACGTATGTCAGTGTATCTCCATTTTTAACTGCTGAAGGCATTAGTAATTAGAACCCATACAATAATTAGGGAATATTTGCATTTCCTAACTAAATGTAAACGGTGGTAGCATCAATTTTAGATTGTTAAACATGGTACAAGCGGGAATGAAGGCATTTTAAATGTTGAAATGCAAGTGTTGAAACATTTTTGGACCCAAGGCAACTAAAACTCTTCTTGTTTTTAATAAATGATAAAAAGAAGTGGAGGAATCTAGCATTCTCATGCATCCGTGAGAACAGATGGTTAAGGACTGTTCAGAGAACTCGCTATCTAAACTTGCTGCCAATGTCAAATGAAAATAAGAGAACCCCCCTTCTTTTTGTCAGGTGCTGCAAGCCACGGTGATGAAGCAATTGGAAATCGCTGAGTCGCTAGAGGAAGTGATTAGATCAAACCTACGTGTAAGATCAGCTACTAGGCTCTTTTCTGTCTTCAAACCTGGATTGCAATGTAGTTACACTGTTGGTCTCACTATCTTGTCCATCATGCAGAGACGAAGATTCTGTGCGTAATAAGGAATCAGCACTGCTGAAGTAACAGCATACTTTATCATGGGGTTGAAGTCAAGGGTACATTTGGCGGAGAAAAGTATGCACAAGATTTCGATGGGTGATGTGAAGGCCGTCCAGTCAGTTTTCACTTTACTGGCACAAAAGATGGTGACCACGGATAGTGAAAAAATCGGTCCCCTTTTTCATATTTTTCCTTGTGACCCTAAGAAGCCTATGCATTTTTCATGTTAACAGATGATGTTAGGATGGATGGCAAGGGCTAGAAAAATAGAAGAAATAGAAATGTGGAAAGTAGGTGGTACAGATATGAGACACAGTGTGCCTGAACCAGTGCGCATATGGTGATATAAACGTGCGCATTTATGTGATCTTTTCACAGAATTGTGCCATATTATACTATTTCTTATGAATCAGAGGAAGGAACGTGTCAGGGTGACTCAATCTGCAGACGCGGAGAAGCGCGGGAACGATGAAGCGGAGCGCGCGAAGAAGCGTTGCGTCATCAGGATGGGCTTGCAGGCAATCGTAGGCAGGAAGCCTAACGCCACTGTATTTGGGCCGGAATGGATTCATTGCGTGCTAAGATTCGCTTGCGTGCGGCTACTTAAGGCCTATGCGCCGTGTATCGTGAATCAAATTGTATGAACTCATAATCCTTTCGAAAACTGAAGAAGCCGTCCTCCCTACTCCCGTCTATTGCATCTCCCTTCTCTCTGCTTCTCCTCCATGAATCCACTGCTAACATACATGAGATCGACCACGACCATTTTACACGCTTCCAGCAGCAACGAGGCACCATGGATCCGAACATTAAGTTGGTCCTCAACGAGTTGAAGGCGAGGTCGTGCTTGGCGGTCGTTTCGCCGAGTTGGAGCAAGCCCACAAGGTGCTCGACGATTGACGTCCAAGGGTCGACGCCACCATGGATGACCTTCTTTCTGGAGATCGACGTGACGATGCATCGAGTGGTTCTCGTTGCGGGACCACCCTCATCGGCGGGCATCCTCGCCAATCCTGGGATGGTCGCGGCGTCCTCATCTGTCAGCAACCTAAGCCATTGGCCCTGATGGGCACCACATAGCATTGCATCACTGGGAGCTCGAGGCTGAAAGCCCTATGTTTGGTTTTGGATAACTAAAACAACCAAGTGAACTAACCTTCTACTCTAGTGCTGTGATTGAGAAATGTTAGTTCACATCTCATTTCCTCAAAAAAGGTTAGTTCATATCTAAGGTGGAGCAAGATGGCACTCGAGGTAATGGAGATGGCCACATGATGATGATTAAGTGCTCTAACTTTGAATAAGAAGAAAGAAAGAAAAAACTCTATGGGCTCAAGGCAAAGGTATGAATAGGGATTTTATTTTGCCGGTCAAGACACAATAGAGTCCGTGATCAGAGATAGATGGATGTACCATTAATAGGGGAGCTCTAATTAGACAATTCGGCATCTAGTGCCACTAAGTGTTGGAATACTTTGCATATGCATTTAGGCATAGTGACACTCGGAGAGCCAGCGCATATGTTTATGAGAAATACTTTTAAAAGGCTAACTTGACTCTAACAGGTTTGTGAAAACATTTGAGAGTTAGCTCGCTTGAAAGGAGGCGCTTGAGTGCTCTCAGTGCAGCTGTTCAGCGTGCACCGGTCACACACCGGTTACGACAGCGACGTTTTCACTGCACGCAAGTCTCTGCCGAGCACCGTCGACTCCGGTGTGCATTGGTCACTGGTTCCAGAGAGCTTGCAAATTGGTCGCGCGGGCATTCTGATCATTGGTCGTCTCCGGTGTTAGCACCGGGGCTCACACCGGTGTGGGCATCCAGAGAGCATGTAAATCAACTGCGCGGAGGCTTCTACACACCGGTCATGTCCAGTGTGACACCGGTAACCACATCGGTGTGGGCGTCCAGAGAGGTTGTAAATCGCGTGCTGAACTTGATCGAGCACTAGTCGTCTCTGGTGCCATCACCGGTGGTCGCACCGGTCGTCTGATAGCGCTAACGGTCGGATTTTTTGAACGCTGAAACTAGCCATTGAAAGGGCACTGGTGGTGTCCGGTTTGGCAACCGGTGCTATGGTTCACATGACCGGTGCTCTTGTAGTCAGCCCAAAAAGTGCATAACGGTTGGCTTCTCAAGTGGGGCTATAACTAGAGGGTGTAGCCGGTCCTCGCCCCACCCTCTTGGACCTCCATTCAGTTGTGCAAACCCCTTGAAGAACACAATTCACTCACTTACATCACTTTGGATCACATTTGGAGTGAGATTGAGAGCCTCTAGTGCTTCTGCTTAGTGATCTTGCATTTTGTGGCACTAGTTGGGTGAGTTGGGTTGGTGGTGCTCTTGTTACTCTTGATGATTGCCGTCACCTAGGCAGCCCAGAGTTTGTGGGATCGTTGAGCGGCTTTGGTTATTGTTGCCGGCTCCTGTCGATCGATTGTGAGGGGTTCTTGTGCTTATTCCCCATGAGAGATACACGAAAGCGACTCTAGAGAAATCGCGGTACGAAAGGTGCTCTCTAGTGTGGTTCTTACGACGTCCTAGTGAGGGTTGGCGTGTGATGTCAATTAGTGCGTGAACCACCTAGTTTGGACTTGCCACAATGTGGATGTAGGTTGCCGACAAGCAATTGAACCACGAGGATAAATCTTGGTGTTCATATTGTCTCTTGCCCCTGTTCGGTATAAAGCTCTATTCTTGTAATTCAATTCATAGAGTAGCTCTAGAGTAGCTTGTAGTTGTAACTAATTGCAACTAGCTCTCTAGTTAGCTTTCTAGCTTAGTTGCTAGTGTGTGATTGTGTGAAATCAACTTAGAGATCATGGCAACTTTGTGTAAGAGGCTCACGGTGAAATATAGCTAGAGCGATAGTTGCGTAACTTCACAAGCTGCCCCTGCAAATCTATTCACCAGCAGTCTCGCGGACCTGGAAACCGAAGAATCAGGGGTGTTCCAGAATCAACCGATATGCACCCCCAGTTGGAAACTCCAGGTGGTTCTTGGAAGGACGACGCATAGTGGCATGACATGTGTTGGCGCCTTGGTGAGCTGGCGTTGCAGAGGAATGATGAAGCTTCGTGCCTGGATATGGTTGACCTGAATTAACTGTTGACAGTGATTTTACGATCTCGCGGGGGGAAGCACACAATAATTTGGTCACGTCCTCTCCTGAGTGGAATGATCTGGATTCAGACATTCAGTAATAGTCAGCGGCATTGCAGTAAACTAATACAGGGAAATCGTTACATCGTATGATAGTGGAATGACGTTGTATTGTAAATTTTGATGATAATAATATCGATGCGCGATTGCACTAACCACTGGACTGTTCATCAGTAAAATCATATATTCATGGATCTTGACTGAAACGGAGCGGTTTGTCGAAGGTTCAGCTTTGTTTACTCGGCGTCGGTGCGACGAGTACATCTCAGCACAGTACCGCCCGCCAGATGTACCACTACTGTCCCCGTCCTGAAAGAACGTAAATCTCACTTTTTAAGATAAAATTAGTGTAGATGTAAAATTACGTATTTATTTTATTTCTCCTTCGGCATTCTCTCCATAAGTAGAAACTAAAAAATAATCATTACATTTTAGAATGTTCTTCTCATGGATAGATAAAATAGTAGTAATTTAATAGGTGGGTTGTATTAGAAAAGTTGATCTTATATCTACAATTACATTGTTTCTGAGATAAAATTTAAATACAGGATTATATTTTTTTCTTTTGACGGAGTGAGTATACTGCTGCTATAACTGAATCTGATTCAGGTGTTGCTTGGGACAGATTTGGTAAAACTTGTGATCGCGCACTCTGTTCCAAAGCCTGATTTGAGGAGCTCGTGAGTCGTGAGGCAGACCTTTTTCTAGTAGCATTTTGCTCGTGCCTTCTGGAACTCTGATGTACTAGGAGCGCCATTCTTGTGTGCAAGCAGCACTGAAAGGGGTGGTGGATAATGAGCCAGCTGGATTTTTTTTTTCTTTGAAATCGATTTATTCTTACTACTTATTGTAGTCACCAAAATTTCAAACCGTGTTTAACCAGTGGAGCCAAAACCAAAATTCATTTGGAATCAATTAATCTTGATTCTAAAAGAAAAACAAGCACAACCAGAGTAATCTTGAACTAACTTTTCGGCCAGCCCCAACATGTGAATGTCGTGTCCGGCAAATCACAAGCAGCGCGCGACGCCACCGGCTTCGCTTCTCCCGTAGAGGACGGACGCTGCGAAGCTGCTTCGTGCGCTCGCCGCTGGAGGTCAACGGGTCCATCGGATCATCTGGGTCCCCTAAATCCTGGAGACGTAATGAACTCGAGGTCGCGCGCGGTACACGCCGGCGTGTGGGCTGTGGCTGCTTTCATTCCATTTCCATGCAAATGGAGCAAGAAAATGATTTGGTGACGTGCGCGTTCTAGAAGAGGAAGCAGTAGAAGCTTTCGCTGATGCTGATGACAACTACGCTTGTTTTACTTATACCAGTAAAAAAAATACCCCATCCATCCAAAAAAAACAATTGTAGCATTAGACGCGCATACCAATGCAGCTAGAAAAATTACCAAATGCATAAGCTTCGGGAGCATACTGTTAGAATTGATCTCATCCGTCTTGACCCAACGGTCGAGACGGACCCCTTGACCACGTCCTGATCGGGGACGCCCAGCCCAACGACACGGCTGGTGGGCCCCGTCGTGCAGCACAATAAAGAGGTGGGGGCAGGAGCTCGCACAACGAGGTTCACCGCCACAGTAACTGCCCCATCTTCTTTCCTAGACCGATCGAGAGGAAGTGTTGTAGGCGACGGGAAGCTTCACCGCCGCCGCCTCTGCACCACGCCATCTGGCTCGACACCACCTGGGACACGGTCGTCACCGAGATGAACTTCTCCCACTCCAACTCCGAAGGTTAGGCATCTAATCTCCCTCTCTCCTTCTCTCCCTCTAAGTCATCTCTGTTATCCCATGTTATATATAACAGCAAAGCAAATCACCCGAAGATCTACACCTAGGGTCCTAAGATTTCTAACATTGGTATCAAAGCCAGTCAGCAGTCAGATTAACGAGTAGATCATAGATCGAGTAGAAAGAAAGAAATCAAAGAAAAAGTAACCGATTTGAATCGGGAAAGAAGTATGAACCCTAACCCTAGAGAGATAAAGGGGATGGAGAAGGGGCTTCCTACCTGGGGCCCGGCCATCCCGTCATCGCCGCCGATCGTCTTCATGACCGGCGCGCGGGAAGGACCCGAGCCGTCGGAGGTCGCGGCCACACCGCTGCATGCAATCTTCCGGGATCGGGAAAAGGGGCACTGTCGCAAAACCGTTCGACGGTGACGCGCTCTCCCTCGCGGGGAACACGCACACCGCCAAAGGGCCTCGCGGCGGCGCCGGACTACCTCCCCGGCCGCCATGGGCGGATGCTGCCGCTGGGTTCTCAATCGGCTGCGGCTAAGAAAGTGTAGGGGAGGGAGAAGAGAAAGGGAAAGCAGATGAAGGAGGGTGGCGGCGCTCTTCCTCACCGGCGCACGGCCATGGAGATGGAGGTCACCGCCGTTGTGTTGTACTCGGCGTTGAGAGAGAAAGGGGAGAGAACGAGAATGGGAGCTAGGGTTTTCACATGAGCGGCTCAGGTCCGATTTTGTTCTGCCGAAATGGGCGGACAACCGTCCATCTGGATGGACGGCTGGGATTGGCTGACAGCGTCTGGGGCCGAATACGGCCCAGGTGGGCGAAGGCGCCAGGCCGCTTTCCCGGCCCAGGCCCAGGTTGCGGCCTAGGCGCGGGGGAGCGCTGCACGCGGGGCTAGGCCTCGGGCTGCTGTCGCTGCTGGCCGCAGGAAAGCGCAAAGCATCCGCGGGCCTTGTTTCGCTAGCTGGGCCGCGCGCTTCCGACTGCTCGCTGGGCTGCGCCAAGGGCAGTTGGGTCGCGGGCCTCATTTAATAGAACAAGGACGCGGGGGAGCTGCGGCTGGACCACGGGCCGGTTTTGATAACCTGGGCTGAAAGTAAAGTACGACCTTGGATTTGCTTTACTATTTTCAGAAGCTAAATTTGATGTCTTTTTGACAAGTTTTGATGCTTATATCTCTATAATTTTTACACCATCGTGTGTAATTTTAGAGAGTAGATGAGAACATGAAAATGCTTCTGCATAAGTATTACTTTAAGAGTATTTTTGATGTTTCCGCTGCAAAGTTAAAGATGATTGTCTTATCATTAAATTTGAATAAACGGGAGAATTTAATTTGAAGAGCAGTTATAGTTATTCAGTAAATGATAATGAAAAGTTGATCCTCCAGTTAAAATTGAAACCAACGAGAAAATTTTAATTGGAGGAATAGTCGGTTTATAGTTAAGATAAATTATAATATTATTATTTTCTGACCAACATTGATGATAACAATATTATAAGTTTATTTATGAGTTTAAGTTTAAAGTAAATTATGATATTGTTATTTTCTGACCAACGTTGATGATAATAATATTATAATTCTATAAGTTTTATGTTTAAAGTTTAAATCTCTGATAAATTCTGCATCAAAGTGGCCAATTTTCAGAAAAATGGATAAGAAACAAAAGATGCTCCAGAACGAGCAGGATATAATGTATTTTTCATGTTTCCGCTGCAATGATGATGATTATCTTCTAATTAAATTCGAACCAACGGGAGAATTTAGTTTTGAAGAGTAGTCATAAGATAATTGAGGTTTTGGTATGTTAATTCTATTTCTGTCCAACGGTGATATGGAATTAATATAGAAGAATATTGTTTTATTCTATTTTTGTCCAACGGTGATATAGAATAGAACATAAAGTTTTAAAAGTTTAATGAGCATTATTGATGATTATTGATTAATGTTTTCAGACAAAGAACTTAACGCTTTCATTCTTGAAGGCAGAAAAGGAAATGAGCTGGGTACTTGTGACTCAGAAGATGATAAACAAAGAAGACCATTGCACGAGGAATTGTGTTCTCTTTAAAGAATGGCTTCAAAAGAAAAGAATTCTAGGATATTAATCTAAGAAAAGGAGATAAATCATTGAGAGTCTTGTTTAAGAAATGTCTTCTGTGTACTCTCTATGAAGATGAATTTATTTTTAGTTTCACTGATAAGAGTTGTAAAAGTCATATACATGTTTAATTTAACCAACGTTGGATTAAACATGTGTGTTAAAGAATATTCGGATTTATTTCTGAATTTGATGATTGAATATACTGAGAGCCAATTCTGGCATTCATGTCCCTTATAGGGAATTATCTCGCATGGCAGGAAAAGGTTTGAGAAAATACCCATGTGGCGGGGTAAAGTTGGCATAGTACTTATGTTAATCAATCCTGCATGGCGGGAGAAGTTTGGCATAGTACTTATCCTGTATGACGGGACAAAGTTGTGATGACTCATGTGTTTTTACTGTATCCCGCACATGGAGAAAAGTTTAGGGTAGCTCTTATGCTATCCTAGTATGATTTTATAGAGAACAGAAAGTTACAGATAAACCTCAAGATAAAAATGGCATGCAAGCGTGACTTGCAAAAGTATTAATGATAAAAGACTATGTTCAGTTCTTGAAGTAAAACGAGGAAAAGTATCCCCATACAAATTAAGAAATAATTTTATTTACGTGATGTAATCATGTGGATGAAGTAAGTAATCAAAGTTTCCTCATTCACAAGAGTTCTGAATAGTTTTTGAAATTATGGTAGAAGAGTTCATACCACATTTCGAGAGGGAGAAATGTGAGATCAATTAAGAAAGATACTTCCCCATACTTCAGATAATGCGATGTACACTATGCATTGAAGGCAAGAGTGATCTATAAAATATGAATGTGATCGTCGGGAAAATAAGGCGGTCATAATAACGATACTCCTAAAGTAAAGAAATAGCTAAATTCAGAGACCTTTTACAATTCCAATAGAAAGATAGCATAGTCGGTCAGTATTCATATTGGACGCATTCAGAGTTATTAAGGCAGTGCTAAAGCGCCATATGAGTTTTAGCAGATTAAACCCAAAATAAGAAAGTTTAAAGATGGCATAATCTAGGGGAGCATGGTACAAAGAGACCTAACTCCGTAAGGAGGATGAATAATGTAAACAAGGATCTTATTACATAGGACCTTATAGAATCAATTGTCTTTTGGCAATAAAGGTCAAGAAATGATAGTAGCCGAGGCCCCCAAAAAGTCTCAATGTACAAGAAAATCAGATATTTCTGATAACTATAAAGTCTATATTAGTGAAATTCAAATGGAGGGTAATCCCACCTAATTTGAAAAAGCCATGAGAGGCGTTCACTCGTCCAGTGGCAAGAAGCAAAGAAAGATAAAATGGAATCGATAATACCAATAATATTTTAGATCTAGAATAAATTCCTAAGGAGCCAAAACAGTAGGCTGTGATGGATCTACAAGACAAAATGTGACTCTAAAGGGAATATGTAAAGATGTGGAGCGCGTCTTGAATCAAAAGATTTTGCGCGAAGCGAATGAATAGATCACAATGAGTGCTAGTGGCACATCATGATCTGAGTTACATCACATAAAAGTAAAGATAACATTTCTCAATGGGATTTGTATGAAAATGATTACATGGCACAGTCTAGTGGTTTTATCATGGAAAGAAAAGAAGGGATGCCACATGTAGAAATCTCTTATGGACTAGAGCAAATCTCTAGACAGTGGCATTTAAAGTTAAAGTGTCAATTAGAAATTTTGGGTTAAAGAGAATGAGAGGACAATTGCGTTTGTACAAAGTTATAGAATGAGAAATTCATTTCCTAATCCTTTATATGTGAATGACATCTTACTTGTTAATAGTGATGTCAGTCTACTACACGAGAAGAATAAGCTCTTGTCATCAAGGTTCAATAAGAAAGTTCTTGGTGAAATGTCTCTCGTTATAAGAATTGAAATTCACCGAGATAAAAGAAAAGGGGTATTAAGACTATCACATAGGCATCCTAATAAAAGTTTCTAAAGAAATAAAGTACCTATGCGAGTAAACATACGCCTGTTCCCATGGTCAAGGGTAATATTTTTGAGAACTTTAGTGTTCCAAGAAGCAATGTGAGATTATTATAGATGGACGTCCTATATGCTTCAGCTGTTGGAAGCTTAATGAGTACACAGATAAGACCTTACCCTGACATAGTTCACGTATCCGGGTTATTTTGGCAAAAGTTCAGTACAGATATAGATCACTGAAATAGTGTTAAGAATGTCCGCCTCATGCTAAAAAAGAAAGAACAAGCACTCTCAAGTAGTTGTGGGTACAAATATTAAATTTTGGCGAGATGTTTAGTGAAACCCACATAGTAGCTAACACTCGCAGTTGGAGTTTTATTGTGGAAAAGCTCCAAAGAAACAGTTTTAATATTATCAGTGATGCAAAGTTATAATATAGCATGATATGAGGCTGGGGGACAGGCAAAATGGTTAAGGAACTTGTACCCGGAATTGATAATGGTTGTCAACAGCAATAATCATTTAAGTAGTTTGCTCCTATGACAACGAGTCAAGTGTGCTGCAAAACACATTGACATTAAAGTGGTACGTTGTAAAGGAGAAAGTCCGAAATCATACTAAAAGTATTGAACGTAAAAGTAACAAGTAAGTGCTTGCGGATCCGCTTACCAAGGCTTACCACCCAGTGTATTCAGAGAACACACAGTCGACATGGGTTTATGGTATAGCCTATGATTTTCGGACAATAAAGGGTCCAAAGTTAAAGAATATGTTTCAGATCAGAGATGTGTATTGTAGCTGTTAAATCTATCGACGACTGATCGTGACGATGAGGCATGCTCTATGCACTGATCTGTGATGGAATAGTAAAAGAAATAAGTGTGAAGTAAAGTTTAAAGTTTAAAGTATAAGATGAGATCAAGGGGGAGAATGTTAGAATTGATCTCATCCGTCTTGACCCAACGGTCGAGATGGACCCCTTGACCGCGTCCTGATCAGGGATGCCCAGCCAATGACATGGCTTGTGGACCCCCGTCACGCAGTACAATAAAGAGGAGGTGGGGGCAGGAGCTCGCACAACGAGGTTCACCGCCACAGTAACTGCCCCACCTCCTTTCCTAGACCGATCGAGAGGAAGTGTTGTAGGCGACGGGAAGCTTCACCACTGCCGCCTCTGCACCACGCCATCTGGCTCGACACTACCCGGGACACGGTCGTCACCGAGATGAACTTCTCCCACTCCAACTCCGAAGGTTAGGCATCTAATATCTCTCTCTCCTTCTCTCCCTCTATGTCGTCTTTGTTATCCCATGTTATATATAACAGTAAAGCAAATCACCCGAAGATCTACACCTAGGGTCCTAAGATTTCTAACACATACGGCATGGACAAAAAACAATGAGTGGAGGAGAGGGTGGTTGGACGTTCGCATGTTGAAAGTCCTATATTTGGTGTTGGTAATTAGTGACAATGCCTAAGTACTAATCCTATGCCTAAGTTGTATGTAGCATATGAGGATTAGTACATTCCAAGGTTGGTGGCAAGATGAACATGGTGATCATGATGGCCACACTTGGATTTGGACGCAACCCTACGTGATCAAGGCAAAGGTATATGCTTAAGGGTTGTGTTTTAGTAACCAAGACACCTAGTGGATGTGGTTACATTATAGGTTAGATAGCCATACTATAAAGAGGGGAATGATGCGGCTATTGAACTCCTAAGTGCCTCTAGGTGTGCATTTCATAATCATATGCATTTGGATAGAACTAATATCGCCTCGAAAAATGATTGTGAAAATACTAACACACTCACACATGACGAGATCACTTGATGGTGTTAGCACGTTTGCGAAGGCAGTGGAGTTTGAGAGGTAGAGAGGGTTTGGGGTCCTCTCTCCCTCCCGCCGAGCTTGCGAGGCGGGATTCAGGCATTTTTGAGGAGTTGAAACGACTATTTTCCACTACGCCAGAAGTCAAAAAAGAAACAGAGGTGAACAGAGGTCACATAAGTGACCGGACGTGGTCTCTGTTTGACCGGACGCGTCCAGTCAGTGTTCAGCGTCTGCGCGTATTTCTGTTTTTGATCGGACGCGGTGGCGCGTCCGGTCACTGTCGATCGGACGCGTCCGGTCGTTCAGGGAGCTTACTGGACTCCAACCGGACGCTGGCACTGTGGCGTCCGGTCAGTTCTGCAGCGCGTCCGGTCGTTGTTTCGTTGTACGCTACTCAGGCTTGACCAGCACGTCCGGTCAGTTATGGGACCAGCGCGTCCGGTCGATCCTAGCGCGTCCGGTCGTTGCGTGGAGCGTGTTCTGTAACGGAACCGTCCAAATTATAAGAGCACAAGTACAAAAACAATCACCGAAATGATCAAATTCTCGCACTTGAGCCCATATAACTCCGGTAGTCCAATGAAATCACGAGGGATTTCAAACCAACCAACATACAAGCCAAGATCGTAGTGATTCAACATAACAAGTCACATGTTACATCCATTCCACAAGTAATTCAATATACATCGGAGTTCAACATAGTTATTATAACTTAAGTTCAAAAGTAGCGGAAGCAAAGTAATTTGAAACTAATATTATTCTTATTTCAAATACATGCCAGTACCACGGTCGACTTCCAACAAAAGCATTAGAGAGAAGATAAATAAGAAGGATCATGCCCATGATCACACTCCGCCTCTACGGCAGGAGTCAACCAACTCTTGCAGTCGCCATGATACTTCACAACCTGCAACAAGTGGGGATAAAACCCTGAGTACGACAAAGTACTCAGCTAGACTTACCCGTCAGAAACCAGAAATAAGGTGACACCAAGGATCATGCAAGGCTGATATAAAGTGGGGCTAGCTTGACAACATTTTGCATAAAAGCTTAATATAGATGATTAATCATTAATGCTTAAGCATTAAGTTAATTATCATTAACCTATCATCTATATTAGAACATGTACTAGAGCACTCACTTTATTAGGAGCAAACAATATTAACCATAGCAGGTATAAATTGAGACAACCTTTCCATCGTGATCCAATTAACCATCCGTTCAATTTAATGGAATCTACGTTGCCGCTGCTCAAGTCAAGTGCTCACTAACCGGGAGCGACGGCGATTCGAATCGAATTCCTATCCAGCTGGAGGGGTATTTCTAACACTCACCGCGCAGGCCCCTGCCAGGGTCGCACAAGCCACCTTTTCATATGATTCAGGAATCGCGGGTCCGAATGATGTCGCGACCCCAAGGGCGACACTCTGCCAGGTGATAGGGACTCTAACCCCCCTTGGTCTCACGCCAATGTCCCCAAGCATATCCTTTCTCTCCTCCAAGAAGCAACCTACCATTCGATTCCCGGCCTGAATCACATTACTCGGCTTCGCGGTCGGAACGACTTATCCGGCCAACTAAGTGTTAGACTGCGTTCAACATGACTCAAGGACGTACAGCGAATCGGTCCTTAAACGACTCAGACGGGGATAGATTCACACCCAAGACCTCCATGCCTTGTTGCTTCACTATCGTCATCCCGCCCGGTCTCATTTCATTTTATTAACACATGGTTCCATTCCACGATAGCAAATATAGCCAACCGTGCCATATATGAATATCCCTATATCTCGCAGGTGACAGGAAATCACCTGACTTCTACCGCTTAAAGCAGGGCTAAGCATCTACTCGATCCTAATCTATGTAGGATTCAAGGATTCATATATTTGGACAAGGAATGATATAATGCAGCAAGGGTTTCCAACCAACTCCTATCACTTAATGCAACAATACTTATAACATATATAGAATTAATTGCTTTAAAGATAGGAGGCTTATAATGCTCTGGGGCTTGCCTGGGATCCGACTCAAGTTAGAGTATGTCAGATGAGTTCGCTTGGCGAGCATCTTCCAATCTACCACTTGTCCGGTCCTTCGATCTTCGGGATGGATCCTCCAACTCCATCTTTGGGTTTGGCTCCACCTTAGGTCCTTCACGTGCTTCAGCTAACGTACCTAAATGAGGTGCAACAATGCATATGTATGAATGCATAGAAGTGCAATAAACAAAGAAATCAAACAAGCATACCAAAGTTCTCATAAACACCTAGAGCTAATTAACTTAATCCACAATAGGGCATAACATAGAAGATTGCAAATACATCAATCAAGACACAAGTCTTATAAGATCTTAGGGTACCAAACCAAGTACCAACAAATATAGGTGTCACACTTCAATACACAAGCATGGCAAAGTTAATCAAAGCACTAGAACTAGAAATTGCTACCTTCTGGACATCAGACCAACAGCTGAGTAATTTAATCATAACTGGAGATCTACAACTCTAAATGACTTGCAAGAAGACATTATGGAAAGCTTATGAAATTCTCTATATTTCATTTAATATCATCTAAACCTGATTCTAACATTTACTAGGTCGAAATACAGAAGGTACAGAATATGTCCTGGAAGAACATAGAGCAACATAAATCTGAACCCAACTTAGAACAGCTGTAGTTTCTAAACCATATGGCCAAATGCCACCAAATTTTAACAGCAGCTAGATACATGAATTATATACAACTTTTGTATAAATAAGTTTCACAACAAAGCACATTATCATTAAGAAATTTGCCAAGTTTCCAGATCTGTCCAGAAATCTCATTTGCAAGAAATAATTATTAACTTATGTTGCAAACATATAATTGGACAAAACTAACTTTACCCACATGTCACACATGACTAATGAACACCAGAAAACATAGTGTCCATTCCTAAATAATTTCTTTTAATGCATTTTCTTAATTTATTTAGATAATTAGGTGGAATTATGAACACATATCAAAAGTGCATAATAAATTCTACCAAAATTACAGAGGCCTACACATGCTCCCAAAAGTCTACTATCCAAATTTGAAACTATTTGGACATGTATAGCAACCTCTATGAAAAAGACAAATGACTATAGCAATAAATCATGTGAGAGCAAGTTAATTCCAAAACTCTATATTTTCTGTGAACACAAGGCCATATTATGAATCAATATGATAGAGAAATATCATACTAAGGAAATGGAACAACATTTTCTATTTTATCATTTATATATTATTTATAAGCTATTTAGTAAGCCATAAACAAGTTAACTCAATAACTTGAGCATACAATAAGCAATGACCATGAAATTTATACCACAGTACATACATAGCATGAAAATCCTACCATAAAATTTTCACATCAATTGGAGTAACACAACTCAAGATATAAAAATAACAAGCAATATAATGTAAATTCCTTATTTATCAAGGTCCAAACAAAACTTTAAGAAAACAGTGAACAAGTAGTGTGTTTAATATTTTTCCTAGCAAGTAAAAGTCATCACAAAATTAACAAAATAAGAATCACCATTTTTGGGGTTCTAAAACTCCAGATCTTGCTCTGGTTAGGTTTAAAGGCATTTCTAGAGCATTTTTAAAACTTAAATAAAGACATCAGAAAATATCTACAAACATGTAACCTTTTATGACTCTATTACATAGATCTCTTCTCAAGGTTTCCAAAAAGTCCACATTTGCTATTTTTGGACTTATCTAGCATGAGATATGAATTTTAAAAGATTTCACAAAATTCTGAAATTCAAAAACGAGATTACCCAAACCCTACTAAACTGCTAGACACACCCGATTCGGTACCCAAGCTCTGCCACAACTGAACCCGACATGTGGGACCCGCTGCCCGGGTGGGCCCACCTGTCATACATGCACAGAGAGACAGAGAGAGGGGAGACATCGGTCGTCTTCTTCATTCTTCCGGCGAACAGAGGAGGCGGCGGTGCGGCTTGGCCTGCCGGCAGGGGCGGTTCTGGCGGCGAGGGTAGACCGTGCGGCACCAGGGGCCCCATGCGCACCCACCGGTGCACGCGGCATGGCATGGCATGCTCGGAGGAGGTGGGACCGCGAGCGCCGACTGACAGCAGCTGCGCCGCCGCGGTTGGCTGTGCTCCGGTGGTGACATTGGCCAAGGGAGAGGTGCGGGAGGTGCGACACGAGGGGAGGAAGGTGGTGCGGTGGTTTGATTTGGCGAAAGAATGCTTGGTGGTGGCCGGCCACGGAGCTCTGCGGACCGGCAATGGTGGCCACGAACGCTGTGGCGTGCGCGCGCACGAGCAAGGGCGGCGAGGCAGAGGGAGGGCAGGTGAGGGCGAGTGGAAGGCTCAGAATGGAGCTCGGCGAGTGCCCTAGTGCTCCCCACATCGAGCAAGACGCAGGGGCACGCGTCGGCCATGACGGACGCCCTAATCACGCATGAACGCCACGTCCCGGACGCGCGTCGCCCAGTGCGGCATTTAGCCGAACAGGTGGCAGGTGATGAAGTGGTCGACGTGGGACACGTTTTTGGGCTGGTTACGGGCTGTTTCAGGGAATGGGCCAAGAAGCAAAATTGGAGCCCACACGAAGCTCTACAAATTTGATTAAGGAGTCATGGTCATTAGGGTTTTAGATCAGTGGTTAATTAAGCTCTAATTAGGCACTGTCAACAATTTAACTATTACTAGAGTAGGGCTCGGTTTTCTTGGATTTTGAAGGGCCAAACTCAATCAAATTGATTCCAACCTTTTGCATACTCTCCACAAGAGAGTTATCTTCAACTTTTATTTTTGGATCAATTCAAGTTGCATAGCAAAATTTGGAGAACGCGAGATGCCAACGTCGAAGACACTGAAATCGGGCTTTAAATTTCTAAGTGCTGAAATCAGCCCTATTTCTGACTTGTGGGCCCTTTTTGATCATGTTCCACACATTTTCATGACTTGACTCTTAAACAAAGTTTGTTCCTTATAAAATTCTCTAGAACTTTGTAAAAGGGTGCACAGTCATGCAAAGCTTCTAGGTCAGACTTTTGAAATGGTCAAACGAAAGGGTCCTAGGGTCCATACATGGTCAACCATCACTTAGAAACACATTTAGTCAAAATGATCAACATGAACATTGTTCCATTAAGTGTCCTAAGTGTAGTTAAGGTGTTGTAGAGGCCAAACATACACACCATGCATAGGTTGCACAAAAGTGTAGGTTTTAGTTATAATCCAAACAAGCATATAACTCATCATTTCATGTGACTTTTTGATTCCAAACTTCATGAAACTTTTCCAGGGATCAATATAGATAGGTACCAAGTTGAGGCACATGAAGATATGACAATAACACCATCCAAACATATATCTTTGAAAAGGGACCTATATGTAAAGCAAAGCAAAGGAGTAACATCCAAGTTTAAATTAGGCTCTTCTTCGTAGGTTGACCTTGACATTGTCATCTCCACTAATATATCATGTTTGAGCTTAAACCCACCACTTAATTGGTGATAAACACCTGGGGTGTTACATGTTCGGTCGGTGGTTCGCGAGCGTAGCCGTTGTGCGATCGGCGCGTCCGGTCAGTTTGACCAGCGCATCCGGTCAGCGCGACTTCGGCTGTTTCAAGTTTCTAACGGCTATATTTGAAGGGGTACGTCTATAAATACTCGTTGGCCGGCTCAAGGCTCCATCTCTTGAATATTTGACATACTTGTGAGCACTTTGAGCTAAGCAACTCCCCTCCCACTCATCTCTCTTGCTTCTTTGCATATTCGAAGTGAGATTGAGTGATCCAAGTGCACTTGCATTGTGAGATTGCATCTAGTTGGCACTTGATGGTTGATTTGCTGCGGGATTCTTGTTTCTTTTGGTGGTTGCCCCCACCTAGACGGTTTGGAGCAGCTTGGAGGCGTTGGCAAGAGTTGGTGATTGTTCTTGGCCACCTCCGGTGATTGTGAGGGGTTTGTGCCTACCTCGGCGAAGCGCCAAAGGCAACGTTAGTGAATTGCTCGTGTCATTTGCAACCTTTTGCTATTTGGTAGGTTCTTGTGGCGCCTTTTGAGAGGCTCGGTGTGTGACCGATTAGCCACCGAACCACGTGGTGAAGAGGGACACAACGGGGACTAGCGTGCCGGCAAGCACGTGAACTTCGGGATAAATCTTTGTGTCTTCACTTTCATATTGTGATTGATTGATCCCGGTGTTCGGTTGTCTTGGTATTCATTGTTGATCATATTGGTTGGCTCAATACTTCGCCCCTCGGTGAAACTCTCCTAACTCAACTCCGCATTACCTTCTTAGTTATCTTTGCTAGCTAGTTAGCTTTGCTAGAGTAGCTCCTTTGTGTAGCTTGCTAGTTGTAGTTACCTTCTCGGTTTGACTTTTGCGGTTGAGTGCAATTATACTAGATTTGTGAATTGATTAGGTGGCTTGCAAACACCCCGTAGGCTAAGCAAAACTCGTATCTCGCTATTTGTTATATTGATAAACTTGTTTAGCTTGTCTTTGTAGAAAATTTTAAAAAGCTATTCACCCCCTCTAGCCATGAAGACCTTTCACATGTGAGATTTGTTTCTTTTTAACGAGTACGGCAGCCATTTTTTTAACATCAGATAAATAGATGTGCCTAGCAAATGGGTCCCACATATAACATGGAGCCCGTTCGCTTCGTTGAAAAGCCATGGATGAAAATATTGTTCGCTGATTTAGTACGAGAGAAAAATATTATTTCAACTAGAAAAACAAATTAGAAAATATATATTATAAAGACAAGCTGAAAAGTATTCTATCTAACTATCTCGGATTGCATTTTTTGTGGTACAAAATTTAAATATTAAGATCACATTCTTTTTCGACTTTTGGGACGGAGGGTGCTGGGAGCGCCCACTGCTCCAGTAGTGATGGGCTGATGATGGCTGCAGCTGCAGCGACCGAGGCCTTGGGCACCGTTGAGATGCCAAAAATTTTGCCAAAATTTTCAGATTCTTCGTCATATCAAATCTTTGAACACATGCATGAAGCATTAAATATAGATAAAAAATAAAACTAATTACACAGTTTAGACGAAATGGACGAGACAAATCTTTTAAGTCTAATTAGATCATGATTGGACAATATTTACCAAATAACAACGAAACTACTACAGTAGCGTTTCACCAAAAATTTTGCCAACTAAACAGCCCCTTGGTTTATCCGGGCGGAATAGTATAATCGTACGGTCTATTCCTCTGACAAAAACTGATGATCTCCATGGCACCATCCGGCGCCGTGTTTAGATGCCAAATTCTGGACTGCCTGAATCACTGTTGAGCACTGTAGCAATTTTGTTTTTATTTGGTAATAATTGTCCAAACATCGATTAATTAGGCTTAAAATGTTCGTCTCGCAAAGTACAACAAAACTGTGCAATTAGTTTTTGATTTCATCTACATTTAGTACTCCATATATGTGTCGACATTTTGATGTGATGGGAAATCTTCTTTTTACATAGTGAAATTTGGGGGTAAATTTGAAAAACTAAACAAGGCCTGGATCTGGGCTGGCACACTTTACAGTCGTTGCGTGGGAACCGGGAAACGGTCGCCGTCTGACCATCTGATCTGGCCGACACTTGTTAGGAACCGTATGCTGGACCTGGACGCACAGCTCCAGTTCTCTAATGCAAGTGATGGTTACAGAAACTACTAGAATTATGCTACTGTAGTGATCGGCGGCAAAAGGTCGCCATCAGTTGCATTGCGTTATTAGAGAATTGGAGCTGTGCCTGGCTGCCTGCCAACTCGCAACCTACTAATAATGCCGTGACCAATCAATCAGTCGCAACAACTGTGGGTGTGTTCCCTTCGCGAAAAGTAAATGAAAAGTTATTGTAGTATCTTTCGTTGTTATTTGATAAAATTTGTCCAATCATAGACTAACTAGGCTTAAAAGATTCGTCCCGACATTTACAGACAAACTATGCAATTAGTTATCTTTTTTACCTACATTTAATACTCCTTGCATGCGTCGAAAGATTCGATGTGATGGGTGGAAGAGGAAATATTTTGGGTTGACATGGGAAGTGAACACCTGTACTGTAAAGTTCGTCCCCCGGCCGTCTTCTCGTCTGTGCTTTAGCGAGGAGCTTCGGAGAAAGAACGTCGTCGCGTCGGTCGTTCCGTGGCATTTGCTTTGTCGCTTGTCAGTTTGCGGTCAGAAATCGCACAAAACAACTTTTCACACGGAGCTTGCACTTGCACGCTTGGATTGGATTGGACCAAACAAAAGAGGAGTTACGTTTCCATCCCAACTTGTCACTTGAAGGAAACAATGGAAAGGAAGACGAATTGAACCCGCAAATCCTCAACTGAAACTGAAGGATTGCCAAGATACATGCAAAGGAATATTCACATCACATGGAATTCCTACGGGAGTTACCTCTGACACCCCAAGCAAACACACACACTAGATTTCCTCAGCATCTCGTCTTGCAAAATCTCCCCTTTGGACAGATTATTAACCTTTTCTCACTCTACATGTTACACCAATCCTCAAAAAAGGGAAAAGATAAGACTGAGAGAACAAAAAGGTAGAAAGAAAGCACAAAGATTCGGGGAACTAACCGCTAGTCCTGCATATAGACTGCTGTGCTGCGCTAGAAACCACTCCTTCGCTAGTGAGTAGTAGAAAGGACAGAGAGAGAAGGGAGCAAGAAGAGCACCATATCTGCGTGTGCGTGTGTATGTATAGGCAGGAGCAGTGGCGGATCTAGAAAAAATATTTAGGAGGGGCTGGGTCAAAGAGGGCTAGACCAACTTCACTCAATTTATATCCGTACAAAGCTAAGACATAGGAGTTTTAAATCTTTTACATAATAACTATGATAAACAATTGAAAGCACATCATGAAACGCATAAAAAGAAGTGAAAGATACAATTTTTAGAACTAACCAATAAAAGATCAATAGATGATGACGCATTCACGCCGTCAAATTCTTCATGAATCATTAGAAGCAATCTATACAAGAAAAAAATAAATTAGTGACACAATTTTCAACTATTTAACTTCAAAGTTTTGAAGCTCAAAGAGAACATATATCATACCACAAAATTGTTCCGAGGCACTAACATACGCCGGGTTTTCATGTCTTCAAATCGTTTTATGATTTTGTCATTCTTGATGCTTCTAAATATCTCCTTCTCAGTGTAACATATCATTAAGTCATTGAGCCATTCATCACCCATTTTGTTACGCAAATCCGTCTTCACAAAAGACATAGCAGAAAATATCCTCTCAACTGAAGCTGTTGCCACTGGAAGAATTAATGTTAATTCAATGAGCCGATACACCAATCCATAAGATGTGTTCATTTTAGTCTTGACCATAATTTCAGCAACCTTTCCAAGCTCTGTACATCCAAGAAACTCTTGAGTTCTTCTAGCACGGTTGGCAAATCCTCTCAGTTGACCGGGCAAAAGAAGAAGGTCACCGACATCAAAATCCGCAGCATAAATTTCAGCAAGTCTCACAAGCTTATCCACATCAAAATTAGAGAAAGAGTTCCTTGGGTTAAGACAAGACATGCATACTAATAATTCTGAACTAACTTCACCAAATCGATGATTCATCTCAGACAAAATGGCATCTATGGCAGCAAGGAAAACCTCAACATGGTAGAAGTGCATGTTTGTTACCTTTTGCTTTCTACGTGTAGATGTCCCTCTGGCATTTATTTCCTTGTCCATATCTAGCACTTCAATCTCATTCTTATCACAAAATGTTTTCACTCTTTTGAATAAGGGATCCCATCCATTGTCCCTCATATCCTGCAACTGTTCTTTCACATCTATGATCAATTGCATTGCCTCAACAATGTCTTGATCCTTCCTTTGCAACGCACATGATAGACTGTTAGTGATGCTCAACAACTCTATCATTAAATGCATTATGAACACAAAATCAAAGCTCTCCATTTTACCAATTAAACCAAATGCTCTGTAACACCCTCGGTGTTACCGCGTCAACAAGTCACTAAATATTTTTCATAAAGTCCAAGTAGCCCTTCAAGCACGTCATGTATCTTCACGTGAGAGCTCCATAGCCACAAAGTCAAATGACAAATTATTGTCATTCACTAATTATTAGCATACCACTTGGCAAGATTTTTATCTCCATCAATCTCGCGACGCGCCACTGTCATCTCTCGTTGTTCTAATTATCCCGCCTTTACTTCGCTTGCTAATCACCTTGCAAAATTATTCGTGCACGACGCGCTACCACCGCCATAGTGTGTCGCACACGCTACGCATTAATATCACTCGCAAGTTCGGACCGCTAAGCACTCCACTTGTACGCTGCTGAGGTACTTTGCAGGCAAAGGTCAGGCACCATTTTTTCCACTCGCTGGCACTGTAGCAGTTGTGGAAACACTGTTCACGAGTGGAAAATACTGTTCACGCGTGGAAATCACTGTTCACACGCAGAAGTTACTGTTCATCCGTGGAAAAATCACCTAGCCAGTGGAAAATGTTGTTTGTCCATGCAACACGTCGTTCCCGCGGCGCTTTATTACCTTTAAGCAAGCTAGTTTAGCTACTAACCTTATGACGCGTCGTTGTCATGTCTTCGCTTCTCTATTCCTGCGTCTTCTGTCTTTAAAAGGATACGCCGAGCTATTTCGCTCCGCTGCTCACTTGTTTCTTCCTCTCAAATCAAGTTCTTCTGTTCTTGCCCGAGAGAGCTGCGTCTATCGATTTCTCCCCGAGCTATCATCAGCTGAGGTAGTTAGTTTACAATTGATCTTCTTATTCTCTAATGTTTCCTTGACCTGTGATCTCCTCCTCAATTAATTCCTTGACCTGCATAAATGAACCAGCACCCCACCGCTGAGCACGTTCAGCCCAAAGCCCACCCTAGTCCTGACATGCTCGTAAGTCCAAGACCACTCAAAGTTCAATCCTTGAATTAATTCTCTCATGACCAAGACCTCACCACCGCACACGGCACGGAGCCAGAGGACAACCCTGCCAACTCGTTTCGTGCTTCCAGACTACTTAGCTTGTCATGACCACCCACGATCAGTGCTATATATGGCTCTGCTCCACTCCACGCAGGGCAAGCATTTGCTAAGCTCCCTGGTGTCTCTCCTCTTGCATTGCCTCCGCACATCGATCACCGTAGGTGGCACTTCATTCAATTCTGAGGTAGCTAGCCTGTAAGAATTCCTTCATTCTTCTTCTTTATTATTTTCTTGACCCGTGGTCTCATCTAGTAATTCTAGACCCACAGTCATGTGCAAGTCAACAAGTTCAATTGCGTGATTAGCCTCCTCCAATAATACCATTTTCTTCATCTCTAGAGCTCATTTGAATTTATGCATTTATCATGAAATAAATTTTGTTAGGTTCCTAAATTCATGATCTATCTGTTAGTGTATTTAGTTCATGCAGTTCAGTGATACCTTTAGGGTTAATTTATTATATTAAAATGCTTATTATTGTTATGGTTATTTAGAGAATGAATTTTTTTTTTGATGCATGGTAGCTAGTGCACCTTGTTTTATTATATATATAGTAAATTGATATTAACAATAAGGATGCCTTTAGTTGCTAAGATAATACATGAAATGTTTCATACTTGTTTAGTGGGAATAATAGGTAACTTTGCGTATTAGTCATTAGAGTTAGCTTAGTAGCTCGGTAGATGTATTCTTATTTTAAGAGTTGTGGTTGCCTATATATTAATTATTGCATCATCATTTCATGCATATAGTGAACGAATTGGCGGAGACCGTGACTGTCGGCGATCAGGAGTACGAGGAGATCGTTGAGGAGTACGAGGAGGAGATCCTCATACCGGAGGAGGTCCAGGAGCCACTACTGACTGACCTTGCTGACACTGCGCCTGCCCAAGGCAAGCCCCGGTGCATAACCCTTATTTTACAAATTATTATATATATAGAGGTTGTGCATTTACGTTGCAGGAGTTTTATGATATCCACATGCATATATATATATCTACCCATGAGTCTTATTAGTACAGGATCGTGTAGCTGCTTTGCTTAGGTTTATCGGTAGCGTGAGTAACCTGTCGTTACTCACAATAGGTGGTTATTATTATTATTATTACACTAATGATGAAATGATGGAAAAGGAAATGGTGACCGGGCAGGGATATGGTATGGGTATTGGTGGGTGTAACAGGTTATGTCCCGCGGCCACGGGGCATAGCTTGGTTGCACTTTTTCCCTGTCCGTGTCGATTAAGGACCGTTCGTTGCACTGGATCCCCGGTCAAGTCACAGATTTATTATCCCGAGCATATACTAGCGGATGGGGGCTAGGAAGACTTGTTACTCTCTTGTCATGGGCTCCGGCTCTTTCCGGACCGACTGATTGGAGGCGGGGATAGGTGGAGGTCTTAGCACCGTATTGAGGCCGGGCCTCAAGTACGGGAGCTAGGAGTCCAAGTTTGGACGGGGACCTGGAAACCTGTGACAGGAGGGGAACGGGTTGGTCTTGCTTGTGCCTGGGGTACAAGCGAGGCGTGTGTTTTTTCGGGGTACCCAGCTGGGCACATTGATTCGCGAATCGCCGTTTCTACGTGACGGTACGGCTTGACTGCACTCTGGCACCGTAGTAAGAACTGGCATATGAAAGATGGAAAAATGATTCTGATTGCTCAACCCTTGCTTGATGATAGAACAGGTGCTTACATAGTAGGTTGGATAATGAATTTAACATGGCTGTTAATAATTTAATTAAATAAGGACTCACCCTTAGTATTGCTTTCCGCAAACAAGAACCCACAAGCCATAAAGCCTATCATAATCCTTGAGAGTCGGGAAATATATTCCCAGTCGGGTAAGTCTTGCGAGTACATTGTGTACTCAGGGTTTATTTACCCTTGTTGCAGGTGCTGCTTGAGAAGCTAACTGTTGTGTGGAGGATTCTTCTGGTGGGCACAGACGGATCCTTATACCGCTCCGCTAGATGTTGTTTTATTCCGCTGTTTAATTTATCGCACTCTGAACTTTGGTACTGTAATAAAGAATTTCTGAGACTCTTTGTTGTATGAAATGGATTAAGTATTATAAGCTTGTACTCATTATTGGATCCCGGGTGTAAAATTGTGGAACGTTTCGAGTTCTCCCGTTGGGTGTGCTCGACAGAACTGCTTGACTTGGCTCACTTTTGGGGTGCTTAGTGTCTAGTGGAAGACAGCGCCTCTAAAAGTGTGTTAATTCAGGCGGTTCTGCCACAGTTGGTACCAGAGCTAATAATGAGTTCACGAGCTTAATCACCTTTTAAAAAACTTAAAACTTTGACCAACAAAAGCTTTGCGAAAAGTAGGATGCGGTAAAATCTGCGTAAATAAGTATAAGCCCTAACAATATGGTCTATCTAGGATAGTGGCACTGGTTTTATCTAACCATTTTCTGCAGGTACACTAACTTACGCTACGTAAGAAAGCGCTAGTGTTCGGAAAGGAGTGTACGATGTGCCAAAAATTCAAACGAGTGCCGCTATATTCCGGCTTGAGTGAACGCATAGGCCGATGCATGCATTATAAGAAGAAACTCTGTTAAGCTAAACCCCCTTCACGTATAATTTTGGATAGTTAAGATGATAGGGTAATAAATAAAAAGAAATACTTCAATCCTTAGTAAAAGCCTTGTCATTTCTCTAAGTCTCTTGTTCCTAGTCTGGAGGTTCCCTAATGGTTGGCTACTATCTGGTCGCAGATGGATCTGAGGTCCCGTCGTGTGGGCACTGGGTCTGGTCGTGGGAGCACCAGTGCCGGTGCGGGCCGTGGCCTTGGTGAAGGTCATGGTGAAAGTGGTCGCGACAATGGCAACAACAATGCCAATGGACAGAGCCGTGAGGCCCCACTCTTGGGTCCTCCTTCCCCGCCACCACCACCACCACCTCCGATGACTCCTGCGGAGATGATGGCAGAGATGTTAGCTTCACGTCAGGAGACAGCCCGTGCCTTGGAGATGATGGCACAAGCTCTTGGTGGCTTCGTCCGTGGAGGCCACGGTGGCAACGGCGGGAACGGGGGTGGTGCCCGCGGTCTTGAGAGGCCCTGTTCTTATCAGGACTTCTTGAAGACCAACCCGCCCACGTTCACGCCGACTGCAGAGCCTCTAGACGCGGAGCATTGGCTTCGTGTGCTGGAGCAGAAGTTTCTGCTGCTCACGGTGACCGATGAGCAGAAGGTGCACTTTGCCGCACAACAGCTTTTGGGATCTGCTAGCGCATGGTGGGATACTTTCAATGCCATGCAGCCGGTGGGTCATCCTGTGACTTGGCAGGAGTTCACCACTGCCTTCCGAGAGTACTACATTCCTGCGGGTGTTCTGAACAGGAAGCTCTCGGAGTTCTTAGACCTGAAACAGGGGAGCATGTCTGTGATGGAGTATGCCAATAAATTCAACCATCTGGCACAGTATGCTGGGACTCATGTTGACACAGATGAGAAGAAGAGGGACCGCTTCTATCGTGGCCTCTCTTGTATTTTGCAGAAAGAGCTTTATACTGGGAACTATCAGACCTTTGGTACTCTGATGAATGCTGCCATTGCTATGGAAGGACTGCAGCGTGACACTCAGGCTGAGTGGAAGCGCAAGCGGGGAATCTCTGGGTCTTCTAGTCACCCGCAGTCACAGAAGATGCAAGTTGTCAAGAGGATGTCCTACCATCCCCCAGGTGGACAGCCATCTCGGCAGCCTCAGCAGACTCGGCAAACACCGCCGACTCAGTACCGTGCGCCTACTCAGCAGGTGCAGCAGCCCCAGGGATCGCAGTTTCCACCTCGTCAGGGGCAGATGATCAAGTCTACTGCTTGTTTCAAGTGTGGCAAGGAGGGCCACTTTGCTCGGGAGTGTCCCGAGAACCGGGCTGCTCAGTCTTCCCAGCCGTCCGCCAGCTCTCGCTTGATCAAGAGGACGATTATTAAGAAGAAGGTGCCAGTGAGTCGCTCAGGACAGGTTAACTACACCGAGGCTGAGGAGATCCTACAGAATGAGCCTGTGATGGCTGGTATGTTTACCATTGACTCCCACCCAGCATTTGTGTTATTTGATTCTGGAGCATCACATTCATTCATGAGCATGGGGTTTGCAGAAAGACACAATATATCTCTTATGGCTATTCCTTTTGCCTATAAAATTAGCACTCCGGGTGCGCAGATGTGCATAAATACCCGGACGGACACAGTCAGCTTAGTGCTGGCCACTCACACTTACCGTCTCCAGTTCATGTTGCTACCTGGACAAGGCATTGATGCAATCCTGGGCATGAATTGGTTGAAGGTTTATGGGGTAGTCTTGGACCTTAAGAGGAGAGTTGTTGAGTTACGACTTCCTTCTTCTGAGGATAGGATGTCTCTCCGTATCTCTCTAAATTCTGCTTCACCAGTCGCCGCTAATGTTGAAGCTTCTCCTGATCTTGCCTCTATTCCTGTGGTCTGTGAGTTTCCTGATGTCTTCCCTGAAGATTTACCTGGGTTACCACCAGATAGAGATGTGGAGTTTATCATAGAGTTAGAGCCTAGCACTGCTCCTATTTCACGGCGTCCTTACCGCATGGCTCCACCAGAACTAGCAGAAATGAAGAAGCAATTAGAGGAATTGCTGAAGAAGGGGTTTATCCGTCCTAGTTCTTCTCCATGGGGTTGTCCAGCTATTTTTGTGAAGAAGAAGGACGACACTCTGCGGATGTGTGTGGATTATCGCCCTCTCAATGCGGTAACCATCAAGAATAAGTACCCTTTGCCTCGCATTGATGCTTTGTTTGATCAGTTGGCTGGTGCTAGAGTGTTTTCCAAAATTGATCTTCGTTCTGGGTATCACCAAATAAAAATTCGGCCCCAAGATATACCAAAGACAGCTTTCTCTACTAGGTATGGGCTTTATGAGTACCTAGTCATGTCTTTTGGTCTCACCAATGCTCCTGCATTCTTCATGTACCTCATGAACTCAGTCTTTATGCCGGAGTTAGATAAGTTTGTAGTGGTGTTCATTGATGATATTTTGATATATTCCAAGAATGAAGAAGAACATGCACAACACCTTCGCACAGTCCTGAACCGACTGCGGGAGCACAAGCTGTATGCCAAGTTCAGCAAATGTGAGTTTTGGTTGGATAGGGTGCAGTTTTTGGGACATGTTCTGACCCCTGAAGGTGTATCGGTAGATCCTAGCAAGGTGCATGATGTGCTTAGTTGGAATTCTCCAAAATCGGTACATCAGATCCGTCAGTTTCTTGGTCTTGCCGGTTATTATCGACGCTTCATTCCTGATTTCTCCAAGATAGCTCAGCCTATGACCAAGTTGCTTCAGAAAGACTCCAAGTTTGTGTGGAGTCCAGCCTGTGAGGAAGCCTTCCAAGCTTTGAAGAAATTTCTTACCTCTGCCCCTATTCTTGCCCAACCGGATATTGACAAGCCATTTGATGTGTATTGTGATGCATCCAAGACAGGTCTTGGTTGTGTGCTTATGCAAGAGGGACGGGTGATAGCTTATGCTTCTCGTCAACTGAAGAAGCATGAAGTGAATTATCCCACCCATGATTTAGAGCTGGCTGCAGTGGTGCACGCTCTAAAGATTTGGAGGCATTATCTATTGGGAAACAAGGTGCATATTTATACGGATCACAAGAGCCTCAAGTATATTTTCACTCAACCCGAGTTAAATATGAGGCAAAGGAGATGGCTTGAGTTAATCAAGGATTATAATCTAGAAGTCCATTATCATCCTGGAAAAGCCAATGTGGTGGCTGATGCGTTGAGTCGGAAGTCACATCAGAAAGATGAAGAGTCCTTACCTCTCTCTCACTCTGCAGTTTTAGCTCACATTGCTCTAGTCTCAGATTTATTGGAGCAAATTATCATTGAGCAAAGGCAGGATGTTTTGGAGATTCCTCATATCAAGAAGTTGATTGCTGAAGGACGTGGTCCTCATTTCAGCATTGATGAACAAGGTGTGGTGAGATACAAGAATCGGTTGGTGGTTCCCGGAAGTGATGAGCTTAGAAGAAAGATTTTGGAGGAAGCCCATAGTTCCAGGCTATCCATTCATCCGGGAAGTAACAAGATGTACCATGATTTGCGCCACTTGTATTGGTGGTCAAATATGAAGCAGGATATCACTAAGTATATTGCAGAATGTGATATTTGTGGAAGGGTGAAGGCAGACCATATGCGTACGCCTGGTTTCCTACAGCCTTTGCCAATCCCAGTGTGGAAATGGGAGGATATTTCTATGGATTTTATTACAGGATTGCCTCGCACAGTAAAAGGGCATGATTCTATTTGGGTTATTGTGGATCGTCTTACAAAGTCTGCCCATTTTCTTCCTGTGGATGGAAGGTATACAGCCATGCAATATGCTAAGTTGTATTTTGACCGCATTGTAACTCTCCATGGAGTCCCTCTCACTATTGTTTCTGATCGTGGATCGGTCTTTATGTCCCGCTTTTGGACTCAACTCCAAAAATGCCTTGGAACTAGTCTTCTCAGAAGTTCAGCTTATCATCCGCAGACCGACGGCCAGACAGAAAGAGTCAATCAAGTGCTGGAAGATATGTTGAGAGCTTGTGTCATTTCTTTCCCAGAGAAGTGGGATGAGTGCTTGAGATTGGCTGAGTTTTCTTACAACAATAGCTATCAAGAAAGCATTCGAATGGCACCTTTTGAGGCTTTGTATGGCAAGAAGTGTAGGACACCGCTCAACTGGGTTGAAGTAGGAGACCGTGGTTACTTCGGGCCTGACTTTATCCATGAAGCAAGAGAGAAAGTCGGAATTATTCGGAGTCATTTGAAGGCGGCTCAGAACCGCCAGAAAACCTATGCGGATAAGAGAAGAAGGCCTTTGCAATTTGAAGTTGGTGATTATGTGTATCTTAAAGTGTCTCCCATGAAAGGTGTGCATAGGTTTGGTGTCCGTGGAAAATTAGCTCCTCGCTATGTTGGGCCTTACAAGGTTTTGGAACGGCGTGGTACTGTTGCTTACCGCATCCAGCTCCCAGATATATTGTCAGCCGTCCATGATGTTTTTCATGTGTCTCAGTTGAAAAAGTGTTTGCGAGTTCCTGATGAGGCAGTGGAGATCGAAGGACTCCCTCTCCAACCTGATCTTTCCTATATTGAGCATCCCGTCAAGATTTTGGATGAAAAAGAAAGGGTGACGAGAAACAATGTGGTGAAATTTTACAAAGTCCAATGGCAGAATCACTCGGAGGATGAAGCTACTTGGGAACTTGAGAGTTATATTTTAAAGAATTATCCTCATCTCATTCCTGGCTCATCAATGTAATTATCGAGATTAAAAATTTATTTCAACCTCTTTTCTCACACTAGGCACATGAAATCTCGGGTCGAGATTTTCATTTAGGGGGGTAGAGTGTAACACCCTCGGTGTTACCGCGTCAACAAGTCACTAAATATTTTTCATAAAGTCCAAGTAGCCCTTCAAGCACGTCATGTATCTTCACGTGAGAGCTCCATAGCCACAAAGTCAAATGACAAATTATTGTCATTCACTAATTATTAGCATACCACTTGGCAAGATTTTTATCTCCATCAATCTCGCGACGCGCCACTGTCATCTCTCGTTGTTCTAATTATCCCGCCTTTACTTCGCTTGCTAATCACCTTGCAAAATTATTCGTGCACGACGCGCTACCACCGCCATAGTGTGTCGCACACGCTACGCATTAATATCACTCGCAAGTTCGGACCGCTAAGCACTCCACTTGTACGCTGCTGAGGTACTTTGCAGGCAAAGGTCAGGCACCATTTTTTCCACTCGCTGGCACTGTAGCAGTTGTGGAAACACTGTTCACGAGTGGAAAATACTGTTCACGCGTGGAAATCACTGTTCACACGCAGAAGTTACTGTTCATCCGTGGAAAAATCACCTAGCCAGTGGAAAATGTTGTTTGTCCATGCAACACGTCGTTCCCGCGGCGCTTTATTACCTTTAAGCAAGCTAGTTTAGCTACTAACCTTATGACGCGTCGTTGTCATGTCTTCGCTTCTCTATTCCTGCGTCTTCTGTCTTTAAAAGGATACGCCGAGCTATTTCGCTCCGCTGCTCACTTGTTTCTTCCTCTCAAATCAAGTTCTTCTGTTCTTGCCCGAGAGAGCTGCGTCTATCGATTTCTCCCCGAGCTATCATCAGCTGAGGTAGTTAGTTTACAATTGATCTTCTTATTCTCTAATGTTTCCTTGACCTGTGATCTCCTCCTCAATTAATTCCTTGACCTGCATAAATGAACCAGCACCCCACCGCTGAGCACGTTCAGCCCAAAGCCCACCCTAGTCCTGACATGCTCGTAAGTCCAAGACCACTCAAAGTTCAATCCTTGAATTAATTCTCTCATGACCAAGACCTCACCACCGCACACGGCACGGAGCCAGAGGACAACCCTGCCAACTCGTTTCGTGCTTCCAGACTACTTAGCTTGTCATGACCACCCACGATCAGTGCTATATATGGCTCTGCTCCACTCCACGCAGGGCAAGCATTTGCTAAGCTCCCTGGTGTCTCTCCTCTTGCATTGCCTCCGCACATCGATCACCGTAGGTGGCACTTCATTCAATTCTGAGGTAGCTAGCCTGTAAGAATTCCTTCATTCTTCTTCTTTATTATTTTCTTGACCCGTGGTCTCATCTAGTAATTCTAGACCCACAGTCATGTGCAAGTCAACAAGTTCAATTGCGTGATTAGCCTCCTCCAATAATACCATTTTCTTCATCTCTAGAGCTCATTTGAATTTATGCATTTATCATGAAATAAATTTTGTTAGGTTCCTAAATTCATGATCTATCTGTTAGTGTATTTAGTTCATGCAGTTCAGTGATACCTTTAGGGTTAATTTATTATATTAAAATGCTTATTATTGTTATGGTTATTTAGAGAATGAATTTTTTTTTTGATGCATGGTAGCTAGTGCACCTTGTTTTATTATATATATAGTAAATTGATATTAACAATAAGGATGCCTTTAGTTGCTAAGATAATACATGAAATGTTTCATACTTGTTTAGTGGGAATAATAGGTAACTTTGCGTATTAGTCATTAGAGTTAGCTTAGTAGCTCGGTAGATGTATTCTTATTTTAAGAGTTGTGGTTGCCTATATATTAATTATTGCATCATCATTTCATGCATATAGTGAACGAATTGGCGGAGACCGTGACTGTCGGCGATCAGGAGTACGAGGAGATCGTTGAGGAGTACGAGGAGGAGATCCTCATACCGGAGGAGGTCCAGGAGCCACTACTGACTGACCTTGCTGACACTGCGCCTGCCCAAGGCAAGCCCCGGTGCATAACCCTTATTTTACAAATTATTATATATATAGAGGTTGTGCATTTACGTTGCAGGAGTTTTATGATATCCACATGCATATATATATATCTACCCATGAGTCTTATTAGTACAGGATCGTGTAGCTGCTTTGCTTAGGTTTATCGGTAGCGTGAGTAACCTGTCGTTACTCACAATAGGTGGTTATTATTATTATTATTACACTAATGATGAAATGATGGAAAAGGAAATGGTGACCGGGCAGGGATATGGTATGGGTATTGGTGGGTGTAACAGGTTATGTCCCGCGGCCACGGGGCATAGCTTGGTTGCACTTTTTCCCTGTCCGTGTCGATTAAGGACCGTTCGTTGCACTGGATCCCCGGTCAAGTCACAGATTTATTATCCCGAGCATATACTAGCGGATGGGGGCTAGGAAGACTTGTTACTCTCTTGTCATGGGCTCCGGCTCTTTCCGGACCGACTGATTGGAGGCGGGGATAGGTGGAGGTCTTAGCACCGTATTGAGGCCGGGCCTCAAGTACGGGAGCTAGGAGTCCAAGTTTGGACGGGGACCTGGAAACCTGTGACAGGAGGGGAACGGGTTGGTCTTGCTTGTGCCTGGGGTACAAGCGAGGCGTGTGTTTTTTCGGGGTACCCAGCTGGGCACATTGATTCGCGAATCGCCGTTTCTACGTGACGGTACGGCTTGACTGCACTCTGGCACCGTAGTAAGAACTGGCATATGAAAGATGGAAAAATGATTCTGATTGCTCAACCCTTGCTTGATGATAGAACAGGTGCTTACATAGTAGGTTGGATAATGAATTTAACATGGCTGTTAATAATTTAATTAAATAAGGACTCACCCTTAGTATTGCTTTCCGCAAACAAGAACCCACAAGCCATAAAGCCTATCATAATCCTTGAGAGTCGGGAAATATATTCCCAGTCGGGTAAGTCTTGCGAGTACATTGTGTACTCAGGGTTTATTTACCCTTGTTGCAGGTGCTGCTTGAGAAGCTAACTGTTGTGTGGAGGATTCTTCTGGTGGGCACAGACGGATCCTTATACCGCTCCGCTAGATGTTGTTTTATTCCGCTGTTTAATTTATCGCACTCTGAACTTTGGTACTGTAATAAAGAATTTCTGAGACTCTTTGTTGTATGAAATGGATTAAGTATTATAAGCTTGTACTCATTATTGGATCCCGGGTGTAAAATTGTGGAACGTTTCGAGTTCTCCCGTTGGGTGTGCTCGACAGAACTGCTTGACTTGGCTCACTTTTGGGGTGCTTAGTGTCTAGTGGAAGACAGCGCCTCTAAAAGTGTGTTAATTCAGGCGGTTCTGCCACATGCTCCACCATTATTTCCTGGTTTAATAGAGTCTTTCTTTACTATCTCAAGAATATCTATGACAGCTTCCCACATCACCAAAATACGAAGTAAAGTTTTAAGATGTGAACCCCATCTAGTATCTCCAGGTCTTGCTAGGCTACATTCCTGGTTCAAGCCTTTTCCGGTGATAATCTCCCCACTCTCCAACTTTTCTAACAACACATCATGATGCTTTGCAAGTAAGGCATCCTTTCTCATACAAGATGCACCGACAGTGTTGACTATTAGAGGAACATAGTTAAAGAAATCTGCAATGGCTGGAGTAGAAATTGCAACAGTAACAACCACTAATTGCAATTGATGGGCAAAACAATGCACATAGAATGCATAAGGATTTTCATCTCGAATCAATTTTTGGACACCATTAAATTCACCTCTCATATTGGAAGCTCCATCATAACCTTGCCCACGAATCTTTGAGATTGGTAGCTTATGACTGTTAAGCATTTTGACCAGAGCTTCTTTCAATGCAGCAGCTGTACAACTCTCAACATGCTGAAGTCCAAGGAGCCTCTCCATCACCTTCCCTTCATCATTCACAAACCTGCAAAGTGCAAACCATATTTTATTTCACGTTAGTACAAGAGCAAAAGTAAAATTGGAGGTAAAAAATAGAGTTGTCATCTACTAACCTCAAAATTACAGCCATTTGTTCTTTTATTGATACATCTCGGGACTCATCAATCAATATAGAGAATTTTTTATCTCCAATCTCATCCATAATCACTGATATGACTTCTTCTGCACAAGCTTTTGTAAGGTCCTTCTGTATATGATGAGACAACATTGTGCAATTTTTTGCACCTTTATCATATGCATCCTTAACAATCTCAACTCTATCTTTATACCAATCAACCATCTCTCTATATGTGCCCTTGTTGTTGGAAGTAGAGGACTCATCGTGTCCACGAAAAGCATCACCTTGCATTATGAGAAATCTTGCTACATCTAAAGAAGAGTTCAAGCGAATCTCATATCTTTTCTCTTCCTCTTTGCTAATTACATCAATTCTTCTAGCGACATTTGTTCTTTGGTTCATAAAGTCATCACACTTTAGCCTAGCATTATTGTGAGTCTTGCAAGTACTATGACCATTAAAATTGTCCTTAGCTTTTTTCCAGTTAGTATAACCATCCTTTGCAAAGACAGCACTACCAAATTTTTCAGGCTTCCCCGGATCAAAGAAAAGATAACAATATAAGCAATAAGCTGCATCCTTGGACTCACTATACTCTAGCCAATCAAACTCGTCAAACCAAGTTTGCTGAAATGATCTCCATTGACCACTTTGCCATTTACGAGTAAAGGTAAGATTACGAGGTTGGGTCGGACCTCTCAAAGCATATGCCCTTCTAACTTGGTCTCTAATTTCTGGTGGATATTCTTCAATTGGTTTGCGATTTCCTGGATCACCAACTACATCGGATTGACTAAACTCCACTCTACGTCTAATTGGTTGATTTGTGCTGTCATTAGTGCCTGGAGTTGATGTACTACTTGAACCAGAAAAATATGTGTGCAATGTTCTTTTGGACATTTTGAATAATCTGCAATTTAATAAATCATAAATTATAATCAAATTTTGCTGGCAAATTTCAAGGTCAAAAGGCAAAAATTTGAAGAAAAGAAATAATAAAATACCTGCTTTGCTGCTCCGGTTGGCAGTTAGTACCTGGCCGCCTGCCCGCCTGGGTGCTACGGCCTGCCAGCCTGCGGTGCGGTGTGCTAGCTTGTCCGGCTGACCGCCTCCTCCTGGCTCCGTGGACCGCGGCTTCGCCTGGCCTGGCCTGCTGCTGCCTTGCCCGTGGCCAAGTGGCCCACTACTGCTGGTTGCCTTGCCCAGGCGCCGAACGCCAGCGATGTGCGGCCACCGGCCGCAGCTGGCCTGCTGCTCTGGCCTCCGCCCGGGCGAGGGCGACGGACTGCTGGCACCTCCGTTCGCCGCGCCGCTGGCCCTGGCCGCGCTGCCGCGGTGCAAACCCTAGCTAGCGAGTGGCGCCGCGCCGCCGCCGCCTGTTGACGCGAGTACGCGAAGTGAAGCCGAAGCCGATGCCCTGTCTGACTGTCTCCGATTCCCCTCGTGACCGACTGGAGCCGGTGGAAAAAGGCCGTTCTTCTTAGTGCCTTAGTGGGCTTCACCAGCCTGGGCTTCACATATTGGGCTGGGCCACTCAATGACTCAATCACTCAAATACATAAACAATGAAACAAAGGCCCAGGAAGGACACAACATCACGATTCATCTTCAACCTCCCGTCAGGATTGACGAACACGCCTCCAGCCCCTCCTTTCCCATGGTTAGTGGCTCAAATTTTTATGGGGGGGCTAAGGGGGGGCTCCAATGGCGCGGCCAGGGTAGGGGGGGCTCGAGCCCCCCCAGCCCCGGTGGCAGATCCGCCCCTGGGCAGGAGGATCGGAGGAACCCGGCGGTGGCGATGTGGGGGCAGCCGCCGCGGGCCTAGCGGAGGGCGCGCGCGAGGCCGGCGAGGATGCGGGAGAGTCCGAGGCGGAAGCGGAGGACGGCGCCGTGGGAGTAGGGCGCGCAGTCGCGGCAGACGGTCTCCATGGCCTCGACGAAGAGGCTGAGGCTGCGCACCGGCGGCACGTACAGCGTCAGCGGGGCCGCCGAGAAGGCCAGCGCCATCAGCAGCTGCAGCATCTTGTTGATGGTTCTTGGACGAACGCCTGCAGCCTGGTGGTTCTCCCCCCTTGGTTCCCCTTCGCCCCCGCGACAAGAGCCAATCCAGTCAGATGATCAGATCCAGGCGGCTGGCAGCTTATGGCTTGGGCGGCACGGGACACGGGGGTGTTATTGAGGTGGTGAGACGACGGGAGGGACCGGCACCCGTGGCGCGGCGCGGCGAGGGAAAGGCGAGCGAGCGTCTGGTGGCGGGCGGGCGGTTGGTTGGTTTGGCGGTGGAGAACGGGAGATGGTGTGGGTGGGGGAGGCAGAAGCAGCTTGCTCTGCCCGTCAGGGTGGGATGGTGTGGTGCCGTGGTGGTGTTCGGCAGCGGCACGCGGTGCGCGGGGAGGTTTCGTCCCGTTTCGTTTTCGGCGGCTCTCGGTTTTGGCTGTGCGAGTGCGAGTGCGGGCGTCCGTGTTCCATTCCATCTGGCCTTTTTATAGCCTAGCCTGCCGCCATGCGCGGGATAAAGATATATAAGACGAGCTGCACCGGAAACGGCACGTGCACACGGTAAGAGACATATCAGCATATAGCGTTAGGAAGTGCCGCAGCGGTACGCAAAACCGAACGCTAAACGCACGACGTACGCCATTCCTAGCGTGGTAGCGGACGCCTGCGAGCTTCGGCCAGCATGGGCATCAAACATACTGTGTATCTAGGAAAGCGTGTCCAACCTTTTTCATATAAAAAAATATTATAACTCACAAACCAAAACACCAAATTAAATTTTGATTACACCATTAAATTCGTGACAATAAATTCTTCATAACAAGATGTCACATGGATATATTTAGATAAAGTGACAAGTGGACCCCACAGTGGATAGAGGATGATATAGAGGATGGATGGATGTGGGAAAACTGTATATTTTATGATGACTAGGATAGAATATTCCTTTTAGAGGATGAATATAGAGGTCCATGAGTGCGGATAGTCTAAGCACGGCAAGGAACGCGACTCCGACGTTTTCTGGAGCGGCGGCTAGTCGTACGTCCTACTCCCTCCTCTTCTTCTGATTATTAAAAAGAGTTAAATGCACCACATGTCCACGAACTTGGACGGGCGTGTCATATGGGTCCATGGACTCTCAAATCGTGTTTTTGGGCCCTTCAACTTGATCAGGTGTTCATCCTAGGTCCAATCTTGTTTTGTCATCACGTTTTTGCCACCGTGGCCTGGCCAACTTGGATCAAGCCGCAGCCCAGGCACACGTGACGAGCACATGAGCAAGGGTGGCCCCCTGGTTTATGCATGTTGCCCCTTATCTCTTTCTCCCTCTTACCGTTTGGGCATTGGTGGGGTTTTGTTTCCCGGGCCCGCTCCCCTTCCTTCCCTGGACATGCTCCTATTGTGGATTCTCAGGACACAACAGGAAAGGTTGTGCTCTCAGAAAGTCTGGTTTGCAGCCATAGCTCAATGTGCCTAGTGCAAGTGTGGAACCAAGAGAAGAAGATGGAGCCCAAGATTTTGTATTTCATTATGATGAAAACATTTATGGAGAGCCACCAATCTCACAGGTACTTGCATATCTATAGATTTTTTCCCATTATACTTTCAGTACCTTAACCTGGTCATTTTTAGATGGCAATGCATTATGAAGAAGGGACTGAGGGACCATTTGCTATGCTAGTAGGAGGTAGCCAGCCACCTTTATCACAACAAACAGGAGGCACTCAGCCCACTTTTTCACAGCTTGTGGCAGACAGCATGATTTCAAGGCTAGATGCAGAGGTGAACACATTTCTAGGTAGACATATATGTATTTGCATCTACTAGTTGCTCTAACTAGTTCACCATGTATCAGGCTTCACAGGCTGCAACAAGGAGGGTGGAACCTGTTCGGCTACCTGATTCAAGCTTCATCATGTCAAACTTACCAGCTGCAAGACCTGTGCCTCCATCCACTGCTACAAAAATAGGTAAAGCTGCAGTACAAAAACGCAAGGTCCAGGATACTAACAAGACAAAGAAGACCAAGAAACCTAATGATGGAAAAGCTTGATCTTTGTCCATGGACTTTTATACAGAATGCTTTTGTGTAGCCATATATTTAGGACAAGGAACTGATATAGGCAGTCCATATCAATGTACAGAAATGCACCAAAGACAGTTGGGTGGGTGCTTTCTAATCTTTTGGCTGAAACCTAGGACTTTCTAATCTTTTGGCTGAAACCTAGGGCTAATATAGACAGCTAGATGGATGCGTCATACTTGTGTCAATGATGCTTGGATGACTGATCTCTAATCTTTTGTATGTAATATATATAGATGCATCAAATGGTGATGCTTCTCATGCTCAGTAGTGCAATCTGAAACTGTCACGATACATATTAATTGTGTGAAATTGTGTAGTGATGCTCGTCATCGTGTGATGCTTCTCATGCTCAGAACCAGTACTGGAATCTCATATATATTAGTTGTGTCAAATTGTGTAGTGATGCTTGTCATGCTCAGAACTGCCGCTGCAATCTGAAACTATCATGCTGAAATCTCATAGCCGGCAGGGGAAAGAGAGAGCAACAGGAGTGCAGGACGGAGGTGAACGGCAAGATGGAGGAGCACTAATTCAATGCGGGAGAAATAAGGAGGGGGAAGGTGCATAAATCCAGGGGCCAACATTGCTCACGGCCACAGTCGGCTCCATGCGCACGCGGCGGCCATGCCTACCACATGCAACACGCTGCACAGTCGGCTCCATGCGCACGCGCGTTGCTGCGTGCCTGCGTTCCCACACGGCCACTGCTACACGGCCACAGGGCAGGGGCATGAGCACGTGCACATCTGAAAGGAACAGGGCACTGATCCCCCTCTCCACAGTACTGTTACCGGCAGCTAGGCTACGTTTAATTCGCGAAAAAAAATATTTATACGTTACATCGGATATGTCAGAAGGATATCGGGATGAGTTTTTGATACTAATAAAAAAATAAATTACAGAACCCGTCAAGAAACTGCGAGACGAATCTAATGATACTAATTAATTCATCATTAGCACATGTTGTTTACTGTAGCATTAAGGCTTTTCATAGACTAATTAGACTTAAAAAATTCGTCTCGCAATTTTCTCAAAAAATATACAATTAGTTTTTTTTTCATCTACGTTTAGCACTCCATGCATATGTTCAAACATTCGATGTGATGGATAGAGACAAAACTTTTTGCAAACTAAACCCGGCCCTAGCCTGGTTGACCCACAGATGGACGCGAGGCGTGCGTCGCCCTGGATTGGACGAGGTTGACCGTCAGCTGAGTTTTTTTTACAACAACCGTCAGTTGAGTTGAGCTGCCCCGTGACGACGCACTGTGCGGGTCACTGGGCGGGCCCTGGGCCCCGACCCCCGCCAGTTTTTCCACCTCCCGCGTGGAACTTTCTTTTGCTTAGGCCATGTTCACTTCCTCGTTCCAACCTAAAATATTTCCTCTTCCACCCATCACATCAAATCTTTCGACGCATGCATGGAGCATTAAATGTAGGTAAAAAAGATAACTAATTGCATAGTTTGTCTGTAAATGTCGGGACGAATTTTTTAAGCCTAGTTAATCCATAATTAGACAAATTTTGCCAAATAACAACGAAAAATGCTACAATAACTTTTCAGCTACTTTTCGCGAAGTGAACACACCCTTAGACGATATGCACCGCTGCCTGTATACCAGCCGTTAAAGCATCCAGGTCAGCAGATATACCAGATGTGGCCCTGCAACGGAACCTGGATGGCAACCGCTACGCACGGCCGGTCCTCCAAGTTTGGCGTCTGACACGTCTTTTCCAGGAGCTACGCCATCGGCATGTGGAAGAGAGAGAAGAGAGAGAAAGATGAGAGCATGCAGCAAGCCTAATGATTCAACTAACTAAAAAACGTTATAACTCATAAATCAAAAATCCAAATTAAATTTCGATTTCACCATTAAATTCGTCTCAATAAATCCTTCAAAACTAGATCACACATGGATATATTTAGATAAAGTGACAAGTGGGTCCCACAATGGATATAGTGGATAGAGGATGATATAGAGGATGGATGAGTGCGGGAGAATTGAGTATAGATGAGAGAATCTTGCTGATTAGGACGTATAGAGGATGAATATAAAGGTCCATGAGTGCGGGTAGTCTTCTAGCTCTGCTCTACAGACGCCCTGCCTCAGCGTCAGTGCGCTGTAGGCCGGGGAGACTGGAGAGCGGAAGCTTTGCAAGATGAAACCAAGCAGTTTTTTTTACTCATAATTAAGTTTGTATTTGAGTTCCATAGCGGAAATGTTCTTGTGTTAGCGTCAGCAAAAACATCAGGAGATCGACGTTCACCGCTCCTTCAGATGCATCACCTTACCATCAGCAAAACTAACGGAGTACGCATCGTTGTGTTATTAGCAAGATAAAAAAAAAAGTTTGTGTTCAGTGGAAGTTGTAGTAACTGACGGCAATTAATGGAAACTAGTCTTGTCCTTCTCGGTCATGTGTCATGAGCTAATTGTTCCACGAATCAATTTTTACTCTTGGCTCGTTAACGGTGTGTTTACTTCCCATGCCAACCCAAAATATTTCCTCTTCCACCTATCACATCGAATCTTTCGACGCATGCATGGAGCATTAAATATAGGTAAAAAAGATAACTAATTGCATAGTTTGTCTGTAAATGTCGGGACGAATCTTTTGAGCCTAGTTAGTCCATGATTGGACAAATTTTGCCAAATAACAACGAAAGATGCTACAGTAACTTTTCAACTACTTTTCGCGAAGTGAACACACCCTAAATTGATTCAGGGCACGTTGAAATGATTGAGGAAGGTCTGACCCTACATGCCAAAAATCTCTCTGAATCCCCTTTGATCCTCTCCGATCCATTCGGATCGAGGATAAAATGAACAAAATCCTCAATTGGATTAGTGGTCAATAATCTCTGAGCTGTACCGGTTATTGCCTTTAACAAAATATTCCACGAATTGGTTCAAAAAAAATATTCCACGAAAATGAATGAACGAACTAGTCACCAATTTTCGTCCCCACATGAAAACGGAAGAGATAGCGACGGAATGTTGGATTGGGTTCACAAACCATCAGTGACACACAGATGACGAATGCAATATCGAGCCCCACTTGGATTCAGGACGCGATGAACAAGCCATGCCGGGGATCCGAGATGTGAACTCTGTAGGGGCCATGCCCACGGATAGCATTGTATGTTTGTCTTGTTTGGCATGACTCTCACTCTTTTTCTATAATGTATGGAAAAACGAAGCCGATGAAAAAACTACTAATTTATTTTGAGAGGATAGGTAAAAATGACTCCGTAAAGATACTTTATCGTCCCTCGAAAACTGTGATTTTCGTTTTTTTTAGAAGACAAATGATATGAACTTTGACTAAATTTATATAAAGATATTAACATTTACTCAGTATGATACAAAATAAGTACCTTTAAATTAATTAAATATTAACAGGTTGAGTTTTGAGTTGTGCTATTCACAGCGTGCGTACTATTTTATAATCTAGAGTGCTTTGTAACATGTTGATGTACACAGCTATCATATAATATAATTTTCCTTTCGTCGCAAAAAAATAATTATAGAATATATTTTATAATAAATTTATTTAGAGCCATAAATATTAATATTAATTATTATAAATTAGGTCAAAGTTAAGCTAGTTTGACTTGCACGAATTCTATAATTATATATTTTTTTTACGAAGAGGGTACATTAAATAGGCTAGAGCGGTTGGGATTCTACCAAATGGGATCGCACTCGGATTAATACAAGTAATGCTGCGTTCTACCAAATGGGATCGCACTCGGATTACTATATGTCTTGCTGCGTTCTACCAAATGGAGGGCTGAAAGGAATGGTTGAGCTTCCGATCACGTTTTTCCTCCATGGATCGACGCAGATCTGAGATTTCCGTTGGCCACCAACCAATCCGTCAGCTCGACACAGGTCCCGCGTGGTCTCTCTCCCCTGGTTTTCCTTCTCAACGTCCCTCGTGGAACGCTCGTTTTGCTTCGCCAGTTGGCCCCCAGAGTCCAGACGCGTCGCGGCGCGCCGCCGGAGAAGAGGAAGCTTCCACTGCATGCTGGATTCCCGCTCGTAGTACGGAGGAGCGCTCTCGAGACTGGCACCGAACTGACGTCGACAGGGGAGACGGCGCAGACCGGCAGGAAACCGAAATCAGTGGGCGCCCGCCGTGCCGGCCGAAATGCATGGCGCGGGCCGCGGGGTGGGAAGCTGGCTTTGCCGCGGCGGGCTCACGCGGATCACGGTCGGCCTGCGCCTCCCAATTGGGCCTCGCGGGCTGGGGCTGGGGCTTGGCCCGCGGCCCGGCCGCCTTGAGGACTGCGGTGTGTGCGTGCCCGGCCGCCGTCACACACACACACACACGCACACAGAGACAGAGAGCGAGACCACCCGATGATGGCTGCTAGGCACCAGGCTCCAATCACAGATGGCGCAAGGAAGGCATCACACAGATTGGTTATCACTGCTACTTATTATACCAGTCATCGTCCTGGAGCAAAGTTACATGAAACAGGCGCCAGCTTGGCAGTTTCGCCCTAGTCACACACACAACGTAAGTCCAGCTTACGTCACCAAAAGAACCAGCATCCCGCACCTGCATCAACTCCACCCTCTAGTCCAGACCCAACGAGCGTCCCAGGTACTAGAACTGAGCGACCGCCAATTCGGACACACCTAGTTTAGTCACCAGTTACAGTTGCAGAGACACCCCGAGTTCAGTTCAGTTTAGACAAGAGCCGAGTCGAAATCGCTGATAAGCCAAGGATGAGTTGCCAGTTGGGGGCTGGCTCCCTACGCGCCGCCCCCTCTCGCGTGATAGTGGTGGCGATCGCCAGGCGGCAAGCTGTACTCGTGCTTCGTGAACAGGCCACCGTTCGTGGGCACGCGCTGCGCGTCTGAGGAGCCGCCGACACCGCTGCCAGGGGACTCCGGCTGCTGCTTCGTGTTCAGGAACCGCCCGCCTGTTCCCCGGGCTCTCTTCATCGCATGCAGATGCCGAGACTCGTGGAGGTACGGCTGCGCAAACAGAATGTTATTTTTTTTCCCCGAGTGCACTTATGAAATTCTGTTTATGCTGGGAAAGAAGACACTAGTAGAGATGAATGAATCTGATACTGAGTCCAAAGGCAACAGTGCCATTGTTTGAGATGGAACTCTTAATGACAATAAAAATTCGTAAAAAGCCATCAAGTGCGGCGAGAGAGTACCTTGCGACTTTTGACAAGCTTGTTTTCAGCCTCTAGCTTTGCACGGAGCTGTCTCCTTCGGAGAATCGCGTGGTATTGCTTCGCGTTGACATAAATGGGCTCTTCAGCGGCTGGCTCAATTGGTAATGGCACTCGAGAGGACGAAACCATGCCCACCAGCTGAGGGTGCATCTGCTTGATTGTTTATAAGATAAAATATGGGACTATAATTGTAATCATCAGTGGCAACACATGCATACTGGACCTAGCAAAAACACTGTAACCAGGAGAATAACAACGGCGTACATATGCAGGTGTGAAACAGATAAATAAAAATGGCTGCACGAATGCTTCAGTAACATAGTAAAATCTGACAAGATGAATTCAAGGGTAAATCAATTGCAATGCTGCTGGGTGCTGTCTCAATAGATAAGCATGTGAGCCAGTTGAGAATGCTAAACGCACGCACGCATGCACAGAAAAACATACCTAAAAAAGTACCACTACTGAACAGCATTGTCTAGCAAAGTGTCCACAGTGGATAAAGGACATCTAGCACCGGCAACAGAAAGGAGAAAGTAATGAATGAACACGCTGGACGCATAAAGATTGCTTACAATAGCAGGTGAGCCATAAGCTGCCACTGCACCACCATAGTATGGATCAGCATATGGGTATGATATAGCCTGAAAAGGTGCATAATGCGTAATTCACATGACTGCCCATTGGAGAACAAGTAAACAATTGGAACTAAAAAACCGTCGAGACTAAAGGCTGCAAGCATTGAAACTTACAAAGGACTGAGTACGGTCAGGCTTTGGATGTGCATAACCCGTTTCTGGATTACCCAGGGATAAAGCTGACATCATCTTGTTTTCATCACTCTTTGAGTAACCATCAAGATTACCTAGTATTAGTACAAGGAGAAAATAGTGTCACATAACTATGATTGTACATATGCATACAAGGTTTGAAACTAACAAAATGCTCTCTTCTTTTTTCGTTTTTATTACCCCTCTAGATATGATACGAATATGAATATGAATACAGTACAAATGGATATGGGGGCAAACCTGAATGATCATTATGCTCGTTGAGGCTTCCTTCGCTCATTCCAGACACTTCTTGATGGCTCTCACTGGTTGACTGGGTAGCTGGGGAGTCGTAATCAGGCATTTGATGACCAAACTGAATCATTACCGTGCCATTCTCTGCACAAGGATACAAGAGGTGTTACAGAATTGTAGCTGCATGAAACTAAACTACTAAAGAAATACTAAAAAAGGGCACACTACTCGTGAAAAACAAATTGAGCAATATCTTGGAGATTATCCTTACGTCTCATCGCATGGAAATTCTTTATTCTTGTTTTTCAGTTCATACTGTCCAAATATAAACACAGGTCAGTTCCCAAAAATAAACATGTGAGACTCGAAACAAATACGGTCTGCCTTAAGGAGCAGCTGATGCATGAAAACACAACAGAATCGACCTTTCCACCATATTCATGAAAAAGGAAAGCTATTAGGCCCTTAAATTGATCGTGCGAGATGCGTAACTTGGGCATGCACATGCTCTAACCTCTAAGGTAGCAAGTTAGCTAATACTGGCGCTGTATCAGTACCATACTACCATGCATCAACTCCGTAGCGCCTTCTGAATTTTTGTTCTTCATGCAACCAAAGTATGTGACGAGGGCCTCGGAAATAACTAGTTAGTTCTGCCAATAGACCGCAGCTGGCGAAACAGTGCTGCATCTTAATGTCGTCAGTAGGTCACTTCTTCCCACTCCCCACCTCCAGTTTCTTTACAAAATTACAATTCTAAGACAAATTGTTTTCGTGAAATTAGTCGTGATCCATTACTAACCTGCATGCAAACCTCTGCTACGTGAATTTTACTTAAATCCAACAAAGTTGCAGCGTTGCAAGCTCCCTGCCCAAATTACCTTCTTTTCCCCCCAAACCACGAACAAACAGAAGAGAACTGACGCCCTTGAATTCACAATGACTACACAGGCAGGAACACAAATCCGGCATATAGTGTGCTGTAAGGCCTTAGCACAGAGCACATGCTGGAGCCATCACCTCACCTCCACCCAGAAATGTGCCCACAAATCCCAGCACCGTATCAACTCGAAAACCAGCCGACCAACCAGAAACTAGTCAGATCCACCGCAAATCGGCCAGAAGAGCCAAGAAACGATCCCAAAAAGAAAAGAAAAGAAAAACTAGCTCGGCTGGGAGCAGAGCTCCGGCCACACCGCGGGGAGTAGACAGACCACAGATCAGAGAGGGCTGGAGAGAGCAAGTCAGCGAGGAAGGAAGACCTGTGAGATGAGGAGGGAGCATGTTCCCCTTCCGGCAGCCCGCCGCCGTTGCTGCCTCTTTCCCACCTTGCTTTGCTTCGCTCGTCTGCAAGGTCTCCTCCCTCCCCCTCCTCCCCTCTCTCTCTCTCTCGCACTCGCAAACAGAGGGCCTTCCAGTCTGCAGCAGCCTTGCTTGGCTTTTCTGTTGGGCTGTTGGCCCTTATCTCTCCCGCACCTCCCCCCCCCCCCCCCCCCCCCCCCCCCCCCCCCCCCCCCCCCCCCGCGCTCAGCAACTACTTTAGTCTAATGACAATAATGAATAAAGCAGATGGGTGTTGTTACTTGTTAAAAGAGGTCAGAGGGCTACATACTACTGTACTATAGTACTTATACGTGACAAGAAAAAGAAACATGTCTGCATAGCTTATACAAATCGGGTGCAAAATTCGTCTCTTTATTATTATTAGCGAAAAAACAGCGGCAACAAGTTGTACTATCCTATTTCTGCTTCTGAGGCTGAGCAATTAGCATCTTGCTAAAGATTTGCAAATTGTCAAATCGTGTCTGCATAGCTTTGAGTGTTGTCGTACTGGCAGTTCTTGATGAATCACGTTCACGCGCACATCACTCGCTTTTAACATAGGCACGGGAAAGCCACAGAGCCGGGTTAGCGTGCTGCTAGGTTGAACATAACTTACCGTGTGAATCTAGGAACCGGGGCTTTTCTAATTGCTTTCCTAATTCCTACTCCAAATTGCTTTCCTAATTCCTACTCCATCAGACATCACCAACGAAAGATCAACTAAACTGACACAAACTCTTTTAAAATAGTGAAAGATACAGGGTAGATGTTGATCGGAAGACTTGCATTGACAGGGTAAATACAGTAAGTAATTCCATGAGGGCGGGTAAATTAAGCCCAACTCGGAGAGACTTTGAATTTTCTCCGCGCAATATTTTACTCTCTACTAGCTCTGCAGAGATCTTTTCTTTTCTTTCCCCTTGCTTGCCGTCGCATTCGCATCACGTAGTAGGGCCTGCCTGCTGGCTGCTCTGCACTGAAGAAGTAGTCGTTGTTGTCGCCATCCGCCCCGTAAAAAACATACTATGCCTCTGTAGCTTTCAGATCAGTAGCCGCATCCGGGACACCATCGGCCATCGCGGCATGTCGCGCAGGCGCCACTTGTGGCAACGCGTGGTGACTCATCCGATGCTGCACTGCCTTTTTCTCCCTTTTTTTTTTCTCTCTCAACACTTCTCCAGCATTGTCTGCTTGCTTGCATGGCCTGATTGATGGGTCCATCTCCAAAGTTTTTTTTGCACCAAAGAAAACATTTTTCTTGTTTGTCTCACACCGACACAGTACTATTTTTCACAGGAAATGTGTGACTATTTCAATTTGTGTAATACTAGGTCTACAAGGCCCCCCAGAAGAGAGCAAGTGCAATTACAGTGGTTCAGTCAGAATCGGTGACACAAGATTCCTAGCTAGGCCTTGTTTAGATGACATCAAAATTCCAAGTTTTTTCACTCTCTCTCCATCACATCAATTTTTAGCCGCTTGCATGGAGTATTAAATGTAGATAAAAAAAATAACTAATTACACAGTTTAGTTGGAAATCACGAGATGAATCTTTTGAGCCTAGTTGGTCCACGATTGGACAATATTTGTCAAATAAGACGAAAGTGGTACTATTCATCGGGCTGAAATTTTTTCAGCATCTAAACGAGGCCCTAGCCAAGCTTTGGACATGTATACGTCATCGCCCATCTGTCATTGTTTAATGTAGTTAAAGATTCGTCACAGTATGTATTTTCAAATGAGCGTTGATAAGATATTCTGCAATTGTTTTCAGTTGTAAACATAGTGGGGATCATGACGTGTACCCTGTTGTACATCAACTTCGCACCCAAAATATCCGGATTACTTTTGCTAGCTATAGATAATACTACACTTGAACGAGATTTTTTTAGGCATGGCTTCTGTGATAAAGTCGAGGCATGAAACAAATATAATTATGTAACACAACTGTTACCTCCGTTTCTTCGGAGGCTGCTTCTGAATGAAGTTTTGTGAGGAAGCTCTCCCCCCATTTTCGTTTTAAAAAACAAATATAATTATAATGTTTTATCAATTTTCATTGAACTAGCTAGTTAACACTCTGATGATTACCTTTGGAATGCATGGAATGGCAAAAGACATAGCTCAAAATGAATATGTAGGCCAATAATTTTATTCATTTCAGATAAATAGCCAGTCAGAGCGAAAATTAGTAAGGGACTTGACTTGTAGTTTGTTCAAGATCTTGAAGATGCTCCGCCATCGCCAGCGTAGCTGCAGCCTGCAGTTCCACTTCCACAGTTGCGTGACACTGCGCCTGTTTTTTTGGCTTCTTCGTAGCGCTGCTGGAGTTGCATCCGCTGTGGCTTCAAACAGAAGCGAATCAAGAAAAAAAATGTTTGAGAAAGAGTAGGTACCTATAATTAGCTTATAAGAGATAATATATCAATAATGCACCAAGTCAACTGGCCGGGCTTCATGCAGTTCGGATAAGCACTATCATTCATTGTATGATTAAGTCGTAATCACGCATTTTTTACAAGTTTAATCACGACTGGGGAAACCAAAGCACACGCGATGCCACGGCACTAGCTACACAAAAGCAACGGCCTTTGAACTTTCAAAGCCCATGCTTTGCCCAATTAGAACAATCTAGAAGGTGTATATATAATTGCAAAGGCTCGGTGCATGGCCCTCTTGAGAGTTGAGACCCTTATCCACTAATTGTACCATCAACCATAGCTAGTGCTATGTTGCATAGGATTAGGTATTTCATGGGTACGACAAAATGTAATGATCCCCTCAATCCCCCCTACCTTTACGCTAGACACTATCTCAAACGGCTAATATATAATCTTATCCATGTTCTCAACTGACAACCTAACCGTACTATATTTAATTTGCGTGCGTTGGTAATGCTAATCTACTCGTAAATTGTACCGGCGCCACGTGATTAAGCTTAGCGAAAAAGATGGTGGCAAAGAAGTGGAGTGCACAAGATAAAGAAAGATGCAAGAAAAAGAGAGCAAAAATGTTTCCGGGTATGTTAGTAGATCAGATCTATCAGCCCATCGGCAAAGTCAAAAAGGATGATCGCACATCGATCGGATGAGATTGGAGGTGTTAGAAGTTTCAAAATTTAAAACCCTTCCTATTCTTTTTTTTTTTTGCGATTAAAAAACCCTTCCTATTTATGTGTATGCACGTGATGTCAGCAATAGGCATAAGCAAAGGCATCACAGTGCAATTTTTTACTAATGAATTAGGAATCCGGTTGTGGTGTGGTGAACAATCTCTTACAAGACGAAATCTACACCATGACCTCTAGCTTATTATATTGCCACGTGTCCTATAGGATGCTGTAAATGGACTCTGGCCCCTCATCCAGCCTGATATTCTTAGTCGTTGGATCCCTGTATAGAGTTCGATCGTGCCGTCCATCGAAGACCCAGGCTCGGCTCTTCGCGAGTCGTCCTCCCTGCGTCTTCCTCCACCGCCGCCGTCCCTCACTCCCAAACCAACGACGTGGCTTAGGAAGGACAGCGGCTGTGAGCTGGCGTGACACGACTCGCAAACCAATGGCGTGCCAACCCACCGCTTCCCTGCTCGCAGCTGCAGCAACTGTTGCCTCCCTGCATGGAATGGCAGCCGCGGAGGCGAGCGTCGCTCCCGCCGTGATTGGCGTATGCTTCCTGGTGGCGAGCGTTGCCCCGGAGATGAAGGGCAGGGGCAGCGCGTAGGTCATCGCATCGGAGGTAACAAACGAGCCCGAAGATCGAGGCGTGCCGACGGAATGGAGCACAGGAGCAGCACCGCACGGTGGAAAGGCGACGGGAGCAACGCTTGAGGCGTCGTGCGGGCGTCTCCGAGACAACCCTGCCCGCCACAGGCTGCCCTGCTTGTCGCCTGCACTACTCCAGCATGCTACAAGCCTGCGACTGCTTCCAGTGATCTTACGGATGGTATTCCTGCAGTCAAGGATAAAAGGTCTGTTCCTCTATATTGTTTCTGAGTATCATATAGCATGCTATGTATAATGCCATATAGCATGCTTTGTATAATGTATCTATTACTAAGAAGCTTGCTACTCGCTTTATCTTATGAGTCGTACCTTTTCAGCAAAGGAATAATATTTTTCTCTCACGACAAATGAGCGATTGTCTTCTCATCGAAGCCAATGATTATAGCTACTAGCGAGGCATGCTATGCTGGGGGAGCGCCTGCGAATGCATCAGAAGAGAATCCAGAGATTGGCACGGGCGAAGCTACGTTGGGCACGCTGGATGCCCAGGCACCCACGGAATTCACGTAATCAAGTGGTGATGTGCAATTTTTCACCGTGGGTGCACCCCCTCGGCCCAAAACAGGGCAACACCCCCATCGGCCCAAGCCCATGTCTGGTTGCTTCTAAGAGACGGATGCCAATTTCCAATCGAGACATCGAGTGAAGTTTTGCCATCTCGTGGCCGCGTGAGTCCGTGACTTTTCGCCTGACGCGGTAAGCCACCGACGCGGCGACGCCGGCCACGATCCATCGATCCCGGTGCCTCTTCCATCTTCCCCAATCCCTCTTCCCGGCTTCCTGAGTTCCTGCCCCTGCCGTGGTGCCTGAGCCGAGCGCCCGACGGCGTCTGCCATTGGCGGCGACAGGAACAGGTAAGAGCGCCCTCACCCTCACCTCACGACCTCTCCTCTGGCTCTCTCAGTCTCTCTGTTGAAGGCAAGGATCAAAGCTTAATTTATTTATCTTGTATTTTGATGAAGTTAAGCCTCTCATTCGATTTTGATTTTTGATGGTTATATCATATATGTTGAAATTGGGGCACGTTGCAGAATGCAGTTTAGGGTTAGTGATTTAATTAGGGTTTTCTCTTCTTAGTATATGCGTACATTTATTTGCAATTTGATTAGCAAATGATAGGTAATCATGGAGAGGTTTTTTAAACGGAAAGCTCCAGACACAGTCACTGGCAACAATAATAGAAATTCATGTCTAGATGATCTCATTTGGGAAGAGGAGATTAAATATGATCCAGGCTTGAGAAAACAAATTGATGCATACCATCCTAACCACAAAGAAAAGGTCAGAAGAAAATATTTGGAAAATGGACCTTGTCAGCCTCGCACATGTAATTTTCCTGTGTCAGATATTGGAGACAAGCCGAGAAGATTTGTCCCGGAATGGTTTGATGAGTTTGGAAGTTGGCTTGAATATAGTGAGTCGAAGGACAGAGCATATTGCTTTTGTTGTTTCTTATTCAGAGAAACGAAGGATGCAGGATACAAATCATTTGTAGTTGATGGTTGGAATGGTTATCATAGGAAAGCAAGGCTAAAGTCACATGTTGGTGATGTTGGTGGCTTACACTATAATGCAATGAAGAAATGTGATGATTTATTACAAAGACAGCAACACATAGATGTTGCTTACAGTCAGATAAGTGAGATTGCTAAGAAGGCTTATTTTACTCGGTTGAATGGATCCATTGATACTGCTAGGCTATTGTTGAAGCAAGGATTGCCTTTTCGTGGACATGATGAGTCACTAGAATCTAATAACAGAGGGAACTTCAAGAAGTTTTATGATTGCTTAGCACAACATGATCCAAAGTTACGCAAAGCGGTGAGTACAAATGCTGCAGCTAATAGTTGTTTGCTAGCTCCTGAAATTTAAAGGGACATTGTTGAATGTTTTGCAAATGAGATTGTAGACTGTATCCTTGAAGATCTTGACAATGATGTGTTTTGCTTGCTAGTTGATGAGTCAAGAGATGTTTCTTGCAAAGAACAAATGGCTGTGGTCTTGAGGTATATTGACAAATGTGGGATCGTGAAAGAGAGGTTTGTTGGTGTTGTACATGTGACCGAAACAACTTCTCATCACCTAAAGTCATCTATTGATTCTCTACTTGCAAAGTTTAAACTAAGCTTAAAGCAAGTTCGAGGCCAAGGATATGATGGTGCTAGCAATATGCGAGGTGAGTTCAATGGCTTGCAATCATTGATCATGAGAGAAAGTAGGTCAGCTTATTATGTGCATTGTTTTGCTCATCAACTTCAATTAGTCATTGTGGCTGTTGTGAGAAAACATAAGGGCGTAAGCAATTTCTTAAGCATGATTTCTGTCTTATTAAATGTGGTGGGTGGATCAGCTAAGAGACGAGATATGATTAGAGATATTAATCATGAACAAGTGACAATGGCGTTAGGTTGTGGGCAAATTGAGACCGGCACAGGGTTAAATCAAGAGCAATGCCTTCAAAGACCCGGAGATACTCGTTGGAGTTCTCATTACAAAACTTTCAAAAGTTTAGTCAACATGTTTCCTACAATAGTTGAAGTGCTAAAAGTTGTCGAAAAGGATGACAGAGATTGGAAAAATAGAGATCAAGCATCAAATCTTTTAGTATACTTCAAATCATTTGACTTTGCCTTTTATTTGCATCTCATGTTGACTACATTAACAGCCACAAATGCCTTGTCATTAGCATTGCAAAAGAAGGATCAATACATTGTTAATGCCATTGGATGCGTGAAAGCAACTAGACTCCATTTGAATAATCTTAGAAGAGATGGATGGGACAAATTATTAGATGAAGTGAATGAGTTTTGTGACAAGCATGAAATTGACCGAGTGGAAATGGAAGATGCATATATTGATCTCCGACAGCCTAGAAAAAAATCAGGAATTATATACAGGCATCACTATGAAGTGGATCGTTATAATGATGTTATTGATTGGCTAGTTCAAGAGCTTGATAGCCGCTTTAGTGAGACAAGCTCTCAATTGCTCGTTTGTTCAGCTGCTTTTGACCCAAGGGATCAATTTCATGCTTTTGATCTGGAGACTTTAATGAGGTTAGCAAAACTATATCCAGATGATTTTAATTCTGATGAGTTGAGGGACCTTAGCCATGATCTTTGCCTTTACATTGCTGATGTGCGAGAAGATGCTAGATTCTCCAACATCAACACTATTGGTGAGCTCTCTCAGAAAATGGTTGCAGTAGGGAAACATCATCGTTATCCGTTGGTCTATCGACTTTTGAAGCTTGTACTGGTACTGCCTGTCGCTACTGCAACAGTTGAGAGATGCTTTTCTGGAATGAAGATTGTCAAAATAAGTTTGTCTAATCGCATGGGTGATCAACACTTGAGTCATAGACTTATTTGCTATCTAGAGAAAGAAGAAATGAAGAAAGTTAGCAACGAGGCTGTGGTTCATCGTTTCGTGACCATGGAAGGAAAATGGCGTAAATATGATCTCTAATAGGTAACGCAATGTATCTACTTTTAAGTTTTAATCGACAACTCTACAATTTATTTGCTATAATTGATCTATTTGTTCTCTTTCTTTTAGGCTAATGGGATCTTCATCATGGTCTCCTGGATCAAAAATTTTGCTATATGAGGCATGTTTTCTTGATAATTTTGGCATTCTATCAATGGATACACTTCTTTTTTTTTAAATGGTGAGTGTTTAGTTTCGACCAAAATCTCATATCTATTGCTACAAGTCAAATTTCATTTTAAAATATGGTAGTTACACATTAGTTATGCTATTCTTGATTGAACATTATATCGGTCAGTGTAGTTAAGAATTAAGTGGTGCACCCCATCATTTCGCTCTAGCTTCGCCACTGGAGATTGGTACGTGAGTTCAGTGAGTTTCCTTGTACGTTCCTGCCACGTATCATCATCATTCCACACAGGAATGTCCAGATGAAATGTCGTATGACGTGAACATGAGCTATGTGATAATGTGAAATCATATGTGCAGTGCAGTACTAAAACGCTCCCAACACTCGTGTCATAGCTCGGTTTGACAAACCAGGCCAAAAGAACTAGGCAAAGAGATGCTTATGCAAGTAGGCAGTGTTCAAGCATGCAGTGATGATAATGCGTATGACGGACAATTAAGCAAAATCTCGTGAAATCATGTGAACAAATTGGCACGAATTACACCACTGGCAAGTCGGCCCTCTTTTGGAGAAGAAAAACAAATTGACCATAGGGACAAATTCGAACTCTGTACGAGTTGGACTTGCCTAGTCAGTTTCATCAGCGGGTTACCTTTGCAATAGGAGCCATCCCGCACCGCTACTCCCCGCGGCGGCGCGTCCACCTCCCCGTTCCGCTTCCCCCTTCTTCCCGGCGACGTCGTCGCTCCAGCGTCTTCACAAAGGCGGAGAGCTCCGCCCATAGCCTCCGTCACCGCGTTCGCTCCCTGCAGGAGCAACTCCTCTCGGCAGATCCTGATCGGACGGGACGGCCCCAGCCCCAGCGAATCAGTTCGCCGCACCGGAGAAAATGAACGCAAGGACGAACAAAAAGGAAAAGCAGAGTCGGCTGGCCTAGCTTTCTGGGCTCCTTACCCCCCTGCCGGCCCCCGTCCGTCCGACGAGCTTACGGAGAGGCCCAACAATGGCAACCCCTACGGACTGGCCCAGCAAGGGTAACACTGAAGGCCCGCTACCTTCGGATCGAAACCTTCAAGCCCAATTGCCATGCAAAACGATCTCATAAACACACACGTACTACCGTTCTCCAAAAAAAAGTATCTGACTGTTTGTTCTAAAAAAGATGACTGTTGTTCTTTTTTCCTTTTTTTTTAATAACCCATCTCCTTTTTGTACTACCTCTAGTCTAGAAAAAAAAGACACGGATAATTTAGCAAGATAACGAAAAGACGCCAGCGATCTTTCTTTACGATTGATCTCGACTAGATAAAGACTTCGAGTCAATAGGGTGACTAATCTATAAACCTAATATTTAATAATAAAGAGGCAAAATTTCAGGTGTTTTTTTCGTCTATTCATTTTTTTTCCGTTTTCCTCTAACCTGTGCTAATACGAGCTAGAATAGCTCTTATCTAGCGCGATACGGAGTCTATTTCCAAAACGTATTGAATCGTGTATATGACCCAGACTCATAAACCGGCCCTCAGTCCAGCATCGAGTCCAATTTTGGTTTGAACTATTTATGCAATGCGTACAACAAGTGAATTCTTGTTTTTTCTCTCGCGTCCAGCAGTCCAGTTTTGCTTTCCAGGTAAACATAAGCCGTCTAATAAACATTGAAAAAATCCTATCCTAACAAGACTCAAACACGAACACAGGACATCACGGTAGAGTATTAACTCCCTCAGTGCTTGCCAGCCCACGTGATCTAGCAACTTTAATCGAGTAGTGTGATCCAAAAGTTGAATAGACTATGAATATCTGCATGAGACCAATAAAGTGGCGAGTTGGCTTGGTCACGTAAAAAGAAGTTGTGTTTACTAATGCTGAGTTATACTGTAGCGTGATAATACATATCCATATAGATTTCACTTGTTGCGGACATATTTTCTCAATAATATATATTATATAATTTTAAATATTAAATCTTTTCTTTCGATACACTTTTTTACTTCTCAAGAGTACCCTCACGTCTGGTGTCCAGTATATGACACGTACTCAAAAAACGTGCTTATACAAGTTAGAATAAATCAACAACTAGTGTTGGTGTCCAGCAAAGGTACGAACTCTGACTTTAACATGTATTCCATTGTAACGTACGGACACGTGAAAAACAAAATAAAAAAAAGAACAACAATATAGCCCTTTGAACCATTAGCATTTCCTAAAAAGGAGCGTCCATACTTCACACCATTATTGCATTTCTAATTCAAAACAAAACCATCAATCATATTTGGTTTTTCTTCAGTTCATGGATCAAACCTAAACTAAGATCTTGAGCGGTTTGTTTTCCATATCCGTATAAATAAATATACTTGCAAGCTATATGTATGTACCAGTGCAATTTTTATGGAGGGACACAACATGGAAAACCGAGATAGATCTCCCTCGTAATCGTCTACGGACAAACTAATCCTTAACATGTTGTCAACAAACTCCTAGTTGACTTATATGAAAGATTAGAATTACAATATGGGGAGAAACAAAGAGAGCATTTCATGTTCTTCTTTTTTTAATAACTTTGTTTCTCCCATTGTAACGCACAGATATGTTTGCTAGTAAAGTAATAAGATCTTAAAATTAAGCTTGAGTTCCAACGGTTAAGATATTTTGCTTCCTCGATTCTTTGTTCGTCACGCTGACAACTTTACTTTGTGCTGCATTTTTGTAACGACGAGAAATGAAACGGTACGCTCTCGTGGCTCGACGGTTCGTGGAAGGCAGAGAAGGAAGCATGACATCCTTTGGATTGCAACAGAGAGGAATACAAGTATAGAACTCCCTCATATCAGATGGCTGCCGCCAAAGCTTTCTCTCCATCGCAATCGCAAGCTACCCAGCTACCGATTGTTATGTCATCTACTGCTCTGCTTCACACAATCGGTTAGCCGCAGACAGGTCTTCCCTGTACTTACGATTTACTTGAGCTCTACTCACTCCGTTTCTTTTTCGAGTATCGTTGTCACCTCTCAAGAAATTAAACATACTCAACTTTCAACAAATATATACATAAAATATTAATATTACGCTACATGATTACAGTGGCGGAGCCAGGATTTTTAGGGTGCCTAAGCGAGACGCAATGTAATACTAACGATCCGTTTGGCTGGACTCTGACTCCTCATGTAGAGTAGTTTTTTTTAAGCTAAAGCCGTTTTAGAAAACATTTGGGAAAAACAGCTCCAGTGATAGACTGACAGATTTGTAATAATTTGTGTAAGGTTTGTGAGGAGGAAACGAGAGAAACCTCATTTTTGCGGCTCCGATTTATCTATAAAAAATAGCTCCAGCTCCTCCGCTTTCTTGCAAGGAGCCATTTTTAGATGACCATTTAGCAGGGCTCCTTACAAGGATCCGCGAGAAGCCGGAGCCGAAACCCTGTCAAAGAGTCTAACACATAATGCAAGCATTGTATATGAAAGCAAAATTAGAGAACCATAACAATTTTAAGCTAATCCATCTCCCTAGTACAGCTCCTGGCTAGTGTAATGGGTCCTAACGTCTACTACTAACTACCGCCTACAGAGCTCTGCAGAGTAACATAAAGTTTGTAGTGAACTTGTGGACCAATTAGCAAAGCAATCTGCATTAAAAAAACAAGAAGAAGAAGTAGAAGCAATCTGCTTCATGTGCACCGTATACAGCAAACGCTAATAAATCCATGTGCTTCATGTATTAGAAACTGACATTAAGTTCCTCATTAAAACTGATCTATAAGTACAGTAAGAACAGCTTTATTAGCGTTTATTCTCCTAGCAAGATGCAAAGAAAGCCATGCCATCAAATTACATGCTAACAAATTTTGCTCCTTGCACCTTCTTACAAGCATTAGAACTCTCTAATGGTCTTATAGCAAGCTGGTCAATGTTTTTGCTGATGTGAAGTAGTGGAGGAGATAAGAGAGGAGAGTTTGGCTCTCATATAAGCCCCAAACTGTGCACGAAGGTTTGTGTAGTGGTGGGCCAAAATAGCAAGTGCTTGTGAGGAGGTATGAAAAAGAACATGAGACATGATACCACATAACAAACAAAAACGCTTTTTTGTAGGCACATAGAAAACAACTATCATACAATTTGGCTCTTTTATAACTTAATTTATAGCTCCTTTTATTATTGGCATTGCTCTACTACATTTTTATATTTACCTCTCATTCTTGTTATCTATGCACCATACATTTTTCTATTCCACTTAATTTTCGTACCCAAAATTAAAAACGACAAATAATATGGTAGGACGCTGTACACTACAGACTTTTTCTTCGAGAAGGACTACGGAGAGAGCTGGAGCCATACTCCTTTGCTCCTAAATATAGGTCGTTTTCGTCTCTCGATAAACAACTTTGACTAAATAGATATCAAAAAATACTAATACTTATGATACATAATTAGTATTATTGGAAAGATATTTGAATCTAGTTTTTTTAATAAATTTATTTAGAGATATAAATGTTGTACACATTTTCTACAAATCGAGTCAAACTTGTGGCACGCACACCAATAGCAACAGTTATTTAGGGACGGAGTTATTAGGTCAGTCTTAGTAGGATTTCATGTTACAGTTTTTAAACACATCTAAATTTTGGAAGGCGACGTATCTGGTGTAAACTAACCTCTATGTGCAACCGTACAAACTTCTAATCTGGGCCGCATGATGTTGATCCAAGGGGGCGTAGAGGAAGTGGGAAGGGGGATTTGCAAAAGTGTGATTAGAAGCGGGCGGTTAAGCGCAAAATCACTCAATCCCCATGCGCCCTTTGGATCAACATTACGTGGCCCAGATTAAAAGTTTGCACGGTTGCACGGAAAGGTTGGTTTACACCAGATACGTTGGCATTTTGAAAATAGTACAGAAAAGTTTTATCTCTATAAAACTCTCTCTACGTCTCTTTCTTTGTTAATATGATGCCATATCTGACGAAAGTTCATTGAGACCGGCCTTAATATCTAGCGGGAAGGAAATGATCCTGCCAAGCGACGAGGAAACCGTAGTAGCACGTCATTGGTCTGCAACAGACGCACCCGTGGAGCCCAACTGGCAACTGCCCAAGCCCGCGCGGCCGGCCGCGGCGCGCGTGGCCCCTCGAGAATCCAACGGCCGGTCACGTTGGGCCCGCCCACCAGATCTGCGCGTAGCCCATGGATCCTCCAACTCTATGGGCGCCCAACAAACCGCATCGCGTCCCTCTCACGCCTGCCTGCACCTGCACCGCACGCACCCAGATCCGAACAAAGCTGCTGAGTGCTGACCCAACCGATACGTACAATACGTCCGTGGGGAGCAGTGAAGGGCTAGCTCCCGGAGGCCGGAGCCCACAGGAAACAGACAAACGGTGTGCCCGCGTCGTCTGCACCGCAACATTTCACATACAGAAAAAAAAACAAGGAAAATGAGAACGGCACATTACTGGCACCGTACTAGTCTCTGCTTCCACGCTTGGCGCATGACTCCCATGAATATCCCTATCCCTACGTGGATTCTTGACATTTTTTTAGTCTTTCTTCTTGAGAATTGCCAAGGTTGTGTTTAGTTCCCAAATTTGGGGTGTCAAAATTGACTATAGTGATACTGTAGCATTTCGTTTGTATTTAGTAATAATTGTACAACTGTTGACTAATTAGACTCAAAACGTTCGTCTCGCAAAGTATAACCAAACTGTGCAATTAGTTTTTGATTTTATCCATATTTAGTACTCTATGTATATATCGCAAGTTTAATTGGACGGATTTTTTTTTGCATAGCGTATTTTTCAATGCAACTAAACGCAGTCAAAGGAGGAAGTTGGGTTTGCTTTTTCTGTTACAAGCTCCCAATCCAAGTTTCTAGAGCATCGCCCGTGGCGAATCGGCTCACCATGAAAAAAAAAATAAAAAGCTGACACAGGTACATTTCTTGAGTTGACTCTTTATTTCTCTAGTGGCGAGTCGACTCCTCGTGCAATCTGGCCGCGTATATACGAATAAAAAACTGCAGCACTTTATTGTTAAATTATAGGCTAATTATGTTTAAAAGATTCGTCTCGCAAAGTAGTCACGATTTGTGCAATTAATTATTTTTTAGTCTATATTTAATACTCTATACATGTATGCAAACATTCGATGATATAGGGCGTAAACTTTTAGGAGAAGAACTAAACAAGACTGAGTCGACTTCTTCTCTCTCCTTTTTTGAGTCGATTAGTGCAGTGGTACGAATCGATTCATCGTGGTTCAGCTAGGACTCATGGGTCTCTTTTGGCTTGCCACCGGAGAAGCCCTAAAATCAGCTAACTTAAAGAAACGTTTCCTCTCCGGTCTCGACGATATGCGCAACAAAAGGGTGAAAGTTTTCTTGCCAACTGCTTTGCATGATGATTTCTCAGTGCTTTTAGCTTTTGCCTCTTTCAGCATGCATTTTTCGAGCATTCTAACAAATGGGACTGCTTCCACCTTCGTTTTGTTCTACCCTGCGTGGAGCATTTTACACGGAAATGTAACTCGAATTTATCCAAAAGCGAATAGGCAAGTGTCATGACATCTTATAATTCGTAAAAAGCCGTATGGTACGATCTTCCACTATAGCGTGTGGAGAGCATACGTATCTAACAACTCGTCAATTCGAGCGTTCCTATCAGTAGAACCATTTCTGTTGAATCCGTGACCTCGGCGTCAAGCTTGTGCACTTTTGAATTTGTGCACTATACGTACTCAAATCCAGCTGCTTCCAATAATGTAAAAAAAACATAGCCCTCGTTTAGTTCACAGAATAGGGGAGAAAAACACTGTATCAGAATTCCTATAGCATTTCGTTTGTATTTTGTAAAAATTATCTAAATTTTGACTAACTAGGCTTAAAATGTTCGTCTCGCAAAATACAACAAAACTGTGCAATTAGTTTTTGATTTCATCAACATTTAGTACTCCATGCATTTACCGACATTTTGATGTGACGGAGAATCTTCTTTTTGTATAGTAAAATTTAGAGGAGAATCGGAGGAACTAACCAACGCCATATTCGGATGTGCCCGGGAATGATAGCACACTGAAATGTTTGGGCCGGCGTGTCGGCGACCCATCTCCTCCAGCATTGATTTTCGTTTTATTGTGGGCGAGGTCCGTGTGTCTCTGTGTGCGCAACACTCCAACCCGCGCATTGAAAGATCATCCTCCCTCCCGCGAGATCCAGCCAATGGGCGACGCGCCCACCGTTCCCACCGGCGGTCTCCGGTCGCCACGGCCCCCTCGCGCAACAGTACTCCCTTCTTTACAAATTACAAGGCATTTCATGTATATTAGAGAGTCGAAACATTTTAAGTTTGATTAAAATTATAGAAAAAATATAAAAATTTATAATATCAAATAGATATACTATGAAAATATAATTAATAAAAAATCTAATGATACTTAATTGATGTCATAAATATAATTATCTTATCGTATAAATTTGGTCTAACTAGATATTCTTTACCTCTCTAATATTCTTGAAATGTTTTATAATTTAGGATAGAAGGAGTAACCGATAGGCCCACCGTTCCCACCGGCCGTCTCCGGTCGCCACGGGCCCTCGCGCAACAGTAACCGATAGGCCCAGCGTCCCGACACGCACCTCCGCGGGCACGTGCCGGTCCACGCCTGGGCATCTCGCTCCCGATAAGGCAGTGCGGGTGTGGCCACGCCACCAACCTTCCGTATAAATATTTCACTTAACCCCTCGGGATCCCGAAGAATCGCACACTCCGCGCTGCTTCACACTACTACTCCTTTTTCCGTTTCGAGGATCCGGAGCGCTGCGCTTTTGTGCACTCGGTTGGGTTTCTGCTCGTCGTCGTCGTCGGAGGAGCTTCTGTCGTGTCGGTGGCCGGAGTAGGATCTGCAGGGCCGAGATGGTGGTGCATCTGGTGCTGGCTTGAGTTGCCGCCTCGCGAGGTTCGATTGGGTTTTGCTAGGGGAGAGTTGTTGGTACCTGCGGTTAGTATAGGAGCTGAATTGGAAGGAAGCAGTACTGGAGGAAACGATGAGCTTCGGTGCTGTGGACATGGAGGAGGAGAGCGGCGCGGCGGCGGCGGCCGCAGCGGCAGAGGAGATCCGGCGGCTGCCGGCGGAGGTGAACTGGGAGATGCTGGACAAGTCGCGGTTCTTCGTCCTGGGCGCGGCGCTCTTCTCAGGCGTGTCCGCGGCGCTGTACCCGGCCGTGGTGGTCAAGACGCACCTGCAGGTGGCGCCGCCGCCGCAGGCGGCCACGGCGACGGCCGCCGCCATTCTCCGGCGGGACGGCCTGCGCGGGTTCTACCGCGGGTTCGGCGCGTCGCTGGCCGGCACGGTGCCCGCGCGCGCGCTCTACATGGCGGCGCTCGAGGCCACCAAGAGCTCCGTGGGCTCCGCCGCCGTCCGGCTGGGCGTGTCCGAGCCCGCCGCGTCGGCCGCCGCCTCCGCCGCGGCGGGCGTGTCCGCGGCCGTCGCGGCGCAGGTGGTGTGGACCCCCGTGGACGTCGTCAGCCAGCGGTTGATGGTGCAGACCCCCGCGTCCTCCCGCTACCGCGGCGGCGCGGACGCCTTCCGGAAGATCCTCGTCGCTGACGGCGTCCGCGGCCTCTACCGCGGGTTCGGCCTCTCCATCCTCACCTACGCGCCGTCCAACGCGGTGTGGTGGTCGACCTACGCCGTGGCGCAGCGGTGGCTGTGGCGCGCCGTGGGGCCCGAGCGCTCCGAGAGCTGCGCCTCCCTGATGGCCGTGCAGGGCGCGAGCGCGGCCGTGGCCGGGGCCGCCTCGGCGCTGGTGACCATGCCGCTCGACACCGTGAAGACGCGGCTGCAGGTGATGGAGGCCGACGCAGCGGCGCGGCCCACGCTGGCGAGCACCGTGCGCGGGCTGCTCAAGGAGGGCGGCTGGGCGGCGTGCTACCGCGGGCTCGGGCCCAGGTGGGGGTCCATGTCGCTGTCCGCGGCCACCATGGTGACCACCTACGAGTTCCTCAAGCGGCTCTCCGCCAAGGAGGGCTCCTTGGGCTAGATCCTTTCTTCGCCGTCCTTGTTAACCGTAACGATCGTCAAGCGACTCTACCGTATCGCCCGCGCGTGTCCCCGCCGTCCTCGAAGTCGAAGATCGAGGCGATCGATCCATGCAGATGGGGGGTTGGATTGTTAATTAGGATCCTCTCTTCTCTCTTGTACATATTGCTAAAATATCAGGTTATTTTGCCGTCGTTCTTGTTTTCTTAGATCCGACGCTGTAGAGGGTGGGCAGGAAGAACTAGAAGGGGTTTTAGGATGCAAAAATTTTGTTGTCTTTTGCTGTGGCCATGCTGCTGCTGATGATGAAAACTTGTGTGATATGAAGAACTTCTATCCAAAACTTGCGTCGATTTCCCTGTCCACCACAGTACTCCGATGTCTTGCATCTGCCAATGGACATATGTCAGCATTGAATCCTGTTGTTGTTTTGCTAGTAGTGTGTTCCTCTAGCTGCGTCGCCGTCATGGCGTTGCTTCATGGAATGCAAGACTCGATGCGCCTCCGCTGTCGCGTCGCTTCTTTTCGCTATTTTCTTCGCTTCGTTGTGCGTAGTACCCGGGGAGTGGAGTGGAGCTTTTTTTTTTTTTGACACAGAGGGCATGTTTAGTTGTCCCTGCAACAAAAAAAAGTTTGTATAGTACCTGTTTCATATCGAATCTTGCGGCACATGCATGGAGTACTAAATGTAGACGAAAGAAAAAACTAATTATACAGTTTAGTTATAAATCACGAGACAAATCTTTTGAGCCTAATTAGTCTATGATTAGACACAAATTGCCAAATAAAACGAAAAGTGCTATATTAGGCGAACCTAAACTTTTTCACCAACTAAACAACCCCAGAGTGGAGTGGAGCTTGGCCCGGGACAGCGAGGGCGAAGATGTCCTTCCCACCGGATCTTATCCATCGGCTTGCTGTTGCTGTAGGCTGGTGTACCGCGCCTCGATGAACCTCTCCTTCCGGATTCCCGGAACCTTGGACACGAGAAAGAAAAGGAGCCGGAGACGCGAGAAAAGTTAGGTCGCACGATAGATCACTCCACTCCACTGGTGAAGTGGCGACGGGTTCGAATTCGGTTACTTGAGAAGACGGGGTGCTTGACATTGGAGGATTAAAAAAAGCTCTAGGATTTTGGTGGGTGATTAAAAAGGCTCTAGAAATTCCCGAGCATGACAGCATGATAGCGAAAGAAATGCGGATATGAACACCTGTATAGATCGGGTGGCAGGTGGTGATGTTTGCTAGGCTGCGTATGATAAGCTGTGCTCCCCGGTTCTCCCACACGCGCCGGCGCTTGTTTGACTCGTTAGATCGATCGGAGAAGCCTCGAGAAACTTGGCCGTCGTCTACACTCCCATGACGCGTAAAAGAAGCAGCAACCGCAGATCACCTACTGTTTGGCAATGGCTAGCGTGTCATCAGGATCAGGTTCAGGTCAAGGGCACGGGGGTCTGAGACTTGAGCCTTTATCGCGTTTGCCGCGGGCCAGGATGCCGCAGGCCGGCCACAGTAGCTCCGGTCCTTCCCCTCCGAACCAGGCGGGGTAGGGGCGGCAGGGGGCCGTGGCGTGGCGCGTCGCTCTCTGGTCACAGATCCGGCTCCGTGCTGTTTCGTTGGGCCTGGTCACCGGTATGGTTAAGGTATGGGCGTATGGCCGGCGGTGCGGTGCAGTGAATGATTGGCTTGTTTGTGTCGATGGTTGGATTCTCCTCGTCGCTTGGCCTCAGCTCGATTGATAGGCTACGAACTCTAGTAGGTAACGACGGATCAGTTGTCGCGTGCTCCGAATCAGGAGCCTGGATTTGGCTGGCATCTGGTCCGTCCCTCCTGCCTCTAATGAACTCATCCACAAATGGCCTCGTTGGCATCTTAGGATCTGGATTAGGTGCGGGATGGTTTTTTAATTTGACAAATGTCAGGTCGTCGCATCAGCATTCCTATCTAATTAGACTAATTTTACGACCTTTTTCTAGTGTAAATAAGTCGGTACTGTTTCAGCTTGGTACGATCTACTAAAATTCTAGGATATTCCGGTGAAATACTGAAAACCTTTGCTTTTAACGCTTTCACACCTCCGCTCCTTGGTCGTTAAAAGGCAGAAGCCACACGCTACGCACGCACGCTTCTTCCAAAGAGAACTGCTCTATAGAGTCGGCAGCTCTCAGTTGTTCGACGTGGCTAGGCGGCTAGCGGAGGAGCAACCTGTAGACGGCAAAGACTATCTTGGTTTGCAGCGCCATCAGGCAACCGACCACGAATGTTGACGCCAGCGACTAGAACAACAAACACTGCAAAACGGCATAAAAAGGGAGCAAAACGAGCCAAGAATCGAGGTCGTTGATTGATGAGTAACCGTCTGCCAATTTCCTCCTGTCTCCTTGGAGCCAAGGGCAAGGCGAGCGGCTAGCCCAAAAGACATGAATAACGAAGCATCTGTCGATGTCACTCATTGAAGGTTTACGGTGACGTGAGTGAAAACGTGCCAGTCGCGGATCGTCTCAAACATCGCACTTACTGTATATTCCACAGTGCACTTTTTTTTAATGGTTGGAAAATTACGCGGTAATCAAGGCTAAGAATTACTACTTGTGAGTTAGGCCTTGTTTAGTTTCCCAAATTCACCCCAAATTCCACTGTGCAAAAAGAAGATTCTCCATCACATCAAAATGTCGGCACATGCATGGAGTACTAAATGTAGATGAAATCAAAAACTAATTGCACAGTTTTGTTGTACTTTGCGAGATGAACATTTTGATCCTAATTAATCAATATTTGGACAATTATTACCAAATAAAAACAAAAAATAAACAGTGATTCGGCACAGTGTTTTTTCATCGAATCGGTGAACTAAACAACAAGGCCTTAGTGTAATAAGTGCGGGTACATGTAAAGTCATTCTTTCGAGTGCCTTGTCCACACGGAAGGTGACCTGGCCGGCGACGGTACCAGACTACAGTTTGACAGTTTCAGTATCCTCGCCCTGGCGTGTAGTGTTGTGTAGTACTAGTAGGAATGGCGCGCACCCGCGCGTCCAGCGAAAAGTTTTTAGACGAAAGACAGTGGAAGAGCATAATTATACATACAATAATCAGGTTTTGAGTATAAAGTCTGATACATTGTAAGTGATCATAGGAGTTGTCATTGCATGAACATGATGTCATATAGGCTAGCATTGACCGTTATGGGTAATATGTTAGGTTTGATACATGAGAGACCTCAGGAGGCATGCAAAAGGACCCTGAAGTGATTGGTAGAGGTGGTACACACAGCTAGCACAAAGTTAGTTCACTCTTTCTTTGTCTTGGCCGTACAGGTATGCTAAAAATCAATGTAGGCAAAATACATTGAGTAGATAGCAGAAAGCATACAGAACAAAACGACTTATAAACAGAGTGGCCTCCATCAAAGCCAATCCCTGTAGATAATAAAGTATCTTGGAACAGGGGATGGATGTTGTGCATGCACGAATCTAGGCACAGCTACAGGCAAGGTGCGCTCCTAAATTTCTTGAAAAGCGTATAACTGCAACCACTAAGACAATAATAAGGAGCAGTTGTGGTACTAATATATATTTGGAAAGTAAACAAAGACAAAGCAGCAAGAGGTGCAAGAAAGAAATGGTACCAGGTTTAAGTTGTTGGTTAGCAGACCATGCTGGTGGAGAGGGCAGTGAGGAGCAATAGGCCACTGGAAGCCGTGTCCGTGGTTGCAGTCGACTCACCGTAGGCATTGGATGAGCTGGGAAAAAATATTAAAAATATTTAGACAAGAGTTTTGGAAACTTCAGAATCCCTATATCCAGGCCACAAATCATTGTAAGGAATGGGAAGCCGATAGATGTGAAGCTCAACTTTTTATATATGTACAGAGGATGAAAAACAATATCATTTTGTTATGGGGAAAAAATCCCGCCTTTTTTTTGCTGTCAGGGAAAATAAATAGATAAGAACTTATTAATCATCAGCTTTGTTTAAATGGTACTTCATGAGATGTAGACGTAGCATGCTGCAGCAATCACAACCGATATTGGCACCCAACAGGCGAGCTGACTGAGACAACAACAAGCAACTTCATTCAGAACAGATGGAAAATTGCATTTTCGATGTAGTGTGTGTTTTTCAGATCGGAGCGTGTATTCAGAACTACACTTTTCAACATTAAAGAAGCATTATGCAGCACACACATGGAGCACCAAACAAGAACTCAGCAGGTCAGTGCTATAAGAGAACATTCCATGGTACCATTTAACCTTAACCATGTGTCTAATTCCGAAAAGTCAAAATGCAGCTACCATTGTGTGGAGTTTGAAACTAACAGCTGATATTACTTTAAAGCGAAACTACAGTTAATGTATTTGAAACCTGAGATGCGAGTACTAACACCTGCAGTAAAGAACTAAAGTGGAACTTTCCAGAAATTAGCAGTTACAGTTCAGTGGGCAATGGTATCTGACTTATTGAAACTTTTGGGGTTCAGTTGAGCCTCTCAGGTAATCTTGTCACTGACATTTTTAGTTGTGCTTGACCTGCACCAAGTACCAAAAGGAGTTTCATGTTACCTATGATGTAATCTTAGTCAAATGATCTTAAACCATGTAGGCTACCCACGGCAATGTACAGTAGTACGTCTAACTGTGATAGTAAGGGATATGAGGTGGCACGCCTTGCCTTGAGCAGTGCATGTTCAGGATGCAAATTAAGGGGGGTAATATTATTTTGAAAGACAGTTGCATATTCAGTAACTATAGGTTGCACATGTCGCTTGTGATGTTTCTGCAATTGTAGATATAATATACCGATAATTGAAGCTGACCCCAACAACTGAACAATTATTTTAGAATTCGCAAGCTGATTCTGGTAATATAGTACACAGTGTATGTATAGTAATTCGAAAACAGAGATTGGAGACTGGGTGTTGCGAAATGTCGAGAAATAATTTTAATTAGCAGGTGCTGCAGCAACCTAACGGCAAAACTCTAAAGAGTCAAAATTAAATTCAAATATCCGCTGTATTAGTGGATTGGTTGGGTTAGAAATAATGTTGACAGGTGAGAGAAAATCTACCTGTAAATCAGGAAGCTCAAGAGAGTAGAACCAAGCAGGCAAGAAGTAGAGGAGGAGAAGGCTTACCTGGCGACGCAAATAATGATGTAGGGGTGTCTGGGCTGCTCTGCTATCCTAAATGAACGAGCTGATGCTGGATACACAGGTGGTCCAAACTCTGAACATTTCTATAGACCCATGATGGCCCAATATTGTTAGAAGAAGCACATTGGATCAGAAAAAATTCAGATGTAGACATGTGACGAATAAGGACAGGTAAAAGTATAGAACATATTGCACTCAGTCTGAAGACTCCATGAGAAAACAAACAGAGCAGGCACTTTGGAAGCAAAAAAAATCAATAATTCAAATGCGTAAAACCAAAAAGCCTCATATGGCCACTACAATCAGTTTGTAGACTGAGAGGCTGATCCTTATCAGTTTGTGGAGTGAGATGCTAGAGAAGTAAAGAACATATTGCACTCAGTGTAAACACTCCACGAGAAAACAAACAGAGCATGCACTTTGAAAGCTAAAAAAATCAATAATTCAAATGTGCAAAACCAAAAGCCTCAGATGGCCACTACAATCAGGAAGTAGAAAATCGTACTACTTCCTCTAGAAAATCTTACTACTTTCCTTTGTAAAAAAGATGGCATCATTTGATTTCATGTAGTTAGGCACAATGGCATGCACTGAGAATACCATCCTTTGCAACAACTCAAGTTAGGGGCACATACAAAGAGATGTGTAGAATGAAGACAGGATTTTTTTAGAGGCCTCAGAAACATACCAATCATCATCTGGTCATCAACTTGGAGCTTCAAGGCATGCTGACAACTGGGTTAGTCTCAGAAATTGCATAATTATAAGTAGCAGCTCATGCCCAGTACCTCACAAGCGAATAAACATCAGATTATATTGTTGAGCAATAGATATGGAATCTTCATCACAGGCTCAAGAAGAAAAAAATTGGCAGATGGCAAAACTCCAGAGTAGTCTACCTATGCAGAATATTACTGGAGACGAGCATCGCTGCATCAAGGGAAATAAGTGAGAAGATTGGACTGTTGGCAAGAAAAATAGCTCATCATTGCATATGCCAAAATGCCTCAGTTCATTAAGACAACCCAAAAGGATCATATATGTAATGATTAGTGTCACCCCATATGACAAATGCCTCAGCTGAATAAAGGTGGAATACAATATCATAAAAGACCGAGCCTTCAAACCAGGGCCAAGCAAAACACCTGTGCAGAGGTGGACCAATAAGGGAAGCTAAAGCTGACGTGTCGTCGAGGTGCACCAGTAAGAAAATTTGGGGTGACGTGGCCCATATGGCTGCCCAGGGGGTGCCTCCGGCTTGTTAGGGGAAAAGATCATAAAAAAGCAATAACTATAACTGCATATTCTCACATGCCATCATTCATTCAGAGGGAAAAACTATTTTCAGCATCATTGGCATTGAAATATGGTCAACATGAAAGGCAAAATAGCAATGGCATACAAATATGCTCGGATTTACTGGATGAACCTGACCACATCATCAACAATGGCATATGCCGAGGCTATATACATAACACAACTGCAGAAAAGCATAAACCTTGCACAATAACAGTTTTCGCAGACAACAATACATCCTGCAAACCAAAGGTAAACATGTGTTCCCCTTGCAAGAAAACGAACAGATGTATTGATCTGTTCATCTTGCATAATAATAAATAGAGAGATGGGGATGGAGAGGAGGGACGAGCACGTGCCTTTTCTTGTACGAATGGAATCAATCCATCAAGCTCTAGTGCAGATCAGAAGAGACATAGAGGAGACTGCAATAGGACCAACAGAGATGAGACGGATGGGGGGTCGCACAGGGGCCCAACACCACCGGCAGCCCGTGGAAGGGCTGCTGCTTTGGGAGGGAGAGAGAGAGAGGAGGAGCAAACCAGGCAGGCTCCAGCCCGAGACGGTGACAGCGAGAGGGTCAGCCACGGTACGCCGCATCGAGGTGCGCCGGCGCCCGGGATCTGGTGGCGCCACCGCCCTGCCTGGCCGCAGTCCTGGAGGGGCGAGATAGGGGGCCGCCGTGCCGGTACATCACCCATGCTAGGTCCCGGGCGATCCGGGGATGGCCGGCGATGGAGAGCCAAAACCCTAGGCCAACGGCAACGGCGCGGCAGGGGCCGGTGGAGGGGGAGCTCGATACGGACATGGGGATGACCTAGGGGAGGAGGGGGAGAGGGAGGGAGGGAGGAGGGTGGCAGCCGCCGCGCCGAGCACCGGCCGCCGCAGCGCCGAGCACCACCGCCATCATGGCTGGCCAGGCCGCGCGAAGAGAGCGAGAGAAGGAGCGAGAAACCGGATATTAGAGAGGGAGAGGGAGAGGGTAGTCCGCACGGAGGATGGGGGAGGGGAGGAGGGTGGCCGCCGCGCGGAGGGACGAGCATCGGTGGGGGCTGCGGTCGTCGCCGCCCTGTCCGCTTCTAGAGGGATCGAGAGGAAGAGAGAGGGAGGGGAAGGGAAGAGACGGTGGGAGAGAGAGAGAGGAAGAGGGGGAGATATTTGGTACCGGTGTGCTGTAGGTAACCGGGGAGCGATTCTGCAGCGTTGATCACAGAATGGAACGGCTGAGGAGATTTTGAGCGACGTGGATGGCCTGACCTGTTGGCGACAGGTTCATCTTTGTAGGTTCTAAACTAGTGGAAACGCGCGCCCCTGCGCGCGATAGCTGAGGGTTTGATGAAGTTTTACCTGAAAATGATATAGGTGCAGTGGTTTTGATATGCACCCATATGTTTTGTAGTCGTGCTGTTTTTGGGTTTCGCAGGTTTCTAAAAATAGGTTTTTTAGCTTCTGAGGTGGTCAGAAGCAAATACGGCATTTGAGAAAGGACCTATGTACGCATTGTAAAGCAAATATAGTAGTATTTTAAGTACAAACATGCATAATATAATATCACAGGGAATTTTAGTTATGTCTTAGGTAACTTAACATGCAGGCACAATATGACAAAGGTAACGCGAGACACTACCAGCTGGGCGAGTAGAGAGGTTATTGGTTTGGAATACATGGGTCAAGTTTTGGTAGAAACCTACGGTTATAAGTAACCGATTATGGTTTGAAGTATACTAGCCTGAATATTATACAGTCAACAGGCTATCGGTTCGGTAGTTGTTGCTATTTGTAGATCCGCGCTGCTCCTATGAGTAGACTGTAGGATTCAGTGCGGATTATTGCGGGAATCATCAGAGGCGGCGTTTTGTTCACCAAAGAAACCTGCGCTAAAAATAACTCAGTAATGAATACAGCAAAGCAAAAAACATGAGATATATATTTTGCTTGGAAGACAGGATAATTGGCCAAAATGAAATGCTTGTACTATACAGCGAGTGTATGTGATAAGACTAATATCTAACATGTCTTTTTTATGGGTAGAACACAGAATGGAAGCTTAATTAGTATGGGAATGGTTTGTTAGGCATCTAGCAACATGTTTGGCTGACGAACATGGTGTACATAGTAAAACCCTAGCAGGGAAATTAGACAAATAGAATGAGCACTTCAGTTTGCGCAAATTAAGGAAATATGGTATCCGGCTTGGCCGAGGGGTGGCACGCTGTGTATGGTAAACAGATACTTAAAGATGTAACAACATAACAAAGTTATCAGTGGAGGAAGCCAGTCAGGTAGTGCTTACTTTGTGGAGATAGTCTGAAATTAATCCTTAGTTTGCTCTGGAGCCCTTTTCGCTGCTAGTTTTTCAGCAGTAGCATTCTTAGAGGCACCAGGGGTCTCACTGCATTTTATTAAGTGGAAGGTATAATCTCATACAACCGACATAATTGTAAGGCGAACATATTTTTGCTATTTCTGTTTATTATTTGTACCTGCACGTTTTTTCGGCTACATTGGTGATCAGAGTAGATTCGTGTTTTTTGCCGCAATGTTCAGCTTTGGTGTGGCCATCATCTTCTTCAGTTTTGGTATCCTGTATAAGGTTGAGCAGTTATGCGTATGCAATTATTGGAATTGAGAGTACAAACAATTATGAGATATAGATCAGGAAAATCCTGATAGCATGTTGCTCGAAGTATATGTAGATGGTAGGATAATAGTAAGAGACCTGGGTATTAGATCCTGTGGTGCTGTAGAGACGTTTCCTACAATTGTCATGTGCTATGGCAGGATGTTAGGAGGCCACTGCAGACCTGCATGAAGGGAGATAAATGGATGAGTCTGTACCATTAGGTCACTATATTTTTTTTGTTGCAGAATGTAGCTGTCAACCTAAGCAAATATACATGGATATAACATGGGAAAATTACAAAAACAATTTGCGGTCAGGCAAGGTTTCATCTTACTTAGCTGGTGCTTCCCTTGGAGGTGTTTCTTGGGTGTTTAATCCTGGTGGAGGTGTGTGATAATAGGAGTGAACACTCAGGAATGGTTAGTGAAGGAGTATTTTATCTGCTGTGTGTCATCTATGGTGGCATGTGTTTGGTAAATAAAGGCGAGAAACCTGGCATGCTGCAGGGTGAGTCCCATGAGCAGGCTGGATGTCAACCACTTCATGGCTAGCACGGTCCATCTGTTGCTTAGAATGTTGTGAAGATTCCTGTTGTTGCAGACATGTTGAGGTTAGAATATGTCTGTAATGGTTAGTTGCGGAAATTTTAGCTGCTCAATAGGTACATATGATGAAACTTGGAAAGTAAAAGAAGGATATGAATTGCTCTACCGTAGCATCAGCATATTGAGCAGAGGCAGAACTGGCCTGGAACTATGGTTGTGGCTGATGCAGTGGTTAGTGATAATGTAATTAGATGCTGTTATGCATTTGACCTGGAGCAATGCAAAGGTAGGCTAGAAATTGAGATCCATGGAATGTCAAGAGATCTGGCAAGTAATGCGAGGCCAAACTCATTGGTTTATAATTGTATTCTACATATGCATAGATACCTTGCACTGCCACGAAAATAGGAAAACTAATGGGAACTTTAGAACACAAAGTAAAAAAAAGAATATTTTTTTATACATGCATATGTATATCTATATATTTTACCTTTGGCCTGTATTTTTCTCTGAACCTGTGTTTTATATTTGTTTGCGCTATCCTCCAGATTTCGATGACCATTGTTTGGTATAGTATATAGGAAGTAATATATTTCAGAGTGTCTGTTGCGTACCGAAGCGCCAATGTGCTTGCTTCCACCAGGGGGGGTGGCGTTCCAGAGGCAGAGGAAGTGGTGGTGCAGGCAGCAGCTGCTGTGGCCTGAACACACAAGAATCAATCAAATAGGTTCGAGCATCCACTGACCGGTATGATTCATCGGTCAAATACAAAATTTCGCCCCTGCAAATAAATAGCAACATGGATAATGATAGCAACCTGTGGAAATTAAGAGGGGACAACGATTATACGACGCAACAGTCACCCGAGGAAAGCATATTTGTACTCAATTACGGCAGATATACCTGAGACAAATCAGTGTTAAGATGACAAAAACGAGAAGTCACTAATGGTTAGTTGCGGAAATTTCAGCTGCTCAATAGGTACATATGATGAAACTTGGAAAGTAAAAGAAGGATCTGAATTGCTCTACCGTAGCATCAGCATATTGAGCAGAGGCAGAACTAGCCTGGAACTATGGTTGTGGCTGATGCAGTGGTTAGTGATAATGTAATTAGATGCTGTTATGCATTTGACCTGGAGCAATGCAAAGGTAGGCTAGAAATTGAGATCCATGGAATGTCAAGAGATCTGGCAAGTAATGCGAGGCCAAACTCATTGGTTTATAATTGTATGCTACATATGCATAGATACCTTGCACTGCCACGAAAACAGGAAAACTAATGGGAACTTTAGAACACAAAGTAAAAAAAAAGAATATTTTTTTATACATGCATATGTATATCTATATATTTTACCTTTGGCCTGTATTTTTCTCTGAACCTGTGTTTTATATTTGTTTGCGCTATCCTCCAGATTTTGATGACCATTGTTTGGTATAGTATATAGGAAGTAATATATTTCAGAGTGTCTGTTGCGTACCGAAGCGCCAATGTGCTTGCTTCCACCAGGGGGTGGCGTTCCAGAGGCAGAGGAAGTGGTGGTGCAGGCAGCTGCTGCTGTGGCCTGAACACACAGGAATCAATCAAATAGGTTCGAGCATCCACTGACCGGTATGATTCATCGGTCAAATACAAAATTTCACCCCTGCAAATAAATAGCAACATGGATAATGATAGCAACCTGTGGAAATTAAGAGGGGACAACGATTATACGATGCAACAGTCACCCGAGGAAAGCATATTTGTACTCAATTACGGCAGATATACCTGAGACAAATCAGTGTTAAGATGACAAAAACGAGAAGTCACTAATGCAGCTCAATATCTCACCAAGATATGAAACAAGCCATGTATGGGAAAAACTACAATACATTAGAAAAGAAAACATGAAATCCAGCTCTCTCTCTCGCTCTCACAGGCCCTAATTTTGGCCATGAGTAGTGCAATAGCACAAAGCAAAATGGAATTTGCATCTCCAAAGCATAGCAGGCACTCTGTGGAGTAGTCATCTGGAAAGATCGATAAGCAGGGGGTGTTACAAAGTATAGGGTGAGTGCAGGTAAGTAGCAGGTAGTAAATGTAGTGTTTCACATGTGAGAATAATATACAGAACAATTATTGTTGGGAGTTATCTATGTCCCTCAAAAAAATTGTGTTCCCCCAACCCCTCTTCTTTCAACAGGAGCAACTATTATGATATATCAAATTTTGACAACTATGAGCCATATATATTAAGTAAAGGATATAAAAGGAAAAACAGAAAAAACACAGATAGAATTTTCGCATGCGCTTAAGTGGTCCCATATTTTTTATCCAGGGAAGATGGCAAACAGCTTACCTCTGAAGGATGACACCTGCAACCTCACTTGTTAGGATGATAGCTATATATTGTGTTTTCAATTATTTTCTTTAGTTAGCATGATCTCTCCCTTAACGTAGAGGATTAACCTGCTTTTGTTCAGGGACTCGGCCATGACCAACAACAAAGGAACTGTGATAGAGACACATGGTGTACTGCAGGAAAAGAAAAATATGATATGAAACACAAGATCCTGTTAAGGTAAATATGAATATTCCTCGTAGGCACAAAACACAAATCAAAGGTGAAAGGAGAGAATACAGACCTGTGTAACCTTCATCAGTTATGAAGCTAAGCAGCTCTGTTTAACTATGGTACTCATGGTTAGTAACAGGTAGGAAAAAACATAGACAACGCCCAAAAGAAAGTTTAATTCTATGTGAGCACTAAATCTTTTGGTAGCCATTAGATAAAATGATATATAATGCTAACACTAATACGTGCTGCCTTTGAAACTGACATCAAGACCCTGAATCTTTTTGCTAGCCATAAAAAAAGATATATAATGGTAGCACTAATATGTCTTGCCTTTGAAACTGACGTCAAAACGAATAGCACAAGCAAAGCAAAGATGCTACACCTTAGTGTGTTGACATCTATGTCTAATAGTTCCATGTAGACATTTCATTAAAAATCTTGAGGACACTCTGTAGGACATACAACTGATATGTACTAATTAAGTTAGCAGCTAATCAGGTACAACAGATATATTGTTAGGCTACCTGTGAAGGCCTTGTACCTGGAGATTCAGTCGGCGAAAATCGGTGCGTTAATTTGATTGTGCTGCTACCAAGCTTAGGAATTTTATGAATGAGAACGCAATCTTCCCAAGTATCATCCTCTCCAGTAAAAAGAGCATGACAGTCCTGCAAAAAGTTTTGTTCTTGTTATGAATATAGAGTGCACATATAAGAAGCAACCCAACATTTGCCAGCAATGTTATAGTGAATTATTTCGCTCACAGAAGTAAAGATGGATGCTAAAATCGAATCGGTAAAATGATTTTAAAGCATGTTTTGCCATAGCAAATGTTTAAGTATAACATCTATGCTGTCTGAAATTTACGAATTTGTGAGCCATATACAGGACCGTGGTGAAAAACAGAACTCAATTTGTGAAGACTCAAAAGTTTTTATACTACAGCTAGCATAATTCAGAGTATGCGTAGATATGTGGATATATTGGACTCCAAGTATTAATGTAAAAGTATGTCAATAAAAGAAACAGAATGTGACTCCATAATTATGGGAAGATGGCCTAGAAACAAAGCGCACCTTTTTTTCCTTTCCCAAAGATGGCGACCATGTAGATCACAACAAACGTCATGCCCATCGGAACCTTATTGGAGCAAGAAAATGTGAGGCAAAACTTTGCACGCCACTGGCATGGTAGGTGTATAAAAAACGGATCTTTTTACTACATAGAACCTATCCACAAAGTACAATGAGAGAACATCAGCTGAGATAAGCACGGAATCGAGAGCACAACAGCTAGGGTTTCCTGTAGCACGCACACAAGGAGCAGCGACACCTTCGAGATCAAGCGTCAAATTGCTTCGAAACTGCAAAGCCATGGCATCGTACATGGTAGATTCATTGCATAGAGTAAGGAGAGAGAGAGAGAGCAAACCAGGGAGCGGACGGATCGAGGTAAAGCGGAGCTGCGCGGACGCCGTGCAGGAGACCGCGCAGGGGGAGCGGGGGATGATCGGCAGCCGTGTTCATCGGCATCGCCCGCCGGCGCCGCCAGAGCGCCGCCACCTCGGAGGAGCCAGCTGGTGCGCCGCTGCGCGGGGGGAGAGAGCGAGAGAGAAGAGGGAGAGAGAGAGTAGAGAGAGGGAGGGAGGACCGCCACCGCCGGTGCCCCATCCGCGCGAGAGAGCCGTGACAGAGGGGAAGAGATGAAGACTGGTACCTAGGGTTTCGTCGGAGCAGACGCAACCGCCATCGTCGGGAGAGAGAAAGGGGGAGCACGTGAGGGTGGGAGAGGGAGCCGCCGTCCTCGGGCCAAGCGCACGCAACACGAGGAGTCGGCTGCGCCGCCCGCTGCCGCATTGGGAGGGAAGGGAAGAGAGAGAGAGAGGGGAAGTGGAGGGAGGGAGGAGAAGGAGGACGGCCGCCGTCGCGCTCCGCCCGCGGTCGCCGCCCTCGCCCCTGGCCGCACGTCGGGAGGAAGAGGGAGGGAGCGGAGAGAGAGAAAGGAGGGGCGTGTTTTTCTTCGATGTATGGGTTCGGGAGAAGACAGGAACATTCGAGAGCAACGCTCGGCGGAGTAAACCGGAGGCGTCCAGCACGATTCAAACAGGAGGCTGAGAAACATCCGGACGTTAAACGTGAGATCCAACGATCGCAAATAATTTTTGCTATCGTGGCATAGCTGGGCGTTCGGCGACCGGTTCACCTTTGTAGGTGTTAGACTGCGGTACTCCCTTCGTTCCTTATTATACGTCGTGGTTGGTGTGCCTATAAGTTTAACTTGATTTATAAAAAATATATGTATTATTTATATATCTAAATAAATTTATTTAAAAACTAGACTGATAAGCCTTTTCAACGATACTAATTATATGGGGGCAGCTAACGCACGCACGTGCATGCTATAAGCATACGACACGCACACTCTATTTATGGAAAGTGTTCTCAAGTATTTAATAATCATTCCTATTTTAGTAAATTTACTTTTCCACTCGTTTTTTCTATCCGTAGCGTTTTTTTTGCTTCCCACAACAGGCTCGCTGCTCCTAGATTTGTCATGCGTCATTTAGTCCACATCTAAAATCTAACATCTTGAGATGTTTTGTCTAGCATCTCATACATCTTAGAAAGAGAATGGCAAAAAAATAGATATTATAAAGCATTTTAGAACACAATGACAAGCAGTAAAATATACATCAGTAGACAACTTATATAACACGAAGTGACAAGTAGGAAAATAAAATATCGGCCTTAGAGACTATACATCAGATGTTGGTAACATATATACATTCTGCTGCACCAGCACATCTGCTCCTGCACGTCAATATTGAGCAATTCATTGAAGTTGAAGTCACAGCCGTACTCCGGATCAGCGCGTGGCTGCTGCACACCATGCACCTCCTCGCCTCCGGACATCATCACATGATTCATGCCTTGGGGGACAACAACAGCGTGACCATAGCAAGGCATTGCCGGGGTAAGCATTGGTGAACTCTAACATGTTGAGCAACTCCTCGACATTGAACTTGCCGTCGTCGACGTGCTCCGCCTCCAACTCAATGTGTGGCAATTTAATATCATCATTGAACTCTTTCATATGACAATGTTAATGAGCAAATTCCCTAGTAGCCATTATAAAAGATGGTGATTCCCTAGTAGCCACTAGAAAAGTTCAAGTTCCTTATTAACCATCGGTTCACAAAATTTATCCCCTCCAAGCCACTGCCGTCACGTCCGTCTGCTGTTTGAGTTGTTTTGGTGCACGTGGCTGGCCCATTTTTTTGGATAATGGCCATCTTGCCCGTGCCTGCGTGGTGAACACAACGCGGCTTCTATTGCTCGCTCGACTTTCCCAGGAGCGGAGCGTTTCCCTTCTTTTCTCGGCTTCTCCACCGAAACCCTAGAGGAGGCGACGGCGCACGGGCTGTGTCGGGGACGGCGGCGGAGCGCGCTGGCTGTGTCGGGGACGGCGGCAGCGTGCACGGGCAGCGTTGCGTGGGCGAGGGCAGCGCGCGGCTTGCAGGCCGCGTCTGCGTCGCACGGGCGCCGGCGGCGCGTGGGCTGCGGCGTCGCGCGGGCGGCAGCGGGGCGCGGGCTGCGGCACGGGAGCTGCGGCGTCGCGCGGGCGGCAGCGAGGCGTGGGCTGTGTCACGGGAGCTACGGCGTCGCACGGGCTGCATCACGGGAGCACTGAGGTCTACAGCTTCCTGAAGGAGTCCTCAGGGAGAAAACAGAGAAGCTGGCAGCTTCCCTCAAGTTTCTCTTTCAGGCCTACATGTATGGGTTTTTCAAGAATAAACGCATAGTACTCTTTGACACATTGATTCAGCAGGTTCTATCCTTCAATCAATTTTTTTTAACCACTTTTAAGTTCTTTTGTTTCATAAAACATTGGCATGCATGCACATAATTGACCTTTTTGTTTGTTTGTTTGTTGATTTTAGTGTAGCAATGAGGATGAGATAGTTTCTATTATTGCACATGAACTTGGGCACCAGGGAATCCCCCACCTCTTCACCCCCATCTTGAACTGCAAGAATCCCCCACCTCAGCACCCTCATCTCGAACTGGAAGATGCTTCCAGAGGGGTAAGTCTTCGCTCGTACTCTTACAATTGATCTCTGGTTTCAGTAGATTAGATGTGTTATCGTAGTCCGATCTCGAGTAGATTCACTGTTAAACTATGTCATGTTCATCTGTAGGATGGACCAAGAGTCGAACTACAATCTAGAAATAAGGATTATTTCTAGCAATACTCGATGCCGATGGTATAGCTTTAACAAAGTGGTAGATGCGGACAGGACGAATTTCAAAGATTTTGTTGATGAGATTGTGGAGAAGTACCCACCTCGCTATAGAGTGGTAGATGCGGATCTGTACAGTGATATGCTACCCCAGAAATCCCTAGCCCCACCTAATGAGGAGAACCCAGGGACTGACTCTGAAAGTGACGATGATCATGAGCATACTGGGCCTGACTGTGAGGGTTCTGATCCTGACTTTGATGATGAGCCTGTGACTGACAAAGTTCCAACTCACATCCCAGAAGTAGTGTTTGACAAATATAACCCACCAATGGTTGTGGGTAGTATTTATCCCAACATAGCTACTTTTAAGCTTTGTTTAGCCACTCATGCTATAATAAAAGAATTTGAGTATAACAATGAGAAAAGTGAATCAGGGAGAGTGAGGGCCTACTGCTCTTCGAGAAGTGAAGGCTGCAAGTGGAGGATCCATGCTTCTACCATGGGTGACAATGTTATAGTCAAGGTAATGTGTACCAACTTATGTCTTCTTTCTGGCCCTTGTAGTTATTTTATTAACAATGTTAATAATTCCTTTTTTCTTGTGTTAGGTGAAGAGGAATCCTTTTCCTCATGATTGCATCAGTACTAGAAGGAATGAGAATGTCAAGCATGCATCCAAGTACTGGTGTTGTGAAATGGTGAAAGAATGGCTAGTGGAGGATGCAACAGTTCGTGCAATAGAACTGCAGAGAAGGATCAAGGATAAATTCAAGGTACTTGTGCCATACAAAAGGGTTTATTATGGTAGACAACTTGCCATCGACCAATTGTATGGGAAGTGGGGATCAAGTTTTGACAATTTGTTCAGATTCAAGGAGCAAATAGAATCCTCTAAACTAAATGTTCTTGCTGGACTAGAAGATTAGGGATAGGCTCCAACGAGGTGGTTCCATTGCCCATGTTGCTACCTTCTCCACATGAAACAACACAGGAAAAAGCACAACAGAAGGAGAAATCTGTAGCAGGGAAGAAGAGGACAACACAAGTGAACAAGAAGGCAACATCAGTCAAGAAGAAGGCAGCAGAGAAGGAAGTTGACAAGAACACTAGTTCTCCAACCATGGGAACTAGGAGCAAGGTGCAGAGTTCTCCATCCAGCCCTGCAATAGGAACTAGGAGCAAGAGACAGTTGTTGATATAACCTGAAAGTTCTTGCAAATATTTTGGAGTGATTTTGGTATGTTATTTACATGTATGACCAAAACTGTAATAGTGTGGTCCAACATGATGCCAGTGAAATGGTTGTTTGACCAAAACTCTACTATGGTCCAACTTCTCTTGGCCTAAAATGACAGTGACTAAACCTATGTGGTTAATGGGTGACCAAAAATATGTTGCCTTCATTTTCTGTGATAATAACTACTTCTGTTGCCTTATTATTGTCTTCTTCAAATCTGTGAGCATAATTCTATAATATTGTCTTGCTGAAATCTGTGACCATATTTCTGTGATAATTTGTATGATAATGGCTAAAATCTGTGAGCTTACTGCCTTATTTATTGACTGTGCTGAACATGCTGTAGCCTGCAGTTGCTGCTGGACAGGTGCCGAGGCACTATAGCAGCGAGCCCAAGGGCTGCGCACAGCCACAACAGCCAGCCCAGGAGCTGTCGGTGGTGGCACTGACGGAATCAACAAATTTTTCCAATCCATGTTCAATAAAGGGTACTTTGGACATTGAGAGATCCTGTTAGGAGCTGTTACAGGCAAAGTTCACGGCGGTGGCCAGGAGGGGATGAAATTTGTTAACTGATGGTTGCCAAGGAAGATAAAATTTTTCAGTGTCATGCAAGGAACCCGCAACTTTTATAATGGCTCCTAGGGAATTCTCTCAATGTTAATTAATCTAGACCAAAAGATAAAAAGCTAGCTAAAACAGAATTAAGCAATTATCATTAGTTACGCAATTTAATATCATTATTAGTTTAATATCACTAGTTAAGCAATTTAATATCACTAGTTAAGCAATTTAATATCTTTAGTCATGCAAGTAATTACTAATCTTGTAGCAATTTTGTGTCTCCATCTAACTTAGGAATACCTGGTTGATGCTGCCATAAATGGGTTGCAGCATTTCAAAATGCAACAATAGGATAGTTACACAAAAGGAAATAAAACAGGTGTTTTTACCCAAGTTTGCAATGAGCACTAGAAATTTTTCTAAGGTGAAAGTGTGAATCAAAGATGTGCTTGAAAATTTTGCGTGCAGACTACAGACAAGCTGGGAAATGGAATGCTATGAGTTGAATTCATGAAAGGAACATACCTGGACCATTTTGACTTCCTGTATAGCCTCACTTACTGATCTTGCAGGAGCAAAATTCGGAACCAACATTACTGGTGTTTCGCTAGGACCAGCTCCTTTGACAAAGGCACAACCAAAGATATCATAAGATGGAAGCCAGCTAAAAAAATTTGTGCACAATCAATCTAGACATCTTGAGATGTTTTGTATAGCATCTCAGGCATCTTAGAAGGGACAAGCAAAAAAGTAGATATTATGAAGCATTTTAGAACACAATGACAAAGCAGTAAAATATACATCAGTAGACAACTTATATAACACGTAGTGACAAGTAGGAAAACAAAATATCATCGGTCTTAGAGACTATGCATCAGATGTTGGTAACATATATACAATCTGCTGCACCAGCACATCTGCTCCTGCACGTCAATATTGAGCAACTCATCGAAGTTGAAGTCGCTATCGTACTCCGGATCAGCGCGTGGCTGCTCCGCACCATGCACCTCCTCGCCTCTGGACATCATCACAGGATTCACGCCTTGGGGGACAACAACAGCGTGACCATAGCAAGGCATCGCTGGGGTAAGCATTGGTGAACTCTTTCATGTTGAGCAATTCCTTGACGTTGAACTTGCCGCCGTCGACGTGCTCCGCCTCCAACTCAATGTGTGGCAATTTAATACCATCATTGAACTCTTTCATATGACAATGTTAATTAACCTAGACCAAATGATGAAAAGCTAGCTAAAACAGAATTAAACAATTATCATTAGTTAAGCAATTTAATATCATTATTAGTTTAATATCACTAGTTAAGCAATTTAGTATCACTAGTTAAGCAATTTAATATCTTTAGTCATGCAAGTTATTAGTAATTTTGTAGCAATTTTGTGTCTCCATCTAACTCTACGAATACATGGTTGATGCTGCCACGAATGGGTTGCAACATTTCAATTACAACAATAGGATAGTTACACAGAAGGAAATAAAACAGGTGTTTTTACTCAAGTTTGCAATGAGTACTAGAATTTTTTCTAGGGTGAAAGTGTGAATCAAAGATGTGCCTGAAAATTTTGCATGCAGATGCAGACAAGCTGGGAAATAGAATGCCATGAGTTGAATTCATGAAATGAACCTACCTAGACCATTTTAACTTCTTGTATAGCCTCTCTTACTGATCTTGCATGAGCAAAATTTGGAACCAACATTGTCGGTTCCTCGCTGGGACCAGCTCCTTTGACAAAGGCACAACCAAAAGATATCATAAGGTGAAAGCCAGCTAAAAAAGATTTGTGCACAACCAAAGAAGCTTTTATCATTCTCAACAATCACGTACAGGTACGTCTAACTGATCAAGGATGTAGAGGTAACTCAGTGGAAAAGGTGCATCAAATAAATGAACCAATGTGCTCTAAATGCATATCTGCAAGGGGGAAAATGGTAAATTCACTTTTTAATCTCCTCGACACTAGTCTTCATGATAACTAGAACTGAAAAGCACATAACTAGAGCTGGAACTTGCTAACTGAAAGCACATAATTAGAACTGAAAAGCAGGGACACTAGTCCTAGAAGCAAGCTGAAAGCAAAAACTTGCTAACAGGCACCACTAGCAGATAGTAATAGGAACCAAAAACAGCCAAGTTCACAGAAAAAATAGAAACTAGGCATGCTTGCTTGATAACTTGATTAAACTATAATTGAAGATTATACTGTACAAGAATGATGGAAAATTCAGAGATTGACTAAAAACTCTACTTATTGTATGTTAAATATCGAAAGATTCAAGTAAGCAGTGTTCTGAAGATCGATTTCATACATATGCTGGATCGAGTTCACAGTAACAATGTTAATTAATCCAGACCAAAGATGAAAAGCTAGCTAAACAGACTTAGTTAAGCATTTATCATTACTTTAAAAAATTTATATCACTATTAATCTAATACCATTAGTTAAGCAATTTAATATCACTAGTTAAATAAATTAATATTACTAGTTAAGCAATTTAATATCCTTAGTCAGACGTTGTTAGCAATCTGGTAGCAATTATGTGTGCCCAACACAAAAAAATGTGCCTATAACCTCTGTTAGTCTAGATTGTATCCTCTGTTGCGTAAAAGATGCACTAGATTGCAAAATTGGAAATCAACCTGGTTAGTTATTCTAGGAGCAAACATATAGATTCTGCAACACATAAATAACGCACAAATAGAATTATTATCATTATCATATGGGCTGATCATACATATTTTGAATCTTGAGAAAACAACATGTAATATATTGTGCAAGAAGCTGAGAACTATGGTCTGGAAAGTTGACATTATGCGCATAACAATTTGGTGGTCACAAATCATTCTCCACCTGGAGAGAGTGAGAGAGAGAGGTTAGCAGTTAGTAAATAATACTAATACCTTACTGTACTTGATCTACAGGTCTAGCGTGTGTTGTAAGTTCTGCACTTCCTCCATGCTGCTATGATGCTCAATCTAGTTGGCCTGACAGATAAAATACCCAAAACACGTCCACTGCCAAGGCTTTCTTCTTTACTGCACCATGGTATAGACATCACACTAGCAATTGGTTAAATTTAGATAGATGCAGACTCAAGAGATGTCTTCGACAGGCACACAAATACTGAAATTAAAGATAAAAACCTACAAATCAAACAGGCTATTAGAGTCTCTCCATCAATCTACAAATAAATCAGGGATCTAGTAGGTTCAGGATTGGGCTAACCTTCAATTCATGGAGAGAGAAGAATAGGGACAAGTAAGCAGCAACATCCACCGCATATGTTGATTTTTCTCTATATTGCACCTTGTCTACCATTCAGGAACAGTAAGACGTGATTCCTCCTATGGATGAAACAAAAATAAAACATGAATTCCTTCAATTGGTGTGCAGATTCAGAATCATGGGTGAAAAGGGAAGGTGGCAGTGACCTACAGATGCACACCCATGTGCAAATTGCAGCCGCATCAGCCATGGACTCAAATCCGAGCTTGTGTTTTGTCCATCTATTCAAATCGAGATCGCAAAAGCATAAGCACACACAGATACTGAGATACACCACCCAATTCGAACTTCCGCATGTACCTGACCAGGAGTAAAAATACATCAAGGAGAGGAGTTGCTGGATATTCTACGAGTGTAGGCATCGACCTGGTGGAGCTACGATCCACCGCGCCTGCACACCACGCCGTTCGCTTCGCCAGCCATGCCGTCGCATTCGCCTGGCCCAGCGCAGCGCCGCAACGCGAGCTTGCAGAAGCCAGGCTCGATGACAGTTGCGGCGGCACCCTTTTTCAGGCTGAAACCGCGCACACGGCACGAGGAACGCCCCGCCGCCACCCTCGTCATGGCCCGAACGCGGTCGCGCAGTCGCAGTCGTGGGGAAGAGCATACACAGCGCAGTCGGGCGAGACGCGGGGCTGCGCCATCGCGGGGCATCGGTCGCGCTAAGGCAGAATGAACGAAGGCGCAGATCTAAGGCACAGATAGCAGTTAGGGTTGGGGAGCTCGGTTTCGCGCAGCAGGAAGGGGAAGGAAGGCACAGACGAATGAACCCGGTGGGTGCTTGTCGCCGACGAGCGGCCAAGGGATCGGCAAACACCTGGCGTAGGGTGGGGGCGGCGATCCGCAGTCTCCGCACGGATCCCTTGTTGCCAGTGTGGGTGAGCGTGGGGAGGAGCTCGGCACGGGCATGGAGAGGCGGTGAGGCGCGGGAGTGAGGAGGAGGGCGCCTAGGAGGAGCTCACCGGTCAAGGGTCGCCACCGGTCGGTAGTCTCCGGTCGCCGCCGGTCGCCGGTCGTCGGAGAGAGAAAGAGAGAGGCGGCCCGCGGAGAATGAAAAAGTCAAAGAATAAATAGCAGCGTGTATGTGTATGGGTCGTGTGCCTGCGTTAGGAATGCGGATGCCGAACGCTGCGGGTGTGGAGCACTGGAGCGTGTGTGCGATACGACCATCGCACGCACGGTTAGAAACTAGTCTTTACCTAATTATATACTATATATATTAATATTTTTTAATATACATTTGTTTAAAGTTATTTCCTGAAAACATAGTATTTAGGAATAGACGAAGCATGTCAGGTCACGACATGACAGATTTGACAGTTACCTCGCGCCTTTCGCTTGCTCTCACGTCACGTCCTGTCTGAGCCTCTGCGCCTCATTTTTCTCGACTGCTGTAGTTCCTAATTAAACGTGTAATTCTAGCTCATGTTCCAGTATCTTAACTTTGATCAATTATAAATAAAAAGTATTAATGTTTATGATATCAAATAAATATTATTAGATTAATTATAAAATATATTTTCATAATAAATTGATTTGAAGCCATAAATATGAAATACTATTCACTATAAACTTGGTCAAACGTGAACTACTTTTTCTGACACGTAACACATAGTTGTATGTTTTTACGGACAGAGGAAGTACTTCTCCGTGTAAAAAAAATACCAATTCTGCTCCACAAACTCTATCGTGGAGCAGCTCTACGAAAAACTAGAGTTTGTGGAGCACCTCTTTAGGTGCTCTCACGACTCCACCTTTTTACTCGAACAGAGTGCGTGGAGCTGAAACCGTTTGGCTAAAAATTATGGAGCAGAGCTGAAAAACATGGAGCAAACCAGTCCCAAACACGCTCTTAGTATCTTAAGTTTGACCAATTATAGATAAAAAAGTATCTATTTTTATGATAGCAAATAAATACCATTTGATTAATTATGAAATGTATTTTTATAATAAATTAATTTAAAGACATAACTATGAATATTATTCACTAAAAATTTAATCAAACAGGAATAACTTTTTGTGACACGTAACCGTAGTTGTATTCTTTTCGGGAGGGAGGTAGCATCGTCTCTGGAATGGTTAACATGCTAACATTAATGGAACTGTTAGCTTGGCCAGTATTGTCGACTTGTCGTCCATGTTCATTAACTTCTGAGTTCTGATGATAACGTACGCTGTACCACGTCTGCAGATTATGAGGCCAGTCTCAGTGGGAATATTATGTTACTGTTTTTTATATATCTAGATTTTGAAAATAGCGTAGAAGAGTTTTATTCTCATGAAACTCTCTTTATTTTCATAAAATTCTTATCACTTCTCTCTTTATTAATATGACATCACATCAGTATAATTAATGCTCATAAAACCCTTATGAAACTCCATTAAGACGGGTCTTAGGGAGTACCGCTTTCTCTCTTTCTTCAGCGTGCGTGACATCCCGCCCAACAACGACCGCAGGCAAGTTGCTCGCTTCGTCCTCCACTGTTACTATCTTCATCCCAAGAATAATGGAAGTATTATACTTCCGTTTTAAATAGGTTTACCATAATTATATATTCTATAAAATTTAATGATGCTTATTATAATCATAAATATTTGTATTTCACATATTTCAAAAATAATCTATTGATTTACTTTTTTTAAGAGGAGGTGAGTATTTTTGTACCTTTTTCTTTTTTAGAGAAATTTTGTATCTTTTCTTTACGGGCTTGCTAGCGCCCGGATGTCCGGACTCCTGCACATGCAGACCATTTCCCACATCATTTTGCGCACCCATGCGGGGCCCGTGCCACCCTGAACGTTACCAGCATTGAGAAGACGGGGAGGAGAAGGCGGATGCTCAGCCCGTCACCAGGAGGAGAAGGAGACACCGAGACGAGGTAACAAAAAAGCGAGGAGGCAGATGCAACATCCGCTCTACTTTTGAAACATACAGATGCAACACTACCAACATACGTCGATGAAACTGTAACACCTCTGGGTGTTAAGAAAGCATTCACATCCTAAATCATGAGTATTTGCATTTCATACATGTTCATCATCACATGCAATTTAAGTTGGAATTAATTAAAATTGTGAAAAACATGTTTGAACCCTGAATTAGAAAAAAATTTAGCTAAGAGTGGTAAAAATTTGTTGTGCTATAACTCTAAATGGCTTAGAACTAATTAACATGATTTTTGGAGCAATTTTTGTATTCAAAATCTCCCCAAATTTTGCTTTTAAAAATATTTCAGAAAAATGAGTTTTTATTTAAAATTTGACTTTAAATCACAAGTTCAAAATCTGATTAGAATTTTGAAAAGTGCCCTAAATGAAAGTTGTAGAGAATTAAATTTTGAACAACTTTTGTTTTAGGGTAATTTGTGAAAATGCCTTTTCATCTTCAAAATTTGAATTTGAATTAAATTATAAAATCTGGAAAGGTATTTATAAAAGAAAAATGAATTTCTTACCTTAACGGGCCGCCGCCTCCCTTCCGGCCCAACGTCCGAAGCCGGCCCGCGTCCGCGTCCACGTTCGCCTCTCCCCGCGCGCTCGCCCGCGCGCGCCCCGCGCCAGCGCAACCGGCCGCGTCAGGACGCTCTCGCCGCGTGGACGCCGCTCGACGTCGCCGGCATACGGGTGGCGCCTCGGCGGGTCCCACGTCCTCGCCCACACCTTAAGCAGCCGCAGCCCAGCTCCACTTCACCTACCTCCCTCCATTCTGCCCCTCTCGGCCTCGCGCGAGCCGCAGCAACCGCCGCTCCCGCCTCCCCGCGCCCGTCGCCGTTTCACAGTCGGCTAACGTCGCTGTTCCCGCTCAACGGCCGCATCTCCTTCCGATTCGTCTTGCCACCCGCTCCGCCACCTCCTCCACTCCTCCGAGCGGGCCACCGTGTGCTTTGCTCGTTGACGGTAAGGCTCAATTGAGCGTCTTCCCGCACGTGCCACCGAGCCGGGCCGCCGAGCTCGCGCTCCGCCACCGACGCCCTCGCTCTCTCTTTCTCCCCTTGCATCGCGCTATCGTGTTCGCCTTTTCCTCACAGTCCTTTTGCTCGCCACACCTCGTCCACTCGTGACCGGAAGCGGCCGCTGGCCGTCGGCGGCCACCGTACCGCCGCGGTCCCGGGCGCCGGGATGCCCGGGCCGTGGACACGCCCCGCTCCCCCCTCGCTGTTCGCTGGGCCAAGGCGGTCTTGGACCGACGCCCAAGCCGAGCCGGCGCGCCTGCTTTTCCCCGCGCGTGCGCTCGGGCCGAAAGCCTCGTCCGGTCGAATAGATTCACTGGGCCGGCCCGTTATCAATAAGAAAAATTGTTTTTCATTTTTCTTTTATTGTTTGAGAAATAAATACTTTGGAAAATGTTTGTGTAATCATTTTAGCTCTAAAAATTGTGAAACAAATTTTGTAATGTTTCTCATGAGTAGATCTACAGTTTAAAAATATTGCATGTCAAGTTTGAAATACTTTTCTGTAGGGTTTTTATTTAATCACTAAACTGTTGTTTTCTTGTTAAATATGTAATAAATCATAGAAAGTTTAGAAAAATATGGTTCCACTTGCAATAATTTTCTTTTGTGATGTACTTTCTAGGAAAAATATATGACATGCATGTTCTGTAGAAAAATCTTCATGTGTAGTACAAGTGTTTAATATTGTTCATAATTGTTATTTTTGCTAGAGAGAAAAATATGAATAAAACATGCATGTAATAATTTTTCTATAGGGATTGTTTATTGTGCAGAATGGAGGAAAAATGTTAAATCTGTTGTTTGATACTTTTCATAGTATAAAGTATTTTTATGCTCATTTTAGGCCCTAGCTTGTTATTTTTGTGTAGACAGTTCTAGTAATCCAAATGCAATGAAATTTTTGTGGTAGGCTAGATTTGATGATAGAAAGCTACTGTAATTTTCTCAGATTTTTCTGTGCTATCAAAATAGGTGTTGTTGTTCAAACCTAGTTATAATTAAGGTTTAAATTAACCTTGTTAATGCATGATTAGTTAATAAGGTTTTCTTTGGTGTATCTTTGAAGCATTTATTAAGATGTGTTGAGTTAGCATAGTAGTAGTAGAAGAGAATACAGTAGATGACATGTGCTTGTAGTACATGTTCTTGGATGATGTTGACTACCTTGTAGAAGAGCTGTATCCCTACTTTACGAAATAAAGTGAACTTATCTATCTACATTTCATTCATCATGACCATTACATGTTATTTCTGTAATGCACCTAGGCATAAGCACTTATACATTTGCATCATACAGGATCGCAGGAAGTAACTCCGGTAGCAGTTCCCGAGGAGCCGGAAGAGCAGCCCGAGGAGCAGGATGTGCCCGAGGCCGACGAGGAGGTCGGTGAGGATCTTCTAGAGTGCCCCGACCACCGTCCGAGCTCTTTTGAGAGAGGCAAGCCCCAGAGCATTTTTCTCCCCCGGTTTGCAAATATTTTATTAATGCTTACTTAAAATGCTGCATTATATTTAGGAGTTGTTTGCAACCGTTGCTGCATTCTACCTTGTTTACTCCGTTCTACCCTATCCTTGTCACCTTGTTATTCGCAGTCAAGTAATTACTTAGCTTGCTTAGACCGGTAGAAGTCGGGTGATTTCCTGTCACCTGCGAGCTATAGGGGTTACCTAGATCTGCTTGGAAAAGTATGTCATCGTAGAATAACTAAGTGTTAATGTGAAGTTGAGACCGGACGGAGACTTGCAGGGTTTCGGACTGTAGTGTTTTCTGTCTGTGTCGATTAAGGACCGACCGTTGTTGGGCCTCGAGTCATGTTGAACGCATGCCTTACATTTAGCTGGCCGAATAATATACCTTTCGACCGCGAAGCTGGGAGATTATTCGGGCCGAGTGGATTGCCCGCAACGCACTGTACCAGAGCAGTAGTGACAGGATACGGGGGCGCGATGATAAGGCCAAAGAGCAGTCGGGCGGCCCCCGGGTACATGTGGTTCCTGGCAAGCTCGCGACTTTACCTGAATGGTTGACTCGGTGACCAACACCTCACTTTAGCGGGTGAGTGAGATTTGTGTGAGGAATAAATTACCAGCTGGTTAATAATCGATTCGAATCGTCATCGTTCACTGGATAGTGAACACTTGACTTGAGTGACTTCATCGTAGTAATTCTGATGGAACACTTGGACAGTTATATGGAATATGACATGATTAAGGTTGTTAATGATCATTGGTTATCCTTACCTGTTTAATCACATGTTACTCTAGTTCAGGTGAAAAAATGTAGTTGACAGGTTAATAAAGATTTAACTTGATGCAAAGCTTTTGGAAAGATTCTTTAAATGCTAAAAATGTCTTTTTTGCAAATGAGTCAGCTACCCCCCACCAGAAAGCCTGTCATGATCCTTGGTGTCTTTTATTTTTGGTTCTGTCGGGTAAGTCTAGCTGAGTACCTTCTCGTACTCAGGGCTTTGTTCCCACTTGTTGCAGATAGGCAGATGTATTACGGCTACTGTATCAGCTGCCTTTATCCTGCGATGGGAGAAGCTTATGACCATGGGCAATGGTTATTCACTACATCTCGTCTAATGCTTTTGTTGGAAGATGATCCTGAGCTGGCACTGTATTTTGAACCCTGTGTGAGTGTGTGATTTGAACTAAATACTTCCGCTACTTTTATCTGAAACTAGTTTGTAATAACTATGTTTAAACTCTGATATACTTGTGACGTGAATTTTTTATGTAACTTGTGATGGTGGCCGCTGAACTTATTACGATCTTGGCTGGCATGTAAGTTGGTTTTAAATCCGTTGTGATTTCACGGACTACCGGGTTATACGGGCTTAAGTTTGCTAAATCGTCTGCTCGGTGGAGGATTTTCTTACTTAATCTCGTATAATTGGTCGGTTCTGTTACAGCTGTTATCGGAGCATGGTTTAGCGTGTTTACTGTTTACAAGTGTATTTAAAACAAAATTTTGTTTTAAAAACATGTTTTACAAACTAAAAGTGTGCCAGTGGTCATATCCTTTATGTCCAGTAAGGACTCTAGGTGGCTTATTTAAGTACTGACTTGGGGGTTCTTGCACCATAATCCTCTTTCGTTGCTCATACGGCGTGCTATTGTATGAGTGCCACTTAATTGAGTGGTAATGTATGGATCAGTTGCCTCTACGTCTCGGTAAGTGTGAGATGTGAGAGCATGATCGGATACACCGTCGATCTAGGGAGAGTGCTTATATGATGCTGGAGTACTTACATGTTCTACGCATGTTTTTACAAAAGTGTCGCATGTGTGGTTGTTCCGTCCGTTGAGGCGATGCTGTCAATAGGATAATGTTTTGGGTAGTTACTACCGTTGTATGCGTATCTGGGGATTCGTGTAGAGCGTGTAGATAGATTTACTACTTTCATGCATGCTTGAGGAATTGGGCTGAAATGAATTTTCTGCAGGTACATAACATCATTTCTCGTGTAGAACGTATTAGTTACATATATGAGAGATCGCATGTATGCCACTGAATTCATCGCTAGATATCATTTATTTCTTAAGTTTGTGAGAACGTACGAGACGTACATGCATCATGTTGCTTGTGCATTTCATTCATGTCATGCATTCCTCCCCTTATAAATTGATTATCCCCTTTTGATAAAAATTGTACCAACTTAAAATATGTTCTTACCGGGTAATCAAAACTTTTGGTACAGATGGCCCATACGAAGCAGACTGCCCGTAAGTCCACAGGTGGAAGAGCACCCCGACACCAGTTGGCCCCGCGGGAGCGCCGCAGCACGGACACCTTTCTGAGCGAGTTTGGCATGCCAACTTTGCTTTGGAGAGTGCTCCATGATGTGGGGTACCCGGAGGGTCAGGAGCCGGTGTACTCTTGGTGTGAGAGCCAGTTAGCTGAGGATGGACTGGCAGTAGTGGAGATCACCGTCCCTGCTCTTGGTGATGCTCCAGAGTGGGATGGTTGGCACTTGGAGTTTGAGGGACGCACTCCGGTTGAGGGTGCAGAGGGAGCAGCTTTCCGTGTCATCCGGGACATAATGAGTAGATTTCCCAACGAGCTGGCAGCAGTCTTGGTTGGTACTTTTCCTAGAGATGATCCTCATGAAGCTATTTGGGTGCAGCCACAAGGAAGTGCTTTAGTCAGAGGCCCAAACGAAGGACAGGCTAGCGACAACCACGCTATGAGTGTGATGTATGCAGCTATCAGAGCATACTAGGGTCTTGAGTGCACCTATTGGACTTTAGTTGGTTTGCGTGGTGATGATCGGCTCAAAGCAAGAAAACAGAAGAAGAAACAGGCACGTGTTATAGCTAGTTTGCAGGAGCAGTTGGCTGACATAAGCTTGCAGCGAGATCAGGCTCTAGAGAGAGGTGATAGTGCTCTACAGCGGGTGCATACGTTGACTCAGGCCAACAATAATATAGACCGCATGATTGGACAGTTGGTTTAGGAGAGGAATAAAGCCTGGAACGAGAGGAACCTTCTGAGGCAGAGGGTCGAGGAGTTAGAGGAGTACAACGTCAACTTGCATGAGGAGTTTCATGCGCTCTACAACGGGATTGGCCCGTATGCTCCTCCAGAAGCCGCTGGTATGGACGTCGACGATGACGAGGACGAGCCTGCAACCGCACCTGCCGCCGCCGACGACGTTGCTACTGATGGTAGCAATGGTGACGTCTCCGACCTCGACGATGGCCCCAAGGAGTAGACTAGTTGCTTTGTGTTAGTACTAGGCCCTATCACGATGACCTTCTTTTGGCTTCATATATCTTGATGAACCTTGAGACTTGGTAGAATGTTGGATCTTGGTTGTTCATGCGATACCTGAGCGCAAAAAGTCCAGTGTGTGTATGCTGGCAATATGGTTGTATTGGACGCGATGTTTGCATTTAAAGTAATATAATTAGTGATGTTGTTTTAATTGGAATGCGACTGTTGTGCCTCTGTTTTATTGTATGACTTTGTTCTCTCTAATGAATTCAGTACGGCATAATTTTTCATTCACTCACAATTACTACAGCTTCACTTAATCATTACTTGTTGCTAAAATATGCAGATGGCAAACACTCGCCGCGCCACGTATGAGGTGGCTGAAACTGGTGGAAATGGTGCCGGGGCAGGTGGGAGTGGTGAAAACAACGCCAACCATAATGAGCCACACCCGGAGCCGCATTTGCCGCCTCCTCCACCGCTCACTGCAGAGGTATTCTTTGCGCAGTTTCTTGGAAGTCAGCGCAATGCCGAACAGTCACAGAAGAACATGGAAGATTTTCTGTGTACCATTGCCAACAATGTGCAGCGTGGTAACAACCAAGGCGGTGGCAATGGGGTGAATCAGTATAGCAACTTCAAGGATTTCATGGACACTAGGCCACCAATTTTCAAGAAAGCAACCGAGCCACTTGACACTGAATAATGGATTAAGACTATGGAAGATAAGTTCTGTGTGTTAAGACTGACAGAAGTAATGAAGACAGAGTATGCTACACATCAGTTACAAGGACAAGCAGGGATGTGGTGGAAGCATCATCGCACCACCTTCCCTCCAAATGCTCAGATCTCGTGGAGAGAGTTCACTGAAGCCTTCCGTGGAGTTTATATTCCATCAGGGCTAGTGGAGATGAAGTTGGGAGAGTTCTTGACTTTAAATCAGGGCACCAAAACCGTGACGCAGTATTTGCATGCCTCCAACAACTTGTGTCGTTATGCTCCCGACATGGTTGACACAGATGCTAAGAAAATTGCTAGTTTCAAGAGAGGATTAGGTCCAAAGATGATAAAGCATGTGTGTGCCAATACCCGTGCCAGATTCAATGACTTCATCAGTGATTGTCTGAAACAAGAGAAGAAGAACAACGCGTACACAGCATCCAAGACTCGCAAGAGAGCCTTTGAGTCAGGACCATCACAGCCAAGAGTTGTCACTGCTAATCGTTCGACCTATCGTCCGTCTGCACCAGGTGTAAGGTTTAGGCCACCGCAACATAAAACTCAGAATTACAAGGGATCACAGAAGCCGTACAAGATGGTCGTGCCTCCAGCAAGGACAGCCGCAACTGCGGGACAAGGTAACTCGAAGGGAGCTATCGGATTTGCTGGTACAGTAATGGGACCTTGCTATAATTATGATCAGCCAGGCCACTTTTCTAAGTTATGTCCTTATCCGCCCCGAAAGAAGCAACAGACCTATAATGCTCGAGTACACCACACCGCTATGGACGAGATTCCTAAGGGAGAGCCCGTAACTGCTGGTAAGTTTCCTGTTAACCAAAACCCTGCAGTTGTTCTATTTGATTCTGGATCATCGTATTCTTTCATGAGTCAAGCATTTGCACATAAACATGAACAACTATGCACAGACTTAAGCTATGGTTATCGTATAAGTTCAGCAGGGCTGATGTTTTAACCAATCAGATGGTTAGAGGAGGCAACCCTTGAGTTAGGTAGTCGAAAGTTTTGAGTAAACTTGATAGTTATGCCTGGACTGGTTCTAGATGTCATCATAGGGATGAATTAGATGAAGGAATGGGGAGCAGTTATAGATATAGGAAGTCGGGTGCTTACCCTTAAGGATCCCCAGGGAGAGGGTACTTTTCAGGTACCATTGCCCAAAAGAACAGACCTTATGAGTGTGATATGTGCTATGGAAGTCATTCCGATTCATCAGATTCCGGTCGTGTGTGAGTGTAAGGTCCTAGATGGCTAGAGGGGGGGTGAATAGCCTATAAAAATTCTACAAGCACCACTAAGCAAACTTGTTAGAATAACAAACGGCGTAAAGCGAGTTTTGCTTAGCCAAAGGTTGTGATGCAAGCCTCCTATCCACAAGTCTAGTAGATTATGATCTCTAGTTCACACAAGAGCTATGTCACTAATTTTACACTAGAGAACAAGCTAACAACACTACTAGCCAAGCTACTAGAGCAACACAAGATAATCTAGTAAAGATAAGTGTAAGAGATAGGATTGTGAATCTTATACCGACGGTGGAGTAAAGATGTTGCCAATCACCAAGATGATATATAATCAATTAATATTGACAACAACACAATATGTAGACCAATCACCGGGAGACAAGAGACACAATATTTTTGTTCACCCGGTGTTCACTTGTGCACCGACAAGCTACGTCACCGGTTGTGTCGACCAACACTTAGATGGTTCCTCGGTGTGACCCTCAAGTCACTTGCCCCTCAAGGCACGCCCCGCAAGGCACCGCAAGACTCCACTCTCAAGTGAGGTAACTCAATGACACGCGCAATCCAATAGAGTTGCTTTTGGCGTCCCGCCGAGGAAAGCACACGAACCTCTTACAAACAACCGGAGGTGGCCAAGAACAATCACCTTCTCTTGCCAACGCCTCCAACAATCTCCAAGCCGGCTAGGAGCGGTACTCTCCAAGAGTAACAAGAAATCCACCGGCTAAACCACCCACAAGTGCCACTAGATGCCCTCAAGCTATGCAATGCACTTTGGGATCACTCAATCTCACTTATGATTTGCAATCACTCAAGAGAGATGAGTGGGAGATGATGCTCTAGCTCAAAGGATGTATAAGGATGTTAGAAATCACTCGATACCTCCCCAAGGGCCGGCCAACGAGTATTTATAAGCATCCCCTCCAAATAGAGCCGTTACCCCTTCACTGGGCAAAACTCGGGACGACCGGACGCGCCGGTCGTAACTGACCGGACGCGCTTCACCGCGTCCGGTCGCCCTGCGACGTCCACGTGTCCCTCGAATTTCAAACGCGACCGTTAGATCCTCCAACGGTCACTGCGCCAACGGTCAAACCCTATGACCGGACGCGCCTCTCAAAACGACCGGACGCGCTCCACCGCGTCAGATCCTCCAACGGTCACTGACCCTCAACGGTCAAACCAACGACCGGACGCGCCCCAGACAACGACCGGACGCGCCGGTCCCGATGACCGGACGCGCCTGTCGAACGACCGGACGCGCCGATCGCACTGACCCACGCGCCCGCGACGCAACGACCGGACGCGCTCCTTCGAACGACCGGACGCGACAGTGCCCGCGTCCGGTGTGAGTCCAGTAAGCTCCTTCAACGATCGGACGCGTCCGATCGTGTGTGACCGGACGCGCCCCGCGTCCGATCGTCCTCTGTGAACCTCAGTTCCTTCTGGGTGCATGACCGGACGCGCCGGTCCCGCGAGTGACCGGACGCGCCGGTTGCAAACCCTAGCACCCGCGCCTGAAACCGCGCTGTACTGACCGGACGCGTCCGGTCACACCGTGACCGCGTCCGGTGCGGCGTCCGGTCACCTCAGTGACCCCGTTCGCCTCCGTTTCTTTTCCGACTTTCGGCGTAGTGGAAAATAGGCATTTCATTTCCCCGAAATCGCCTGAATCCCGCGCTCACACGCTCGGTGGGAGGGAGAGAGGAACCCAAACCCCTCTCTACCCGCAAACCACAGCGCGACCAACGCCACCTTTGCAAATGTGCCAACACCATCAAGTGTACATCTCCATGTGCTTGTGTGTTAGCATTTTCTCAATCATTTTCAAAGGTTTTCCAATTAGCTCACTAGGCCCTACATGCAATGCACTTCATGAATTCACCTAGTGGCACCCGTGCATCGAATAACCGATAAGACTTCCCCTCTTAATAGTTCGGCTATCGATCCTAAACCACTCACACCCTCTATGGTGTCTTGAGTGTAAAACAAAATGGCCCTATGGTTATACCTTTGCCTTGAGCCCATTTTGTTTCTCCAAATGATATGATCCACTTCATATCATCACATGACCGTCTCGATCCATCGACCTTGACTTCACTTGCTCTTCACCGTTGCATTGGTCCGTCGGCGCCAAGTCTTGCTCAAGCTTCACCATCGCATGGTCCCTCGCTTCGAAGCCTCGACTTGCCCTTCACCCTCACAACCGGTCCATCGAGCCAAGCCTCATCTTGGTCTTCACCATCTTGGTCATATGAGTCAATGTCATGTCTCATATGCAATGACCACCTTTATCTAAATCATCCACTTAGATACAAAGGTTAGTCCTAGGTTTCATCAATTAGCCAAAACCAAACTAGGGACTTTCAATCTCCCCCTTTTTGGTAATTGATGACAACCCTTACAAAGATGATTTTGATAATAAAAGTTTTGAACTTGTCATACTTGTCCAATCATTTTGCTCATAAGTAAAGTTTGGACAATTATCACAAGCTCGGTTTTGGTAGCATTAGCTCCCCCTACATATGTGCATAGAGTTTGGATTGAAAGCTTTGCACATATGCATGGATAGAAGTGTTGGGAGAGTAATTCTACCAAAATGATGCTAAGGTGTAAGAAATGGACCTTTGAAGCGTGATACCAATCGGAGTTGCCTTTTACACCATCCTTAGCATCATGACGTAACTAGACATCCATTAAAACTCAAGAACCCCGTGAGATCAACATTATATGCAAAGGTTCTTGGACTACTTGTAAATCTAACCACTTGTAGAGCTTTTAGGCAAGTCTAGATACCACATATAAACTATTCCTATGCATGCTAGTAGATCATTTCATCATCCAATTTCTATACTAGCATTGCACCACACAAGCATGTATATTGAATTTAAAAACATGTGCAATGAGCAAGTCTTATGAAAATGCACAAACAAATGCAACAACTTTGTTTATGAGCTTGCTCCCCCTACTTGTGTGCATCAACAAATTTTATTTACCCCTTTATCAAGTTGAATCATCTTTTTCTCTCATAAATTTTATTTACCCCTTTATCAAGTTGAATCATCTTTTTCTCTCCCCCTTTGTCAACAACTTACCCAAAAATGGGATCAAATTGTGGAGAGAAGGAAAAGTGTTTGATGGAGTAGATTGAAATTAATTCGATACCATATGTAAGGTTAAAAAATTTATCAAATTTGGTTTAACCTAGAATACTTGCCAAAGATATTTTAATTCGATTTGAACCAAAGACAAGCTTCTTCACTCCTCAAAGTAAGGGTTATCTTGCCTATGTTGAATTAAACACTTATAGCAAATCTTCTAGATTCAACACTAGGTTTACAAGCTCACAAACATGTCATATGCCACCACTAGATCAAAATAAGCATAGAAGCAATAGTGGTAACATATATCCATCAAATTCATTTGATTTATCATGAATGCTTATGCATACCACTTATTATGTCTACATGCTCTATCAAGTCCTTAGCATAGGATGAAAGACATGTCAATCAATTTTACCTTGCAATGTCGAAGGAGAGGCATGTCAATAAGTGGGTGGGGTGCATTCAACTCATGTTTGAGAAATCAAGAATGTTCAATTCATTCCTTAGCTTGCAAAACCTCTTTTCATCAAGTGGCTTAGTGAGAATATCAGCAAGTTGATCATCGGTGCCAACACTTTCAATGGCAATATCTCCCTTTTGTTGATGATCTCTAATGAAATGATGTCTTATGTCAATATGCTTTGTTCTTCCATGTTGAACCGGGTTTTGTATCATCTTGATTGCACTCTCATTATCACATAGCAACGGCACATTCTTGAAATTGAGACCATAATCCTTCAAAGTTGATTTCATCCATAGCAATTGTGCACAACAACTCCCCGCACTCACATATTCGGCTTCGGCGGTAGAGATTGCCACACTATTTTGTTTCTTTGAGGACCATGACACAAGTGATCTTCCAAGTAATTGACATGTGCCACTTGTGCTCTTTCTATTGATCTTGCAACCCCCATAGTCGGAGTCCGAATATCCAATCAATTCAAACTTTGACCCCTTGGGATACCATAGTCCAACATCTCTTGTTTGCTTCAAGTACCTCAATATTCTCTTTGCGGCCGTGAGATGACTTTCTCTAGGTGAGGCTTGATATCTAGCACACATGCAAACACTAAACATGACATCCGGCCTTGATGCGGTGACATAGAGTAGACTTCCAATCAAAGACCGATATTCCTTTTGATTCACCATTTTGCCATCAAGATCACTATCCAAATTGCCATTTGTGCCCATTGGAGTTGAAATTGGCTTTGCATCTTGCATTCCAAACTTCTTCAACATGTCCCTTATGTATTTCCCTTGACTCACAAATGTCCCATTCTTTAATTGCTTGACTTGGAGACCAAGGAAGTAGCTAAGTTCACCAATCATAGACATTTCAAACTCTTTGGCCATCATAGCTGTAACACCCCGGGTGTTATAGTGTTAATTAATCTGCCATGTCATCATAATGCATTGCAAAGCATCCCTGTTAGGTTAAACTTGTTATGCATCAACTAAAACGAGTTTACTTATTTAGGTTGAATGTGTTTCTCAGTGGTGTGCTCCGAACCCGAAAACCCTAATTTCGAATGCCACCGCAAATACTTAGTCCATGCCCTGCGTAATTTGAGGTGTGCGACTGTGTTGCACACTAGTGTCAAGTGTAGGGTATGAGCTCAAGTACAACATCTAAAATGAAGCTCCAAATTTGAGTTTGAATTGGAGTCCCAAAACTTGTCACGAGTTTTCCGATTCAAATTTAAATTCAAATCTGGGGAGAAATGTAAAAGAATTTTTTTTAAAAAAAAGCTAATTGGTCAGCCAAGAGTGGCATTTGGTCAACCATGTCATGTTGGTCCAAATTATGCCCTTGGGTGAGGTTTTGATCACTAAGTAATCACCAATCAAAGTAGCAACAAATTTCGGTTTAAAATTCCTCCGAAAACCCTAAATTTCAAAACCCTGTTTTACCCCTTTTGAAATAATTCAAAATCTAAGCAAAATTTGGGAAAAAGTTCAAAACCAAGTTTGTAGAACTTTTCAAGGGCTACAACTTTGGTGTTTTGAGTTTTCAAAGTTTTAGTGTAAAATGTGGAGCAATTTTGAAAATAAACAAATTTCAGATTTAATTCATTTTTGTCCCCAAACTAAGATTTCAAAATGGAGGCTGATTTTTAAAAAGTTTTGAACAGCAAAGTTGTAGGTCTGGTCAAGATATACAACTTTGATGTTGGGAGATTTTGAAGTTTCAATATAAAATCAAAAGTAATTTCTAAATTACCAAATCTGAAAAATGTGTCCCCTTTTGAGTTTAAATTCAAATTTCAAAATCCAGTGAGAATTTGAAAAAGTGTTCAATACAAAACTTGTAGAGCTTGAAAATCTGAAGATGTCATACATTGGAAGATTTTCAAGTTGCTATACAAATTTGAAAGTAATTTGAAAAACCAGTTTGAATTTCAAAAGTTGGGGGGGGAATAGCTACAGTGCCGCGACCAATCGCCGCCGGGCACCGCGCGGCATGGGCGCCGGCGAGCCGCCGGGCGACGTCCAGGAGCTTCTCGCGCGCGCTAGGACCGCCAGCGCGACGTCGCGCGTCTTCCAGCACAGTCACCGCCACCGTTCCCTATATATACGTCGAGCTCACAGTGGCGATTTTCATTTTCCCTGTTTTCGCCACCGCCGCCGCCGCAGCTCCGCCGCTCGTCGCTGCCGCCGTCGAGCCACCTCCAGCCACGCCAACCGCACCATTAGCTCCGCCTCATCCTCGCGCACCTCGTGAACCACCCGAGCGAGCTTAACTCCGCCTAGATCACCACAGCCGCCGCTCCCGTGCCCAACTCCGGTCGGAGCACCGCCATCATCGCCTTCCCGTGGCCAGACCACTCCGGCTTCTCTCCGTCCTCCCCGAGACCGCCATCGTCACCGCTGTGAGCTCCTGATTGTTTTCCTCGCGTTAATTTAACCGCTACCGTGTTGTACCATCGAGTCGCCGGTCACCGTGGTTGTCGAGCCGCCACCGTCGTCGGTGAGCTGTCGCCGGAGCTCGAGCCAGGGTGTTTAGTAGCAAAATGGAATCGTGGGGAGGTGTAGAAGGTGTTGGTAGGGTCGGTTAGTCGACCAAAGCGCCGGTCACCGGCCGGCCACCGTGGGAGAGCGAGTGAGCGCGCGGGAGAGCGAGGGGGAGACGGAGGTGAGGGATGACATGTGGGGACGCGGTGTCAGAGAGAGAGAGAGAGAGCCAGCGCGCGGGCGCGAGGCAGGCCGCGCTGCTGGGCCGCGTCGCTGGGCCGAGCGCAAGCGCGAGCGCGGGCGCGCGCGAGCGGGCCGCTCGGCTGGGCCGGACCGCGGGAGAAAAGGAGATCGGCCCGGTTCGGATTTTCGTTTTTGTTTTCTTTTTCAAATAAATGAATAGTGTTGCTATTTGTTTATTTCATTAAAAATTGTGTAGAGTTCCAAAATTTATGAAAATTTTTGTGTAAGCTTCTCAATGTATAAACTATCTAGGAAAAATGATAAATCATGAATTTGAATACTTTGAGCAGTAGAATTAATTAGTTTCATTAAAGATTAAATGCAACTTCCAGTAATTTTAATAATTAATTTATTTATCCAAAAATTATGAAATTTATTATAACACTGTTGTAATTCATTCTTAACCCATAGAAAAAGTTTGAGCTTGATTAGGTAAAATTTGATCAACTCCTAATTATGCCCTAATTAGTTAAATAGAAAATAAATATTAATTTGAGAACTTTAAGTGTTGTGTGCCTTTTGATTGAGTGATGTCCTTAGGTCACTACCCTTTTGTGATCTTTGGCACCTTAATTTCATGATTGAACTCGTTAGTAACTTGTTAGGTTAAAAGCTGGTATCGCTGGAATCGTCGCTTCTAGTTAGTAGGTTTTCTGTTTGCGACTCTACCGTAGAAGTAAGTTGTACTCCAGTAGTAACTCGTAGCATGTTATCATCAAGCATCATGTTTATCATCGAGCATCATGTTAAAGCATGTTATGTATTCGTGTAGTCTCCGCTTTCGAGGAAGCCGAAGTCGTCGATCAAGCTTCCGGAGAAGAGCGATCGTCGGTGGGTTTCGGACCAGACAGTGGAGTCCTCGAGTCCGAGTCAGTCGTCGTGTGCGAACAAGGCAAGCCCCGGTGCATTTAAACCCTACCTTGAATTTTACAAATGTTTTATTATTTTATATTATGGTTTATTGCATTAGGTAATCAGGAGTTGAGTGATAACCCAATTGCTGCATTATCATCCTTGATTATTATGATATCAACCTTGATACCTGTTTTTACTGAAAATGCGTAGTATGCTTCGCTATGCTTAGAAGTTAAACTTTTAAATGCAATGTTTACATAGCCATGACGGCATATCGAATGAATATTGAAATATAAGAATAAATTTGAAAGATCGGGCGGGTGGTTTGGCCACTGCTAACATGCATTGGGAAAGGAGTCTCAATGTATTGTTTCCGCCTTGTCAGTTAAGGCCCGTTCGTTGTAAGCCTGTTGTGTTCGAGACTTTGCAACTAACCTCATGCCTTGGGTAAGCCCAAAATGTTGGTGATTCCATTACGAGAACGTCTAACCTCGCACTGGGAGTGGAGAGATGGCGAGAGTAGCGTGTACCCTCGGGGCTAGAATTTGGTCGGGTTCGAGGAGTACTGTACTCTCGGGTGGCGATGGACATGTTCTGGTTTTGGGAGATCTAAATGAGGGTTGATATATGCAAGATTCGGTTCTACATATGTCGTGAAGTTAGAGATCCCCAGCTGGGTATAATCGGTTCGAATCGTCGTTGCTCCTCGGTTATGGAGACTCGATCGCCTGACTTGCATCGTAGTTAAGAACTGGAATTGAAAGAAAGAATGAGAAAGGTTTTGATGATAATTACTTTGATCTAGATTAGGATCACCTAGAATTGGTTAATGAACCATCAATGGTAAAAGTAAAATATTGAAGATAAGGACTTACTTTAATAAGCTTTTCTGCAAAAAGAAAATTTGATTCTTGATTACCCGTACCTTGATTCCCTAAAGCTAGCATGCCCTTGGAGTCTTTGTCTTAGTCGGGTAAGTCTTGTTGAGTACTCTCGTACTCAGGGTTTGTTAACCCCTTGTTGCAGGTGCGGTTCATGAACAAGTCTGCTTCGAGCCTTGTTGCATGACCGTCGTGGTTGAAGACAGTGACGACGAGTAGATTGTGTGGCCTTTGGGCAAGGCATCTCGCTTGTGTGATGTAATAAAGTTACTACCGATACTTCTCTACTACTGGTTTGTAATAATGTTACATAAGGTTTGAAGTTTGAAAAACTGGTCTGTAATCTATGTTATTGTAAGACTTCCGCTACTTTACTCTGTTGAATATTTTGAATAAACTGTTGTAATATTGCAATACTCCTGTGATTGGATCCTGTTCGGAGGAAAGCAGGCCTTTTAAGTTATGGTGAACATAAGTACGACTGTCAGAGGTCATTATGACAATGAAGTGTACTTGTGGGCCATCGTAATTAGGAGGTTCTGTGACAGCTGGTACCAGAGCATAATCACTCGGGTTATTGTAGTATTACCTTGTAAAACTTCAAAATGATTTGGGTCAACAAATTTAATACTGATATTTTGGGTCCAAACTGCTTTTGCTTCTCTTAATCCATTCTATAGTTTCCTTAGCTCATATTTGAAAGCTTCGTAGTGAAGTATCATGTATAGTGCCCTATGTTATAAAGATTGCATGTGTTACTTAAATCTTTCTATTAGATCGTAAGTACGATGCATGCATCATGTTTAATTAACCTGCTTAAGTTACCTTCCCTTTTAAAGTGGTTTGGGTTAAGTAAGGTTCAATCCTATTCATGCTAACCTTCAGATCCCTCCTATCTGTTCTTATCGTCCTAATTCTGTCTTGCTTTAGGATGGCACGTGTGAAGACGACTCCTCGCAAGAAAACGGGTCCGCAAGGAGTGCCGCGTCATCAGTTGGCCGCCAGAGTTGATGGAGCAAGCAGTAGCCGTAATCCGAACCCGGATTCGGAGTCAGAGGTTGCAAGGCTTACATCAGAAGTGGAGCGACTGAAGCGCAACATGCGTTTTTGGAAACAGTTCCTGAATGAGTCTCTGGAAAAGGAGACAGAAGCCAGGGCTCGTGTTCGTGAGTTGGAGCTTTATGTGACACACCTGGAGCAGTACAACACAGTTCTGCATGAGGAAGTGCATAGGCTAAATGATCTGATGAATCCCAATCATCAGCCCCAGGCAGTGGAAGATGATGTTGGTGCCATGGTTGTTCCTGATGGAGAGGACAATGAAGAAGATCCGGAAGAAGATGAACCCATGATGGAAAGTGGGGATGATGCAAGTCATGTCACTGGTGCAAGTGCTCCAGAGAATGAGGAGGAAGTGATCGTGATCAGCGATGATGATGAGGAGTGAAGGGTCGACATGGATGGTTGTGTAATATAGTAGTCTTTCCTGCTTTCTAAGAACCTTAGTGAGTGGTTTCTTGCTTGCAAGCAAGTTTGTAATGAAATAATGTAAGATAAGTTTGTGTTTGTATACAAGTTCTGTCCTAACTGCTTTTTAATTCAATAAAGCAATGTAAATAAACATGGTTTGTATACAACAGATGGACGGTACTGGAACTTCCCAGGAAGGGGACCATAATCCGAATCCCCCACCATTTCCACCTACCTTGGCAGAAGCTATTGCCGCACTGGTTAATGCCACTACCCTGTTGGCTCAGAATCAGAATCAGAATGGGAATCAGGGCCGTCGAGGCCGTAACAATGGAGGGGAAACCACTTATGTGGATTTCACCGATACCCGTCCACCAGTGTTCTCAAAGGCAGATGAGCCGCTAGAGGCGGATGACTGGCTCCGTACCATGGAGCAGAAGTTTGAACTTTTACAGTGCACGGAGCACCAGAAGCCTGTGTTTGCAGCACAACAACTCAGAGGTGCCGCAGGGGCGTGGTGGGCGAATCTAGTCGCCGCACAGCCTGCTGGCCACCGTGTCACTTGGCAGGAGTTTCGTGAAGCCTTTAGAGCACATTATATCCCAGATGGTGTCATGGCCATGAAGCTAGAGGAGTTTCTCTCACTGAAGCAAGGAAACCAGACAGTTCTACAATATGTGGGCAAATTCAATCATCTGTCCCAGTATGCAGTTGAATATGTGAATACCGATGCAAAGAAGAAGAGTTGTTTCATGAGAGGTTTGAGTACCAGAATCCAGGAAGCATTAGTCACCTGCTATAATGCTACTTACCATGAGATAGTCAATGTGGCTATTGCGTCAGAAGAGAAGTCCCGACTGCACAAGGAGTCGAAGAAAAAGAAGCCAGTGTTTTCAAGTCCGTCTGGCGGCATTAAGAAACGCCAGAAGTTTGTTTATCACCCTCAGAACCATTTCCGCCCAACTTATCGTCCACCGCAATACCAAGTTCAGCCGCAGACGTTTTTCCGTCCTGCCGCAACCCCGCAATTTTTACAGCAGCCGAATGCCCCTGGTATTCGAAACCAGACTCCAGTAACCCATAACTTTCCCTGCTACAACTGTGGAAAGCCAGGCCACTTTTCCAAGGATTGCCCGTATCCAAGGCAGTACAATCCTAATTATCCCAGAGCTCCCGTACCACAACCGCAGCAACTTCAGAGCAAGAACAATAATCTGAATGTTCAGAAGGGTAAGGGTGAGAAGAAGAAGACCGGACGTGTATTCTACACTCAAGCAAGTGCAATCCCAGAGGGAGAACCTGTTATGATGGGTATGTTCCCTGTTGCTAATCATCCAGCAGTACTATTATTTGATTCAGGTGCATCGCATACATTCATAAATCGCACCTTTGTTGTTAAGTATGACATTCCAATTATGGGAACACAAGAAGATTTCTTTATCCAGTCGCCCGGGGGACGACTGTGTACTAAGGAGATGGTACGTGACGTACCTATAGAGTTAGGTGGGCATATATTCCCTACCTCAATGATAATATTACAGAAACAGGATATAGATGTAATCCTGGGTATGAATTGGATGTACCAAAGAGGAGCCCTTATAGATGCACTGCACAGAACTATAAGGTTGAATCTGCCAGATAATAAATCTCATCTTCTTATCCAACTTCCTATCCCAAAGAGAACAGTTGAAAGGGTATATGCAACTTCAGTACAGGAGATTTGTGATATACCGGTAGTCTGTGAATTTCCAGACGTGTTTCCAGATGATCTACCAGGTCTGCCACCAGACAGAGATGTAGAGTTTGTGATTGAGTTAAAACCGGGTACTGCCCCAATATCCCGGAGAGCTTACAGAATGCCACCCAATGAATTAGCAGAACTTAAGGATCAATTGCAAGAGTTACGTGACAAAGGTTTTATCAGACCCAGTTCCTCACCATGGGGATGTCCAGCTCTTTTTGTCAAGAAGAAAGATCAGACTTTAAGGATGTGTGTTGACTATCGACCGCTGAATGAAGTAACCATTAAGAATAAATATCCGTTGCCTCGCATTGATCTACTCTTTGATCAGCTTGCGGGGGCAAAGGTATTTTCAAAGATTGATCTTCGATCAGGATACCATCAAATTAAGATTCGACCTGAAGATATTCCAAAGACTGCATTTACCACCAGATATGGACTGTATGAGTACCTAGTTATGTCTTTTGGTCTCACTAATGCACCGGCACATTTCATGTATCTGATGAATTCAGTTTTCATGCCAGAACTTGACAAGTTTGTGGTTGTTTTTATTGATGATATTCTGGTATACTCCAAAAGTGAAGAAGAGCATGTTGAGCATCTCAGAATTGTTCTGACTCGTCTGAGAGATCACCAATTGTATGCCAAGTTCAGTAAATGTGAGTTTTGGTTAAAAGAAGTGCAATTCTTAGGACATGTGTTGTCAGCCGAAGGAGTAGCAGTAGATCCTGGCAAAGTAGAAGATATTCTGAATTGGAAACCACCAATCTCAGTTCATGAAGTCCGAAGTTTTCTGGGAATGGCGGGTTATTACCGTCGATTCATACCTGACTTTTCAAAGGTAGCCAAGCCAATCACAGAGTTGTTGAAGAATCAAACTAAGTTCATATGGTCTCCAGAATGTGAAAAAGCTTTTAGAATTTTAAAAAAATCATTGACAACTGCTCCAGTTTTGGCACAACCAGATATAGAAAAGCCATTTGATGTTTACTGTGATGCCTCAGGTATTGGCCTTGGTTGCGTATTGATGCAGGAAGGCAGAGTCATTGCTTATGCCTCAAGACAGTTGAAGCGCCATGAAGAACATTATCCGACACATGATCTTGAATTAGCAGCTGTAGTTCATGCATTAAAAATATGGCGTCATTACTTGTTAGGTAATACTTGCCACATGTATACAGATCACAAGAGTTTAAAGTATATCTTTACTCAGTCAGAATTGAATATGAGGCAAAGAAGGTGGCTTGAGTTAATAAAGGACTATGATTTAGAAGTACACTATCACCCTGGAAAAGCGAATGTAGTTGCTGATGCACTCAGTAGAAAGAATCATTGCCATTGTACGACTGTGAAGCCAATGGATTACAGTTTGTGTTATGAGTTGGAAAGGTTGAATATTGAAATAGTTCCACAAGGTCAGTTGACTAATGTCACAGTGGAATCAACAATCAAAGATCAGATTGTGTCTGCTCAGAGAAAGAATTCCGGAATAACTCACATCAAAGAAAAAGTTAGAACTCGTCAACCGACAGATTTTAGTATTGATGATGCAGATATATTGTGGTTTAAGAACCGGCTAGTGGTCCCAAAGGTTCCAGAGTTACGTCGACTCATTCTTGATGAAGCACATAGGACAAGGTTTTCTATTCATCCAGGGAGTAATAAGATGTATCAAGATTTGAAACAGCAATTCTGGTGGACCAAAATGAAAATTGAGATTGCTAAGTATGTTGCTAGATGTGATACTTGTTGTAAGGTGAAGGCGGTACACCTGAAGTCGGCAGGAATGTTACAACCCTTGCCCATTCCATCTTGGAAATGGGAAGATATCAGTATGGATTTCATTACTGGGTTACCTAAGACCTCAAGAGGCTTTGATTCAATTTGGGTCATTGTGGACCGACTGACAAAGTCATCTCATTTTATTCCAGTTAAGGTGGACTATTCTGCTATAACTTATGCAAGAATTTATATTGCACGAATCCTGAGCCTTCATGGGGTACCAAAGACCATTGTATCAGATAGAGGTACGCAGTTTGTTAACAAATTTTGGAGACACCTACATGAGTCCCTAGGTACAGAACTTTTGCACAGTACCGCTTATCATCCACAGACAAGTGGTCAGACTGAAAGGGTCAATCAAATTCTAGAAGATATGTTAAGGTCATGTGCACTTAATTATTCAGACACTTGGGATGAGTGGTTACCGTTAGCAGAATTCTCTTACAATAATAGTTATCAAGAGAGTATCAAAATGGCACCGTTTGAGGCATTGTATGGCCGCAGGTGCAGAACTCCATTGAATTGGTCAGAACCGGGAGAAAGATGGTTTTTCGGTGTTGATCTTGTGAAACAAACAGAAGAAAAAGTTCGACAGATCCAGAATAATTTAAAAGTTGCTCAGTCCAGACAAAAGAGTTATGCTGATAAAAGGCGTAGACCTTTGGTATTCCGAGTAGGGGATTATGTTTATCTAAAAGTATCACCCATGAAAGGAGTGAGCAGATTTGGAGTCAGAGGCAAACTCGCACCACGTTATATTGGTCCTTTTCAAATCATTCAACAATGTGGAAAGGTGGCATATAAGTTAAAGTTGCCTGAACAACTGTCAGCCGTGCACAATGTATTTCATGTATCACAAATGAAGAAGTGTCTACAAGTACATGATCAAGTGGTTGATGTTGAGGGAGTTGAACTTGAACCGGATTTGACATATTCTGAATATCCTGTCCGAGTTTTGGATCAAAAAGATCGTGTTACCCGCAGTAGAACAACAAAATGGTACAGAATACAGTGGAATCAACATTCAGAAGAGGAAGCCACCTGGGAATCGGAGGATTACCTGTTGGAGAATTTCCCGGAGTTCTTTGTTTCTATCTAGGTTGCAATTTCCTCTTTAAACTGTAACCTATCCTTTTAAAATCGTTGTAATGCAGAAAACCCCCCACCTGTTTTGTAGACAAGTCTTGGACGTGTTTGCTTGACACGTTTCCTTTTCCATTACTTAACTCAAGGCTTTAAATCTCGGGACGAGATTTCTTTAAGGGGGAAGGGCTGTAACACCCCGGGTGTTATAGTGTTAATTAATCTGCCATGTCATCATAATGCATTGCAAAGCATCCCTGTTAGGTTAAACTTGTTATGCATCAACTAAAACGAGTTTACTTATTTAGGTTGAATGTGTTTCTCAGTGGTGTGCTCCGAACCCGAAAACCCTAATTTCGAATGCCACCGCAAATACTTAGTCCATGCCCTGCGTAATTTGAGGTGTGCGACTGTGTTGCACACTAGTGTCAAGTGTAGGGTATGAGCTCAAGTACAACATCTAAAATGAAGCTCCAAATTTGAGTTTGAATTGGAGTCCCAAAACTTGTCACGAGTTTTCCGATTCAAATTTAAATTCAAATCTGGGGAGAAATGTAAAAGAATTTTTTTTTAAAAAAAGCTAATTGGTCAGCCAAGAGTGGCATTTGGTCAACCATGTCATGTTGGTCCAAATTATGCCCTTGGGTGAGGTTTTGATCACTAAGTAATCACCAATCAAAGTAGCAACAAATTTCGGTTTAAAATTCCTCCGAAAACCCTAAATTTCAAAACCCTGTTTTACCCCTTTTGAAATAATTCAAAATCTAAGCAAAATTTGGGAAAAAGTTCAAAACCAAGTTTGTAGAACTTTTCAAGGGCTACAACTTTGGTGTTTTGAGTTTTCAAAGTTTTAGTGTAAAATGTGGAGCAATTTTGAAAATAAACAAATTTCAGATTTAATTCATTTTTGTCCCCAAACTAAGATTTCAAAATGGAGGCTGATTTTTAAAAAGTTTTGAACAGCAAAGTTGTAGGTCTGGTCAAGATATACAACTTTGATGTTGGGAGATTTTGAAGTTTCAATATAAAATCAAAAGTAATTTCTAAATTACCAAATCTGAAAAATGTGTCCCCTTTTGAGTTTAAATTCAAATTTCAAAATCCAGTGAGAATTTGAAAAAGTGTTCAATACAAAACTTGTAGAGCTTGAAAATCTGAAGATGTCATACATTGGAAGATTTTCAAGTTGCTATACAAATTTGAAAGTAATTTGAAAAACCAGTTTGAATTTCAAAAGTTGGGGGGGGAATAGCTACAGTGCCGCGACCAATCGCCGCCGGGCACCGCGCGGCATGGGCGCCGGCGAGCCGCCGGGCGACGTCCAGGAGCTTCTCGCGCGCGCTAGGACCGCCAGCGCGACGTCGCGCGTCTTCCAGCACAGTCACCGCCACCGTTCCCTATATATACGTCGAGCTCACAGTGGCGATTTTCATTTTCCCTGTTTTCGCCACCGCCGCCGCCGCAGCTCCGCCGCTCGTCGCTGCCGCCGTCGAGCCACCTCCAGCCACGCCAACCGCACCATTAGCTCCGCCTCATCCTCGCGCACCTCGTGAACCACCCGAGCGAGCTTAACTCCGCCTAGATCACCACAGCCGCCGCTCCCGTGCCCAACTCCGGTCGGAGCACCGCCATCATCGCCTTCCCGTGGCCAGACCACTCCGGCTTCTCTCCGTCCTCCCCGAGACCGCCATCGTCACCGCTGTGAGCTCCTGATTGTTTTCCTCGCGTTAATTTAACCGCTACCGTGTTGTACCATCGAGTCGCCGGTCACCGTGGTTGTCGAGCCGCCACCGTCGTCGGTGAGCTGTCGCCGGAGCTCGAGCCAGGGTGTTTAGTAGCAAAATGGAATCGTGGGGAGGTGTAGAAGGTGTTGGTAGGGTCGGTTAGTCGACCGAAGCGCCGGTCACCGGCCGGCCACCGTGGGAGAGCGAGTGAGCGCGCGGGAGAGCGAGGGGGAGACGGAGGTGAGGGATGACATGTGGGGACGCGGTGTCAGAGAGAGAGAGAGAGAGCCAGCGCGCGGGCGCGAGGCAGGCCGCGCTGCTGGGCCGCGTCGCTGGGCCGAGCGCAAGCGCGAGCGCGGGCGCGCGCGAGCGGGCCGCTCGGCTGGGCCGGACCGCGGGAGAAAAGGAGATCGGCCCGGTTCGGATTTTCGTTTTTGTTTTCTTTTTCAAATAAATGAATAGTGTTGCTATTTGTTTATTTCATTAAAAATTGTGTAGAGTTCCAAAATTTATGAAAATTTTTGTGTAAGCTTCTCAATGTATAAACTATCTAGGAAAAATGATAAATCATGAATTTGAATACTTTGAGCAGTAGAATTAATTAGTTTCATTAAAGATTAAATGCAACTTCCAGTAATTTTAATAATTAATTTATTTATCCAAAAATTATGAAATTTATTATAACACTGTTGTAATTCATTCTTAACCCATAGAAAAAGTTTGAGCTTGATTAGGTAAAATTTGATCAACTCCTAATTATGCCCTAATTAGTTAAATAGAAAATAAATATTAATTTGAGAACTTTAAGTGTTGTGTGCCTTTTGATTGAGTGATGTCCTTAGGTCACTACCCTTTTGTGATCTTTGGCACCTTAATTTCATGATTGAACTCGTTAGTAACTTGTTAGGTTAAAAGCTGGTATCGCTGGAATCGTCGCTTCTAGTTAGTAGGTTTTCTGTTTGCGACTCTACCGTAGAAGTAAGTTGTACTCCAGTAGTAACTCGTAGCATGTTATCATCAAGCATCATGTTTATCATCGAGCATCATGTTAAAGCATGTTATGTATTCGTGTAGTCTCCGCTTTCGAGGAAGCCGAAGTCGTCGATCAAGCTTCCGGAGAAGAGCGATCGTCGGTGGGTTTCGGACCAGACAGTGGAGTCCTCGAGTCCGAGTCAGTCGTCGTGTGCGAACAAGGCAAGCCCCGGTGCATTTAAACCCTACCTTGAATTTTACAAATGTTTTATTATTTTATATTATGGTTTATTGCATTAGGTAATCAGGAGTTGAGTGATAACCCAATTGCTGCATTATCATCCTTGATTATTATGATATCAACCTTGATACCTGTTTTTACTGAAAATGCGTAGTATGCTTCGCTATGCTTAGAAGTTAAACTTTTAAATGCAATGTTTACATAGCCATGACGGCATATCGAATGAATATTGAAATATAAGAATAAATTTGAAAGATCGGGCGGGTGGTTTGGCCACTGCTAACATGCATTGGGAAAGGAGTCTCAATGTATTGTTTCCGCCTTGTCAGTTAAGGCCCGTTCGTTGTAAGCCTGTTGTGTTCGAGACTTTGCAACTAACCTCATGCCTTGGGTAAGCCCAAAATGTTGGTGATTCCATTACGAGAACGTCTAACCTCGCACTGGGAGTGGAGAGATGGCGAGAGTAGCGTGTACCCTCGGGGCTAGAATTTGGTCGGGTTCGAGGAGTACTGTACTCTCGGGTGGCGATGGACACGTTCTGGTTTTGGGAGATCTAAATGAGGGTTGATATATGCAAGATTCGGTTCTACATATGTCGTGAAGTTAGAGATCCCCAGCTGGGTATAATCGGTTCGAATCGTCGTTGCTCCTCGGTTATGGAGACTCGATCGCCTGACTTGCATCGTAGTTAAGAACTGGAATTGAAAGAAAGAATGAGAAAGGTTTTGATGATAATTACTTTGATCTAGATTAGGATCACCTAGAATTGGTTAATGAACCATCAATGGTAAAAGTAAAATATTGAAGATAAGGACTTACTTTAATAAGCTTTTCTGCAAAAAGAAAATTTGATTCTTGATTACCCGTACCTTGATTCCCTAAAGCTAGCATGCCCTTGGAGTCTTTGTCTTAGTCGGGTAAGTCTTGTTGAGTACTCTCGTACTCAGGGTTTGTTAACCCCTTGTTGCAGGTGCGGTTCATGAACAAGTCTGCTTCGAGCCTTGTTGCATGACCGTCGTGGTTGAAGACAGTGACGACGAGTAGATTGTGTGGCCTTTGGGCAAGGCATCTCGCTTGTGTGATGTAATAAAGTTACTACCGATACTTCTCTACTACTGGTTTGTAATAATGTTACATAAGGTTTGAAGTTTGAAAAACTGGTCTGTAATCTATGTTATTGTAAGACTTCCGCTACTTTACTCTGTTGAATATTTTGAATAAACTGTTGTAATATTGCAATACTCCTGTGATTGGATCCTGTTCGGAGGAAAGCAGGCCTTTTAAGTTATGGTGAACATAAGTACGACTGTCAGAGGTCATTATGACAATGAAGTGTACTTGTGGGCCATCGTAATTAGGAGGTTCTGTGACAATAGCGCCAAATTCTTTACAATAAGCTTGATTGGTTGATCCAAAGATGATGTCATCAACATATATTTGCACTATGAATAGATCATTTCCAATATTCTTGGTGAATAGAGTAGTATCAACCTTGCCCATTTTGAATCCCTTAGAGAGAAGGAAATCCCTTAGCCTCTCATACCATGCTCTAGGTGCTTGCTTTAAGCCATATAAAGCCTTCTTCAACTTGTAGACATGGTTGGGTTTCTTGTCATCTTTGAATCCGGGCGGTTGCTCAACAAATACTAACTCATTGATGATCCCATTGAGAAATGCACTTTTGACATCCATTTGATATAGTTTGATATTGTGTGCACAAGCATAAGCCAATAGAATCCTTATTGCCTCCAATCTTGCCACGGGAGCATATGTTTCATCATAGTCAAGACCTTCAACTTGAGTGTAACCTTGAGCAACTAGTCTTGCTTTGTTTCTCACTACAATGCCATCTTGATCTTGCTTGTTTTTAAACACCCATTTGGTTCCAATCACATTGTAGTCATTTGGCCTTTCTACCAATTCCCAAACATCATTTCTTGTGAAATTGTTAAGCTCTTCTTGCATAGCCATGATCCAATCGGCATCCCTCAAAGCTTCTTCTATCTTCTTTGGTTCTATGGTTGACACAAATGATGCATGCTCACAAAACATAGTCAATCTTGATCTAGTTTGCACACCACTTCTAATATCACCAATAACACTATCAATGGGGTGATCTCTTGCAACATGTTGTGGTTGGAGTACTTGCACTTGATTGCTTGAGCTTGGTTGATCACTTGATGTATCTTGATGAGATGAACTAGCACCTTGATCTTGCACTTGAGAGTCACTAGCTAGCTTGAATGGAGAATTGAGCACTTGATCTTTATCATCATCTTGAATATCAATAACTTGCTTTGCTCTAATGTCCCCAATGTCCATGTTCTTCATTGCTTCCACCAATAGAGTTCCACTAACATCATCTAGATTCTCTTCTTCATCTTGTGACCCATTGGTTTCATCAAATTGCACATCATGGACTTCTTCTAGAGTACCACTTGAGTTGTTCCAAACTCTATAAGCTTTGCTTGTAGTTGAATAACCAAGTAGGAACCCCTCATCACATCTCTTGTCAAACTTCCCCAATCTAGTGCCCTTCTTCAAGATATAGCATTTGCAACCAAACACCCTAAAGTAAGAAATATTGGGCTTTCTTCCATGAAGTAACTCATATGGGGTCTTCTCTAGCAATGGATGACAATATAATCTATTGATGTAGTAGCAAGCGGTATTGATTGCTTCATCCCAAAAAGATTGACTCATATTGTACTCATGAAGCATTGATCTAGCCATATCAAGCAATGTTCTATTCTTCCTCTCAACTAGGCCATTTGATTGTGGAGTGTACTTGGCCGAGAATTGATGTCCAATACCATAATGATCACAAAGTTCTTCAATTCTTGTATTCTTGAACTCACTTCCATTGTCACTTCTCACTTTCTTGATTCTAATCTCAAACTCATTGTGAACTCTAGTGAGAAATGTCTTGAAGGTGTCAAACACTTCACTTTTGTCACTAAGAAAGAATACCCATGTGAATCTTGTGAAGTCATCCACTATGACAAAGCCATACTTGTTACCGCCTATGCTTGTATATGTTGTTGGTCCAAATAGATCCATGTGCATCAACTCAAATGCTTTGCATGTGCTCATTGTACTCTTCTTTGGATGTGAGCTTCCAACTTGCTTCCCGGCTTGACATGCACTACAAAGCTTATTCTTCTCAAATTCAACATCTTTCAAACCATTGACAAGATTGTAAGTTGTAAGCTTCTTCAATTGTTTCATACCAACATGACCAAGCCTTCTATGCCAAAGCCAACCCATGCTTGATTTGGAGACTAAGCAAGTTGTCAAAGAAGTTTCTCTAGCATTGAAGTCAACTAGGTAGAGATTCTCATATCTAAATCCCTTGAATGCCACATTTGAACCATCCACACTAATAACTTCTACATCATCAACCCCAAAGATGCATTTGTAGCCTAGATCACATATTTGTGCCACGGATAGAAGATTGAAATCCAAACTTTCAACTAGCAACACATTTGAGATACTCATGTCATTTGATATTGCAATCTTGCCCAAGCCAATAACCTTGCCTTTCTTGTTATTGCCAAATGTGATAGAATCAACACCACTATTATTGTCATTGATTGAGTCAAACATTCTTGATGTACCGGTCATGTGTTGAGTGCACCCACTATCAATAATCCAATGCCTTCCTCCGGCTTTGTAATTGACCTACAAGCAAATCAATGAAGCTTAGGTACCCATTTTTGCTTGGGTCCTTGTAGGTTAGTAACTAAGCTCTTTGGTACCCAAATAGCCTTCTTCTTTGGGCCCACTATTGGTGTACCAACAAACTTAGCTTGCACACCCTTCACACCTTTGGTAAGCACATAGCAAGAATCAAAAGGTATAGCATTAACAAGGTTCTTGCTTTGGTTCTTTTTATTGCAATTATGCTCTAAGTGCCCAACTTGCTTGCATCTATTGCAAAACCGACCATTGCTCTTTACAAAACTAGGTTTTGGAGTTGCAAAGGCCGACTTGCCTTTCTTGGGGGTGTAGCCCAATCCCTCTTTGTTAAGAGAGAACCTTTGGCTACCCAAGCACTTAAGCAAGCGGGCCTCACCACCATAGGCCTTGCCTAGGGCGTGAGTGAGCTCATCCACCTCTCTCTTGAGAGTCTCATTCTCAACCATTAGTGAGGCATCACAAGTGAAACCATCACTAGTAGTAGAGGTAGAGTTGGTGGTGGTGGATGAAGAGCTACAAGAAGGGTTAGTATTTGACATGATGATAGGTTCATTAAAGGATTCATCAATTATATCACATGTAACACCTATATCACAAGATACAACAACCTCCTTCTTTTCTTGTTGCTCAAGTAGCAATGAGTGAGCCTTTTCAAGCTTGGAATGAGCCTTACCAAGATCCTCATGGTCTTCCACTAGACTCTCATGAGTGGTCTTAAGCTCACCAAGAACTTTCTCAAGTATTGCTACTTTCATTGAAAGCTTTTTGCACTCCTTGTTCTTGGCAATAGCTATGTCTCTAGTTTGTTGCAACAAGTCATATAGTTGTTCTTTAGTTGGTTCATCATCATCATCATTTTCATTATCATATTTATCATTATCACTATCATGAACATATTCCATTTCACTTTCATCATCACTTTCATCATATAATACCTTAGCTTCTTTGGCCATGAAGCATGAAGAGGATGAATCAAATAGTAAAGGCTTCTTGTTGATAGCAATGGAAGCAAAAGCCTTGTTGGATGATTCTTCTTCTTCATCATCATCATCACTTTCCCAAGTGGCCATATAGACTCCATTCTTGCCTTTCTTGAATGTTATCTTGGCTTCTTTCTTTTTCTTCTCAAACTTGCCCCTCTTGTTGTTTTTCTTCTTGTCATAGGGACATTCGGCTTGAAGATGTTCGGTGCTATCACAATTGAAGCACCTCCTTTGTTGCTCATTGCTCTTGAAGTTGTCATTTCTCTTTTTGAAGCCTCTTCTCTTAATGAACATGTGACCCATTTTCTTGACTACAAAAGCAAAAGCCTCATCATCAATTTCATAATCTTCATCTTCATCATTGTCTTCTTCTTCTCCAATGATGGTAGCTTTGCCTTTGGAGGAGGTGGCCTTGAACGCCACGGTCTTCTTCTTCTTTTCTTCCTCCTTCTCATCAACATCTTGATCATACTTGTCAAAGGTTAACACCTCTCCAAGCAAATCATTTGGCTTTATTGTTTCAAGCCCATCTCTTTGTAGCATCATGATCAACATCTTGAATCTTCTAGGTAAGCTCAATAAGAACTTGTGACAAAAATCTTGATCTTGAGTCTTGTGCCCTAAGCTCTTGAGATCATTGACTATCACTTGCAATCTATGAAACATTTCAATGATTGTTTCATCATCCTTTTTCTTGAAGTTCTCAAACTCACTCTTGAGCCCATATAGCTTGGCACTCTTCACAACCTTAGTGCCCTCATATGTTTCACTCAACCTTGTCCATACTTCATATGCCAATTCTAAGTCCTTGATGCCCTCAAATACTTTTGTGTCAATACCATGGTAAAGTGTATTGAGAGCCATTCTATTGCATGTTCTATTTGCTCTATCTTCATCGGTGAGATGATTAGGATCAATGATAGCAAAATCATTCTCGGTGACTTGCAAAACTCTCTCATGAATAGAACCAAGGTACATTGTCATCTTTCTCTTCCAATGAGCAAAAGAACTAACACCATCAAAGAACGGTGGCTTGCCCCCAACATGATTGAACACAATTTGAGCCATTTTTCACACCGAAGGATGTTAAGCCTTGATTAAAACGGTGACCACGGCTCCGATACCACTTGTAAGGTCCTAGATGGCTAGAGGGGGGGTGAATAGCCTATAAAAATTCTACAAGCACCACTAAGCAAACTTGTTAGAATAACAAACGGCGTAAAGCGAGTTTTGCTTAGCCAAAGGTTGTGATGCAAGCCTCCTATCCACAAGTCTAGTAGATTATGATCTCTAGTTCACACAAGAGCTATGTCACTAATTTTACACTAGAGAACAAGCTAACAACACTACTAGCCAAGCTACTAGAGCAACACAAGATAATCTAGTAAAGATAAGTGTAAGAGATAGGATTGTGAATCTTATACCGACGGTGGAGTGAAGATGTTGCCAATCACCAAGATGATATATAATCAATTAATATTGACAACAACACAATATGTAGACCAATCACCGGGAGACAAGAGACACAATATTTTTGTTCACCCGGTGTTCACTTGTGCACCGACAAGCTACGTCACCGGTTGTGTCGACCAACACTTAGATGGTTCCTCGGTGTGACCCTCAAGTCACTTGCCCCTCAAGGCACGCCCCGCAAGGCACCGCAAGACTCCACTCTCAAGTGAGGTAACTCAATGACACGCGCAATCCAATAGAGTTGCTTTTGGCGTCCCGCCGAGGAAAGCACACGAACCTCTTACAAACAACCGGAGGTGGCCAAGAACAATCACCTTCTCTTGCCAACGCCTCCAACAATCTCCAAGCCGGCTAGGAGCGGTACTCTCCAAGAGTAACAAGAAATCCACCGGCTAAACCACCCACAAGTGCCACTAGATGCCCTCAAGCTATGCAATGCACTTTGGGATCACTCAATCTCACTTATGATTTGCAATCACTCAAGAGAGATGAGTGGGAGATGATGCTCTAGCTCAAAGGATGTATAAGGATGTTAGAAATCACTCGATACCTCCCCAAGGGCCGGCCAACGAGTATTTATAAGCATCCCCTCCAAATAGAGCCGTTACCCCTTCACTGGGCAAAACTCGGGACGACCGGACGCGCCGGTCGTAACTGACCGGACGCGCTTCACCGCGTCCGGTCGCCCTGCGACGTCCACGTGTCCCTCGAATTTCAAACGCGACCGTTAGATCCTCCAACGGTCACTGCGCCAACGGTCAAACCCTATGACCGGACGCGCCTCTCAAAACGACCGGACGCGCTCCACCGCGTCCGATCCTCCAACGGTCACTGACCCTCAACGGTCAAACCAACGACCGGACGCGCCCCAGACAACGACCGGACGCGCCGGTCCCGATGACCGGACGCGCCTGTCGAACGACCGGACGCGCCGATCGCACTGACCCACGCGCCCGCGACGCAACGACCGGACGCGCTCCTTCGAACGACCGGACGCGACAGTGCCCGCGTCCGGTGTGAGTCCAGTAAGCTCCTTCAACGATCGGACGCGTCCGATCGTGTGTGACCGGACGCGCCCCGCGTCCGATCGTCCTCTGTGAACCTCAGTTCCTTCTGGGTGCATGACCGGACGCGCCGGTCCCGCGAGTGACCGGACGCGCCGGTTGCAAACCCTAGCACCCGCGCCTGAAACCGCGCTGTACTGACCGGACGCGTCCGGTCACACCGTGACCGCGTCCGGTGCGGCGTCCGGTCACCTCAGTGACCCCGTTCGCCTCCGTTTCTTTTCCGACTTTCGGCGTAGTGGAAAATAGGCATTTCATTTCCCCGAAATCGCCTGAATCCCGCGCTCACACGCTCGGTGGGAGGGAGAGAGGAACCCAAACCCCTCTCTACCCGCAAACCACAGCGCGACCAACGCCACCTTTGCAAATGTGCCAACACCATCAAGTGTACATCTCCATGTGCTTGTGTGTTAGCATTTTCTCAATCATTTTCAAAGGTTTTCCAATTAGCTCACTAGGCCCTACATGCAATGCACTTCATGAATTCACCTAGTGGCACCCGTGCATCGAATAACCGATAAGACTTCCCCTCTTAATAGTTCGGCTATCGATCCTAAACCACTCACACCCTCTATGGTGTCTTGAGTGTAAAACAAAATGGCCCTATGGTTATACCTTTGCCTTGAGCCCATTTTGTTTCTCCAAATGATATGATCCACTTCATATCATCACATGACCGTCTCGATCCATCGACCTTGACTTCACTTGCTCTTCACCGTTGCATTGGTCCGTCGGCGCCAAGTCTTGCTCAAGCTTCACCATCGCATGGTCCCTCGCTTCGAAGCCTCGACTTGCCCTTCACCCTCACAACCGGTCCATCGAGCCAAGCCTCATCTTGGTCTTCACCATCTTGGTCATATGAGTCAATGTCATGTCTCATATGCAATGACCACCTTTATCTAAATCATCCACTTAGATACAAAGGTTAGTCCTAGGTTTCATCAATTAGCCAAAACCAAACTAGGGACTTTCAGTGAGTTTTCGAATATGTTTCTAGATGAGTTACCTGGTCTTCCGCCAGATAGAGATGTTGAGTTTGGAATTGAGTTGATCCCCGGGACAGCTCTAATTTCAAGGAGACCTTATCGGATGCCTCCGGATGAGTTAGCTGAACTGAAGAAGCAACTAGAGGAGTTGTTGAACAAGAGGTTTATCCGGCCAAGTAAGTCTGAATGGGGATGTCCTGCCTTGTTTGTGAAGAAAAAGAAAGAGGGTACTTTGAGAATGTGTGTGGATTATAGGCCTCTTAATGCTGTAACTATCAAGAATAAGTATCCCTTATCTCACATTGATGTTTTGTTCGATCAGTTAGCCAAAGCCAGAGTGTTCTCTAAGATAGATTTAAAATCGGGTTACCATCAAATAAATATTAGACCACAAGATATACCGAAAACCGCCTTTTCTACCAGATACGGGTTGTACGAGTATCTTGTTATGTCCTTTGGCTTAACAAATGCTCCTGCATACTTTATGTATCTGATGAAAACGGTTTTCATGCCAGAGTTGGACAAGTTTGTGGTTGTGTTCATTGATGATATTCTAGTATACTCTGAGAATGAGAAAGATCATGAAGAGCATCTGAGAATTGTCTTGACCAGACTTAGAGATCATAGTCGTATGCTAAGTTGTATGCTAAGTTTAGCACAGACGAAGCTGCTGTGCGCTGGCGTCGCGTGCGCGTTCGTCGCCGATCCGCAAGACCTTGACCGCTTCCCACGCTTCCTTCACGGTCCGCTTCCTGGCGAGAGTGCTCCACAGCTCAGATGGAACCGAGCGCAGGAGCCCTGCCATCGCCTGGCGATCGTCGTGGTACTCATCCTCGTCGGCGTCGGCGTCGATTCCAAGGTCGACGATGTCCCAGACACGAAGAGTCTGGAAGTTCACCTCCATGACCAACGCCCACTCCGGATAATTTGTCCGGGTTAGCATCGGCCAGGAGACGTTCGCGGACGGCCGCTCGATGATGCGCTCGACGACGCGTGACCCGGCGTCCCGGGTGCGCGACTGGCGACGGCGGCTGTTGGAACGTCCCCGGCGACGTGGTGGCGACTTCGACGGCTCTTCTTTCTTTCCACCGGAGCCATCTCCTGTCTCCAGCTTCTTTGCTGGTGACTGCGACATGGTGACGATGGAACTGGCTCTGGTACCAATTGACAGAACGCCGAACGGAGGAAGACAACACATGCGAACACAAAGTGGACACAGGGAATTTTGGTGCTGCAAAGCGGTAGCGTTTTCTGATGTCTCTCGTTTCTATATAAAAGAAATACATGCAGTCATATATGGTTAGAAACAAACTGAGAAAATCACGGCATGCTCGTGATCGGCTGTTGCCATCCCAACACCCTGGGACATGCCGCATACTATGCCTAGCCGCTAATGACTCTAACTGCCTTCTATGGTCAGCGAGCTCATGGCTTATTCAAACATTTATTAGCAGGACTAGTAGGTTAACCTATTAACTGAGTCCCGTTTGGATCCACTCCCAACGTTCCTATATACGCGCGTGCAAGCATTTTTTTTTATTTGGCCACGATAGGAGGCGGGCTGGAGTATCTAGGGGCCTGGTCATTACTCTGCCGGATTACTGCTCAAATTACAAAGCGACGCATGCTGCATGCATGCATGGGCCAGAACTGAAGCGACGCCTGCATGCACTAGTACTCTCACCTCCGCCCCCTTTTATACAAAACCAGAATGACGGATCGCTTCGCGGCCGGCGGCGCAGGTGCAAATCGCGACGCTGCTAATATGAAGTGTACTTCCGTGGAGTGTCTTGGTATCTGAAATTAGGCTGTGGACGCCGCATGTATACGAACAGAGGGAGTTGTACTTAGGTTAGAGAAGCTAATTATATAACTTATCACCAGCTAGCTAATTCATTTTAAGCTATTAGTCAGATAATTAGCTATGGTGCTTAGATGCATTAGTGCTAATTTTAGCTTCTAACAATTAGTACTAATGGATCCAAAGTTCCAAACAAACCCTTACCAAAGCTCACACCAGACAGAGAAACAACTAATGGGCTCTCATAATTTGTACAATCACTAAAAACAAAAATAATTTAAAAAAAAGTTACATTCAACACAGTGGCGGATCCACGGCCCGGGCTGCAGCCCCCCCGGGGAGGTTGATTTTACCTGTAAAACACTGTAGCTTAGCCTCTAATCCACCATTGATCAACACCTTAAGGTCTAATCCTTCATTATTTAGCCCCCCGGGTGCTTCATCCTGGATCCGCCCTTATTTCAACATGAACCCAATAAAGGCCGCATGCCAGAATCAATAATACCATAAGATTCATTCTGAATTTTCTGATCAATTAGTAAGGTATCCAACCAGTACTAATTCCACTAAATTAAACACTATACGCTCTTACTGTCATACAACACCAGAACACTTTTATCAATCCTAGCAGAAACACACCAACGAGAAAATTGTTATTATAGGACGCGAAACAATGGACTTCGCTATTATAGGACTTCAAACGTCGACTTCGGTAAAATGACCTTTGAAACGTTGATACTTCGTTATACATGACATTTGGTACTTTTAATCTCTTTTCTCAACTAAAATACATATATTTTGTCTTGGTGTGACCGTATTGCCCTTCTACCTCATTCACATAAGAGATCGATCCTTTCGTTTCCTTCCTACGTTTCGTTTCGTCGTTCCGACTCCGACTGTTCGTCTTCGCCGCCCAGAACCCCAACATTGAGCCCCAGCCCAGGGATCCACTGCCGCCGGCCGGCCATCCCCCGACGGCAGCTGGCCATGGCAAAGAGCCCCATGGCCGACGAGCTCAACCTGCTCGGCCTCGCCGCAAGAAGGGAAGGGGCACTAGAGGAGTGCCTGTGCCGTTGTGCGCCACCGGCCTCGCTACGCGGCCACGGACCCCTTGCCTCGTCAGCACGTCCAACCACACCAAACCTGAGTTGGAGCGCATGGTGCGCGTGACCCTCGTCCCCGAGATGCGGTTGGACAATCGCCAGCGAAAGCAGCGGCGGTGGACTGGGATGGCCCCAAACTGCGCGAGCGGAGTGGCTGCAAGTGACATCGTCACCGCCTGTTCACCCGTTGTCGGAGTGGAAATCGGATTCTGCAGTTGGATTCCCGTCGTGCAGTCTTATCTCGATTGTGGTCACGTTCGGATTCTGTACTTGGACTCCTAGCATCGTTCAGTTTGGCTGCTGAGTGTAGGTAGCTTTATCCTCGATCGGTACTGTAATTCTTTGGGCAATTTTGATTGAAATGGGTACTGTTATGTTGAAGTTTAGATATAGTGTTCTCTTTAGAGAGGAGGAAGTGGACATAGAGGTGTCCGAATTGGCTACCATGTTCTGCTACAACCTACAGCCAAAGTGACCACTGGCGCCGGAGAAGATGCCGGACGGCTCGGGAGGAGCGGGGAGGAACACTGGAGCCGGCGACCGAGCGAGCCCGGGAGGAACACTGGAGCCCAGGTGGCGGCGGCAAGCCAGCCAGCCAGCCTGCCCAGGCGGCAGCGGTAGCAGCCTGCCTGCCCAGGGCACCTGCTGTAGGTGCGTGTGCGTGAAAAGTGATTAAAAGGGCAATACAGTCACATCAAGGCAAAATACATATATTTTAGTTGAGAAAAGAGATTAAAAAGACCAAATGTCATGTATAACAAAGTGCCAATGTTTCCAAGGTCGTTTTAGCGAAGTCAACGATTGGAGTCCTATAATAGCGAAGCCCATTGTTTCGCGTCCTATAATAGCAATTTTCTCCACCAACAACTATCCTAGCAGGAACACACCAACAAATAAAGAGAGAAATGGATCCAGCCATATATACCTCCCGACGACTTGGGCGAGGATCTTGATATAGCTATCGATGATCTCGTCGCGCAACATGTCGGGGTTGGAGGGGTCACCAGGCTGCGGCTCCATGACGACGAGCCAGTGCTCGAAGTCGCAACCTTCAAGGAGGATCGTCTCCTTGGGCGGGCGGTTGCTCCAGTTGGGGGACGAGTCCCGCAGCGAGGACGTCGCCGGCTGGGTCGCGAAGCACCGCACCACGGCGCCCACCCGCCCCCGCCGGGAGGAGGCTCGCGGACGCAGCGAGCGGTGGCGGCCGATGCCCACAGCCTACTGCCTACGTGCTGGCGCGGCTGGCGGTGCTCCTCGGCCATACCGCTCGGCGCTCGTCTGCCTCCGTGAAGCTGCTGTCAGTGTTGTGTTGGGGGTAAAATTTCGTTTCCCACCCAATCGTCGCTCGTCAGTCTTAATTTGGGTGTCACGCTGTGGAGTAATGTTACCAGTGAAATCCGTATACAATGCTGTATTGTGATGCGGCCTTATATTATACTCCCTCAGTTCAAATTACAAGTTGCTTTGACTTTTTTGATAATGTCTAGATACATAACAAAATAGATGAAAAAAAAGTCAAAAAGACTTATAGTTTGGAAAGAAGGGAGTAGGATAATAGCCAGGAATACATGAATTGTTTGGGCTTGGCTCAAATGTGCATGTGCTGAGTGCTGACCAGAATGAGAATTTGCAACTGTTATTCAAACAGTGGATACAAGAGTTTAGAATACGCTGGGTATTAAATAATCCATCTAAGAGTATGCTCTAAGCAACTTTGGATGGCAGAGGCAAGCACGGTTTTCCTTTTTGGAGCAGGGCATGCATAGTAGGTGGTAAAACCCTTCCCAGGGTTGAGTTTGCTTTCTGAAGATATTCAAACTTTAAATCAACTTTTTTTTTTCAGATTTTACACTTCAAAACCCATAAGCTCCTCAATGGTTGTAAACATCTCGAGCATTGGAACTTGGGAGACTTTTGTGTTTGGTTTGTGAAAAGAAATGGATTGATGTATCATCATCTCATTCATCACAAGCATAATTAGTACTAGTACGAGGAATGAAGTAATTCCACCAAATTTGAGAAATGGACTTATATTATGATGCACCACCTCATTTAAGATAGAGTGATTCCTCAAACTACACTCTATAACATTCTAGAGTTTTATTATGAAATAAAATACTTATACAAACTGGTGGGCTTGCTGTTGATAAGTTCTCGAGCTAATCCTACCCAATACCTTATCAAAATTGCAGCGTAGATCTTACCTATTAGAAATATGTGTGTGTAAGAGCGCATAGCCACCGAGCCATTACGCCATGATGGTGTTAAGTAAGTGATTTGTGTAACCCTGGTGTTTAGATATTCATTAATAACTCTAGGAATTAACTTATTCAGAGACGGAAGGAGTATTTGGATAACACATACTCACTAGAAAAGTTAATGCCAGAGCATGTTAAAGCACAAAAAACAAGAAAACGTTGGACTACCGTAGCCCCAACTCAAGTTAAATCATTACGGCCCACCACTAAACAAACAGAACCGGAGAATCTTAGCTGACAAAATGCATCCAAAATTCACTTGCATCGCTAATGAAATCGGAGAGAGCTAGCGACCATCATGATTCATGACATCATGCTGTATTTAGTGTGTATATTACGCCATTCTTAGAGAGTTTCATGGCATTGTTTTTTTTTCAAGACTGTCACATCCCATAGAATGAAATGAAAATATGAATGAAACAACTAACCTCAATGTATAGTTTCATTTATTTTTTTCAAGACATTTATTTTTATGACTCCAGGTTGGAAACTGAGTTGAGAGAGTTTATCCCGATAAAACTCAATTTTTCTCTTTTCTTAAAAACCTGTGTGGCAGTAGATTGGGCCTTTTGATGCGGATTTATTCTCAACCGCTCATGTGCCAGGCAGTGATTACACCAATTATTAATAAGCTTTTAACGGTTTTTGAAGAAGTGGTTTTGGTCAGTAGACGGAGATGATCGAGGCGTGAATGCATGCATTCGTGCATCACGTCCTCGTGTATTTTCGATTTTTGAAAGATGCAGTATCCTGTGCTTTTTAAAAGGCGTCCGTGTTCATGGAACGGCGGAGAACCTACTCTCATTACGTTGCTCGTTGATGAGTTCCTGTTCGTGGAAGCAAAATGATGACGTCCGTTCAAGCCTTACGTGTCTCAAGTATATGAGCACGAAATGAACGTGCGGCCTGTTCAATGTAAAATGCAGGAAAAAAGTATCACATGATTTTATCAGAATGGCCTGTAACAAGTTTGTGATTAACCAAACATTCAAAACGAACCTGTAACAAGTTTGTGGTCAACCAACCATTCAAAACGAACAGAGAGACAAAGCTTACTATAACAACTGCTGAGTATCTGGTTCAGCAAGTGCACAAAGGGCTGATGGTACATCATAGTTTCAGAATTCCAGGTACATCACTCAGACACCAAGCACAGTTTTGAGTACTATATAGAACATAATAATTAGGTGCATACAGCGACAATCCATGAAAATCAGATAGCAACAAGGGTTCGATTTATGCTACTGCACACCATCTCTCCCAGAAGGCTAATCTGGAACAGGGGTGCCTACTTATACTCGTGGTCATGTTCATTGGAAGTTCGAGTTGCCTCCTTGACCTTGGTAGCCTGGGCCGCCACCAGGGTAGCCAGGATTGCCACCACCTGGATATGGCGGTGTGTTGGGGTTGCCTCCTTGGTAGGGAGGCGGTTGGTTGCCACCAGGGTAACCAGGTGGGCCACCTTGGTAGCCAGGGTTACCACCTTGGTAGGCCGGCCCTGGGTTCCCTTGGTAACCTTGGTTACCACCTTGATACCCCGGAGGTCCACCTTGGTAGCCAGGAGCACCACCTTGTTGGTAGTGAGGAGCACCACCAGTGCTGTAGCCTGCCTGTGGATTTGGCATTTGGTGCTGATAGTTTGGTTGGCCACCACCAGCATGTGGCGGTGGCGGTGGCATGTTGCCCTGACCATGGTGAGGTGGCATCTGGTTCTGGCCAGGTGGAGGTGGGGGGCCATTGAAACCCTGTGGCGGTGGCGGTGGCATGTTGCCCTGACCATGGTGAGGTGGCATCTGGTTCTGGCCAGGTGGAGGTGGGGGGCCATTGAAACCCTGTGCAGGGGGCCCATCTCTGTTCTGATAGTTCTGCATGTTCTCCCTTCTCCTCTCAAAGTTCCTTGACCTGTCAAAGTTGCGGGGCCTATCATTGCGCCTGGATCTTTCATTGGCACGGGCATTGTTTCTCACCCACTCCTCATGGTATTTAGGATCATAAGGAACAGCTTCCCCATTTATGAAGGGTTCTCCTGAAACAGGAAGTAGAAGGTACCATAAGCTTGTGGAATAGTAAGTCCATATTAATATTATAGTCGCAGAAGTTGTCCAAACATGGACGGACATAAACTATAGCCACTGACAATTTCAATTAAAAACATCAATTAAAAAATCTAAAATAGATTCTCAAGGCATACATGTATAGTTGATCAAAACAGAGGGTGTGTCATGTGTGAACTGCTATCCCAAGATATAGGTTCCTAAATCTGTATTGGTGTTTTTCAAGACGCAAGGAACACATTCGAGATGCAAACCACATTAATATATTATAGCGCCTACGATGATTTGACAAAGCACCTCATTATACTTTACCCAAGGACAGTGATATCCTTACATCACAAGTATAGAAAAGAAAATTAGAGGGCAGAAAAACAGGCGAGTCAGTTAAGTAGTGAGGAGCAAAATTTTAAAGAACAGTTATTTGGACACTAGCAAATAACTTGAGAAGACATTCACATCTGATACAAAATAATGAAGATTTAAATTACTCATGTTTAAAATTAAGCTGTAATATGTTGTGTACAAGCAAGAAAGACATAACAGTGTCAACAAACAACGAATAGAATGTGAAAAAGGAAATTCGAGTATAATGAGCAGGATGTTTGTACATGACCAAGAAAATGCAAATAGTCTATTGTCTATGCTTGGATAGGAAACATGTTATCAGTACCTCCATAGTCCTTATTTTTGACATCCAAGTATGAATCAGGAAGAACCCAGCGGACCTTGGGCATTTCTGCAAATGATTAAGAGGCATAAGACTCGAAGGACACATTCTATGGTATTCAACAATGATTTACTTCCTACTCCTATGAGATCATATATACCTTTCAGTTTGTAAGAGAGCTCCTCAGATACAAGTGCACCAAAGGCGAAGTAATGACGAGTCGACACCGAATATATCTTTTGCCTAGCTTCTTCCTCACTGAAACAAGGAACTGGCTTTAGATGCGGGCCTTGCAGAGTTAAAATGGGCAAAAAGAACTTAATTCTATGAACTAAAAATTGCACACATATTATCACTCTAAACTCTAATGTCCTAGACGCACAGAAGAACCATAAGTCCATAACTAGACCAAATTAAAGAACAAATCTGAAAGATCACAGCAGCAGGTTAGTAGGTCCCTTTTTGGATCCATTGGTGCCAATAGTTAGCATCTAGCAGAGGGAAGCCAGCCAGCTAGTAGCTTTATAATAGCAGGGCTATTAGTTAGCCTATTAGTTGAGCCCCGTTTGGATCCTCCATCTACTAGCCAGTACTCCCTCCATCCCTCCATTACATATTATAAGACATTTTGGCTTTTCTAGATACATTGCTTTATCTATGTCTAAGTCCATAGCAAATCTATGTATCTACTAAAGCCAAAACGTCTTATAATTTGGAATGGTGGGAGTAGTAATTAGGTTAGGGAAGCCAATTAATAACTCATTATCAGCTAGGTAGTTCATTTTGAGCTATTAGTTGGACTATTAGCCAATTAATAACTTTAGCTTTCTAGTAACAATTAGAACTAATGGATCGAAGCAAACTATTACCCAAGCTTCAAACCAGGCAAACAGAGGGTAGTACAATTAGAACAAATGGATCCAGTCAAACCGTCACCCAAGCTCACACCAGGCAGAGAATCAACTAACAGGCTCCAATAATTTGTACAGTCACAAAAAACAAAATCATTTAAAAAATTACATTCAACATGAACCCAATAAAGCCCACATCAAGCATCATCCCTATTAACCTGGAAGTTCTCCTCAGACACAAGGAAATGGTTCAGTTGTAGAGCAAAAGATCGTTGTGCTCTTTAGGCACACTCTTTCCCCAGACCGCAGCATTAAGTATTTCTTGGCTACCTATAAGATGATCAGATTTAAAAGTATCTCTTGTAAAATATGAGCAACAATAAATCCTTCTAAAACATTCATTGTAATCTCCAAATAAAAAAATCCTTCTAAAACCCAAACTTCCATTTCTCCTATTCGTTGTAATATCCACATATTCATCTGATCTTACATATTCCTCTGATCAAGCAGTAAGAGATCCAACCAGTCCTAATTCCACTAAATGAAATAAAACACATTACACTCTTACCGTCATGCTACACCAGAGCACTTTTATCTATTCTAGCAGGAAAACACCAACAGCTAAACAGAGAGATGGATACAGCCATATATACCTCCCGACCACTTGGGCGAGGGTCTTGATATAGCTATCGATGATCTCGTCGCGCGTGATGTCGGGGTTGGAGGCGTCACCAGGCGGCGGCTCCATGACGACGAGCCAGTGCTCGAAGTCGCACCCGTCGAGGAGGATCGTCTCCTTGGGCGAGGACGTAGCCGGCTGGGTCGCGAAGCACCGCACCCCCGCGCTGGGGGCGGTTGCCGCCGCCCCCACCCCCGCAGGGAGGAGGCTCGCGGCCGCAGCCAGCGGGCGCAGGAGGGTGGGGACGCGGCGGGATGCGGCGCCTGCCTGGAGCGCACGGGAGAGGAGGAGCGCGCGCGACGCCGACGCCATGGCGGCGGCCAAAGTGCCAAACCCTAGTGGGAGACGAGACGGCACGCGGAGATGAGGGAAGAGGACGCGGCGGTGGCGATAAGGGTTTAAGCCGCAACTGGTGAGGTGTCTTATTGCGGCGAGTGAGGCTAGTGAGTTGCTTCGGGGCCGAAATATCTGGCGAAGTCGAGACTGTACATGGGCTTGTGGGCCGTGGGCTCTCGAATGGTATTGTGAGCTCCCGAGCGGGATGGGCTACCTCCTCCTCTCACCGTCACCTTCGCCGGCTCTCGCATTCCAATACGCCTCCTCCCTCCTCGCCTACTCGGGCGCCGCCGCGCGCGGCGAGGCGAGGCCTTGGTCGTTGCGTCGGACGCCTCACCGCTCGATGGCGGTCCTTCTCCCTCGTTGTCCGCGGCGGTGGCGGCTGGTGCCTACGTGCTGGCGCGGCGGGTGGTGCTCCTCGGGGCCACGGCCGTACCGCTCGTCCGCCTCCGTGAAGCTGCTGCCGCGCCCACGCCCGTGGACTTTGTGAAGGGTTAGTTTCTATCCTACTAGAACATCCGGCGCCCTTCGGGCGCCCTACCGTGACTACTCTACCGTAACCTTGAACATCATGAGGCTCGGCAATAAGGTACAGAGTCTGTTACTGTGTCAATCAAATACAGTGAAACTACCATACTGATAATAAGCAAGCACCCATTAATAAGCTCATATAAGCATATGTAGAATATGAAAAAGATTTGTTTCATCTGCAGTGCCAAGCAGGTATCCCCCACATATACATTCATTGGACCTCATGAAACCAAGATATAGCGCTACAGCTGTCAACCTATGGAATAATTGTTTCACACACGCATATTGTTCTTATCTGTGGTCATTGATGAACCATGATCCTCAGTCAGGGAGATCAATCTGGACTACTGGCTCTGATCCCCGACCAGCTAGCTTAGCTGGTTGGTCTGCACTACAGCCATGGAGAACTGACCATTAGCGAGTTGGCCGGTATCCTTGTATCAGATAAGAGTAGACAATCCTGCTGCACGAGTAACAGAAGTCCATATGCTAGTATCCCTAGCTGCAATACAGCCTTGCACATGCCAGGTTACCAGCAAATATCCTTGGACTACTGGCTCTGATCCCCGACCAGCTAGCTTAGCTGGTTGGTCTGCACTACAGCCATGGAGAACTGACCATTAGCGAGTTGGCCGGTATCCTTGTATCAGATAAGAGTAGACAATCCTGCTGCACGAGTAACAGAAGTCCATATGCTAGTATCCCTAGCTGCAATACAGCCTTGCACATGCCAGGTTACCAGCAAATATCCTTGCTTTGTAACCTGAAATAGCATGTTCAATTTTAATCAGGGAATAATTTTGCTGTCCAGAAACTTTGGCATGAATCTCCAATTGACAGAAGGTGGTTGCAGCGAAGTATTCCGAAGGTACCATCATCGACCCAACTGTTAAATGGCAACAAATAGTTGCAAGACAAGTTTCAGACTCACATACACATATGGCCCTGACTACAAAAAGGAAAGGAAAAGAGGGGGGGGGGGGGGGGGGGGGGGGGTTCATGCTTTTGGTGAGGAGTTTGTGTGGAGATCGTTGTCCTTGGCCTTTTCTTCCTGTATGTAGGTTACATGCCTGAATTAAGAATTGCCTTGTTGAAGAACTTGGGAGGAGCACCTCCTGCATGCCTGACAGATCAAGTGTTGCTTTATGCAGTTTTTTTTATGAAAGTCTGTAAGCATTGCCTATCAGAAAGACATGTCCAATAATAAGAAAACCATAGTCAACAATTTTGGGCAACCTGTTTCTTAAGATGGTAGCTACTGGGGGTGGGTATTGGGGGGCTTATCTTTCTTGAACCTTTCTTTGGCATACAGGAACAAGCACTAAAGTTGGCCAACTGGGAATTTTGTCATTCGGTTTAATGTTTGTCATAGTTTGCGATATTCCAGAGTACTCCCTCTGTTATATTCTCTAGTGCTTTTGACTCAATTATACGGAAGAAAAGGATAAGATGGTACTTGACCTTTGTGTACTTTGCCAGTCGCAACCTCATTATTTTCTTACAAGAACTCCTCTTTGCCTTAGTGATCAGTTAACAAAGAGTTCTAACAGCACGCGCTGAACAAAGACAGAGTAGATTTAGTTATCTATGTTATTAGAATTCAAATAAAACCATTTCTCATATGTAGAATATGCTAAGTGGCAATAATTCATCTCCTATACTGTACTATCCTCCTAGGCTGCATACAAATCCGAGTGAAGGAGAAGAAGACCTCACCTTGATGGGAGGCAGGGACGCGAGTATCCTTGCAGGGGGTGATGCTGACGGCCTGCTGCGCAGATCGACGACGAGCGGCCTTGCAGGGAGCAGCACCGCGCGGCCTGATGTGTGGATCCACAACAGGGACCCTTGCTGTGGTGGCGTCGGTAGCGTGGAGGAGCGGGGGACGCGGTCAGCAGCATGTGGAACTCATCAATGCCAGAGGCCTGAATAATCGAGGATGAGGAGAACGCGTCCCCGTGCCGGGGGAAGGGGCGGCTAGAAACTGCCAGATCCGGCGTTATTCGCGATGGCCGACCCCTCCACTGATTTGGCTGCCTCGCGTCTTGGATCTGACCACGGATTCTCTCGAGCTAATGGCACCTCCAAGCCATGGATCCGAGGTTGGTCCTCCATGGTATGCCAGCGTGCTCGAACTCGCCGGCGCACCCACGCCACCTCCCATTCTCCCAGCGGCAGAGAGATGGAATGAGAATAGAGAGAGTGGAAAAAGGAGACAGGAGGGAGAGAGACTGGCGGCGGGGGAGATGAGGCTGCGGTAGCTACGCGGAGGAACGCGCATGGAAGAGGTGGAAGAGTGACGGTGGCGAGCTCGGAGGAGCGCGGTGATACGCGAGGCGCATCGATGCTCGGGAGGAGAGAAAGAAAGGAGAGAGAGAGAGAGGAATGAGGAGGGGGCTAGGGTTCGGAGTCTTCGGACCAGGCGAGGGGCTCTTGGCAAAATGTCTAGGTCTGTATGCAAAAAGGTGCCTGGGGGTGTGACAGGACAGTGCAGAGACGTGTGACAGGACTGCGGCTTAGTTTACGAAACACTGGAGGACTTTTATGCAAAATAGGACAAGGACGCGTGTCGGCACCCTGAGGAGCCACCGATGCTCCGATTGCTCTCGTTGCAGCAAAGGGCAGCGGCTTTTAATCAACCCCGATTCCCTGCCATTGTTGGTGTAAAATTTCGTTTCTCACTCAATCGTCCCTCGTCCGTCTTAACTTGGGTCCTAGTCACGCTGTGGAGTAATGTTACCAGTGAAATCCGTATGCAATTCTCTGGATTGATGTTAACAAATGTTAATTGTCCTAATCTACATATATAGTGCTGCATTGTGGTTTGGCCTTATATAAGATAATAGGAGGGCATGAATTGTTTGGGTTTGGCTCAAATGTGCATCTGCCGACTAGAATGAGAATTTGCATCCGTTGTTCAAAATAGTGGATAGAAGAGTTTAGAATACGCTGAGTACTGAATCCTTCTAGTAGTATGCTCTAACCAACTTTGGATGTTAGGGGCAGGCACGGACCACACGCTTTTCCTTTTTGGAGCAAGGCATGCACGTACGAAGAAGAATTAGTAGTATGGTAAAACCGTTCCCAGAGTTGAGTTTGCTTCTTTTTGTTAGATTTTACTCGACAAAACCCATTAGCCCATCAATGGTTGCATACATCCAGGGCGGAGACAGGATTTGAACATAGGGGGAGCCGTGCAAACCGGCAACAATCATGTATGTCAAAATATGTACATGGCAAAGATATACACAACACCCAAATAAACGTTTGTGTTGCAATACAAAAGAAAGCAGAAAAACTAAAAAAATATAAAGGGAAATTAATTACTCTGAGGCCTCTAACCTTCACGCTTCACCCAATCAATCTAATTCTTTGCCTAGAAAAAGAGCCACGGTAATAACAAGTAGTTAAAGGGGGCAAAATTAATTAACACTAAATCCTAAATGTTAAATCACAAACTATCGGTCACACGTCGTTTAGCCTCGACAAAACGGTCACTTAAAAATGTAAAAATAGATAAAATGGTCGTTTAAATAAACGACTAAATGGAAACATCGTAGCTGTGTGTAGTGTTTAAATGTTGAGTACATGAGCTAAACGACTGTTTAGACGAACAATGTGGTGTTCTTATTTCATTTTCTTCTTCCAAGCCGACGCTCTTCTTATAAAAGAAAGCACTCACTGAATTACTTACTGAATCTCGTCTTTCTCTCGACGCCGAGAATTTTTTACGTGTCCAGGTCTATCAGTTCGTCTTGCTTCTCCCCCACCCTTGCCTATGAAATGGATATTGTTGTTTTAAGATCAAGATTGTGACATAAGTCGTCGGCACAAACCTTTCCAGACAGGAACATAGGAGATAAAGAAGATATGGAGTAAGAAAAATAAAAGATATGGAAAAATATTAGGGAGACCTAATTTTTATTTATATAAGATACTATTAAAGATTAATATGGAGTAAGAAAAAAAAACATAGTACAAATAATATCATTAACTAGCTAATTATATAATTAAGCACCTAATTTAGGGGGGAAAAGTCTACATAACCCCCCAACTATCTAGGGTCAACTACTTTACCTCCTAAACTATAAAACCAGATATTCTGCCCCATGAACTTTCCAAAACCGTTCAAATAACCCCCCAAGCGGTTTTCGATGGTGGTTTTGCCACCGTGGCTGCTGACATGGACGACAACGTGGCGATGGTCCACATGTCAGCCACCCCTCTCTCTTCTCTCCTTTCCTCTGTCCTCCATGCCCATGCCGTTACAGGGCGCGGTAGCGTACCGGCCGTTCTGACGCTCAGACGACCTAGCTAGGGTTAGGGTTAGCTCAACGGAGCTCACCGCGACTTGCTCGACTACGCGGCTGAGGTGGAGACGAAGCGAAGAGGGCTGCCGACGTTGAGGACTAAGACGGTGGCGTGAACCGGTGGTCGAGGCGACGTTCCGGCGTGTCCTGGGCTCCGACGACCAAACAGACAATCCTATTGGCAACACAGAATCGAGACGAAACCAAAACTAAAGACGAGAGGGCGAGATGTTCACTGGAGAGAGCTAGCCACGGTGAGGATATTGCGGTGGACATGGCGAACCGCGGCGGGGGGAACCGACGCCGAGGACGACTCCGGCAACAAGAGACGGCGCAACCGGGCTCAAACGAGACACAAGGACGAGGCGAAGCTAGAGACGCTAGCAATTGGGCAGAGGTGGAGCAACCGCGGTGAATTTTGCCAGTGAGCTCGAGTGGTCGGTAGCAGTGCAGAGAGGGACGAGGGTGAAGGAGCCAGCGTTGTCGGTGGAGGAGCTCGGGGGAGGAGGCGCTGCCGCCTCGGCCGGGCCCGCGCCTGCGCTCGCGCCGCCACCTCGGCCTTGGCCACGCCCGCCTCTCCCGTGCTGCCCGCCACCTCGGCCTTGGCCGCGCCCGCCTCTCCCGTGCTGCCCGCCACCAGACCACCGCGCTCGCGAGGTTGCGCCACCGGGCCGCTAGGTCGCCGCGCCCGCGAGCTCCTCCAGATCGGCTGTTTGTGAGGAAGAGGGGGATTGAGAGGGAGGCACGGTAGAGAAGAGGGGAGTGGCGCTGGCAGGAGGGAGAGGGGAGAGAAGAGAGGGGGGTGGCTGACATGTGGGCCATCACCACGTCATCGTCCATGTCAGCAGCCACGGTGGCAAAACCACCATCGAAAACCGCTTGGGCGGTATTTGAACGGTTTTGGAAAGTTTAGGGGGCAGAATATCTGGTTTTATAATTTGGGGTATGAAGTAGTCGACCCTGGATAATTAGGTGGGTTATGTAGACTTTTTCCTAGTTTAGGGGGTATATTATGGGATAGGGAAGGTTGGGGGTGCCAGTCCGCCCTCAGCCCTCCCTTCCCTTCGCCACTGATCTTGACCGTTGGGACTTGGGAGCATCGCTCATACTGATGAAAGAACTAAAAGTTTGGAGTTTATGAAATAACATACTTGTACAAAATGGTGGTTTTGCTGTTGATAAGTCCTCGAGCTAAATCCTATCGTTGTAACCCAAATACCCAATACCCTGGCAAAATTGCAGAGTAGATCTTGCGCATTAGAGATATGTGTGTGTAATGTTGCTTTGTTCTTAGATGGAATGGTTCCTATAATCAACTGCAATGGGATGATTTAAGGCGACGTGATTTTTTGAGCTCCACTGCGTTGCAGAATCTAGTTTTGTGGGAATCTATGCTAATAGTTATAGTTCCATGTGCTGCAGCTTCTTTAATTTTGTATTCAGGCCCTAGCCCTTTATGTCATTGACGACAGGTGTTGCAGGAAATCCGTGAAACAGAAACGAAGATAAAGAAATATAGACTTAATGTCTCACTGTCTTCCTTGGACTACTCTGGTGGAAAAATAAATATTGAATTGGATTAGTGTACACATATACAATAAAGAAATATAGAATTGGAATAGCGTACACATGTACATTACTTTGATTTGTGGTGTGGTGGTGACGCACAGGCAATTTTTCTAGTATCCTTAGCAGTGTGTCCTATGCAGTGTGGACAACATTCTTAGGCCAAAGTACACAGATATGAAGTTGAGCCAGTAAATTAATACATAAGTGCTCTTAATGTTTCAAGGAGTTTGACCTCACCTTTTTTTCCAAACACATGATCTTGATGTTGATTTTTTTTAAATACCGGTCTTTTAGCCTTATATTATGGGGGTTATGCTTTCATCAGTTGTGTTATTTTTTTTACACTTACACGTCTGGCTTCTTTGGTTTGTAGGCTTCTATGTAAGCATGTATCTATATTTTGGGTGGTTTCCAACATTTGCACAATTTGTAAGCGCTCCACTGTATATTTTTGAAGCCGCTTCGCTGAAAAGACAAGCTGAAAAGTATTGTTCGCTGATTTGTTGTGAGAGAAAAACACTGTTCCTTCGCTGAAAAAGTACAGCTCATAAGTCAAGAAAGGAGACCAGGAGAGTTTTACACTAGTTACCTAGTAGCAAAGAAAGTTTTGTGCACACGTTCTAATTGAGTTTAGGTGATTTGAATTGGGTTCTACAATGTGAGTTTGATGATTGGGATAGTTACATTCAAGTTATACCTTTCTATATGCTACGTTAGGGTTACTTAGATTTACAGTGCCTTTTGTTTGTGTTGCTTAGTCTTTCTTATATTCTAATGGCATTGTTGATTTCTTTTTTCAGATGTCAGGCGAATTGGTATTGGTGTATGCTATGACATCCGTTTCCAGGAATTAGCAATAATGTCACATGCTGCAAGAGCTATGACTTTCTCATGTGTGTTTTTCTATTGTAGTCGTCTCTAATAAGCTATAACTTGATGAACACTGGCAGAACCAGAGGGGCCAGCTAGGGCCGTGCACCCTCTCCACACCCCCAACCCCCCCCCCCCCACCCACCCCAAAGCACAGTGAATTTTTTTAAATACCTATAAAAAATTAAATTGCATAGTAAAAAAGTTATTATTTCACTCTTTTTTATGGTAAATACTGTGTTTTTTCGTTATAAGTATGTAAAAACATTGAAAAGCTATTAGACATACGCTTGCTATACATATTTATTATGTTTACGAGATGTCATCGTATTGTCCGGCCCCTTGATCAAAAGTTCTGGTTCGAATCTGCCACTGTTGATAAGTAACTATTGTACTTATTAAAGACGCTGTGGCATGTGCCGTATTTGGACCATGTCATCTTGTAACCTACTCCACATGTAAAATGGGTGGACACTTAGTCTCGTATTCTTCTCTGCTTGATTAACATTTTCAGATTTTCAGTTATATTAACAATTCTGAACACATACTTACAGCTTACTACTACTATTTTCTGATAATTTGAAAATTATTGAAACTGACGAAACAGACAAGCTCATTTCACTGACTGCAGGTGCTCATTTTTTTTGTGATATCCTGGTGCATTCAACATGACTACTGGACCACTGCATTGGGAGTTGCTGCAAAGGGCGAGGTAATAAATGACTTTGCACCTCAAGTTACGGTAATTATGCAAGGTAAATATAGCGAGCTGAAATGCTCGTTGCTTTTATGTATGCTGATCTAAAAAAAAGTTCAAAACTAGTCAAAACCTCGATCTGAACTCATAATTCTTGGAGGTAATTTCATATCTGAAATGTCTCCACTACTTCTTTGCCATGTACTGATGACATCATTTCTGCAATGCGACGGCTGCAGACAACCAGGTATGCTGCGCTTCTATGCGTGCTGGTGTTTCAATTTCCTTAACTTCAACTTTCATTTGGCATTCCTTTTGCTAGGCCTTGTTTAGATGGTAAGTTTTTTCGATTTTTGTTACTGTAGCATTTTCGTTTGTATTTGACAATTAGTGTCCAATCATGCACTCATTAGGCTCAAAAGATTCGTCTCGCAAATTACAGATAAATTATGCAATTAGTTATTTCTTTTACGTACATTTAGTGCTCCATGCATGCGTCTAAAGATTCGATGCGGTGGAGAGAGTGTAAAAATTTAGAATTTGGAAGAAAACTAAACAAGACCCTAGTTTTATGCTTTAAAAATGTTAATCAACTGTTTGGTGCCAGCTGTTTGTTGCAACATGCACTGCAGCTGGAGATACCAGTGCAGGTTTGCTTCGGGCCACCACTCTTGTTGGACAAGTTGACCTGAGATTTCTATCTGTGTTTAGATCCATTGAAAAATGTACTATGCAAAAAAAAGATTTCCCGTCACATCAAACTTGCGATATATATATGGAGTACTAAATGTGAATAAAATAAAAAACTAATTGCACAGTTTGGTTGTACTTTGCGAGACGAACGTTTTGAGCCTCATTAGTCAATGGTTAAACAATTATTATCAAATACAAACGAAATGCTACAGTGTATTTTGGTACTCCAAAATTTGGATCTAAACACAGCCGGCCCTTTGGTTTTGTCAGTAACCAACACTTATCTAGCTTCCAGACTAGACTCTGCACCACCACAAAACTACTTTTGTTTCCGATAAAACCTCTTGTGATTTTTACCAACAATCTGAAAGCTGTACACTAGCAAAGATATGTCACGTCATAACTAACCATTTGCATAATGCTAGCTTGGAGAGGTGATCGCAACAACTGAGCATGAGGAGTCGACTACAATATGAGAAATTTTCATTGGATTGAGCAGGTAAGCAGATTGAAATTCTATGCTTTCCAGTTTCCAGTAGTCTTATGTATCTTCACCTTTTGGTTGAATGGGGTCGCGCAAATCTTCTCTAGGCAATTTCTTCCTCTGCAACACAAACGGCGTGGCGGTGTCTACTAGTTGGTAGATGTCCCAGAGACTGGGTTCTCAGTAGCGAGCCTGGATGCAGCTGTGAGCCTGTGACGAAGCAGGAGAGCAGTTGACTCTGCAGGATTGCTCGTACTACTTCGTTCATGACATGCATGTCGATTCCCTGTCTAGAGATCGATCGACCTGATGTGTGAAGGTAGAGAGGACGAATAAGGCGACTATAGTTTGTACCATCGGTGTAAGTGTCTCCAGTTGCCAAATAAATTGATTACCTTAATGTATGAAGAACACCTCTCTCCATGAAACAAACATAAACGGAGGATTTCTCCCATTTCCTTTTGTGCACTACCAGTTTGAACTTTGAAGTTTGAACTAGCCCTTGTTTAGTTTCCCCGATTCTTCCCCAAATTTCACTATGCAAAAAGAAGATTCTTTGTCACATCAAAATGTCGGTAAATGCATGGAGTACTAAATGTTGATGAAATCAAAAACTAATTGCACAGTTTTGTTGTACTTTGCGAGATGAACATTTTAAGCCTAGTTAGTCAAAATTTGAATAATTTTTACCAAATACAAACGAAATGCTACAGAAATTCTGATACAGTATTTTTCTCATCAATTCACCGAAGTAAACGAGGCCCTAGTAGCTTGTGCGCGTCCTGGTGGCAATGGATCCCCCATTTGTTTAGCCATCAGTAGCCACAGTACTAGAGTAACGAGGAGGCAGGTTCCCTGGGGACGTTGCAGAGGGCGGGATGCAGGCTGCAGCCCTGCACCGCCACCGCAGGGAGGGGCACAGGGCTTCCGAAGACGACAGGCACTGCCGCTGCGCACTGCTACCGCAGGTGCCTCACACTGTCAGGCATGGGGAGCTCATGAGCCCAGAACTGAAGAAGCCCAGCCTTTTGGTGGCCGGAGCTGTGACCTGTGAAGCCAATTTAAGGCCTCTCACGCCTTCCATTTAAAGTGAGACCCCGAGGTTCAAATTCAGTTTTCTTCAATGCAGATCTTCGCGCCATTGCAGAACCGATTTTGTGTGCAATCTCTTTTTAGCCTGTGTACCTATCTTCTGCCGAAGTGCCAAAATGCTAGTCTTTGAGAGATCACGCTCGTCTATGGCCACCCTGGTGGCGAAGATCAAGGAAGACTGGAGGAGGCACGCTGGTGCGTTGCCATTGACAAGATGCTGAAGGAAGTTTTCCTTCACTCTGGCCGTGTTTAGTTCGGCCAAATCGGGAGGTGCAGATTTTGCACAGTGCAAGATTCATAACTGTAGCATTTCGTTTGTATGTGTAAATTTTTGTCCAAACATTGATTAATTAGGCTCAAAATGTTCGTTTCGTAAAGTACAACAAAACTGTGCAATTAGTTTTTTATTTCATCTACATTTATTACTCCATGCATGTGCCGACATTTTAATGTGACGGAGAATCTTCTTTTTGCATAGTGAAATTTGGGGTGAAATCTGATATCTAAACCAGGCCTCTGTGTGTTTGCCGCGTGTTATGTTTTAAATGTACAGGATTGTTTTTTTTTATCTTGTTCTCCTTTGTTGTTTTATATAACTTTTGGACTAAGGCTAATTTCCCCTATGTAATATAAACGGTAGGTCCTGCCTGTGTTACTTGTATGTTTAAAAGTAGTGTGTGTTATTTGTGTTGGTGTTTGTGTTTGTGTATAAAAAGAATAGTGAAACAACAAGCAGATCTCACCTACGTTGGAGTCTTGACTTGACGCAGTTACTTGTATTTTTCTAAATTTATAGTAGGATTTAACAGTGTTATTATTCTAATAATAGGCGACGTGTTCATTGACAATGAAACGTCTCTCGTGACTACCAAAAATTTGAACGTGTTCGTAAAAATAGAGCGTTTGCCTGTCTGCATATAAATGTCTACTAGTGCCAGAGCCGTAATGCTCGGCTATTGCAAGCTGTGTCTCCGTGGTACTCCTCCCAGTACCTTCGCCATCGCCGCATGAGCCTCTCCCCTGCAGCTCGTGATGGCGAACTGGATGTCAGTCAGGCCTGTGTGCTTCTCCATCAATGCCGTGGCTATGTCCTCCACTCCTGCGCCGCGCAAAAACCCACTTTCTTCACTCCCGCCTCGTGAGTGATACGGACCGGTGACGGACGGGAGCACGTACGCCGCGTTCCCCGGAAATCTCACGCGCCGCCCGTTGCCTGCTTGTTGCCTGCCGGCTTGCCGAGCGACGTTCTACGGCGGCTGCCGCTTCTGGCCTGCTGCCTGCAGGCTGCAGCATCACTTGGTGGCTAGAGCAGCTGATGGATGGATGCGTACTGTACTGTACGTACCCTTGGGCCATGGCACGGACGGACTGCAGATCTAGCAGAATCTACGCGTTTGCCGGCCGGTCACGTACTGTTTATACGTACGCTCTCCCGCGCATACGTAGACCACAGAGACTTCCAGCGAGCGAGCAGTAGTTGTTGGTTGCTCACTTGCAGTAGTACTAGTTGGTTGCTGGACGTGCAGCGGTGCGGACTGCGTGGACGCTGTGCAATAGTGTATGCAGTAGCTGAGTAGCACTATAGTTATCAATTCTATTTCTATATCCCGTTCCACCCTGTTGATCGGAACAGACTGACCGCAATCCCGTTCCGGCCTGCGTACCGGCTAATCCCGGGCGTTCCGTGTGGTTCCGGTCGTTCCGTCTAGAATTTGCTGTCTCGTGTATCTCGGTACTGATGTCAGGCATGCCTTTTGCTGTCATCGATGGATATGTGAGAGCGTGTTTGGCGTGTGATCCGGTTGTTCTCGGTGCAAAAGTAGGACATGCAAGTAGTAGGAGTAGTAGTTACCGTAACTGGTCCTTTACAAGATGGTGACGTGATGGTCTGATGGAAAACAAATTATTTTTTTAGCATCAATTCAGCACTGCAGTGAGGACGGTTACAACTAAAAGTTGGAATTTATGATACGTTCGTTTGTAAACTTAAGTAAAATAAACTAGTAGGTTGTCTAGTTTAAATAAAATTAATATTCTATCATGATTATTAAATATTATGGATAATAAAAATATAAAATATATTTTATTTATGTATATCCAGAATAGTACATCGGTATCATCCGGTACCGGAGCATTCCTTTCCAAAGAGAAAACCGAGATGGGCTGGAAAAGCTTGAGTAGCACTCTGTACCTGCTCCGCCGGCACATGGACTGGACAGCAGCAACCTGCCTGTGGCACCACTTCACAGCCAGAACTGTCGTAGACTTGGGCCGCCCCGGCCGGCTTGACGCGCGTGACGGACTGACGACGGCGACCGAGATCCGAGGTAGCAGCGCGGCGCGCACCGCCGCTACACTGCTTCATCAATCATCAATGCATGTATAGACACTGTGGTGCACCAGCTAGGCCGCTATACTCGGTACTCCTACGTAGAGCTACTACCTAGTACACACGGCCGGGGCGCCTCCAGCGTAACTGTAACTGCGCGCATCGATCAGTTGAGCTATGCCCTTGTTTTGTTTAGTTACCCCAATTCTCCCCTAAATTTCACTGTGCAAAAAGAAGATTCCCCGTCACATCAAAATGTCGGCAAATGCATGGAGTACTAAATGTTGATGAAATTAAAAACTAATTGCACAGTTTTGTTGTACTTTGCGAGACGAACATTTTAAGTCTAGTTAGTCAAAATTTAGATAATTTTTACCAAATACAAACGAAATACTACAGGAATTCTGATACAGTGTTTTTCTCCCCAATTCACCGAACTAAACGAGGCCTATGCCTCGTGCGCGCGGCATCTTTGGCTGTGATTAGTTCCATTGAAAAGTATAAAGTGCAAAAAAAAGAATTTTCGTCCCATCAAACTTGCGATACATGTATGGAGTACTAAATGTGGATAAAATCAAAAACTAATTGTACAGTTTGGTTATACTTTGCGAGACGAACGTTTCGAGCCTAATTAGTCAACGGTTAGACAATTATTACCAAATACAAACAAAATGCTACAGTATCGCTGCAGTGAATTTTGACACTCTAAATTTGAGAACAAAACACGGCCTTTGCATTGCATTGGAGCATCATGCCAGGATGGGCAGAGCAACAAACAAGCAGGAGTGGTACGGTCGTGGCAGCAGCCCAGCAGTGCAGTGGTGCTCCTGCCGTCCTGCAGTGTTCCTAGGCCTAGTTTAGTTCGGCGAACAGGGAAGAAAAATACTGTATCAGAATTCCTGTAGTATTTCGTTTGTATTTAGTAAAAATTATCTAAATTTTGACTAATTAGGCTTAAAATGTTCTGTCTCGCAAAGTAAAACAAAATTGTACAATTAGTTTTTAATTTCATCAACATTTAGTACTCCATGCATTTGCCGACATTTTAATGTGACAGGAAATCTTCTTTTTGTATAGTGAAATTTGGGGAGAATTGAAAAACTAAACAAGGACCTAGTACGTACCAAAAGAAGATAAAAGGCGGGAATAGGGGTACACGTAGCATCGTAGGCTCGCACGTGGGAAGCAGATCACGCGTGCCAGGCAGGGTGGCAGCCCATCATTGCGTACCATGCAAGCCGGCGCCACTAGGCCAGCCGCCGGCCTTCAAAACTCCCCTCATCGCCGCCGGCCACCTGAGGAAAATCACGGCCACCCATCCAGCAAAGAAAACTACAGAAACGCCCACGAGGCTTTTGAGGGGCGCGGGCTGGCACTGCCTAACCGTAGGCTGGGTCTCAGGATCGCACGGGACGGGGACCGTAACTTTGGTTGCACGCGGTAAAGACCAAAGCGGCACGGCCACGTACGGCTCGCGATCCGGCGGCACGTCGGGCCCGCGTGCCATCGGCGCTAGCTTTTCCTCTTTCTCGGCGCCCGTGTCACCGTCGTGTCGCGCCGCGGCTTCCGAGAACGCAGGGCTTGGCGTGCTTCGGATCAGTGGAGCGGTTCATTGAACCGGTCCATAAAATCTATCAAGCCCTTGTTTAAAGTGAAGAAAATTTCAACTCGATGAATAGTATCACTTTCGTCTTATTTGATAAATATTGTCCAATCATGGACCAACTAGGCTCAAAAGATTCATCTCGTGATTTCCAACTAAACTGTGTAATTAGTTATTTTTTACCTACATTTAATACTCCATGCAAGCTGTTAAAAATTGATGTGATGGAGAGAGAGTGAAAAAACTTGGAACTTTGAGGCAAACTAAACAAGGCGCAAGGCCTTACTTAGATGCACTCAAAAGTTGAAATTTTTTCAATATCTCCATCATATCAATCTTTGGACCTATACATGAAGATGGAAATTCTTGGCCATGCATCGTACCAGGACGCTCGTGTGGCGTGCGTTGGCCGAAGATGGAAATTCTGGCGATCGCGATACGATTTCGGATGGTCGTGCGGCGACATCGCGAGGATCACATCGCGGAGATGGAGGGATCGCGGACATCGCGGAATTTGCCATGGAGGACGTAATTGGAATTTACGCCCCTACGTTGGATTTATTTAGCGTAGGGGGTTATGTGAAAATAGGTCGTGCCACCCTTTGGAGATATAAATATGTGGCACCTAGGGTTGAGAAGGGTGCGGAACGTTTTGGATTCTCGGCGAGTTACTATTCACGCGTGAACAGTACCGTGAACAGTACTCGTGCCCTAGGGTTCCACGGTTCAGTTTTTCCTCTCTCCGGTCTAGCCTAGGGTTTGAATTCTAGTGAGAGGTTTTTGTTGATCTCTCCGATTAAGAGAGGGAGGATGTTCGGGCGGAGGCTAGGTGCACTTTTGTAAGTTCAATTACTCAATTTAATCTGTCATCTATAATGATTGATCTTGTGCATCTCGATTGGTTCTTTACAATTCTCGTCAGCATCTGACATAGTCTGCTTGTTTTATTTTTATCTCAAGATCCGTAAGTCCTATTGACGTGATTCCAGTTGGGTTAGTTTCGTAATTTCATCTAGTTTAATCTGACAAATTTTTAGGTCGATCGGAGTTACGGATTTTCGTCCACATCAGGTTTACTAGGTACATAGAGTTCTAGCCAGATTTGGAAAACGTGATTTAATCAGGTTTTGTGTTTAGGGGAAGGGTTAGAAATTATTTTTGGCTTCCACAACCATTCACCCCCCTCTGGTCGCCCGTTTTGATCCTTCAATTGGTATCAGAGCCGGTTTAGGTTTTCTATACCTTAATCGGTGCTGAAAGCTATGGCGACCAATGAAAAGTTTGATGTTCGCGCTCCGTTTTTTGATGGGACTGATTATGATTACTAGAAGGCACGTATGACCAACTATCTCAAAGGCAAGTCGCTGAAGCTATGGAAAATCACACAAAATGCCACATATGTGATTCCAGCTGAGGAACCAACTGACGCCGCTGAGATCGGGCTTCTTGAAACAAATCATCGCGCTGTTGCTATTTTACAGGCTTCTATTTGTAAAACTGAATATGATCGGGTTTCTAGTGAAGATCTCGCTTATCAGATCTGGGAGAAACTTAGAAAATATCATGAAGGTTCAAACACTGTGAAAAACCGAAAATTTGAGATTCACCGAAAAGAGTTTGATGCTTTTTGACAATTGCCTAGTGAGTCTATTGATGACATGTTTGCACGTTTTCAAGTGATTGTTAATAAGATGAAGGCCATGAATAGCAATATGTCTTATGATGATCATGCTAGGGCTCTCAGATTATTACATTCACTTAATGATGAATGGGATATGAAAGTTGAGACGATCGTTGAATCTGTAGGTTATGAGACTCTCACTACTGATGAGCTTTACAGTAAGCTCAAATCAAAAGAGATCGAAATTGTTTCTAAGCGTAAATTGAAAAATCCCACAGCTGCTTCTTCTTCTGACGTTCCAATGGCTTTGGTTTCTGGAAATAAGACTAACACTAATGCTAATCCAAATGTTTCCAGTTTTGCTTTGTCTTCTTTGTGTCATGTTGCAGATGAGGAGTTGGAGGTGCTAGATGATGATCAGCTTGTACTGCTCTCCAACAAGTTTAAGCGTGTGTATGACAACAGGCGTAATAGAAGACGTTCAGATGGCTGCTTCAACTGTGGTGAGCGAGGACACTTTGCTGTTGATTGCCCAAACAAGCAGAGATCTTTTGAGCAGGGCAATAACTCCTCCAGGCGCCAGGAGAAGTTTAGGGAGAGGAAGAAGAAGAAGGATAAGCAATGGAAGAAAGGCGGACAAAAATACTCTGACAAGCAAGTCGCTAAGGCTGCAAATGTTTTGTTATCTTCTCTTGGACAGTATGTTTCAGGTGGCTCGTCAGACTCCAGCGATTCAGATTCCGAGGATGAGACACCCAAGAAGAAGACAGACGGACTTTGCTTCATCACTGACGCCGGCATCAATGGTGGGATATGTACTATGGCCTTGGAGGGTGATGCATCAACCGACAGCAACGATGAAACTTCTGATGATGAGGTAGATACTTCTGCAGAACAAAGAATAGCTAATTTAACTAAAATTGTTCATAAGCAAAATAAAGTGTTGGCTAAACTTAAAACTGATTATGATAAAACTTGTGCTGAACTAGCTACTCTAAAAAATGCTGCATCTAATCCTGCTGAACCTGATGAATGTGAAGAATGTTCAATTCATATGATTTCGCTTTCTAAATTGCAAACCAAGTATTCTTCCATTGTTGATGATCGAGATAAACTTTATGCTAAACTAAATGAACTTCGTTCTCGGTCGAATTTGCTTGATACTTGTGTTTCTTGCCCGCTTCTAAAAGTTGACTTGGATAATGCTTTATGTCGGGTAAAAATTTTTGAAGAACACACTTGTCCTGATTTGCCGGTGTGTTTGATTTGTCCAACTTTACGATCTGAATTAAATGTTGCTAAATCACATATTGTTGAGTTGGAAAAACACACTTGTCGAGTTCTTCCTTCATGCCTAACTTGTCCTAATTTTGTTGTTGAAAATAATGATTTAAGGACCAAACTTGCTGATTTGGAAGAAGAAAATAAGCATTTGAGAACTATTCTTGGTTGGTGTTCTATTCGTGAGCCTCAAATTGGTATGGCTATTGCTCAAATAAAACGGGGTGAGCGTTTTGGTCCCGGTTATGACTTGAAACATGTTTTTGGTGAAAAAAGTGGACCGCCTGTTGATGAGAAGAATCCACCTTTGGCTAAATATACTGGACCACCTCCTAGGAAGGGTTTAGGTGTCACCTCTGATGGGTTGCTGGTTGAGACATCTAGATCTGCTCCTAAAAAGCAGGTTTGGGTGCCTAAGCCAAAACACTTCAAGGGTGTACAAAATACTAAGCCAAATGGTTCTTCTTGTGATCATTTTGCTAAGCCTGTTTTTGTTGCTTCTAGTTCTAATGCTGAGGCTTCTTTCGCTCCTGCACGCAAGCTTTATCATTGTGATTTTTGCAGTCATGATGGTCATCTTTATGAGTTCTGTTATCGGAGGATGCGTGCTGAACGACGTGAGCAGTACCCCACACGTGGTACTCATGATCGTCGTGTTTTTAGATGTGAGCAGTACCCTGTACGTGGTACTCATGATCGTCTTGTTTTGAGACGTGAGCCATTTGTTCGCTCTTCTGGTTTTCGCTCACGTACTCGTGCTCTTGCACAACATCGGGATGACAGACCACGTTTTCCCCCTCGTGGTTCTCATCGTTTTTTTGAGAACTTTGATTTTGCTAACGCTTCTTTTGAGCAAGTGGCTCAGCACTGGTTTTCATTACATTATCCTAACCCCAGTGTTGAGTCATTAGCTCACCCTCGCTCTCGTTGTTGATCGTAGGTTGGAGGCGAGGAGGACATATGGATAATGGACTCCGGCTGTTCGCGCCACATGACCGGAGATGATAAATGGTTCTCCAGCCTCACCCCCACGAGCGTAAAGGAAAACATCACTTTTGGGGATAAAAGTCAAGGTAAGGTAATGGCGCATGGCTGCATCAAGGTAACAGATAAATACATGTTAAAGGACGTCGCATTGGTAAAGAATTTGCATTATAATTTGCTGTCTGTTTCGCAACTACTTGAGGATGATTTTGAGGTTCGTTTTAAGAAAGGAAATTCGCGTGTTCTTGATTCTGCCGGTAACCTTGTTTGCAAGATTTCTCCTTTTAGACGGATTTTTAAAGCTGATTTTTCTAAATCTTTTGGTGAAACTCGCTGTTTAGTTGCTCATGGTTCCCCCCTGATTTGGAAGTGGCATCGTCGGTTGGGCCACTTGAGCTTTGATTTGCTTTGTCGTTTGAGTTTATTGGATTTAATTGATGGTTTACCGAAACTCAAGTTTGAAAAGGATTTGATTTGTGCTCCCTGCAAACATGGAAAAATGGTTGCTGCTTCTCATGCACCTGTGACTCAGGTGATGACGAGACGACCGGGTGAACTGTTACATATGGACACTGTTGGTCCAGCCCGTGTTCGGTCTGCTGGTGGGAAGTGGTATGTGCTCGTCGTTGTGGACGATTTTTCTCGATATTCATGGGTGTTCTTTTTGGAATCTAAGGATGAGGCTTTCTCATATGTTCATGATCTTGTTCTGAAGTTGAAAAATGAGTTGTCAAATAATGTCGTTAGAGCAATTCGCAGTGACAACGGTACGGAATTTAAGAATTCTCATATGAAGGCTTTTTGTTCAGAACAAGGTTTAGATCATCAGTTTTCCTCACCTTACGTTCCTCCCCAGAACGGTGTTGTTGAGCGTAAAAATCGTACGCTTGTTGAGATGGCTAGGACAATGCTTGATGAACATAAAACTCCTAGACGTTTTTGGGCTGAGGCTATCAACACCGCTTGCTATGTTGCTAATCGCATTTTTCTGAGAGCTTTTCTAGGGAAAACATCTTATGAGTTGAGATTTGGTCGACCTCCCAAAGTTTTCCACTTTCGAGTTTTTGGCTGCAAGTGTTTTATATTGAAAAAGGGAAATTTGGATAAATTTGAATCGCGTTCTTCCGATGGGTTATTTTTGGTGTATGCCTTGCAAGGGCGAGCGTACCATGTGCTTAATCTTGATACTAACCGCATCGATGAGACATGTGAGGTCACCTTCGACGAGACAATGCCTTATTTTTCTTCTGCTTTTGAGTGTGCAGGTGATGACGAGATCGGGCAGGATATTTTTGAGGATGAGAAAGAGGAAGATGGATGTGACGACGACGATGACGATGATGCCCAGCCTGCGATGCAGGGGGAGCCTGGCGCCTAGCCTGAGCAGGCGCCCTCCACCACTTTGGAGGATGGACCATCACCGACACGTACATCTACAGCAAAGCCTGCAGCTTCATCGACTGTTGATCATGTACCGGCTGTAGTTGAGGGGGAGGCGATTTCAGAACGTACAGCACCACGACACATTCAAAATCGTCATCCTGCCAAGAACATAATAGGTAATTTGGATGAACGCACGACAAGGAACAGAGGTATGAAAAATAAAAATTATTGTGTCTTCGCGCATACTGCCTTTGTTGCCTCTTTTGAACCCCAAGATGTTGGACATGCTTTATCTGATTCTAACTGGGTCAATGCCATGCATGAGGAGTTAGAAAATTTTGCACGGAATCAGGTTTGGGTTTTGGTTGATCCTCCTCCTTGTAAATCAATTGGAACTAAATGGGTCTTTAAGAACAAACAAGGGGAAGATGGTCATGTTGTTAGAAATAAAGCTAGGCTGGTTGCTCAGGGCTTTTCTCAAAAAGAGGGTATTGATTATGGTGAAACTTTTGCTCCTGTTGCTCGTTTAGAAGCCATTCGTATTTTGCTTGCATTTGCTGCTTCACGTGGATATAAGCTTTATCAAATGGATGTGAAAAGTGCTTTTCTGAATGGTTTTATAGAAGAAGTTTATGTTAAACAACCGCCTGGTTTTGAACATCCCAATTTTCCTGATCGTGTTTTTAAGTTGCAAAAGGCTTTATATGGTTTGAAGCAAGCACCTCGTGCTTGGTATGCTAGATTGAAAACTTTTTTGCTTAAAAACGGGTTCAAAATGGGTTCAGTTGATAAAACTCTTTTTCTCCTCAGGCAAGGAAATGACACTTTAATAGTTCAGATTTATGTGGATGATATCATTTTCGGTGGTTCCTCTCATGCTCTTGTGAAAAAGTTTGCAGATGTGATGAGTAAAGAATTTGAGATGTCTATGATGGGCGAGCTGAATTTCTTTCTTGGCTTACAAATAAAACAAACTTCGGAAGGTACATTTGTGCATCAGGGAAAGTACACGAAGGATGTCCTGAAGAAGTTTGCGATGGATGATGCGAAGCCAATTTCTACGCCCATGCCGACTAGCGCTGCTTTGGATGCTGATGAGGACGGAGAGCCCGTGGATCAGAAGGAATATCGAAGCATGATTGGGTCGCTGCTGTACTTGACTGCTACGAGACCAGATATACACTTTGCTGTGTGTATGTGTGCTCGTTTTCAGGCGTCCCCCAGAACTTCTCACCGTCAGGCGGTGAAGCGCATAATGAGGTATCTTCGATTTACTCCTGCATTTGGCCTTTGGTACTCTGCTGCTTCAACTCTCAGTTTGTGTGGTTATTCGGATGCTGATTTTGCTGGGTGTCGTTTGGATAGAAAGTCTACATCGGGTACTTGCCAATTTTTGGGTTCTTCGCTTGTTTCTTGGTCCTCTAGAAAACAATCTAATGTTGCTCAATCTACTATAGAGGCTGAGTATGTTGCTGCTGCTAGTTGTTGTTCTCAGCTTTTATGGATGATAGCTACCCTTCGTGATTTTGGTTTGTCGTTTTCTCGCGTTCCTCTCTTGTGTGACAGCACTAGCGCTATAAGTGTTGCAAAGAATCATGTGCTTCACTCTAAGACGAAACACATTGAGGTTCGTCATCATTTTCTGAGGGATCATGCTGAGAAGGGTGATATTAAGCTTAAATACATTGATACTAGTCAGCAACTTGCTGATATTCTGACTAAACCACTCGATCAAACCACGTTTGCACGTTTGCGTGGTGAGTTTGGAGTGTGTTACCCATTCTAGTATCATTGTAAGTTGCTTCAGTTACATATGCCTTATACTTGTTTTGGCTAGTTTGCGATCGATGTTTTTGGAGAGGTTTAAATGCTTTGCTTGACCAATTTTTATTTTGAAAACAGCACAGATATATACTTAAAAAATTATGTTGGGCTATGCTTGCTTTTCTGGATCTAGTGACTTGTTGAATACTTGACATATATCTTGCTCATGGTTCGGTAGTCAGCTTCTTTTAATGGGTTTTCACTGCAAATGTAACTCACAATACAAGTTTTAACTCGGGAGTGCATAGTATGGTTGTGAGCAAAAACTCTGAATTCCCATATCTCTGCTATTTAGCTCATGATCTGCTTGCCTTACTGAGAATTTAAATATAGGCACAACTCTTGCTTCCCATGTCCCTGCTGGTTCTCGCTCATAATCAAAATTAAACAAACTGGTTGGGCACAACTCTTGCTTCCCATATTCCTGCTTGTCAAAGCTCACAAAAGCCAGAATTAAATATGACAAATGCATGCATTTGTGGGCGTTGCAGTGAACTTTGACTGAAGTTGTGTATCCATCGTGTCAGCTTGCTATATGTTTTGTCTTCAGCTTGGCACTAATTTTGGAATATGCATGTTTTTGCCTGGCTAATTGGTTTTTCAAAGAGATTTCAGTTCTAAAATTCTATTGGTCATGGCATTGTGTTGCTCCTTCTCTGAGTAGCTCGTGTTGCTGGTTAGCTTTTATAAGTATTTTGTATATGTCTCAGAAGCTTCGACTTGTGCTTTCTCACATGCTTTTCTCTAAATTGGTTCCTTGCATTTTATCTTGATGGAGTGCTTTGTCAACAAGGGGGAGAGTGAGTCACAAATTCATTTTTGCAGGGGGAGTTTGATTTCGTTTTTGCTGAGACTTGGCATGCTTGTTTTGAGGGGTTGAGGGGAAGTGTTGCTGAAATTGTTGAGTTTTGCTGCTGAGATTGCTTTTGTAAAATTGATATGTTTTTTTTTATTCATTTTGGGGAGAGTGATTTTTTTTGTCTTGATTGTGTCGAGCCTAGCTTTTTCGCTAGCCCATGTCTTTGGGGATCAAGATTGTTTATTTTTCTTTCTTTTTATTTTTTTTAGTTCCAATAAATTTGTGCGGTGTGGTGTTGTCAATGCACTCATCAAGGGGGAGATTGAGATGCCGGTGTGCTAGCACCTTGGTGATGAGCGATTGACAACACGGTGTGCGTGTGACGTATCTCTCGGCAGGTTGTGGTTGTAGGTGACAGGTGGAGACAAGGTACATGCGGCGACGAGTGAAGAACGAGGATAGGATGCCGTTCCGAAGAACCGTGGGGGCGGAGAAGGGCGGATCGAGGCTTGCGTTCGAGGGACAGGCGATCGTGTGGTGTACGTCTACTGTACCTGGCTACACGGTGGGAGGACGTCGAGGGAGGTTTCCAGATTACGCCACAAAATCCGGGGTTCGCTGGTTGAGCCACAAAGCCATGCATCGTACCAGGACGCTCGTGCGGCGTGCGTTGGCCGAAGATGGAAATTCTGGCGATCGCGATACGATTTCGGATGGTTGTGCGGCGACATCGCGAGGATCACATCGCGGAGATGGAGGGATCACGGACATCGCGGAATTTGTCATGGAGGACGTAATTGGAATTTACGCCCCTACGTTGGATTTATTTAGCGTAGGGGGTTATGTGAAAATAGGTCGTGCCACCCTTTGGAGATATAAATATGTGGCACCTAGGGTTGAGAAGGGTGCGGAACGTTTTGGACTCTCGGTGAGTTACTATTCACGCGTGAACAGTACCGTGAATAGTACTCGTGCCCCAGGGTTCCACGGTTCAGTTTTTCCTCTCTCCGGTCTAGCCTAGGGTTTGAATTCTAGTGAGAGGTTTTTGTTGATCTCTCCGATTAAGAGAGGGAGGATGTTCGGGCGGAGGCTAGGTGCACTTTTGTAAGTTCAATTACTCAATTTAATCTGTCATCTATAATGATTGATCTTGTGCATCTCGATTGGTTCTTTACAATTCTCGTCAGTATCTGACATAGTCTGCTTGTTTTATTTTTATCTCAAGATCCGTAAGTCCGATTGACGTGATTCCAGTTGGGTTAGTTTCGTAATTTCATCTAGTTTAATCTGACAAATTTTTAGGTCGATCGGAGTTACGGATTTTCGTCCACATCAGGTTTACTAGGTACATAGAGTTCTAGCCAGATTTGGAAAACGTGATTTAATCAGGTTTTGTGTTTAGGGGAAGGGTTAGAAATTATTTTTGGCTTCCACGACCATTCACCCCCCCTCTGGTCGCCCGTTTCGATCCTTCAGCGTTGCACGGGCCACGGGGCCATCGGCTTGCTCCTCGGCCTGCTGGCGGCGTTGCGTGATCCACCGATGATCTCCAGGGGGTCCGTGTGCCTCGGGATCGGCGGCCAGCGACCACGCTCGATCGCGCGCTCTTCTTTTCATCGTTCATACTACCTTGCCGTTGGGGACCGGACCTTGTTGCTGGATCTTTTGGCGCACAGTTCCTTTTGACCTTGTGTGCATGCTCAAGGTTTGAACTTTGAACACACGCGCAAATAGGGGCGAATCCAGCACCGGGAGCGGGGTGGGCTCGAGCCCCCGCTACCGCCGCTCGGACCATGGAGCCCCTCCTAAGCCCCCGCTACAAATCTGTACATATTCGAGCTTAAAAGGACAGGCTAGGGATGAAAGATTATGAGATAAGCTCCTCCTAACTTATTTCCTAGCTCCGCCACTACGCGCAAACACGAACAAACCTGCGTGCCAGCCAAATAGGAAGCGTTGTACAGTAGTCATACAGGACTGCTAGGACTACCGAGCTATCAGCGGACTATGTACGTGCATGTTCATGCGTTCTTTATTTTTCTATGACGTCGCCATCCTGGGCATGGGCATGTTCACCCCTGGCCCAGGTGGATGTCCCCACCATCCTGGGCGCCGGTGGAGGTGGCCCTGACACCCCGGCTACTGAAACCAGAGCGCCTGACGCGACGACCACAACTTCGACCGAAGACTTCATTATGGCATTCAAGAAGCCGCTCACAGTGCTTGTGTTGTCCTCGCCTTCACGACTGCGTCAAACCTGGGCGGCCAGAGTGCGGACGGGAGGCTGGACGACTCGGTGCTCGTCCCAAGAGGAGCACTAGGTTTGCCGCTAAGAGCAAGTACAGGGAACAGAAGCCGGTGGCTCAGGCGCAGAAGGTGATGATGAAACGTTTGGGGCTTGAGAACGTGCCGACAGAGCTACCTGAGAAGCCTCCTTTGAAGAATTTCAGACCGCCTTCGCCCCTCCCCTGTCGACGTCGACGCGGGAAGCCATGCTGGCTCTCTTCCCGGGCAGGAATCAGCGGTTTTAGCAGCTCGCTTTTATCTTGTTGATTTGGTCGCAAACACCTTTCCTGTGTAATTTTCCCTGAGTGAATCCAGTAGCTAGGTGGCTCGGTGTGTGTGGCGTCACGAAGGCTCCTCGCTTGCGTGATTACGCACAGTTTGTAGTGTTAACTTTTTTCCTCTTAATGGAAAATAGGTGGATGGCCCGATCGTGAAAAAAAAATGAACACATACTGTGATGACGCCGGGATCGATCGTCGTCGTCTCTCCGCAGCCGCCGTTTTTTAAGCCCTGCATAGTAGCCTAATTAATAGGAGTATATATATAACCAACCTCCTATAGGCTATAGCTAGACGATGCTGCCGATCGATTTGCCTCACGCACGACCAAATTATTGCCAAAACAAATGCATGACTCTTTGGGGCTGTTTAGTTGGCAATTTTTTTGGCGAAACGCTACTGTAGCAGTTTCGTTGTTATTTGGTAAATATTGTTTAATCATGGTCTAATTAGGCTTAAAAGATTTGTCTCGTTCATTTCGTCTAAACTGTGTAATTAGTTTTATTTTTTATCTATATTTAATGCTTCATGCATGTGTTTAAAGATTCGATGTGACAGAGAATCTGAAAATTTTGGCAAAATTTTTGGCATCTAAACGGTGCCTTTATATCCGTGCTAAAGTCGATAGCTTTCGTGACAAATGTACAAATGGCAACATTTGTAATCTGTTTTACCATTATTCCCCTCAAAGGCATATGGGCAGGGCATGGGCTTATGTGAGTGACTTAGTAGTAGGTGCTGAATGTAAGGCCTGGCGATGCTCCATCATGTCGTAATAAGAAATCTCATAGCTAGGTTCATAGGCCTTTGCAGCTTATATATGCCCTAGATCCCAACTATACGTACCTCACAATAAGTCACAACACAACCACACCATAATTACTATGAGCACTACAAAATTCAAAAGACATGGCTAGTACAGTATTTGCTCCACCATTCTTTTATGCTTAAGGAAAGCTAGTGAGTCTCATGTGTATTAGTTATTTTTAGTCTGGCCACCTCCACTTTTCAACCTCTAGGTCCTTTCCTAACCCGATTAATTAGTATCATCGGGCTAATACAACAATTAGCCATGCTTCATCCGTAGACAAACAAACAAGAGTCAACTGTTAATGGGCAAGCAAAACCTCTCTTTAATTAACATATTATAGCCATCCTAATTAAGCACCTAGCTAGCTTCTCTAATAAGAGGCTATAACATTTTTTATTTATTATAATTTGACTCCATTATCTTACTTCCTGAGCCTAGGCCTTTTTTCCACTACATATAGTTTTATTGCATTAATTACTTCTCGAACATGGTGTCATTGAGGATTTTCACATGTAGTTAAAGCACCTAGCTTCGTTCTCCAATAAGAGGCTATAACTTTTTTTTATTTATAATTTGACTCCATTACCTTACTTCATGATACTACTAGGACTTTTCTCACTATATATAATTTAACTGAATTAATTACTTCCCGAACATGGCTAATCCAAACAATCAAGCTTATAAACCATGCATATTAAACTATGCAACCGGGTCTTATAAAAAGCTATCGTAGCTTACCCCCTTTGTCCTGTAATATAGTGCATCCAAGCATTCAAAATTTGTATCCAAATATAAGGGATTCAAGGGGATAAGAGATAGTTTTGCATTAAACAGAAGCACAAGTTCGTTAGGTATTATATCATTACTTGCCATTTATCAACCAATTTTCATTTATCACGCTAAATATAGTGTTTGATTAGGAAATGAAGTAAGGGTATATATGTGTCTTTTTGTATTCTCGCTTAATTTGTTCTAAAAACTCTAGAATACACTACTCCCTCCGTCCAAAAAACATGACAATTTAGGATTTTTAGGACTGATGGTGCTCACTTAAAATTACTCATATGTACCCCTATATATTGAAGGTAATCCATTCTAAATACTCATTTTAGGAGTAAGGAATAAGTTGCTAGTTAAAAGGAATGCATGAAGGTATGCAAACCACAATATGGGCCCAAGAGAAAAACATTATGTTTTTAGGGACAAAATTTGAATGCCAAAACATCAAGTTTTCTAAGATGAAGGAAATATATTACATGACGTGGGGGAGTATATAAAGTGATCCAAACTAACAAGATTATTACATTCCTTAATCCAAATTACTATACTCATAACTCATAATCTAGATTATAACAATTTAAAGTGATCCAAACAGGGCCTAACATGCATATCATGTGAGCTTAATATTTATGCCCTTCTTTTTTCGTGTGCAGGGGTCCCCGGCTTGCTTTCCTCTTCAGCCCTGAAGATCTTTGTCCCTCTATATTTATAGCATGGAAATGGAAGGCCTGCGTAAGCTAGGATGGCAATGGTACTAGCTACCCCCATTTCTAGGGACACTAGGAAGAGCCTACACGGAAAAAGCAACGTGTTAGCAATATAGAAGTGTGCATTTGAGGAGATTAGAGAATGTGTGCAGGGTACAGAACAGTGCAGCCACTCTGAGCTGGAAGTGCTTATCTTTTCCCATGATGCTTATCGGCCGGCCTCTAATAGTGTCGCATCGCATCGCATGTGTGTGTGTGTGGTCCATAAAGCATAGTTTTAGGGCTTGTTTAGTTCACCAAATTCATCCCCAAATTCCACTATGCAAAAGAAGATTCCTCATCATATCAAAATGTCGGCACATGCATGAAGTAATAAATGTAGATGAAATAAAAAAACTAATTGTACAGTTTTGTTGTACTTTGTGAGACGAATATTTGAAGCCTAATTAGTCAATGTTTGGACAATTATTACTAAATAAAAACAAAATTGCTACAGTGCTAAACAGTAATTCGGCAGTCTCGATTTGGGAATCTAAACACGGCCTTAGTAGTAGTACAATTGAGCCCACCAATTGGTTCAGTTAGTCCTAATCAACTTTGAAGTAGCTGTCTATGTCTCTACGCATGGCTGCCCAAACAACCCGGCCAGTTGCTAATCATCCTGAACCGAATTGGTTGCATTGCATCTGCAGCTGCCTTTGCGTGCTCGATCAGGTTGGTCTAGGTATTGTGGTCCTTGTAATTGCAGTCATTTCATACAAACGTCTGAACTCATTTCGCACAAAGATGCATCGAGTGTGCGCCCACAGCCACAAATGTTGTCGTTTAGCTCGCAGCAGGCGTTAGGGTATTAATTAATTATTAGTACCCTGCATCCTTAGACAAGAATAATAAGATCCATAAAATAGGTAAGCTCAATAAATAAATAATAATAATAACCAAGAACGCTATTTGCTATTCTGTTTGAGAAAGAAAAACACATGGTATTTTTTTTAGTGAAGTAGAGAAAAATTCAGATGCATGCCCAGAAATGGTCTTAATTTTTGTACGAAGGGTGCAGTAGATTGTAACTTTGCAAGTAGTAGTATGGTAATAGTCAGAACTGTAATCCATCCCCATAGAATTGAAGGCTGTAGAGCTGCAGTGTATTTTAATTTTTTATGGCCAACTGGCCAAAGACCATTAGCGTGCAGTACGGGTGCAACTACAGCCGCGCTCCAAAAGTATGGGAATCGATTGATGGAACGAGGCATAGAAAAATGTCAGCTCGAATGCGACGGCTACTTCTCAAGAGACTCGATGAACTCTTCTTTTTGACTGGGGACTCGCCAAAGCTGGAGAAAAAGTGAAAGATATTTGGTGGAAAATAATGGTAAAATACACACCCTCATGTTGCCTTTCCGCTACTGAGATTACTTCGGATAAAGGCGACGATAAGAAGTGAGATATTTTTTTTCATAATTTTATTTTACTTTTATCGGATGATGGATGGCCGGGACACCATGCACGTTTGGAGTGGCCCAATAGAGCGGTTTGATTGCGCTGAAGTTGGATCACATGAACATTCTCCTTCTCCAGCTCCAATACTGACAATTATTACTCCAAACGTGCTATTATTTTACAGGTGCAATCCCGTTGTTCTGGCTTCCCGCTTCCATTTCAAACGTGTTTTCTAGGAGACGTGTTACACTACCCGCACTCATGGACCTCTATATTCATCCTCTATACGTCCTAGTCAGCAAGATTCTCTCCTCCATACTCAATTCTCCCGCACTCATCCATCATCTATATCATCCTCTATCCACTCTATCTAATGTGAGACCCACTTGTCACTTTATCTAAATATATCCATGTGTGATCTAGTTTTGAATTATTTATTGAGACGAATTTAATGGTGCAATCGAAATTTAATTTGGATTTTTGGTTTGTGAGTTATAGCATTTTTTCCTTTGTTTAGCTAGTGGGTCCGCCACTATAGAGTATAGAGTAAGCACTGTACCACTCTAAATATAGAGTGAGAAAAAGGATAGAGTATCGTTTTAGAGTACCAAGAGCAGCAGTTTTTACTTTATATTCATACTCTAAAGTTTTAGAGTACCCACTGCGGGTAGTCTTATTATTTTACCTCCATTTGAAATGTTGTTCAGGGAGTACAAGCTAATGAATAGTAGATATTTGTCTGGTAGGGGACTACAAAGATCAGGTACCAAGGCCTAGGGCCTCAGCTCCCCTTACTCGCCCTAGTCCTCTCATGGAGCTCAAGTCATTTTATAAGATGTTTAGCAAAACGACTTCAGTGACAATTTTACTATAATAAGGGGGTGTTTAATTGGTAAGTGAAAAGCTTTTGGGTGTCACATCGGATCTTTTATGAGATATTGGAATGAGTTTTCGGATACTAATAAAAAAAACTAATTACATAACTCGTCTGGAAACTGTGAGACGAATTTATTAAGCCTAATTAAGCCGTCATTAGCACATGTGTGTACTGTAGTACTTAAGGCTAATCATGGACTAATTAGACTTAAAAGATTTGTCTCGTGGTTTCCAACCAAACTGTGCAATTAGTTTTTTTTTGTCTACTTTTAGTACTCCATGCATGTGTCCAAACACTCGATGTGATGGGTGTAACGCCCCGATGTTAAGCATGCATTAGCATTTGCAAATCATGTGCATAAGCATAATCATTCATGGTTAAGCATAACATGAAATATAGAGCTTGAAACATAGGAAACATGTAGTTGAAATATAGATGTTGCATTACCTGACTTTCACTAGATTAAGGCTAATTTGATGCTTGTCATGATTGGTAAGTGTTTGTTTGAGTGATTAGACAACTTATAAATGTTTTGAACACAATTTGGAGCGAAGTTTATTTTGAAAGTTTTACCAAAATATGCCTTTACAAATAATTCTCCAAAATAGAGTTTTAATTCAAAATGGACTTTAAATCCCTATTTCAAAATCTAGTTGGAATTTTAAAATATACCATAAAACAATGTTGTAGAGAATAAAGTTTTGGACAACTTTTGTTTTGGGGTCAAGCTTTGAAAATACCTTTTACTTGTTCAAAATAATATTTTTGTGCTGTTTTAGTTGAAAAATAAAAAGAAAAAGGATTTTCTTTCTTAATCGGGCCGCCCGCCTCCTTTCTAGGCCCATGGGCGAAGCTGGCCTAGCCCGTCCCGCACACTTGCTCGCACCCACTCCCGCGCGCCACGCTCCGTCCCGACCGCGCTCAGGCCGCGGCCGACGCGTGGCGGCCGTAGGCCGGCGACGCCTGCAGGTTGGCGCCCGGTGGCCCCGCATGCGCCTTCAAGGCCGGTCCGAACGCGCCCCTCTCCACCCAGCTCCACTCACTCCTCCTCGCGTTGCCTCCCCACGCAGAGCAGCTGCATCCGCACGCCACCGCAGTACCGCGGGCGCCATTTCAGCCGACGCCGCGAGCTCCACTGCCAGCGCCTCGCCGCTCCGCGCTCTGTCTTCCCGCCTGCGTCACCGCTCCGCGCTCGCGTACGCTTGTCGTCGACAAGCAGGTAAAGGCCGTGGGGTTTCCCCCTTCTCTTCTTCTCGCGCGGGCCGCCATGGCTGAGCTCGCCGGAGCTCATGCCCGCGCAGGCAACCCGCACTGCTCCCTCTTTTTCTCTTCACCATCGCGCGCTTCCGCTCTGCCGCACCACCGCGAAGACGGTGCGCTCCTTCCCGCGTCTTGCCATGGCCGGGAATGGCTGGTTCGCCGTGCGCAGCGCCGCCACTCACTGGTGCGTGGTGCCACCGCCGCTAGAGCTCGTCATAGCCACCATCTTCTCCACCATTGGACGCCCATCGCCGAGGGGAGGCCAGTGGTGTCGGCTACACCGCCGGGAACCTCACCGGCGGCGAGATCCGTCGCGGTCAAGCCCTCCCCTGCCTCTGTGAAGGTGACATGTGGGGTCGGGTTGACTCCGGGACCCAGCTGTCAGTCGGAGCGGGGGAGAGCAGCGGGGTACGCATAGCAGTTGGGTTTGGGCGGATTTTGGAAAATAAGGAAAATGATTTTTCATAAATTGTGTAAATGCTTTGGAAATTCATAACTTAAGAAATATAAGTCCAAATTAGGTGAGACAAGTTTTGTTAGACTTCTTGTGGCTGGATCTATCTATTAAAAATATAAAAGGACATTTTTGTGATATTTTTATATGTAGCTTTATTTAAATAATTAAAATGTTAATTTATTGGAAAATGCTTAGTAAATGGAATATAGTTCAGAAAAATGTGAAACTTGTTTTGTTGATCTAGTCATGTGATGCACTTCCTATGCAAATTATATGTCATGCATGTTCTGTAGAAAAATATGGCCATCTAATTTTGTGCATTTTCTGGGGCGCTTGTAATTTTCCGTCTGTGTCGATTAAGGACCGATCGTTGCTCGTCCCTCTTGTCATGTTGAACGCATGCCTCACATTTACCTGGCCGAATAACATACCTTTCGACCGTGAAGCTAGTAACACTATTCAGACCAGGATAAACTCGGACTGGCAAACTAGTGCTGAAAAGGGGTAAGACGGAGGCATGAAGAGTGAGCCCAAGGGCAGGCTGGGTCTTGATTCCTGGTAGTCGAGAGGCCCTTGGGTAGTGCGGTCCATAATTGTTATCCCGCGATGTTTATCTAAATGGTGTCATTGGTGATCTGTAGCTCACTTGATCGGTGAGTGTGGTTTGTGTGAGGAATAAATCATCAGCTGGTTAGGAATCGATTTAAATCGCCATCGCTCCTGGATAGTGAGCACTTGACTCGAGCTACGGCATCGTAGTAATGATGATGAAACACGGTTGGTTTATATGGTTGATGTTGGAAATACTAGATCTAAGTTGGTAATAGGATGTTAATGGTCAAGTGATTGCTATAGCATAGGTGCTTACCTAGATTGATAGATTATAATAAAGTTGATGTAAAATACTTAAATGATACATTATGTTAACTTATTGCTTTTTCGCAATTGAGTCAGCTAGACCACCAAAGAGAAAGTCTTGCATACTTCTTGGTGTCACTTTATTTTAGTTTAAGACGAGTAAGTCTAGCTGAGTATCTTCTCGTACTCAGGGCGTTGTTCCCATTATTGTTGCAGATGATCATGTAACACCTTTGGTGTTATAGTAACTAAAAACATGACACGTCATCATATGCACTGCAAATCATCCATGATTAGGTTAACTATGTTATGCATCAACTACAATGAGTTTACCTCCTTAGTTTGGATGTGTTTCTAGTTGTGTAACTCGAATCCAAAAACCCTAATTTCGAATGTCACCGCAAATACTTAGTTTATGCCCTGCGTAAATTGAGGTGTATGACTGTGTTATACACTAGTGTCAAGTGTAGGGTATGAGCTCAAGTCCGACTTATAAAATAAAGCTTCAAGTTTGAGTTTGCTTTTGGAGTCCAAAACTTGATGCAAGTTTTCTGATTCGAATTCGAATTCAAATTTGAGGAATTATTAAAAGAATTTCCGAAGTAAAACTGGTCAACCAAGAGTGACATTTGGTCAAACATGTGATGCTTGACTCAATGATGCCCTTGGGTGATGGTGTGATCACTAAATAATCACCAATTAATAGAGTATCAAGTTTCAATTTGAAATCTTTTCGAAAACTCTAAAAAGCAAAACCCTGATTTTACCCCTTTTTGAATAAATCAAAATCTAAGCAAAATTTAGGAAAAAGTGTAAAGCCAAGTTTGTAGATCTTTTCAAGGGCTACAAGATTGGTGTTTTGAGTTTTCAAAGTTTCAGTGTAAAATTTGGAGTAATTTTGAAAAGATTCAAATCTTAAATTTGACCCATTTTCATCTCTCCAACACAATTTCAAAATAGAGGCATAATTTGAAAATGTTTTGAATAGAAAAGTTGTAGGTCTTACCTGGATGTACAACTTTGGTATTTTGAGTTTTTGAAGTATCAATATAAAATTCAAAGTAATTTTGAATTTACAGATTTCTAGAAAATGTACCCTTTTCAATTCAAATTCAAATTTCAAAATCTAGGCCGAATTGAAAAATGTTTATATTGAGAAAGTTGTAGAACTTTGAAAATTGAGAAACTTTTATATTTCTGATTTTCAACTTCTATAGAAAATTGAGAGTAATTTGTAAAAATTCACCAGTGGCATTTCTGTAAATATTTTGAACTTCAACCAACAGCAGGGCGACACCTCCCACCCGACGCCGGCGAGCTTCGAACGGCTTCCAGGCGCGCCTTCGACCACCAGCTCTGGCTTTAGTGTGTTCGTGACGTGCCGCATGTCGTCTTGAGGTCGTTTTCATCGTCCTATATATACCGAGCACCGTCGTCGTCGTGTTTTCCTTTATCTCTATTTCCACCGTCGCCGAAGCTTCGCCGCTCGCTGTCGCCTCTGTCGAGCCACCTCCAGCCACACAAACCACTCCACCGCAATCACCTCGCTCCCGCGCACCTCCTCGGTCGCTCGCATCCACCTCTACCGCTCGGGACGCCTGCGTAGCCGTCGTCTTCTCCGCGCACGATCGGAGCACCGCCACCACCGCCCTCACCGTGGCCCGACCTCTCCGGTCCGTCTCTGTCTTCACTGAGCGCACCGTTGTGATCACGGTGAGCTCTCGAGTGTGTTTCTCGCTTTGTTTTAGTCGTTACTTCACTGGTGGCGCGTTTTCACCGCGATGCCGCGTCTCCGATCCGCCATGGCTGTCGGGGAGAGGTCATCGGAGCGCGAGCTCAAGTGTTGAGGGTCACAGTGAGTTCGCGAGGTCGGTTGGGTGTCGCTGATCCATCTCAGTCTTACCGGAGCACCACCGCCGGCGAGGTAGCGGTCGATGGCCACCGTTGGCCACGACCAGTGGGAGGAAGAGGATGACGAGCGGGGTTGCCGTGTCAGTCAGAGCGGGAGAGGGAGCGAGAGCCCGCGCGTGGACAGGTCACGCTGTTGGGCCGCGCGCTGCTGGGCCAGGCAAGTGAGCGAGTGAGGGAGAGAGCAAGCACGCGGGCAGGCCGCGCTGCTGGGCTGAGCTGAGGGAGAAGAGGAGGAACGACCCGAGTGGCTGGTTTTTGTTTTTCTTTTTCCAAAAAAAGTGAATAGTATTTAGTTTTATTTATTTTGTTTTAAATTATTTAGAATTCAAAAAATAGTGAAAATTTTTGTGTAACCTCTATGTACCGTGTACTATTTAAGAAAAATATTAAATGCCAATTTTGTTTACTTTTTGTAAGTCATTTAAATAGCTCAATTATTTAGTAAATGATTTTTTTCATAATTTTTCTAGGCTTAAATAATTGTCAAAAATCATGAAAATTGTTTTACCCCTTAGTTATGATATAAGCTTCCTAAAATAAAAATTTGAGCTTAATTAGACCAAGTTGATTTTATTCTTAATTTAGGCTTTATTAAATAATTAGTTAATTATTTCATTAAGGTTTAATGATTGAGTGTTGACTTTGTGAATGAGTGTTGACTTTGGGTCATTAACACTTAATGACCTTTAGCATCCTTGGTTGATTGTTTAAGCTCTCTTAATTATGTTGTTAAGGCTTAATTAGTGTTATTTCATGTGATTAACGAAATTCCTTAATGAAGTAATTAACGTAGTCGAACCCTAGGTTAGGGTTAGGTTAGAAGCTTTTGTGTTCAACTGTACCGCGAAGGAAAGTTGTACTCAAGTTGTTAACCTTGTAATGCATCCGTCGAGCATCATGTTTATTACTTCATCATCTTAAGCATACCTTATCATTGCGTGTAGTCCCCGTGAACGAGGAGGTTGCCGAAGTCGAAGCCATTCCTGAAGAAGAGCCGACGTCCGTGGAAGTGGGATTTGACATTTACGGTACTGACCTAGAGCCCGAGTTTCCCGTCGACCAAGGCAAGCCCCGGTTACATTTAACCTTTCCTTATGTTTTGAAAATTTTACTTCACTTACATTAATGCTTTATTGCACTAAGTGATAGGAGTTGAGTGATAACTTAATTACTGCATTACCATCCTTGATACTTCGATATCATCCTTGTTACTGTTTTTATTTGAAAATGTTTAGTATGCTTAGCCATGCTTAATGAGAAAACTTTAAAAATGTTAAGCAAAGTTTGAAGGGTTGTTGGACAACAACTTGATGAATAATGATGATGATAATCTAGGATCGGTCGGTGGACTTGCATCGGAAAAGGAGTCCCTATGTAGTGTCTCCGACTGAGTCAGTTAAGGACCGTACCGTTGTTTGAATTGTGTGCGTCGAGACTTTGCAACTGATCACATGCTCCGGTAGGCCTAAGACCTCGGTAATGCCAACATGTAATGCCCAACCGCGCATTTGGAGTGGAGAGATGGCGAGAGTAGTGTGTACCCTCATAGCCAAGGGCTGGATTGGAGGTGTACTGTACTCTCGGGTGGCGCTGGACCCGGTCATGTTTTGGAGGATCCGAGTGAAGGTTGATATCTGTAGGTTAAAGTCCTATATGTGTCGTGTGGTTAGGAATCCCCTGCTGGGTATAATCGATTCGAATCGTCCCTGCTCATTGGTTAAGGAGACTCGATTCTCTGTTCTACATTGTAGTTAAGAAATGGAACTTTGGTCAGAGAATCAGAAAGATATTGAATGAGTTATATGATCTAGATTAGAATCACTTACATTTTGTTGATAAATAATACTAAAATAAAACCTTGATCTTAAGGATTCACTATTAGTAGCTTTTATGCAAAAGAACTTTGATTCTTGCTGGAACCTCACCTTGATTCCCCTGACCCTGTATTCCTGAGTCGTTTCACCCTGTTTCGTCGGTTAAGTCTTGTTGAGTACTTTTGTACTCAGGGTTTGTTGAACCCTTGTTGCAGATGCGTCTCATGAGCAGGTGTGTTTTGGACCCTGTTGTAGGACAATCTTTGTGGTGAGCGACGACGAGTAAGATGTTTGGCTCTTTGATAGAGCGTCGCGTTTTGGTGCTTGTAATAATGTTAATAATGCTACTCCACTATTATGGTTGTAATACTAAACTTTAACTTTGTAAGTTTGAAACAACGGGTTTGTAAACTTATGTTATGTAAGACTTCTGCTTTTGTACTCTGATACAATTTATTATATAAACTGTTGTAATACTGTAATACCTCTGAAATGTGATCCTGCTCGGAAGATCGTGGATGATTCGGGTTTTCCGAGGACACCCGACAAACTTCATAAGTTATGTGGTACACGTGTACAGTGTTATAGGTCTTTAAGATGATAACAGGTACATGTGGGCCACATTATTTAGGAGGTTCTGCCACAGATCAAATGTACTATGGATATTGCATCAACTGCCTGTATCCTGCGATGGACGACAATTAGGACCAAGGGCATGATCGCTCCGTATGTCTTACATGATGCTTTTATCGGACATGACTATCATCTGGCACTGTATCTGAACTAAACGTGTGTGTGATTTTAAGACTATTTGCTTCCGCTACTTTATTATGAACTTGGTTTGTAATAACTTTATGTTTTAAACTCCGATGTGTTTCAATATTGTTGCGAACCTTATGTAATATGTGACTGTGGCTGCTAAAATTGTACGATCTTAGTTTGTATGTTGGCTGGTTTGAAATCCGTCGTGGTTTCACGGACTACCGGGTTATACGGGCTTAAGTTTGTCAGATTATCTGCTTCGGCGGGTGATTTTCTTACTTAATTTCATATAATTGGTCGGTTCTGTTACAATGGGGTGAAAAATTTTTGGGTGGAAACTAAACACCCCTTAATTTGTGTTAAATTTTTGAGAATAAGCTAGAAAAAGCATGTCTTCGCGGTTCCTGCTAGGTAGTATAAAAATAGCTCCAACTTCTCCGAACTTCTCGATAGAAGCCGTTTCGGCAATCCCAGAATTTTGTCATGGCTTCGTGGTAGGAATCGGCGTCGTGCCAAACAAGCGCTAAGTTCTGAATGGGAAATTTAAAAACAGTCAGAGTTTTGGATCATAGTAGGTTAGTACTAACATCGAGTCAACTTAACTTCAAAATACATTTCACGGTATAATTAAGATCGTTGCCACAAAGAATCATCATTAAATAAGCTTAAAAAAGAGACAACAAACAAATTAACATTGTGTCGATGAACAGCTCGGCTTATCAGTCATGATACAATGTTTTGTTATAGCAAACAGCCGTAGCCAGCTTATCAGCCGCAAAAACCATCAACCGAATAGCTTCAACCTTGTGTGAGTGAACAAGAGACACAACTTGTTTTTTTATGCCTCTTAACTGAGTACAGTTGTAGTATCTGAACATGTGCGAACACACGCAACCCCTCCCCACACACGCACACACTCACACCCCTACGTATGTATTAAGACCTGCAACTATACGCAGCTTCAAGATTACGTCCTTAGTGAGATCGACAGAGTCACCAATGGCTCCGTAGACGACGGGCACGTTATTCTGACCATTGTGGCATCCGTGAGAAGGCAACTGAAATTTATTTCGAAAAAAAACCCGGTGGAAATCACGCACCGAGCGGCGCTCGAACGCCTGACCGTCTGGCCGTTCTTCAACATCGCCCAAGTCACAATTCTCAACGGTTTGAATCATTCTCAACATCACTTGAATCATCCACACAACAAATTAACAACGAGCGCCTGAGCATAACGGTGCTCCTATAGTAATCATCATTCGCGGACATGACTGGTGCTATTTATTACGGTACGAGTGAAGGCTGAGCATCTGTAGAATAAAAATCCGCAGGGTGGTTTTGATTTTGGTTTCAAATTTTTAGTAGGCACCACTCGAAGTGACAGTGGTACGATAGTCGTCCGTGTCCCTCGGATGGTACAAAGCACAAACAAGGGTAAACGTAAATAAATTGTTTAATTTTGAAACATAAAAAGGACACGCTGCACTGTGAGTTTCAACTGAGCAACAGCGCTAGAAAGGCTGCATTATTCCGAATGCCCAAATGAAAGGACTTCAAAGTCGATGGAATATAATGAAATTCAAAGGTGACAGGCTCCTCTGATCTTCCATGTAGCCAAGCCAAGACAAGCTGGATGCGGATGCGGATGCGGATGTGGCTTGTTTGAAAACATATGCATCTTGTTCTTCCCAGCGCAGCCCCAGCCGAAATACTTGACTGTCCTTTTTCACACCAGACCCGGAACCGGAAAATATGTTACTGAAACCTGTCCACTGACACGATACGAGTGGCATTCATTAGAACATGTTAGTATATTTCCCCCATTTTTTTATCCGCAGACCTACCGCTAACTGAGGCACGTTCGCTAGCTAGCTAGAACACAGCACGCGTCGACAGCGTTTACTTTGTGATCAAGGCATCAGGCACGGACATGACATGGAGCCCCAGGATTAGCATTTTGGTTGTTATGGCCGTACGGGTTAACCGGGATAGAGGGCTTGTTTCCAGGTTTCGCACCGCGAAAACGAGGCGCGCCACGAACACATGCTTGCAGAAGCATTGCTCCGTCGGCCGTCGCACGCGACTCTTCGGTGGACAATAATGCAACGTGATCAATGCAATAATCGGTGGCACCAAGAACTGTAGAGATGAGCACGAGTGAGAACGGAAAGGAGAAAAAACCGCACTCTGAACCACGGAATGGTGCACCACCATGCTTGTACGTTCACTCACCCTACCGCCTGTAAGGCTGTGGCAACCCCTGGAACTGGAAATGATTCGAGTAATGATTGGTTTGGCGATTCACATTGCACAGCAACTTGAGCATCGCATCGCATCGGCGGCCCAGCAGGCAGGCAGCGCGCGTGTGCACCCGCTGTCAAATCCCCCGCTGATCTAGTAATGCACGGATCTCACCTTTTTCATCCCTTTGCACACGCCGTGCTCGGGCCGCACGCTCAAGCCCAGAAAAAAAATACAGTGCAGACTGCAGAGGCTGCTGCGGCTGCAGTTTTAAGCGGTTGTGCGCTCGCCATCGATGAGATAGAGGCTGTGTTGAGTTGCATTGAAAAGTGCACCATACAAAAAAAAAAAAAATTCTCTGTCACATTAAACTTGTGATACATGTATGGAGTATTAAATATGGATAAAATAAAAAACTAATTGCACAGTTTGATTGTACTTTGCAAGATGAACGTTTTGAGCCTAATTAGTCAACGGTTGGACAATTATTACCAAATAGAAACGAAATAATACAGTGTCGCTACAATAAATTTTGGCACTCCAAATTTGGGAACTAAGACGGCCAGAAACGTCGTCAGATATCCAACCGAGCGGGGTCGATCTTTTTTTCATCGAGGGGTGTTTAGTTCCCGAAAATTTCTCCCCCAAAACATCACATCGAATCTTGCGGCACATGCATGGAGCATTAAATGTAGACGAAACAAAAAAAAACTAATTGCACAGTTCACCGTGAAATCGCAAGACGAATCTTTTAAGCCTAATTAGTCCATGATTAAACAGTAATTGTCAAATAAAAAAACTACAGTAGACGAATGCAAAATTTTTTGCAAACTAAACGCCCCCAAGTATCCGAATCGATTGCTTTCGATTGGAATTCACTTTTCCAAGGCTGAACCAAAGAAAGTGATCACATACGCCATGAGTGCTTTCTTCAACAAGAGCTGACAACACGTGGCAGTGGCACGGACTAATTTTTTTTCAATCACGCAAAAGGCTTGGCCGGCTCTGTACGTCCTAGGAGTTCAGGCTTGGCCGTCTCTGTACGTCCTAGAAGGTCAGAAGAATAGTGCATGAACGCTCCTCCGTGTTGTACACGGACTAAATTCATTGAGGTTAGAAGAATAGGACATGAACGCTCCGACCCTCCATATTATAGACGGACTAAATTCATTGGGGCTCCGTGTTCCTTCCCGCACAAATTTGCGAGAACATGCCGGATTTCCTAAAAAACGGACTGCCGAAAGAAATGACTGTAACATCATCTGGCTCAGGCTTGCATCCGTGAATGAATGAAGGAAAGCAGAGGTAGGGAAAGAGGACAAAAGAGAATGGCAAATCGCTGAGTTACACCACTAAAATTTGAACTAACCACACACACAACGACATGGAGAAGAATGGGGGTAAAAAAATAGAAGGGGGGAAAAAGGATCCAAGAAATCCTCCCAAAGATCTCACTACTTAGATGAGAGTAGCAAACACTGTTGCCCCAATAATCCCATTTTCCTCACAAACCGCTCACTTGTATTTTACAGTTACTCCACCATTTACCATTTTACAGTTACCCTGGCGCCCCGGAACCGGAAATGAATTAATCCCGGCAGCAAAGATCACACCACTCTGGTACTCCTCCCGTGCGCGTACCCGTGGCCAATGGCGCGGTGGCCCAGCACCACCCTCGTCGTCTCGTACACTGGCAGCTCGTCCCTGTACGCCCCCGCGGCGGCGCCGGCGTCCGGGGCAACGGCCGCGAAATTCTCGAGGTCGAACAGGTCGGAGCTGGCGTCGCTGCTCTCCTCGTCCTCGTCGTCCTCGTCGCTGTCCATCTCCATGCGGTGGAGCAGCATCTGCTCCAGCTCCGCCACGCCGACCTGCACCCTCCGGCGCTCGACGCCCGGGGCGGCCGCCGCCGCCTCGCCGCCGTCGTCGCTGTCCAGGAACCGCACGGTCCGCTTCGGCTGGCCCCGCGTGGACGGCGTCTTGCTGAGGCAGGAACGCGAGTAGGAGGACGCCGTGGAGCACGCGGACTCCGCCGCCGCGCCCCGCGACGCCGACGCCGACGGCGGCGTCTGCGGCGCGCGCCTGCCGTTGAAGATGGCGTTGAGGAACCCCGCGAGCCGCGCGCCGGGGGACGCCGGCTTGCGGAGGTCCCTCAGCTTGGCGCGGATGTTGGCGCCGGCCTTCTTGGCGGCCTTCTTCTTCTGCTCCGGCGCGAGCGCGGGCGCGGGCGCCGAGGCCGCCGCGGCTGCGGCGGCGACGCTCGTGCGTATGGGCCGCAGGCGCCGGTGCTGCGACGACTCCGCCTCCGACGACGAGAACCCGCCGTAGCTGGAGCACTCGGAGGAGCTCGACGTGGTGGCGGCGTGCGGCCCCGGGGCCGCCGCCCTGCTGCTGCCGCGGTAGCTCCCCGCCAGCGACGCCTTGTAGTAGTAGCTGTAGTGCAGGTCCTGGTTCTGCTTCTTGGTCGCTGCCGCGGCGGCGGCGGGTGTTGCCCCGTCGCCGGGCTCGTCCATGGACTTGTATATGGCGTCGAGCAGCGTGGACGAGAAGGACGGCTGGTCGGCGTACCGCCTCGCCCTCCCCGGCGCCGGAGCCGCCGCCCCCTTGTCCTTGTCCCCCCACCTCTCCATCCGAGCAGACGAACCAATTGACACGCAGAAAGAAACAAGCGGAGCGCGTTCAGTCTCAATGCAAGCCCTGTCTAGCTAGGAGGAACCTAGGAGCGAGCGAGCGGTGGTGCACGGAACAGGGGAGAAGAAGAGCTCGCTTGGTGTTAGCTAGCGAAGCTGGAGCGTGCGCGCTGTGTAGTGTGGTGGTGTGTGGCGAACGAAAGGGCTGTGGAGGAAGGGTGAGGGGGCGAAGCGATCGGCGTGAAGATATAGCGGCGGGCGGGGGGCGGAGGGAGGCGGCGACGGGGAGGTGGAAACGAAACGGGTGTGGCCTGTGGGGTGGCGCCCGGCTAATTCGGTTTGGGCGTGCGGGTGGGGCCGTGGGGTGGGGGTGATGGATGCGGATCTCCCTGCCGGTGGGCCCACGCGCCCCCATTCACCGTCACCGCCCCCCCGGTGGCGTTACCCCCGCAGGATGTACCGCGCGCTTAGGGATGAAAACGGTCGGGAACGGTCGAGAAAATGTCTTAACCATTCCTGCTCCTGTATTTTTTGGCCGGGAACGGGAACGGGAACGGGAAGGCCGGACGGGAAAACGAATCCGGTATTACGGGATATCGGGAACGGAATATTTCGAACGGGAATGCGTCGATTACGATCGGGAAGCGGTAACACAAAATAAAAACATCGATATATGTAACCACTGAAAACAGTGAGCTCGATGCAACAATAGCAACCATGCATAATCCATATGCATACAATAGCAAATAGTGAGCTCGTCAGAATATTTATGCAAAGAAAACTAAAGAACTACCAAAAAAGAAAATGGAAAAGAAAAATGAACAAAAGGCTTGCTGCTCCTGTGCTCCATGCGTGAATTCCTGGGCCAACTGGCCAAGCATGGAATGATGGGCCGTATGCATGACTCAGCTCTTTGCCTCCTCTCTTCCTGGGCCAAACCTTGCTTCCTGGGCCAAAATTGCTCCTCCATGGGAAAAACGGGAATTTCCCGCGGGAGTTTTCCCGGACAAATACGGGATCCGCTAATTCGGTCGGGAAATCACTCTAACCGATTTCGATACCGGATTCGCCGAATTTTCCCGGATTTCTTCCCGAATCCGTTTTTTCCCGAGAAAATGATATCCGGTCGGGAATTTCGGTATTCGGTGTCGGTCGGTACGGGAATTTCCCGTTCGCGCTTTCATCCCTACGCGCGCTGTACCCCTGTCTCCTTGCAGCAGCGGGTCACGCGCTAGCATTTCATCGGGAGGTTACTGCGGCCGTGCTGTGTTCCACCGTGGGGTAAATTCGATCGTGCCCGTTTAGACACCACGTCGCGTCCCAGGTTTTTATTTGAGATCCACCGTCCTGTGTCGTGGATAGATGCTGCTCTGGTTTTTACTACGTCCGAGGTTTAACTCCGGTGAGCCGCGCGCGCGTACGTACGTGCCATGCCTGTGGCCGCCCGGCTGGACATGCAGACCAGCGAGCGACACTAGACGAGACCTCTCAACAGTCTACAGTTCACGGACGTACGTGAACAGAGGTGTCATGGTCCGGCGCCGGATTATAACGCGAGAGTACCGAGGCTTCCCTTCCCCTCTTGCTCAGACGGGTCGTGCACACCGATCGGCTAGTGTGCACGTAGCCACGCACGTACGAAAACGCGATGCCGATGCGCGCGCGTACCGCCGGAAGATCAACACTAAGCAGAGACTTGGAGGTAGCTGTGGCAGGGCCAGGGCGCTACACGATAAGCACGCCGAAATGGGGAAGCGATATCATTGTATCCGGGCGAAACGTTGTTTTCGCGATCGATCGGTTTCTCCTCCTCTTGTATCCGGAGTAGCTAGGTGAATGAATGAATCACATGACCAAATCGGCAAGCCCGTCGCTGTAAAGTGTAATGCGTGTTACTCTTACCATCAGGACTGCGTGATCGATCGAGCAAGGATCACGTGATTACTTACACTCTCGATCGAAGCTTTGCTGTTTATTACGTCGTCGACCGCCACCCCGACGAAGAACCATGCATGTCGTGTTGCGGACGAACAGGGCGGCGGCAGACGGCCCATAAACAAAAAGGCGGCGCGAACACGCAATGAATGAGTACTCCTTATATACACTACTGGATCAAGAGGTCACGAGCAGTCGAGCATAGATAACCACGGCCCTGTTTAGATGCCAAATATTTCCCTAAATTTCACTATGCAAAAAGAAGATTCTCCGTCACATCAAAATGCCGGCACATGTATGGAGTACTAAATGTAGATGAAATTTAAAACTAATTGCACAGTTTTATTGTACTTTGCGAGATGAACATTTTGAACCTAATTAATCAATGTTTGGATAATTATTACCAAATAAAAACAAAAATGCTACAGTGCCGAACAGTAATTTGGTCTTCCCCAATTTGGGGAACTAAACACGGCCCACGACGGATGCAGAGGATGAGCATCAGTGCATCACCGTCCTCGCGCCACTGCAACGAGCCAACGACGAGGGGCCCGGCGCACAGGGCCAGGCACGGCAGCGGCGTCACTGTCCTTGGCTCATGTTATTACTTGTTCACTTCTCATGTCAACCCAAAATATTTCATCTTCCACCCATCACATCGAATCTTTCGACGCATGCATGAAGCATTAAATATAGGTAAAAAAGATAACTAATTGCATAGTTTGTCTGTAAATGTCGGGACGAATCTTTTGAGTCTAGTTAGTCCATGATTAGATAAATTTTGCCAAATAACAACGAAAGATGCTACAGTAACTTTTCACATACTTTTCGCGAAGTGAACACACCATTGCAATTGAGCCATCACGTCCGGTTCCCGGGCGTGGCCTGGTGATCGACGGCCCCCGTCGACGAAAAGGGATCGATCGATCTTGATGGCGGCAGGGGAATGTCTTCCGGCCCGCCAAGTTTGTTTCCCCACCCTCCCTCTCGCCTACGTTGCTTTCGTGTATAGTGCCCTTTGTTTCTATTTCTGTGGCTTTAGCCGAGGCTTTGTTTTTGTTTCGGTGCATGATGATTCACTGCGCTGCGCTGCACGCAGCAGCTCCGTCCATCTCCATGGGGGGCCGCCCGGCCGGTGGGTCGTCACTGGCGCTCGATGGCGGCCGGCGCCCCGGCCGGCCTGAGACATGCCCACGAGGAGGTGAGCGTGACGGCAACGAGGTTGGGAGCACGAGGCCGGATGCACTACACCGACTCGTCATCAATCTACATTGTAAGACCCTGGCATGTACTCTACTCCCATGCCCATGAGGCCATGACCGGCCAGCCCTCGAAAGCAACCTCTTCTGTTTGACGAGATTTTTAATTAAGGACACTCCTAATGCAGAAATCGCCATAGTTTATAGGGATATTAATTATACCGTCACCTAAGCGTTTTGCTGATGTGGCTAGGTAGTTATTGAAGAGAGAGAGCAAAAATCACATAAACCGAGTCTAATTTAGAAATCATGTCTATGCGAGAACCAAGACATGAAGTGATATGGAGATGAGAGAGAACGTATGTGATCGGATAAAAAGTTATTATGTAAAAACTATCTGTTGAGATCCTGGTTGCTATATACCATGTCTATCAAAATTAATAGGCATAGAAAAGCATCGGGACTGCCCTGAGCATGCACCGAATCTCGTTATCGCGCAGATGGCCACATTGATTAATAAAAACGTACGTATGCAGCATGTCCGGAAGCGGAATTATTCACGGCAGTTTCCCGAGACACACTGAACGAGGCTCGAACTCCCTACATGGTCACCCCCATCACATGGAGGAGGACCAACCAACCAAACAAACAAAATCTGCACTGCTAGATCCGTCCGTGTGCGTGCACACACCACACCGACCGGTTCCCGTTCCCGTTCCCAACAGTCGCGCGCGCCCGCCGCGCATGATCAATGATCACGAGCTAGTAGGCCGGCCGGCCGCGACAGGGACGCGAATAGACTAGACGGCGCGCCTGCCTTCGCCGCGCGGCCCGGCGTCGCTGTCGACCGCGGACAATCTCGCCGTCGGCGTCCCCTCACCCGGCGCGCCCCAGCTGCAAGGCCCTGACAAACATACCAACCTGCCGCGACCGCGTCGCGCACCGGCGTAGGGACCGGGGGGCACCCATCCCATCCGTTCAATGCAATGCAATGCAAGTCCAAGAGCGGGCAGGGGGCGGGTGCCGTGATGATGGATCCAGCACCCAGCTGCTGTTGGTTGACGCGACAACCGGGGGAGCACGAAAACGATCCTGTTCGTTCGGGATTCTCCGATCGATCCGGCCTCGGGACCGGCCGGGACGACACGGGTGATGGGCGCGCGGGCGCCAGGCCAGCCATCGATCGCTTCCTGGGCTGGGAGACAGTGGAGGCCGAGTAGGTTGCCTCTCGCCTTTGCTCTTCCCCTGGACACGCCACAAGTGGTCTGCGTCGCCACACGTATGCCTCCTATGCCATACGCCCTACCATATGGCGGGCGGCAGTAGTCGCCGAACACCAGGCAGCGCTTTCGGAGTAATGGAGGTGCTGCCTGCCTGTGAAGCGCATCGGGTGATTGGACGTGTTGGTGGGTGCGATCGGTTCAGTTAGGTCGTGCGTGCGGCCTACAGGCACTCACTTCACATCTTGACGAGTGTATGTGAGCCATGCCAATTGCAATGCCATGCCTTGCATGGGGAGCTGCGTGTTGGATCATGAATCGTTGACATGCCTGGTTGCCTGGTTTGATCTGTCCGGCTCCGGCAATCCGGCATGAAATGGGTGCGCGCCGCGCCGGACTCGTGTCGACTCTTTATTGGCTGGTCCGGGCTCAGAGGGTTCAGTGGCAGTGAAACAGCGGCCCTGCCTGGCGGTTGCTCTGTGTGTGTGCATGCATGGCGGCTGGTCTTTGCATGTGGAACGAGGCACGCCATGTTCACTTGTCTTATAATAATTCGTATTTTTTAGCTTACTAGATTCGTGCCCGTGCGTTGCTACGGGACAACTAAACTTTTATACTAAAAGGACGCAAATCGCACGATAAGACAACAATACTGTAAAATTAAATATTAACGTTAAAGTGACATTTAATTAAAAAAAGAAAAGTTCCTCAAAGACATGCCTACAATAATAGCTCTTATAGCATATTACAAGATGACATTCTGAAATGGCGCCAGTAAATCTCATGCATGCCCATTCTAGACCACTTGAATAATATCCATTATCAATCAACATATACATTCAAAGATTATAAATAGTGGTCGCAACTGATGGCACAATCAACTCAATGAACAAGATGTAGTCATGTTTAAAACTTCCTTGTAATTTTCAAAGTCAGAATAAATTAGACATATTTGTAGAAGTTGTAATGCTCAACTGAAGTTTCATCCATCACCATAGTTCTTTTGCATCCAGAACCAATTCTACAGCCTATGGAGTGTACAATAGAGTATAGTATAGTACATGTCATTTGGATAGGACAAATCTTTCTAGTTGTACCGGTAGTAGCTTCACTATCAAATGGGCATTTGATACAAGGATTCAGAGATCAAAATTTGAGGAATACATGCCAAGACAAAAAAAAATGCAGTTTACAAATATCTTCTGGCATGTAAGCTTCCATCCACTTGAGCCTTTCCTCAAATATTTTTCTTCACTTGGCAACTGTAACACCCCGAGTGTTATAGTGCTAATTAATCTGCCATGTCATCATAATGCATTGCAAAGCATCCCTGTTAGGTTAACTTTGTTATGCATCAACTAAAACAAGTTTACTTATCTAGGTTGAATGTGTTTCTCAGTGGTGTGCTCCGAACCCGAAAACCCTAATTTTTAATACCACCGCAAATGCTTAGTCCATGCCCTGCGTAATTTGAGGTGTGCGACTGTGTTGCACACTAGTGTCAAGTGTAGGGTATGAGCTCAAGTACAACCTCTAAAATGAAACTCCAAATTTGAGTTTGAATTGGAGTCCCAAAACTTGTCACGAGTTTTCCGATTCGAATTCGAATTCAAAATTGGGGAAAATTTAAAAAAAATTTAAAAGCTAATTGGTCAACCAAGAGTGGCATTTGGTCAACCATGTCATGTTGGTCCAAATGATGCCCTTGGGTGAGGTTTTGATCGCTAAGTAATCACAAATCAAAGTAGCAACAAATTCCAATTTAAAATTCCTCCGAAAACCCTAAATTTCAAAACCCTGTTTTACCCCTTTTGAAATAATTCAAAATCTAAGCAAAATTTGGGAAAAAGTTCAAAACCAAGTTTGTAGAACTTTTCAAGGGCTACAACTTTGGTGTTTTGAGTTTTCAAAGTTTTAGTGTAAAATGTGGAGCAATTTTGAAAATAAACAAATTTTAGTTTTGACTCATTTTTGTCCCCAAACTAAGATTTCAAAATGGAGGCAGAATTTGAAAAAGTTTTGAACAGCAAAGTTGTAGGTCTGGTCGAGATGTACAACTTTGGTGTTTGGAGATTTTGAAGTTTCAATATAAAATCAAAAGTAATTTCTAAATTACCAAATCCCAAAAATATGTCCCCTTTTGAATTTAAACTCAAATTTCAAAATCCAGTGAGAATTTGAAAAAGTGTTCAATACAAAACTTGTAGAGCTTGAAATTCTATAGATTTCATAGATTGGAAGTTTTTCAAGTTGTTACATGAATTTGAGAGTAATTTTAGAAAACAGTTTGAAAATTTAAATTTTGGGGGGTGCTACAGTGCCACGCCAATGGCGGCCGGCCACCGCGCGGTATGGGCGCCGGCGAGCCGCCGTGGCCGCCCAGACCCTTCGCGCGCGTTCGAGAACGCCAGCGTGATGACGCGAGCAGTGCAGCTCTGTAGCCGCGACCGTCGTCTATAAATACGCCGAGGTCACAGTGGTGATTTTTTTGTTTTCTCTGTTTTCGCCATCGCCGCCACCGCAGCTCCGCCGCTCGCCGCTGCCGCCACCAGGCCATCTCCGGCCACGCCAGTCGCACCAACAGCATCGCCGCATCCTCGCACACCTCGTGAACCACCCAAGCCAGCTTGACTTCGCCTGGATCACCGCAGCCACCGCCTCCCGTGCTCAACTCCGGCGACTGCCCGCCATCCTCGCCATCTCGTGGCCAGACCATTCCAGCCGCTCCCCGTCGCCACCGAGAGCTTCACTGCAACCGCGGTGAGCCACTGATGCTTCCCGACCCTTCAATTTAGCCTCTACCGCTTTGTAGTCGTCGGCGTACTACTCCCGTGACCACCGTGCCGCCATCGCCGTCGCTCGTTAGTCGCTAGAGCTCGAGCCAGGTTGTTTAGAAGCAAAAACGAAGTCGTGGGGTGGTGTAGATGATGATGGTAGGGTCAGTTTGTTGACCGAAGCTCCGGTCACTGGCCGGACACCGCGCGAAGGTGAGCGAGCGCGCGGGAGTGAGAGGGAGAGCGAGAGGAGGGTGATGACATGCAGGGCCGGCTTGTCAGCGAGCGTAGAGAGAGAGAGCGCGCGCGGGTGAGCGAGCGGGCTGGGCCGCCTGCTGGGCTGCGCGGCTGGGCCGAGCGCGCGTGCGAGCGCGGACGTGTGCGAGCGGGGCCGACCAGCTGGGCCGGACCGCGGGAGAAAAAGGAGAATCGGCCTGATTTCGTTTTTGTTTTTCTTTTTCAAATAAATGAATAGTTTAGTTATTTGTTTATTTCATTAAAAATTGTGTAGAGTTCCAAAATTCATGAAAATTTTTGTGTAGGCTTCTCAATGTATAAACTATCTAGGAAAAATGTTAAATGCTGAAATTGAGTACTTTGTGCAGTAGAATTAATTAGTTCTAATAAAGATTAAATGCAACTTACATGAATTTTAATAATTAATTTATTAATCCAAAAATGATGAAATTTATTACGACACTGTTATAAATCATTCTTAATCCATATAAAAAGTTTGAGCTTGATTAGGTAAAATTTGATTAACTTCTAATTATGTCCTAATTATTTAAATAATAAATAAATGTTAATTTGAGAACTTTAAGAGTTGTGTGCCTTTTTGATTGAGTGATGTCCTTAGGTCACTACCCTTTTGTGATCTTTGGCACCTTAATTCCATGTTTGAGCTCGTTAGTAACTTGTTAGGTTAAAAGCTGGTATCGCTGGAATCATCGCTACTAGTTAGTAGGTGTTCTGTTTGCGACTGTACCGTGAAGGAAAGTTGTACTCCAGTCGTAACTCGTAGCATGTTATCATCAAGTATCATGTTTATCATCGAGCATCATGTTAAAGCATGTTATGTGTTCGTGTAGTCTCCGCTTTCGAAGAAGTCGAAGTCGTCGAGCCAGTTTCCGGAGAAGAGCGATCGTCGGTGGGTTTCGGACCTGACGTTGGAGTTCTCGGGTGTTAGTCAGTCGTCGTGTCCAAGCAAGGCAAGCCCTGGTGCATTTAAACCCTACCTTAAATTTTACAAATGTTTTATTATTTATATTATGGTTTACTGCATTAAGTAATTAGGAGTTGAGTGATAACCCAATTGCTGCATTATCATCCTTGATTATTGTGATATCAACCTTGATACCTGTTTTACAGAAAATGCGTAGTATGCTTCGCTATGCTTAGAAGTTAAGCTTTTAAATGCAATGTTTATATAGCCATGACAGCATATTGAATGAATATTGAAATATGAGAATGAACTTGAAAGATCGGGCGGGTGGTTTGGCCACTGCTAACATGCATTGGGAAAGGAGTCTCAATGTAGTGTTTCCGTCTTGTCAGTTAAGGTCCATTCGTTGTAAGCCTGTTGTGTTCAAGACTTTGCAACTAGCTTCATGCCTTGGGTAAGCCCAAAATGTTGGTGATTCCATTACGAGAACGTCTAACCTCGCACTGGGAGTGGAGAGATGGCGAGAGTAGCGTGTATCCTCGGGGCTAGAATTTGGTCGGGTTCGAGGAGTACTGTACTCTCGGGTGGCGATGGACACATTCTGGTTTTGGGAGATCTAAATGAGGATTGATATATGCAAGATTCAGTTCTATATATGTCGTGAGGTTAGGGATCCCCAGCTAGGTATAATCGGTTCGAATCGTCGTTGGTCCTCGGTTATGGAGACTTGATCACCTGACTTGCATCGTAGTTAAGAACTGGAATTGAAAGAAAGAATGAGAAAGGTTTTGATGATAATTACTTTGATCTAGATTAGGATCACTTAGAATTAGTTAATGAACCATCAATGGTAAAAGTAAAATATTGAAGGTAAGGACTTACTTTAGTAAGCTTTTCTGTAAAAGAAAATTTAATTCTGGAATACCCGTACCTTGATTCGCTAAAGCTAGCATGCCCTTGGAGTCTTTGTCTTAGTCGGGTAAGTCTTGTTGAGTACCCTCAAGTACTCAGGGTTTGTTAACCCCTTGTTGCAGGTGCGGTTCATGAACAAGTCTGCTTCGAGCCTTGTTGCATGACCGTCGTGGTTGAAGAAAGCGACGACGAGTAGACTGTGTGGCCTTTGGACAAGGCATCTCGCTTGTGTGTTGTAATAAAGTTAATACCGATACTTCTCTACTACTGGTTTGTAATAATATTACATAAGGTTTGAAGTTTGAAAACTGGTTTATAAACCTATATTATTGTAAGACTTCCGCTACGTTACTCTGTTGAATATTTTGAATAAACTGTTGTAATATTGCAATACTCCTGTGATTGGATCCTATTCGGAGGAAAGCAGGCCTTTTAAGTTATGGTGAACATAAGTACGGCCATTATATGTCATTATGGCAATGACAGGTACTTGTGGGCCATCATAATTAGGAGGTTCTGTGACAGCTGGTACCAGAGCATAATCACTCGGGTTATTGTAGTATTACCTTGCAAAACTTCAAAATGATTTGGGTCAAACAAACTTAATACTGATATTTTGGTCCAAATTGCTTTTGCTTATCTTAATCTATTCTATAGTTTTCCTTAGCTCATATTTGAAAGCTTCGTAGTGAAGTATCATGTATAGTGCCCTATGTTATAAAGATTGCATGTGTTACTTAAATCTTTCTGTTAGATCGTAAGTGCGATGCATGCATCATGTTTAATTAACCTGCTTAAGCTACCTTCCCTTTTAAAGTGGTTTGGGTTAAGTAAGGTTCAAATCCTATTCATGCTAACCTTCAGATCCCCCTATCTATTCTTATCGTCCTAATTCTATCTTGCTATAGGATGGCACGTGTGAAGACGACTCCTCGCAAGAAAACAGGTCCGCAAGGAGTGCCGCGTCATCAGTTGGCCGCCAGAGGTGATGGAGCAAGCAGTAGCCGTAATTCGAACCCGGATTCAGAATCAGAGGTTGCAAGGCTTACATCAGAAGTGGAGCGACTGAAGCGCAACATGCGTTTTTGGAAACAGTTCCAGAAGGAGTCTTTGGAAAAGGAGACAGAAGCCAAGGCTCGTGTTCGTGAGTTGGAGCTTTATGTGACACACCTAGAGCAGTACAACACAGTTCTGCATGAGGAAGTCCATAGGCTAAATGATCTGATGAATCCCAATCATCAGCCCCAGGCAGTAGAAGATGATGTCGGTGCCGTGATTGTTCCTGATGGAGAGGACAATGAGGAAGAAGATCCAGAAGAAGATGAACCCATGATGGAAAGTGGGGATGATGCGAGTCATGTCACTGGTGCAAGTGCTCCAGAGAATGAGGATGGAGTGATCGTGATCAGCAATGATGATGAGGAGTGAAGTGTCGACATAGATGGTTGTGTAATATAGTAGTCTTTCCTGCTTTCTAAGAACCTTAATGGGTAGTTTCTTGCTTGAGAGCAAGTTTGTAAGGAAATAATGTAAGATAAGTTGTGTGTGTATACAAGTACTGTACTAACTGCTTTTTAATTCAATAAAGCGATGTAAATAAATATAGTTTGTGTATAACAGATGGACGGTACTGGAACTTTCCAAGAAAGGGACAATCCTCCGAATCCCCCACCGTTTCCACCCACCTTGGCAGAAGCTATTGCCGCACTGGTTAATGCCACTACCTTGTTGGCTCAGAATTAGAATCAGCATGGAAATCAGGGCCGCCGAGGCCGTAACAATGGAGGGGAAACCACTTATGTGGATTTCACTGATACCCGTCCACCAGTGTTCTCAAAAGCAGATGAGCCGCTAGAGGCGGATGACTGGCTCCGTACCATGGAGCAGAAGTTTGAACTTTTACAGTGCACGGAGCATCAGAAGCCCGTGTTTGCAGCACAACAGCTTAGAGGTGCCGCAGGGGCGTGGTGGGTGAATCTGGTCGCCGCACGGCCTGCTGGCCACCGTATCACTTGGCAGGAGTTTCGTGAAGCCTTCAGAGCACATTATATCCCAGATGGTGTCATGGCCATGAAGTTAGAAGAGTTTATCTCGCTGAAGCAAGGAAACCAGACAGTTCTACAGTATGTGGGCAAATTCAATCATCTTTCCCAGTATGCAGCGGAATATATGAACACCGATGCAAAGAAGAAGAGTTGTTTCATGAGAGGTTTGAGTACCAGAATCCAGGAAGCATTGGTCACCTGCTATAATGCCACTTACCATGAGACAGTCAATGTGGCTATTGCGTCAGAAGAGAAGTCCCGACTACATAAAGAGTCGAAGAAAAAGAAGCCAGTGTTTTCTAGCCCGTCTGGTGGCATTAAAAAGCGCCAGAGGTTTGTTTATCACCCTTAGAACCATTTCCGCCCAACTTATCGTCCACCGCAATACCAAGCTCAGCCGTAGACGTTTTTCCGTCCTACCGCAATTCCGCAGTATCCACAGCAGCCGAATGCCCCTGGTATTCGAAACCAGACTCCAGTAACCCATAACTTTCCCTGTTACAACTGTGGAAAGCCAGGCCACTTTTCCAAGGACTGCCCGTATCCAAGGCAGTACAATCCCAGTTATCCCAGAGCTCCCGTACCGCAACAGCAACAACCTCAGAGCAAGAATAATAACCTGAATGTTCAGAAGGGTAAGGGTGAGAAGAAGAAGACCGGACGTGTGTTCTACACTCAAGCAAGTGTAATCCTAGAGGGAGAACCTGTTATGATGGGTATGTTCCCTGTTGCTAATCATCCAGCAGTACTGTTATTTGATTCAGGTGCATCGCATACATTCATAAATCGCACCTTTGTTGTTAAGCATGACATTCCAATTATTTGAACACAAGAAGATTTCTTTATCCAGTCGCCCGAGGGACGACTATGTACTAAGGAGATGGTACGTGACGTACCTATAGAGTTAGGTGGGCATATATTTCCTACCTCAATGATAATATTACAGAAACAGGATATAGATGTAATCTTGGGTATGAATTGGATGTACCAAAGAGGAGCCCTTATAGATGCACTGCATAGAACTATAAGGTTGAACCTGCCAGATAATAAATCTCATCTTCTTATCCAACTTCCTATCCCAAAGAGAACAGTTGAAAGGATATGTGCAACTGCAGTACAGGAGATTTGTGATATACCGGTAGTCTGTGAATTTTCAGATGTGTTTCCAGATGATCTACCAGGTCTGCCACCAGACAGAGATGTAGAATTTGTGATTGAGTTAAAACCGGGTACTGCCCCAATATCCCGGAGAGCTTACAGAATGCCACCCAATGAATTGGCAGAACTTAAGGATCAATTACAAGAGTTACGTGACAAAGGTTTTATCAGACCCAGTTCCTCACCTTGGGGATGTCCAGCTCTTTTTGTCAAGAAGAAAGATCAGACTTTAAGGATGTGTGTTGACTATCGACCGCTGAATGAAGTAACCATTAAGAATAAATATCTGTTGCCTCGCATTGATCTACTCTTTGATCAGCTTGCGGGGGCAAAGGTATTTTCAAAGATCGATCTTCGGTCAGGGTACCATCAAATCAAGATTCGACCTGAAGATATCCCAAAGACTGTATTCACTACCAGATATGGACTGTATGAGTACCTAGTTATGTCTTTTGGTCTCACCAATACACCGGCACATTTCATGTATCTGATGAACTCAGTTTTCATGCTGGAGCTTGACAAATTTGTAGTTGTGTTTATTGATGATATTCTGGTATACTCCAAAAGTGAAGAAGAACATGTTGAGCATCTCAGAGTTGTTCTGACTCGTCTGAGAGATCACCAACTGTATGCCAAGTTCAGTAAATGTGAGTTTTGGTTAAGAGAAGTGTAATTCTTAGGACATGTGTTGTCAGCCGAGGGAGTAGCAGTAGATCCTGACAAGGTGGAAGATATTCTGAATTGGAAACCACCAATCTCAGTTCATGAAGTCCGAAGTTTTCTGGGAATGGCGGGTTATTACCGTCGATTCATACCTAACTTTTCAAAGGTAGCCAAGCCAATCACAGAGTTGTTGAAGAATCAAACTAAGTTCATATGGTCTCCAGAATGTGAGAAAGCTTTTAGAATTTTAAAGAAGTCATTGACAACTGCTCCAGTTTTGGCACAACCAGATATAGAAAAGCCATTTGATGTTTACTGTGATGCCTCGGGTATTGGCCTTGGTTGTGTATTGATGCAAGAAGGCAGAGTCATTGCTTATGCCTCGAGACAGTTGAAGCGTCATGAAGAACATTATCTGACACATGATCTTGAACTAGCAGCTGTGGTTCATGCATTGAAAATTTGGCGTCATTACTTGTTAGGTAATACTTGCCACATGTATACAGATCACAAGAGCTTAAATTATATCTTTACTCAGTCAGAGTTGAATATGAGGCAAAGAAGATGGCTTGAGTTAATAAAGGATTATGATTTAAAAGTGCACTATCACCCTGGAAAAGCAAATGTTGTTGCTGATGCACTCAGTAGAAAGAATCATTGCAATTGCATTACTGTGAAGCCAATGGATTACAGTTTATGTTATGAATTAGAAAAGCTGAATATTGAAATAGTTCAACAAGGTCAGTTGACTAATGTCACAGTAGAATCAACAATCAAAGATCAGATTGTGTCTACTCAGAGAAAGAATTCCGGAGTAGCTCACATCAAAGAAAAAGTTAGAACGGATCAACAGACAGATTTCAGTATTGATGATGCAGATGTGTTGTGGTTTAAGAATCGGTTAGTGGTCCCAAAGGTTCCAGAGTTACGTCAGCTCATTCTTGATGAAACACATAGCACAAGGTTTTCTATTCATCCAGGAAGTAATAAGATGTATCAAGATTTGAAACAGAAATTCTGGTGGACCAAAATGAAAATTGAGATTGCCAAATATGTGGCCAGATGTGACACTTGTTGTAAGGTGAAGGCAATACACCTAAAGTCGGCAGGAATGTTACAACCCTTGCCCATTCCATCCTGGAAATGGGAAGATATCAGTATGGATTTCATTACTGGGTTACCCAAGACCTCAAGAGGCTTTGATTCAATTTGGGTCATTGTGGATCGACTGACAAAGTCATCTCATTTTATTCCAGTTAAGGTGGACTATTCTGCTATAACTTATGCAAGAATTTATATTGCACGAACCCTGAGTCTTCATGGGGTACCAAAGACCATTGTATCAGATAGAGGTACTCAGTTTGTTAACAAATTTTGGAGACACCTACATGAGTCCCTAGGTACAAAACTTTTGCATAGTACCGCTTATCATCCACAAACAAGTGGTTAGACTGAAAGGGTCAATCAAATTCTAGAAGACATGTTAAGGTCATGTGCACTTAATTATTCAGACACTTGGGACGAGTGGTTACCTTTAGCAGAATTCTCCTATAATAATAGTTATCAAGAGAGTATCAAAATAGCACCGTTTGAGGCATTGTATGGCCGTAGGTGCAGAACTCCATTGAATTGGTCAGAACCGGGAGAAAGATGGTTTTTCGGTGTTGATCTTGTAAAACAAACAGAAGAAAAAGTTAGGCAGATCCAGAATAATTTAAAAGTGGCTCAGTCCAGGCAAAAGAGTTATGCTGATAAAAGGCGTAGACCTTTGGTATTCCAAGTAGGGGGATTATGTTTATCTAAAAGTATCACCCATGAAAGGAGTTAGCGGATTTGGAGTCAAAGGCAAACTCGCACCACGTTATATTGGTCCTTTTCAAATCATTCAACAATGTGGAAAGGTGGCATATAAGTTAAAGCTGCCTGAACAACTGTCAGCCGTGCACAATGTATTTCATGTATCACAAATGAAGAAGTGTCTACAAGTACATGATCAAGTGGTTGATGTTGAGGGAGTTGAACTTGAACCGGATTTGACATATTCTAAACATCCTGTCAGAGTTTTGGATCAAAAAGATTGTGTTACCCGAAGTAGAACAACTAAATGGTACAGAATACAGTGGAATCAACATTCAGAAGAGGAAGCCACCTGGAAAACGGAGGATTATCTGTTAGAGAATTTCCCGGAGTTCTTTGCTTCTATCTAGGTTGTAATTTCCTCTTTAAACTGTAACCTAACCTTTTAAAATCTTTGTAATGCAGAAAACCCCTACCTGTTTTGTAGACAAGTCTTGGACGTGTTTGCTTGACACGTTTCCTTTTATATTACTTAACTCAAGGCTTTAAATCTCGGGACGAGATTTCTTTAAGGGGGAAGGGCTGTAACACCCCGAGTGTTATAGTGCTAATTAATCTGCCATGTCATCATAATGCATTGCAAAGCATCCCTGTTAGGTTAACTTTGTTATGCATCAACTAAAACAAGTTTACTTATCTAGGTTGAATGTGTTTCTCAGTGGTGTGCTCCGAACCCGAAAACCCTAATTTTTAATACCACCGCAAATGCTTAGTCCATGCCCTGCGTAATTTGAGGTGTGCGACTGTGTTGCACACTAGTGTCAAGTGTAGGGTATGAGCTCAAGTACAACCTCTAAAATGAAACTCCAAATTTGAGTTTGAATTGGAGTCCCAAAACTTGTCACGAGTTTTCCGATTCGAATTCGAATTCAAAATTGGGGAAAAATGTAAAAAAATTTTAAAAGCTAATTGGTCAACCAAGAGTGGCATTTGGTCAACCATGTCATGTTGGTCCAAATGATGCCCTTGGGTGAGGTTTTGATCGCTAAGTAATCACAAATCAAAGTAGCAACAAATTCCAATTTAAAATTCCTCCGAAAACCCTAAATTTCAAAACCCTGTTTTACCCCTTTTGAAAAAATTCAAAATCTAAGCAAAATTTGGGAAAAAGTTCAAAACCAAGTTTGTAGAACTTTTCAAAGGCTACAACTTTGGTGTTTTGAGTTTTCAAAGTTTTAGTGTAAAATGTGGAGCAATTTTGAAAATAAACAAATTTCAGTTTTGACTCATTTTTGTCCCCAAACTAAGATTTCAAAATGGAGGCAGAATTTGAAAAAGTTTTGAACAGCAAAGTTGTAGGTCTGGTCGAGATGTACAACTTTGGTGTTTGGAGATTTTGAAGTTTCAATATAAAATCAAAAGTAATTTCTAAATTACCAAATCCCAAAAATATGTCCCCTTTTGAATTTAAACTCAAATTTCAAAATCCAGTGAGAATTTGAAAAAGTGTTCAATACAAAACTTGTAGAGCTTGAAATTCTAAAGATTTCATAGATTGGAAGTTTTTCAAGTTGTTACATGAATTTGAGAGTAATTTTAGAAAACAGTTTGAAAATTTAAAATTTGGGGGGTGCTACAGTGCCGCGCCAATGGCGGCCGGCCACCGCGCGGTAGGGGCGCCGGCGAGCCGCCGTGGCCGCCCAGACCCTTCGCGCGCGGTCAAGAACGCCAGCGCGATGACGCGAGCAGTGCAGCTCTGTAGCCGCGACCGTCGTCTATAAATACGCCGAGGTCACAGTGGCGATTTTTTCGTTTTCTCTGTTTTCGCCATCGCTGCCACCGCAGCTCCGCCGCTCGCCGCTGCCGCCACCAGGCCATCTCTGGCCACGCCAGTCGCACCAACAGCATCGCTGCATCCTCGCACACCTCGTGAACCACCCAAGCCAGCTTGACTTCGCCTGGATCACCACAGCCACCGCCTCCCGTGCTCAACTCCGGCGACTGCCCGCCATCCTCGCCTTCCCGTGGCCAGACCACTCCAGCCGCTCCCCGTCGCCACCGAGAGCTTCACTGCAACCGCAGTGAGCCGCTGATGCTTCCCGACCCCTCAATTTAGCCTCTACCGCTTTGTAGTCGCCGGCGTACTACTCTCGTGACCACCGTGCCGCCATCGCCGTCGCTCGTTAGTCGCTAGAGCTCGAGCCAGGTTGTTTAGAAGCAAAACGGAGTCGTGGAGTGGTGTAGATGATGATGGTAGGGTCAGTTTGTTGACCGAAGCTCCGGTCACTGGCCGGCCACCGCGCGAAGGTGAGCGAGCGCGTGGGAGTGAGAGGGAGAGCGAGAGGAGGGTGATGACATGCGGGGCCGGCTTGTCAGCGAGCGCAGAGAGAGAGAGAGCGCGCGCGGGTGAGCGAGCGGGCTGGGCCGCGCGGCTGCGCCGAGCGCGCGTGCGGGCATGGACGTGCGCGAGCGGGCCGACCAGCTGGGCCGGACCGCGGGAGAAAAAGGAGAATCGGCCCGATTTCGTTTTTGTTTTTCTTTTTCAAATAAATGAATAGTTTAGTTATTTGTTTATTTCACTAAAAATTGTGTAGAGTTCCAAAATTCATAAAAATTTTTGTGTAGGCTTCTCAATGTATAAACTATCTAGGAAAAATGTTAAATGCTGAAATTGTGTACTTTGTGTAGTAGAATTAATTAGTTCTAATAAAGATTAAATGCAACTTCCATGAATTTTAATAATTAATTTATTAATCCAAAAATGATGAAATTTATTATGACACTGTTATAAATCATTCTTAATCCATAGAAAAAGTTTTAGCTTGATTAGGTAAAATTTGATTAACTTCTAATTATGTCCTAATTATTTAAATAATAAATAAATGTTAATTTGAGAACTTTAAGAGTTGTGTGCCTTTTTGATTGAGTGATGTCCTTAGGTCACTACCCTTTTGTGATCTTTGGCACCTTAATTCCATGTTTGAGCTCGTTAGTAACTTGTTAGGTTAAAAGCTGGTATCGCTGAAATCGTCGCTACTAGTTAGTAGGTGTTCTGTTTGCGACTCTACCGTGAAGGGAAGTTGTACTCCAGTCGTAACTCATAGCATGTTATCATCAAGCATCATGTTTATCATTGAGCATCATGTTAAAGCATGTTATGTGTTCGTGTAGTCTCCGCTTTCGAAGAAGTCGAAGCCGTCGAGCCAGTTTCCGGAGAAGAGCGATCGTCGGTGGGTTTCGGACCTGACATTGGAGTTCTCGGGTCTGAGTCAGTCGTCGTGTCCAAGCAAGGCAAGCCCCGGTGCATTTAAACCCTACCTTGAATTTTACAAATGTTTTATTATTTATATTATGGTTTACTGCATTAAGTAATTAGGAGTTGAGTGATAACCCAATTGCTGTATTATCATCCTTGATTATTGTGATATCAACCTTGATACCTGTTTTACAGAAAATGCGTAGTATGCTTCGCTATGCTTAGAAGTTAAGCTTTTAAATGCAATGTTTATATAGCCATGACGGCATATTGAATGAATATTGAAATATGAGAATGAACTTGAAAGATCGGGCGGGTGGTTTGGCCACTGCTAACATGCATTGGGAAAGGAGTCTCAATGTAGTGTTTCCGCCTTATCAGTTAAGGTCCGTTCGTTGTAATCCTGTTGTGTTCAAGACTTTGCAACTAGCTTCATGCCTTGGGTAAGCCCAAAATGTTGGTGATTCCATTACGAGAACGTCTAACCTCGCACTGGGAGTGGAGAGATGGCGAGAGTAGCGTGTACCCTCGGGGCTAGAATTTGGTCGGGTTCGAGGAGTACTGTACTCTCGGGTGGCGATGGACACGTTCTGGTTTTGGGAGATCTAAATGAGGGTTGATATATGCAAGATTCAGTTCTATATATGTCGTGAGGTTAGGGATCCCCAGCTGGGTATAATCGGTTTGAATCGTCGTTGCTCCTCGGTTATGGAGACTTGATCACCTGACTTGCATCGTAGTTAAGAACTGGAATTGAAAGAAAGAATGAGAAAGGTTTTGATGATAATTACTTTGATCTAGATTAGGATCACTTAGAATTGGTTAATGAACCATCAATGGTAAAAGTAAAATATTGAAGGTAAGGACTTACTTTAGTAAGCTTTTCTGCAAAAGAAAATTTGATTCTGGAATACCCGTACCTTGATTCCCTAAAGCTAGCATGCCCTTGGAGTCTTTGTCTTAGTCGGGTAAGTCTTGTTGAGTACCCTCAAGTACTCAGGGTTTGTTAACCCCTTGTTGTAGGTGCGGTTCATGAACAAGTCTGCTTCGAGCCTTGTTGCATGACCGTCGTGGTTGAAGAAAGCGACGACGAGTAGACTGTATGGCCTTTGGGCAAGACATCTCGCTTGTGTGTTGTAATAAAGTTAATACCGATACTTCTCTACTACTGGTTTGTAATAATGTTACATAAGGTTTGAAGTTTGAAAACTGGTTTGTAAACCTATATTATTGTAAGACTTCTGCTACGTTACTCTGTTGAATATTTTGAATAAACTGTTGTAATATTGCAATACTCCTGTGATTGGATCCTGTTCGGAGGAAAGCAGGCCTTTTAAGTTATGGTGAACATAAGTACGGCCATCAGAGGTCATTATGGCAATGACGGGTACTTGTGGGCCATCATAATTAGGAGGTTCTGTGACAGCAACAATTACGGGCTTCTATCTTTTCGGGCATGATACAGTGCAGTAATCTTCACTGTGTACAGACAAAGGCCCAAGTGCAGCTTCCAAATTCATTCATGGGCTCATTGTGTCATCTATGTGTGAGAAATATGAAAACAGTATGTTGCAATTAGAAATCCATGCAATTAGAACATGACTAAATATTTATTTTATCTTGATGCAAATTATGTAACACATAGATTCACAAGGATTAGCAAGAATTGTTGAGAACTTCCAACTTTTGATGACTGATGAGCAAGGTGTCACTCTAGGGATCATAGTTGTTAAAATTTGAATTCAGGATCAGAATTTTAACATGCTAGGGACTCGGAACATTTCCAAATGGATAGGACAGAAAGCAAACTGAACTTACATCCTTTTTGGGAGCGTGTTTTCCATAAATTGTCGTTGTCAGCCCTCACATACACCTGAAATCACAAAGTCAGAACTCATAAACGCTGCCAAATTGAACTAATCATACCAAATGATAGCTATTATATTCTATAGAAAACATTTCCATCTTACGCAAAGTTAAAGGAAAAGTGAACAATCGAGGGAAATATATGCTGCTTTGTGGAAACAATTCTAGTATTTAGTGCAGGAAGCTCCAACAGACTGAACCTCCTTGCTTGTTATCCTGCCTGACTGGCTGCACACAAGAATGTCACAAATTTTCTCATCAGACTTAATACTACTCACAGTTGACAGAAAAATTTAATAATCCAAAGAAATTAAGAGGACATCAGCATTCCACAAGACAAGTTTCTTGACGAAGGTTAGGAGTAATGAGAAGAAACAACATCTACCACATATCAAGTGCATCCTAAGAGCCTAACAAGTTCAACAGTAGTTGATCAATCAAATCAATAAAATAAAACCATGAAGTAGTATTGCAAATACCTCCCTAATCTCATCTACAATGTGGGATTTAAGAGGGAATTTGGCGAAGGTCTTGGGGTTGAGCTTGACCAGGTCGTCGAACACGCATATATCCATCGGCCAGATACCATTGTTTTCCACCACTAAATCCCAAACTATCTTTACAAAGCAGTAGCTGCAAATCTAGCACAGAAGTGTTGCGAAGTTCGCAACCCTAATGATATAGCACATGTATCCCAATATGCTCTTAGGACATAAGGTTATGGAAGTCGGGGCTTCTAGTGACAGGTGCTGGTGGCGCGAGTTGTGGCGGACGCAGGTGAGCAGTTGTGGAGGCCGCCAGCAGGTGAGATGTGGCCTTCGGGGGGTGAGAAGCTGTCATGACCGGCAGAGGGTGAGGAGCGATCGCACCCGCCAATGACACTTAATTGCGATTTTTAAAGACATTTATATTTTTTCCAGGGGCTAAACATTCAGAGATCACATTGTTAAATATCTACAACTACTAATTGATCTGTTAATATATGGACCGCAGACTGTTATATCCTATTTTGCACAATGCAAACAATTTTGACCATTTTAGGATTCTACATTTAGGCAAGTTTGCATAAATCAAAATTCAGAACCTTAAGATGCAACATGAAAATTTAGTTCTAGCTTTGATGTCTCCTGTCCTGATGAACTATTGTAGATAAGATAAAATGACATTGCAGGCTATACAACAATTTAAGGACTGAATTTTGATGGTTGAGGTGCGAACCAAGTTTGAGTCAACTGTAAGCGGTTTCTCTGCTAAATAACCCAAAGCAGAAAACCCTGAAATTTAGAAATAAACAGAAATTTCAAACAAATTTGCGGGCTCATAGTGGAGGTACATTGTGGTGATGGCAAAGTCAGAATTGTTACCTTGTCTTTATAAAGTCCAACAGGTGCACATAGAGCCAATTGGAAGTTATGTCAGATCACTGAAAAAAGTAATAATGCCATTAGGGAACATGTTTGAAGGCTATCTGGCTATGACAGGTAGAACTAAGAAAGACAACTGAAGAGCAACTCATAAAGAAGCACAACTGCACAAGTAACAAAAAGGTAGGTGTTCATATCATCAGGAAGGGATAGCAACTTCTAGTAGGTGGCTTCACATGACAGGAGAAGCTAATTTCTTTTTTCTTTTGATAATTATTTTCTCTATTTTTGAAATTCACAACATTTTTATTAATTACAATTTTTCTCTATTTTAGAAGCTGAGTTATGCTAAAGACCATTTCATTTTCTCGTGCAACAAACAATATGATTGTTTTAGTTTTCTCGGCAACCAAACTGATAAAATAAAATCAAATACCTTAAATTGCGTTGGTATCAGATGATGGATGCATCCATACAGGTTGCATATGGGACATACTATACAGGTTGCCAATTTGAGGATCACTGACGACTTCAGGTGAGTTATGAAGGCAAAATAAAAATAGCTATCCTGTCTTTACCAATTTCCAGGTTTTAAGTTTCAATTCAGCCAGCGACAAATAATTCGAGATCAACCAGAAGCATCAATTCAAATAGTTTGATAGTTTACAGACTATATGCTCTACTGTATAAATTGGAAGGTGTATAAATTTCAGTGTAAATTTGGACGGTGTATAAGTACTCTCTGGTCCTAATTGAACATATAACTTTGTTATCCAAATGAGTTCATAATTTAGACTATTCACTGTCTGACAAAGAGTACAGGAATAAGCATCACACAAACCACTGAACAATTGGCAAACTCAAGTGGGTTATACCAAAACCTTTTATTTTATATTTGATTTTTTTTACTATTTAGTTTTGATAAAAAAATGTTCCAAAAAGGTGAATACAGATAAGTGATAGGCATAACTAAGTTTGAGACGGCCAATAGGACATCAGTATAAGTATTTGTTACTTTTACAGGTGGAGCAGCATTCTAGGAATCTCATAGCTATCTTGTGACAAATTCAAGGAATTGTGTATTGTGTAAATATCAGAGACACAAGCACAAAAAAAAAGTTAAAATAGTTATTCTGAAACAAAGATAAGATTGCATAGGATAAACATACAGGCTAACAAGTCTTATTGGGAGCAGTACTGAGACGGTAAAAGTACCTTTTAGATAAAAAATGGCCTTATGAAGAAGCAAAGCCATCACTGAGACGTTTTCTTTTCCTTATTCCCTTTGTCATCCAAGTTTTCCTCCACTTTGAACTCACCAGAATCTCCATCTAGGACCAGTGACTCATCGCTAGAAACTAAAGAAGTAAAGAGACCTGAAGAATCATTGTCCATCAGACCATCACAGAAGCTGGAGACTCTTGCTGCTGGTGAGACGCCAGTAGCTTCTCTTTCGTTGCTTCACCTACTGAGTTCTTATCTATGATATTTTATTTCATTGCCTTGCCTGTTTGCCCAGCCATGGTTGTTGAGACAGATTGAGAAGACATCAATCACATAGGAGAGAAACTCAGAAGTGTAGACTCTAACAAGCAGGGAAACACCATAACTTCACCTTCTCCAAACTTTTAGCACAGCAGCACAATCCCCAACTCTTGACCTGAAAATCAATTCACCACGTTAGCAATAGAGTGACACAAGATTAAAAGGCTCGGCAAGAAAAGAAGATTGCAGAGCGTGCAATCCAACAAAAACAAAAGAAATGAACAAGAAAACACTAATCCACAACGAGCAAGACAGGCAGAAAACGAGATACATATAAAACAAAAAAAAAGGAAAGAGGTGCCTTTCCAGGATCCATGGCCAAGAAATCACATCGTAGGCTCCTGATAAGTTGTCAAAATTATTCTTTTTCTTATTTGACAACCACAACTGGCATGTGAAGTCTAAATTAGGGGTAAATGAACATGCATGAATATGCAGTCCTCGGGGAGGAACACTGCAGGATCGAGTCCATATGCACATGAGCGGTTACGGCGTGGGTTCACCAGATCATAGCGGCGACAAAGCACTGAGGCGGTTGTTATCGATGGATCCAAGAAGTCAGGTGAGGGAGGGGAATGGAAGGGGAAGCCATGCGTCTGCCATACCTCGGTTGCCGTCACGGAAGGGCTTGGCGATGCGCTTCGACATCGGGCGCAGCCCCTCGCGGCGGTCGTCCTCGCGGAGCCCCACCAACGGCGCACGCACCGCCGATTCCATGGCGAGGGCGAGGGCGAGGGTCGGAGGGCAGGTGGTGGCCGACAGTGACGGCGCAGGGACGCTGATTCGCCTCGCGGAGATGCCGCGTGCCGAGGCAGGGCGAGGAGCAGCCGGCGAGGGCGAGGGCGTAGGTGCGGCGGTTCCTTGGAGCGAGACGAGCTGCGGAGCTGGGCGTCGTGCGCGGGCGTCGTCGTCGTGCACGCATGGCGGTTCTCCCGAGCGAGACGAGCGGGGTGGGGGCTGCGGTTCCTTTTGAGGAGACGAGCCGGGAGGGGGGGCGATTAGGGGTGCGGAGATGATAACACGCGGGTCTTTTTAGTAGTAGAGATTTTTTTTAGTCGAAATATTGTTTTTCTCTCGTAACACATCAGCGAATAGTACTCTCAGCCAGCGAAGCGAACGGGCTCCAAGGAGACGATCAGGCCTCGCTCATTTGTTTTCTTCATTCGTTCATTCATCGGGCCTGCACTGTGTACCATACTGTAGTAATTTGCAGCTACTACTCCATGCATGTGGTAGCTCGGACCAAAGACAAAAGAAGACACCGACCTGAGTTCATATCTGCGCTCTGAAGAATGCCTGAACAGTTGGTACTGATTACTACTAGTAGTTGTTCATAACGCTGGCAAACCTAGTAGCAGTATACTATGGATCTACGAGCAGCAACGAAACGCCTGCTACCAGCAGCTCAATGCGTGCTACAGTGCCCGCGTACCCTCAACACAACAGGAAGCTACAGCGGACAACGCGCGTGTTGGTGAGCTACTCGGCTGCTAGCTCTGGCTGCCCGGTCCTGGGACCCTCCCCGTGTCCGGACCGATCGGTTGGCCTGGCCAGGGCGGCCACCCTGCCGAGGCAAAGCGAAAAAGCGGAGGCGGCCACCGGCAGCGGCTGCTGGGACGTCACGTTGTGCCTGCCGTGCGCGGCGTTGCCGCAGGCCGAAGGGATCGCTCGCTCTCTCCCCCCACGTCTCGGCCAGCCGTCGCGGTGCGCGGCAAAGCGCACGCGCGAGGGAGCCCGCGGCAGGCTTTCGCTTTCCCCGCGGTCGGCCAGCCCCATCAGAGATCGAGCCGGAGATCTATCGCTGCTCCTGCTGTGTCCGTGTGTGGACGAGTCACGACGCCCTCTGCCTGGCAGCTTCCGTTGCACGGGCGGCGAAGGCGAACCCTCGCGGGCAGACCGTGGCTGTCCGGAATAATTTGTTCTCTTTCGCGCCTGGCCTGGCTTGCCTTGTGACGCACGCACACACACGCCTTGGCCGCGACCGAAAGCGGATGCGCGTGTGCCGTGCACCGCTGGCTTCCGGGATTAACAACTAGGACTAGGACTAGTGGTAAGGAGGTTGGAAATTAAAGGAGTGGGATTTGGAAGGGGCGCACCGCGCGCGCGCGCGCACGCATGGGGTGTGTTAGACGGTGGCTTTGGAGTATGTATAAGTGTCCCTATCGCCAGATTGATCCCCCAGCCCCAGGCCTCGCTTTTGCTTTGCCTCTCTTTGGAGAACCTAGCGAGCTCTAGGCCTCTAGCTCTAGGGTGGTCCATGTCCACGGAGAGTGGTTGCCTCGTTCTGGGTTGCTTCTCTGTTCTGCTCGATCGGCCGTATTTTTCTGCTACGATGATTAGGCTTATTAGGTCACCTCCGTATAGCAGCGTGGTTGTGCTTACCATGGCTGCTACTGCTAGTATCTCAGCTGGTTAATGGAGCATTATATCAGGATCATTCGAGAGCTGCACCGTTTTGAGTATAATTCCTAGCTAGCTATGTCATCGATCATTGTCCACTTTCCCTACTTTCTCCTACTGTATGACTGACGAAGGCGACAAGGACCGTTGATTTCTTGCCGTAGCACCATCTAATTACGTGCGCTTCAGAGCCGGCTCAGTTGTCTCTTCCAAAGAGCTGAGAACTTGGCCTGTTTGGATCGATTTCCATGCGAACTTACCGCTGACATCGACCGAACTCAGCCTTCCATTCGCATCCACTCCACCGCAGGTGTCGCAAAGTCCACACAGCACTGCTTCCGATCCATTCCATGCCGTTTCAGATCATCAGAAAACAACTGGCGTGAACGAACACGGACGGTCCATGAAACCGCGGAAAAGATGCCCCATTATATTGCTGCGGAAAGGGCGCGAGAATGGATCGATCGACCGTCCCTCCCTTCTCCCACCAAAAGGGCGCATTATGCTACCGTAACGAGATCGCCGGCCTGAATATCGACCCAGGTCTTGTCTCCTGATACGATCAGAGATTCCTTCCTTCCACACGCATGGCGTTTTCACCCCCCACGTCCACACAGACAGGATGGCTAGCTAGCTATCTGAATAGTGCAGCGCAGCCGTGCAGGTGCTAGTAGTTGACGACTCATGATCGATCCCTCCAAGTTGTTTCAGTGCGTGCGCGGCCGGATTGCTCTGGATCCGTCGACCTGATTGCGACTGGATTATTGCTGGCCTAGTGGACACTAAAATCCTCTGCAGTTTTTCTCGCTCATTAGGATGAATCGGTGGTGCAGTGCTAGTGCTACAAGATACATCTGTTCAACTTTTTCCTATGATCCGATGGATTACTGCTCGGATATAGGAATACATTCAGTAGATATATGTAGTTGGTCTAGCTGCGCGTGTGCAGTCATCTGAAAATTCAGCCGCGTCACGACTGATCCCAAGAGAAACAACAGGGCAGGTAATATTCTGCCTGAATTTATAGCAGTAGCCAAACCAAGTTAGCATCGAATTTCCAAATCAGGAGTACTTACTCGTTTGGTGCAGACTTTCACGAAAGGTAGTACTCCCTCCGTCCTAGAATATTTGTCGCTGTTGATCACGAGTTTGATTCGATTTGTAGAAAATGCGTGCAACATTTGTATCTCCAAATAAATTTATTAAAAAGCTAAATTCGAAGATCTTTTTAATAATACTAATTATGTACCATAAATATTAATATTTTTTAATATATATTTTGTCAAAGTTGTTTCTCGGGAAACGTAAACGACAGATATTTAGGGACGGAGGGAGTACTCCTGTTTGCTGAGAGATCAATCAGTTTGGTGCGTCACATGAACATGATGGACCAGCAGTGCATCCCGTGGAATAATTTCACCTACATGCTCGCGTGCTTTTTGTCTGCAAAGGTTTCGATCCACAAAGCTTCGTCATTCACACACGAAGCCCCTGCTCTGCTGGCGCGCCAATCCGGTCCGGTCGAATGAAGCTGCGTACTCGGCATAAAAAGCCGTTCTGATCACATTAATCTATTGGATCATCAAATGGTCCCTGGAACACACCCGATAGATTATCGACCAGACAAGACAGTACAGGACAGGACAGTTTTAGTTTTAGTTAGCTGTAAAATGTGACCGTATACAAGCTTTTGGTAAACAGGCAACGTGAACGGAGAATATATGGTTACGACCGTGCCACTGCCACCCACATGCATGGCTCCAAGGTTAACGGGTTGATTGCATGCATGTGACCTCTGTGTAAAATCTTGCAACAAAATGTAAAAATCGCACGGCTTGTCCTAGGCATTTTATGGCAGGCAGTACAGGGGATAGTGAGGTCACAGGTCACCACCACCTTTGGGCATCATTCTTGTCTGTCTTCAGAGTCTTGATCCGGTTTTCTGAAACTACAGCAAGGCTGCGTTACTCGACATCGTTGACAGATGCTGCCTTCAGTAATAGCTAGTAATAACCATAAAACATTGTGTTACGAGAAAACTGAATCATCGTCAGGTGGATCGGATAGCACAGGCAAACATGGAAAATTTCGCAGTTGATCAACAGTTTCAGACAGAGACAGGATGGATTCCATGGCCTTATCGGACCACTGCCGCTAAATTTGGCGAAACCATGCAGCGTTTTTGTCGTCGTCCGCCCCGCTCTCACGAAGCGCGAACAGGTTGTGCTTCTTGCTGCCGTGGCCCGTGGCTTGGTCCCAACGGCACAGGATACCGATTCCTTCCATTCCATGGGTCACCACTGACCACCGCCCCGGCCGGCCACACGGTTTGGTTTCGAGATCAGAGAAAGCGAAAAGACTAGCAGGCATCAGGCATGCATTGCATTGCAGCCTAAAGAAAGAGCGGGGCTTGCATGCCGGTTGCCGGAGGCAGCGGCAGAGGCGACAGACACGGGAACGGACAGCAGCAGGTACAGTACAGCAGTGAGGCGGATGGTTTGTCCGCTGGCTCGGGTAGGGTAGGAGACTAGGAGCAGGACCACCGGCGCCGAGGGCGCGGCGGTGGCGATCCCGAGACGCCAAGGAGCATGGCAGGCGAACATGCATGGCGGGCGCACTACGAGGGAGAGAGCTCGCAAGACCACCGATCGATCGCCTGAGACAGAGAGGAGATGGATGGAAAAAGGGAGCGGGCACGCCAGTCGCCACCAGCGCTTCTTTTGCTTCTTTCGATCGATGCATGCCCCTCCTCCGCCTCGGCGTCCGGTGATCCGCCCTTTTCCTTTTTCTGCTTTCCGCCCTTCCGGCAGCCTGTCCTTGTTACGTTCTGACGAGGTTCACACGCGCCTCTTGCCTCCAGAACAGCACGAGGAGAGATGCTGCTGCGCGCCTGCTGCCGGTCGCTTCTTCTCTCAGCATGCTTGATCCGACGATCATCATGCCAGCTTGCCATGAAGTAGTAATTCGCTTCTTCCGAGTTCAGACGCACTCAGCTCAACGCGATCTGAATTTTCGCATTCAGAGTTTCAGACGGATGGCTGACGACATGCATATCCGATACCTGCAGCATTCAGCGAGCCTTGTATAGGTGAGACATGCTCGTCTTTACAGGTCCCTGCCAATGATCACCTCGTGCTGGCGTGCTGCCAAGTGCCAACGCTGGCGCGTCATGCTGTGACTGTCATGTGCCCAAAGGAGGCTCGGATCGTACCAAGACCGAGAAGCCAAAAGGAAAACCGATCGGCTGAAGAGGAAGCAGCAGATCCGAGGAACCAGAGCAGAACAACATCATTGGCATCAAAATGTGTGTGATCGATGTTGGATTGCGCATGGTAGCTTTGTCTCTTTACCTTCTCACCTTTTTACTGTACTACCTCCGCCTTAAATAAATTAATTTCTAAAATGGCTTACAGTCAAACTATTTTAAATTTAACTAACTTTATTTATAGAAAAGAATAACAATATCTATGACACTAAATAAATATATTATATATTTACACTATACCACAGTCCATCTTTAATGTCTCCTTATGTGTCGATATAAGCCGTTTTAGCGACTTATGGTCAGTCGTCATAGATCTATGCTGACTCTTCCTATGTGTCGATGATAGTGACGTCTTTTAAATTCTATAGCGTCTGATGTCGAACGCTATATAGTGTATATACCGATCGATTGTTTGACATTTATTATAAATTTATACCATCCCAAGGTCTCACAATATAACGACAATTGTCTAATGCTAGCCATACAAAAAAAATAACCACATAATATGATTTGTCCATATATCAGCATTAACCATGTTAGACAATAAACACTTATGAAACACATATAAGGTCCCATTTGAATCCTTAGGGATTACAAGAATCTAGATAAAAAAAATTTAGAAACCTATAACCCCTTCCAAATAGACTAGATTCTAGTGGATTTTAACACATAGACATGGAATCTGATAAAACGCATTAGATTTTTCTATCTAGATTCTTAAGATCCCTCTGGAGCCAGACGGAACCTAAATTGAGCATAGCACACAATTATATCATAGCCATTAGCATTTGTACACTACTCGAGATGTTTGGTTGCAAAGCTCACAAAAATGATTCAGGAAGTCCATACAAAAATTTCCATCTATAGCTAGGATGTCCAAAACAAAGTAGTCGCTAAAGCACTTTGATCTTGCATGCATCTGCAACCTGAAAATAAAAGTCTACATTCATAAAAAATACAAACCGAAACTTGATATTGGATAAATCATGGGGTCCGAGCTCTCGGCAGCCAGCACAGCGTCGAGCACCATTCACCCGCCTCCTGTTTTTTATTATTTCCTATGTTAATTCGGCCCAACAATTATTTCTTGTTCGTCACATTGTCCTGTTGAAATGGGCCAAGTATAACTGTGTAGGCCCAACCGATACCGAGGCTATCGTCCCTGTAGGCCCATTAAACAACCAACCTTGTGCGCCGTACAACAAACTCGGTCCGTCAGCCCACCGCCTGAAATCCGACGATAAATATACTAGTGCTCCTGCAAGGCTGCAACTGCACGCGCACACGAGCTCTTCGTCCACCAAAGCCGGTTTCGGCAACGCGCGCACCGGACTCGCCGACCGAACCCTACTCCCGTCGAGGAGATCGCCGCGGACCCGGCGTCTCCGAGGCTTCGACCGCTCCGTCCACCGGAATCTCAGCCTTTCATCGAGGATACACGGTAGGTGTTCCGGACGCCTACAGCGCCCCGCCTGCCCTATCGTTTAGGGCGGAATTGGGTGCCGCATAGACTAATCTGGTAAATCCGGCAATCCGGCCCTGTGACGGTGGAATTTGGAGCGGACTTTGGTAGGATTGCATAGCGATTGTGTCCTATTCTGACGATTGGTTGAATGATTGCTCCTAACTCGATTTTCGGGGTTCTGCTTTTGAAATCGGGAGGCTTATTTTGGACTATTATTGGGAAGATGATGCGTCGATGAATTGTTTGAAGTGCTAGCTAACCAGCGCACAAGATGGAATATGTATTAGTATTGTTATCATACTGGCGTTTCAATATACGAACAATTTAGCCTTTGTAGGTATCAACAGAATTTGAGAGCACATGGTTCGATGATGAGTTTGAGTAGACACTGTCACACTGAAATAGCACCGTACTCTCAATTTGTTACTAACCTAACCATCGTATCTTTGTATGTTTTATGGCATCACATTGATGGTACCTCAATCCATTCAGTTTTTTGCAAGCACTGCTTAATAAGATATAAAATATTTGTATCAGGCGTTGCCATAAGTTCTGAAAATACCATAGACAACTAAGTTTATATGAGGATAGTTTGAATGATACAAGTGATTAATGCTATGCTGTATTGGAAGTTGGTTATCACACGACTTCCTATTTTTGTCTTTTTGGTCTTATAAATTGAAAAAAGTGTTATTCTTAATTTGATGTTATATCACTTCTAAAAGAGAAAAAAAAAGAGAAGCAGTACATCGTCCTAAAGTGCTAGGCACCTCAAGTAGTGGGCGCTACATCCTACAATGCTCAGATCTCCAATTGCCATTGGTCCTATGAATTTAGAAATGTGAAGATATTCCATGTAATCATTTTCTTATGCCATATATAGTTTATATAAATGTTTGCTTATTTCCATCCAGATGGCTCTGAATGAACGTCTGAACAAATTTAAACAGCAGCAAGAGAGGTGCCAGAATACTCTATCTAGCATTTTTGCAAGCCAAGCTTCGATTTCAACGCCAAAACTTGTTCCCGGGATTCAACCAGTCAATGCCGCATTGGCTCCTGTAAAACCACTGCATCCTATTAAATTCTCAAATGATACGGAAAGGCTACAGCACATAAATTCAGTAAGGAAGTCTGCTGTGGGAATACAGATCAAGTTAGTGATTGAACTGCTTTATAAGGTAATCTCCAAAAAATCCAACTTGATGCAGTTTCTGCAATTGTACCAATTTTCTGACTCTGATCTAGCATTGGAAAGTGGTCACCTATTAATTGCAAATCAGACTGGTGTTGGACAAAGGATGATTCTTACATAGGTGCAGCTGCTACTTATGATGTTAGAGTTATGGTATTAACTGGGAATGTTGAGCAGTATTGTAACATGATATTAATATTCCTTTAAATTAAATGGAATTAATATACTAGTGGAGTCATCAGACATGAGTAGTCTTGCTGCAACATCAGTTCTAGCATTATTTTGGATAATTGGCACGATTAGAAACTTTCCAGTCCAGGAAGGAAATACAGAATGTTTTCTTCGAACCTTCTTCCTGGAATATATATGTTATAGCGATAGTGGATTCTTTCTGTGTTACCTTGTGTGTAAGAGGGTTGCCGTGGGTTAGTCGTCAGAGCTTTTGTGCTCTTGGGGTATCTGTGTGTCTTTAAGGTTTTTAGGCCTGGTTTTTCCTTAAAAACTAGGCCAATTCTATTCTACTTAATTGAAAGGTGGAGCTCCTGCCATTGCCTTCATTTTTTCATTGGATGGACTAATGTAGTTTCTTTTGTGCTTGCAGACAAGGCAATCATTTACAGCAAAGCAAGTAAACGAAGCTACCTATGTTGATATTCATGGCAACAAGGCTGTATTTGACAGCTTAAGGAATAATCCCAAAGTTTTATTTGATGGGACTCGTTTCTCTTACAAGGTAATGCATTCGATGTCATTTTGTTACAGTTTCATTGAATTAGCACATTCGTGAATGAAATTGTTTCATGAATATTACTTTGATGCATAAAATCTTTCGATTTCAATGAAACGCAACTCTCCTGCGTTTTCAAAAAAAACTTTCGATTTCACTGCTCAATCTCTAGATCTAAACACACAAGGATTGTGCCAGCTGAAACTTTCAATTGTCTTGTTTGATCGCGCCTGTGGCAAGCTAAACCTCCCATGCTTTCGTATTAATTCATTTTTGAAATTGGCTATCCACTTAAGTTGTGTTAAGAGATGAAGGGAGGGTATTTAAGTGAGAGCTAAAATTTGGTAGGGTTTTCATCTTTTTATATGGTTTGCTTGCATTGTGGACTGACCTGCCTTTTGCTCTTGTGCAGCCAAAGCATGTTTTGACAGGAAGAGATGAATTGCTTGGTTTGATCAAGAAGCATGAGTTTGGCCTTCCTGTTGAGGACATCAAAGATGCTTATCCATCTGTATTGGAAGATTTGCAGGTAACTACATTGGCCTTGGTTCAATATTTTGAAAGCTTGCATTATGCGAATCAATTTTTTGACTGAACTGATATGAACTCATCCCATTCAAATATTAAGAAGCCAATTAGCCTTGTGTGTGAAGGCTTGGTCTTCTAAATGAGCCTTTTTGCAGTCCTTTGGATATACCAAATTATGAGTTTATGACCTTGCTTTTTACGAGGTACCAAGTTTGTACTAATGGCTGAGAAGGTACTAAGATTCACATGATACCTATCAAGCCCCCCACCCAAACAATGCCTATTAAAATGCTCTTTTTAAATTATAGATAGTGAGTATTGACTGAGCCTTTTGCTTGTATGTTGTAGAAGTAGGTTTCCTAGGACTTCCACTGTTTGATTTTTTTTGGCTTGTTACTTTCTGGAACAAGTAGTGGTTGCCTCATCATTTTATTTTGAACCGTGAGGTTCTCTCTGATTTGGGCTGTCATCTATATTCCGCTGCGAATGCGGAGCTGTTGTCTGGTGACCAATGTATTGCAGTCTATATTTGCAGCTTGAGAGTAGCCTTTTGTTCTCCGTCGTATCATAGGTGTCAAGAGTTCGGTTCAGTAATCTGGTGTACTAGTGGAAACGCGCGCCCCTGCGCGCGATAGCTGAGGGTTTGATAAAGTTTTACCTGAAAATGATATAGGTGCAGTGGTTTTGATATGCACCCATATGTTTTGTAGCCGTGCTGTTTTTGGGTTTCGCAGGTTTCTAAAAATAGGTTTTTTTAGCTTCTGAGGTGGTCAGAAGCAAATACGGCATTTGAGAAAGGACCTATGTACGCATTGTAAAGCAAATATAGTAGTATTTTAAGTACAAACATGCATAATATAATATCACAGGGAATTTTAGTTATGTCTTAGGTAACTTGATATGCAGGCACCGTATGACAAAGGTTACGCGAGACACTACCAGCTGGGCGAGTAGAGAGGTTATTGGTTTGGAATACATGGGTCAAGTTTTGGTAGAAACCTACGGTTATAAGTAACCGATTATGGTTTGAAGTATACTGGCCTGAATATTATACAGTCAACAGGCTATCGGTTCGGTAGTTGTTGCTATTTGTAGATCCGCGCTGCTCCTATGACTGGACTGTAGGATTCAGTGCGGGAATCATCAGAGGCGGCGTTTTGTTCACCAAAGAAACCTGCGCTAAAAATAACTCAGTAATGAATACAGCAAAGCAAAAAACATGAGATATATATTTTGCTTGGAAGACAGGATAATTGGCCAAAATGAAATGCTTGTACTATACAGCGAGTGTATGTGATAAGACTAATATCTAACATGTCTTTTTTTATGGGTAGAACACAGAATGAAAGCTTAATTAGTATGGGAATGGTTTGTTAGGCATCTAGCAACATGTTTGGCTGACGAACATGGTGTACACAATAAAACCCTAGCAGGGAAATTAGACAAATAGAATGATGTTATGATCGGCAGGACCTACTCAAGGCGTGGGCCAAATAGTGGCTGATTATTTATTATTTTCGAAATTTATTTGTCTTATTAGTTATTAGCTGAAGGGCTCTTTAGCAAAATAGAGATTAGCAAGTTATATATACTCTGTAATCAGGATTTTGGAAATTAAGCAGAACATAATTGTTCCGGCTTCCTGAAGGGAGCCGGGAGTCCACAAAACCCTAGCCACCACCCTTCCTGTTCCCGCGTTCTAGATCACGGCACCTCGCCGTCGAGCAACGTTCAAACCTCGTCCCCCGATCATCCACACCTACAACCTCAGATCGGTTCGGGGCAGAGAGCAACAACATATCAACCTGGTATCGGAGCCCTCATCGATCTCTGGTCTGATGTCGTCGGCGTCGGCCCCGCCCGCGGTGGCGATCCCACCCACCACCGCTGCTTCGCAGGCCTCTGCAGCGATCACGTCCATCTCCTCCGCGCCCCTGTCCGGCACCTCGCTGGCCACGGGAGCGACCCCCTCCGCCGCAGCCGTCATGACGAACCAGGAACTGACGACCGCCGTGCTCCATCTCGGCAAGCTGATGGCCGGGGTTCATGCGTTCCTCTTGGGGCCGCACCCGGATACCCCGCCACCACCACCACCACCACCACCACAGCAGCTGCCGCCCCCTCCGCCACCGCCCCCATCATCGGGCGTCCTGTACCCCTACGGGATGCCCTCCGACGGCACGTTGTCCTCCGCAGCGCCGGCATCGTCAACCCTCTCCGGCGGTGTGCCCATCCAGGACATCCAGTTCCCACCCTCCCCGTCACCGCTGCCATCGTGGCTCACGGCGTCCGCACAGCCGGTTTACTCCTACGCCCCGGCACGGACGTCGATTCCCCCGTCGCCCTCCATCACTGCGGGTTTCGGCCCTGGGGGGGTTGCTGCGTCGGGCACCCTTTACGGCGGCGTCGACGGGTCGCTCTTCCACTGGCAGCCGCACACAGCGCCTCTGGCCTCTGTGGTCGCGCCGTGGACGGGCGTTCCCGCGGTCTTCGGAACTGCCGACGTACAGCCGAAGACCTACAAGATGGACTTCACGACGTATGATGGCTCAGTCGATCCGCTGAATTGGCTCACACACTGTGAGCAGTTCTTTTGGGGCCAGCGCACTCCGGAGGCGCAGCGGACGTGGATGGCATCGTACCACCTCACCGGCGCCGCTCAGACATGGTACTACGCACTCCTGTTGGACGAGGGCATGCCGTCCTGGGAGCGCTTCAAGGAGTTGTGCCGTCTTCGCTTCGGGCCGCCCATCTACGGCTCGCGGTTGGCTGAGCTGGGCCGCTTGCCGTTTCACTCCACGGTCCAGGAGTTTGCGGACCGCTTCCAGACTGTCCTCGCGCACTCCCGAGGCATCTCTACACGCCAGAAGGCGGAGCTCTTCGTCGGCGGTCTCCCGGAACATATTCGGGTTGACGTCGCGATGCGCGCTCCGGCCGATCTTCAATCGGCGATGTTCCTGGCCCGCGCGTTCGAGAGCCGCTGCTGCAGCTGCACCGACACAGCAGCGCGGTGCCCGTCCACCCCCACGGCCGGCCCTCCCTCCATGACCCCAGGGGGCAGCCGCGGCTACTGCTGGCGCGCCGGGCCCTCCAGCGCCGGTACCAGCGGCCGTAGCGGTCCTAGGCGCAACGGCACCGGGCGCAGCGGTCCAAGCGAGGCCGTTCCGCCGTCTTTCGCCGGCTGAGATGCAAGATCGCCGTCGCCAAGGCCTCTGCTACAACTGCGACGAGCAGTATGTGCGTGGGCATGTGTGCCCCCGCCTGTTTTACCTGGAGGTGGACGACTACGTTGACGACGCCGGTGCACCAGCTGAGGACGTCGTGGCTGTGGCCGCGTTCGAGGAGCACACCGACGGGGACGCCCATACTCACGCTCTTGTGGTTTCGTTGCATGCTCTTGCAGGGATCCGGACCTACCACATGATGCTCCTCCCGGTCACGATTAAGGGCGAGCGCCTCCTCGCCCTATAGGACACCGGCTCCACCCACACCTTCCTCCAGGGCGCGGCCATGCGCCGTCTGGGACTTGTTCCACAGGGGGGCGACCAACTCCGTGTCACGGTCGCCAGCGGTGAACGCGTGCCGTGCGAGGGGGTCGCCCGCGACGTCCCCGTCATCATCGACGGGGCGCCCTTCTCCATCACCTGCGTTGGGCTCGCGCTGGGCTTCTTCGACTTCATCCTGGGCGTCGACTTCCTCGGCATGCTGGGGCCCCTCACCTGGGACTTCGAAGGGCTCACCGTGTCCTTCCAGCACGACGGCCGTCGCGTCACGTGGCAGTGTGTGGGCGCACCGGGCGCGCCCTCCCAGCAGCATTCGTTGGTCGCGGTCGCTCCGGACCCGCAACAACCGCTGCTGGACGAGCTTCTACTTCAGCACAGCGCCGTCTTTGACACACCGCGCGGCCTTCCTCCAGGCCGCCCCTACGACCACCGCATCCACCTGCTGCCGGGAACCGCGCCTGTAGCTCTGCGGCCTTACCGGTACCCGCAGCTGCAGAAGGACGAGCTCGAGCGGCAGTGCGCCATGTTGGAGCAGGGCATTATCCGCCCCAGTACCTCTCCATTTTCTGCGCTGGTGCTTCTGGTCAAGAAGGCGGATGGGTCGTGGCGCTTCTGCATCGACTACCGCGCGCTCAACGACCGCACGTCCAAGGACAAGTTCCCGATCCCGGTGGTTGACGAGCTCCTCGATGAGCTCCATGGGGCGAAGTTTTTCACCAATCTCGACCTCCGCTCCGTGTACCATCAGGTGCGGATGCACCCGGCGGACGTCGAGAAGACCGCCTTCCGCACCCACCACGGCCACTTCGAGTTCCTGGTGATGCCATTTGGGCTCTCCAACGCCCCGGCGACGTTCCAGGCATTGATGAACGATGTGTTACGCCCTTTCCTCCGCAGGTTCGTGCTGGTTTTCTTCGACGACATTCTCATTTACAGCACGTCGTGGTCCGAGCACCTACAGCACGTGGGCCTCGTCTTCACCGCGCTGCGAGCCCACGACCTCTTTTTGAAGAGGTCGAAGTGCTCCTTCGGGGCCCTCTCCGTCGCCTACCTCGGCCACGTCATCTCCGCCGACGGCGTCGCTATGGACAGCGACAAGGTGGCCGCGGTCGCCTCGTGGCGACGCCTCGCTCCCCTCGCGGGGTGCGCGGTTTCCTGGGGCTCGCCGGTTACTACCGCAAGTTCATCCGTGACTTCGGCTCCATCGCGGCGTCCCTCACGCGTCTCCTACGGAAGGAGGCGTTCGTCTGGACAGCAGAGGCGGACGAGGCCTTTGCTGCCCTCAAGCGGGCGTTATCTTCGGCACCGGTCCTGCAGATGCCTGACTTCGAGCGCCAGTTCGTGGTCGACTGCGACGCCTCCGGCGCCGGCTTTGGCGCCGTTCTACACCAGGGGGCCGGGCCCCTGGCCTTTTTCAGTCGGCCGTTCGCCGCCCGCCATGTCAAATTGGCGACGTACGAACACGAGCTCATTGGACTGGTGCAAGCAGTCCGTCACTGGCGCCCATACTTGTGGGGGCGCTGGTTCCTCGTCCGCACCGACCGCTACAGCCTGAAGTTCCTCCTGGACCAGCGGCTGTCCACTGTGCCCCAACACCAGTGGATTAGCAAGCTGTTCGGGTTCGACTTCACCGTCGAATATCGTCCCGGGCGGCTCAATTCGGCGGCCGACGCGTTATCCCGCCGCGATGAGGAGGCTGCAGTGGTCTGCGCCCTGTCTGGGCCGTCTTTCGCCATCTTCACCGACATCCGTCGAGCCACCGCGGTCGATCCAGTCGCGCGCGACTTGCTGCAGCCTCCCTGGGCGCGCCTTGGACAGCCGCGGACGGCTTCGTCCTCCACGGCAAACGTATCTACGTTCCGGCCGTCGACGACTTATGCCACCAGGTAGTGGCCCTTGCTCACTCGGCTAGGCATGAGGGGGTTCAGAAGACTCTCGTGCGTCTCCGTGCTGATTTCTACATCCCCGGCGACCGACAGCTTGTCAAGGACTTCGTCCGTTCCTGCGACGTCTGTCAACGGAACAAGACGCCTACTACACAGCCGGCCGGCCTCCTTCAGCCTCTGGAGGTGCCGTCTCAGGTGTGGGCGGATATCTCCATGGATTTTATCGAGGGCCTTCCGAAGGTGCACGACAAGTCCGTGATTTTGACAGTGGTGGACCGTTTCTCGAAGTATGCCCACTTCATCGCCCTCAGCCACCCCTACACCGCCGCGACAGTGGCTCGCGCCTTCTTCGAGGGGATTGTACGCCTCCACGGGTTCCCCAGCTCCATCGTCAGCGACCGCGACCCGGTTTTCACCAGCCACTTGTGGCGAGATCTTTTCAAGTGTGCAGGTGTGAAGCTTCACCTCAGCACGGCGTTTCATCCCCAGACAGACGGCCAGTCTGAGGTCGTCAACAAGGTGATCGCGATGTACTTGCGGTGTGCGATCGCCCGCGCTCGTGGGTTGATTGGCTCGCCTGGGCGGAGTACTGCTACAATACTTCGTTCCACACCGCACTCCGGGCGACTCCTTTTGAGGTGGTGTACGGTCGCCTCCCACCACCCCTGCTGCCGCACCAGGAAGGGGCGGCCCAGTCTGAGGCGGTGGACACCATGCTTCGGGACCGTGATGCATTCCTGGCGGAGGTTCGCGACCGTCTTCTCCAAGCGCAGCAGTACGCCAAGCGCCATTATGATGAGCACCATCGTGAGGTGGAGTTCGATGTGGGAGCATGGGTGCTTCTTCGCCTGCTGCACCGCCCCACCCTTGCTCTCGCCTCGCCATCCAAGGGGAAGCTGCGTCCTCGCTACGCCGGGCCGTTCCAGATTGTGGAGCGCATTGGTCCGGTGGCCTACCGTCTACAGCTTCCTGCCGAGGCGCGCCTGCATGACGTCTTCCATGTGGGGCTGCTGAAGCCCTACAACTACACCGGCGCACCTCCTGCAGCCCCGGCGCCGCTGCCTCCGGTCCAGGATGGGCGCTTGCTGCCTGCCCCCGATCGCGTCCTCCGTGCTCAGCTTCGCCGCGGTGAATGGAAGCTTCTTGTCAAGTGGTAGGGCCTCCCTAATGATGATGCTACATGGGAGCCGCTGCAGTCCTTCAAGGATCTCTACCCCGATGTCCAGCTCGAGGACGAGCTGTTTGCCGGGGAGAGAAGAGATGTTATGATCGGCAGGACCTACTCAAGGCGTGGGCCAAATAGTGGCTGATTATTTATTATTTTCGAAATTTATTTGTCTTATTAGTTATTAGTTGAAGGGCTTTTTAGCAAAATAGAGATTAGCAAGTTATATATACTCTGTAATCAGGATTTTGGAAATTAAGCAGAACATAATTGTTCCGGCTTCCTGAAGGGAGCCGGGAGTCCACAAAACCCTAGCCGCCACCCTTCTTGTTCCCACGTTCTAGATCACGGCACCTCGCCGCCGAGCAACGTTCAAACCTCGTCCCCCGATCATCCACACCTACAACCTCAGATCGGTTCGGGGCAGAGAGCAACAACATATCAAATGAGCACTTCAGTTTGCGCAAATTAAGGAAATATGGTATCCGGCTTGGCCGAGGGGTGGCACGCTGTGTATGGTAAACAGATACTTAAAGATGTAACAACATAACAAAGTTATCAGTGGAGGAAGCCAGTCAGGTAGTGCTTACTGTGTGGAGATAGTCTGAAATTAATCCTTAGTTTGCTCTGGAGCCCTTTTCGCTGCTAGTTTTTCAGCAGTAGCATTCTTAGAGGCACTAGGGGTCTCACTGCATTTTATTAAGTGGAAGGTATAATCTCATACAACCTACATAATTGTAAGCCGAACATATTTTTGCTATTTCTGTTTATTATTTGTGCCTGCACGTTTTTTCGGCTACATTGGTGATCAGAGTAGATTCGTGTTTTTTGCCGCAATGTTCAGCTTTGGTGTGGCCATCATCTTCTTCAGTTTTGGTATCCTGTATAAGGTTGAGCAGTTATGCGTATGCAATTATTGGAATTGAGAGTACAAACAATTGTGAGATATAGATCAGGAAAATCCTGATAGCATGTTGCTCGAAGTATATGTAGATGGTAGGATAATAGTAAGAGACCTGGGTATTAGATCCTGTGGTGCTGTAGAGACGTTTCCTACAATTGTCATGTGCTATGGCAGGATGTTTGGAGGCCACTGCAGACCTGCATGAAGGGAGATAAATGGATGAGTCTGTACCATTAGGTCACTATATTTTTTTTGTTGCAGAATGTAGCTGTCAACCTAAGCAAATATACATGGATATAACATGGGAAAATTACAAAAACAATTTGCGGTCAGGCAAGGTTTCATCTTACTTAGCTGGTGCTTCCTTGGAGGTGTTTCTTGGGTGTTTAATCCCGGTGGAGATGTGTGATAATAGGAGTGAACACTCAGGAATGGTAGTGAAGGAGTATTTTATCTGCCGTGTGTCATCTATGGTGGCATGTGTTTGGTAAATAAAGGCAAGAAACCTGGCATGCTGCAGGGTGAGTCCCATGAGCAGGCTGGATGTCAACCACTTCATGGCTAGCACGGTCCATCTGTTGCTTAGAATGTTGTGAAGATTCCTGTTGTTGCAGACATGTTGAGGTTAGAATGTCTGTAATGGTTAGTTGCGGAAATTTCAGCTGCTCAATAGGTACATATGATGAAACTTGGAAAGTAAAAGAAGGATCTGAATTGCTCTACCGTAGCATCAGCATATTGAGCAGAGGCAGAACTGGCCTGGAACTATGGTTGTGGCTGATGCAGTGGTTAGTGATAATGTAATTAGATGCTGTTATGCATTTGACCTGGAGCAATGCAAAGGTAGGCTAGAAATTGAGATCCATGGAATGTCAAGAGATCTGGCAAGTAATGCGAGGCCAAACTCATTGGTTTATAATTGTATTCTACATATGCATAGATACCTTGCACTGCCACGAAAACAGGAAAACTAACGGGAACTTTAGAACACAAAGTAAAAAAAAGAATATTTTTTTATACATGCATATGTATATCTATATATTTTACCTTTGGCCCGTATTTTTCTCTGAACCTGTGTTTTATATTTGTTTGCGCTATCCTCCAGATTTCGATGACCATTGTTTGGTTTAGTATATAGGAAGTAATATATTTCAGAATGTTTGTTACGTACCGAAGCGCCAATGTGCTTCCTTCCACCAGGGGGGGGGGGGGGGGGGGGGGGCGTTCCAGAGGCAGAGGAAGTGGTGGTGCAGGCGGCTGCTGCTGTGGCCTGAACACACAGGAATCAATCAAATAGGTTCGAGCATCCACTGACCGGTATGATTCATCGGTCAAATACAAAATTTCGCCCCTGCAAATAAATAGCAACATGGATAATGATAGCAACCTGTGGAAATTAAGAGGGGACAACGATTATACGATGCAACAGTCACCCGAGGAAAGCATATTTGTACTCAATTACGGCAGATATACCTGAGACAAATTAGTGTTAAGATGACAAAAACGAGAAGTCACTAATGCAGCTCAATATCTCACCTAGATATGAAACAAGCCATGTATGGGAAAAACTACAATACGTTGGAAAAGAAAACATGAAATCCAGCTCTCTCGCTTTCACAGGCCCTAATTTTGGCCATGAGTAGTGCAATAGCACAAAGCAAAATGGAATTTGCATCTCCAAAGCATAGCAGGCACTCTGTGGAGTAGTCATCTGGAAAGATCGATAAGCAGGGGGTGTTACAAAGTATAGGGTGAGTGCAGGTAAGTAGCAGGTAGTAAATGTAGTGTTTCACATGTGAGAATAATATACAGAACAATTATTGTTGGGAGTTATCTATGTCCCTCAAAAAATTTGTGTTCCCCCAACCCCTCTTCTTTCAACAGGAGCAACTATTATGATATATCAAATTTTGACAACTATGAGCCATATATATTAAGTAAAGGATATAAAAGGAAAAACGGAAAAAACACAGATAGAATTTTCGCATGCGCTTAAGTGGTCCCATATTTTTTATCCATGGAAGATGGCAAACAGCTTACCTCTGAACGATGACACCTGCAACCTCACTTGTTAGGATGATAGCTATATATTGTGTTTTCAATTATTTTCTTTAGTTAGCATGATCTCTCCCTTAACGTAGAGGATTAACCTGCTTTTGTTCAGGGACTCGGCCATGACCAACAATAAAGGAACTGTGACAGAGACACATGGTGTTCTGCAGGAAAAGAAAAATATGATATGAAACACAAGATCCTGTTAAGGTAAATATGAATATTCCTCGTAGGAACAAAACACAAATCAAAGGTGAAAGGAGAGAATACAGACCTGTGTAACCTTCATCAGTTATGAAGCTAAGCAGCTCTGTTTAACTAAGGTACTCATGGGTAGTAACAGGTAGGAAAAAACATAGACTACGCCCAAAAGAAAGTTTAATTCTATGTGAGCACTAAATCTTTTGGTAGCCATTAGATAAAATGATATATAATGCTAACACTAATACGTGCTGCCTTTGAAACTGACATCAAGACCCTGAATCTTTTTGCTAGCCATAAAAAAAGATATATAATGGTAGCACTAATATGTCTTGCCTTTGAAACCGACATCAAAACGAATAGCACAAGCAAAGCAAAGATGCTACACCTTAGTGTCTTGACATCTATGTCTAATAGTTCCATGTAGACATTTCATTAAAAATCTTGAGGACACTAGGACATACAGCTGATATGTACTAATTAAGTTAGCAGCTAATCAGGTACAACAGATATATTGTTAGGCTACCTGTGAAGGCCTTGTACCTGGAGATTCAGTCGGCGAAAATCGGTGCGTTAATTTGATTGTGCTGCTACCAAGCTTAGGAATTTTATGAATGAGAACGCAATCTTCCCAAGTATCATCCTCTCCAGTAAAAAGAGCATGACAGTCCTGCAAAAAGTTTTGTTCTTGTTATGAATATAGAGTGCACATATAAGAAGCAACCCAACATTTGCCAGCAATGTTATAGTGAATTATTTCGCTCACAGAAGTAAAGATGGATGCTAAAATCGAATCGGTAAAATGATTTTAAAGCATGTTTTGCCATAGCAAATGTTTAAGTATAACATCTATGCTGTCTGAAATTTACGAATTTGTGAGCCATATACAGGACCGTGGTGAAAAACAGAACTCAATTTGTGAAGACTCACAAGTTTTTATACTACAGCTAGCATAATTCAGAGTATGCGTAGATATGTGGATATATTGGACTCCAAGTATTAATGTAAAAGTATGTCAATAAAAGAAACAGAATGTGACTCCATAATTATGGGAAGATGGCCTAGAAACAAAGCGCACCTTTTTTTTCCTTTCCCAAAGATGGCGACCATGTAGATCACAACAAACGTCATGCCCATCGGAACCTTATTGGAGCAAGAAAATGTGAGGCAAAACTTTGCACGCCACTGGCATGGTAGGTGTATAAAAAACGGATCTTTTTACTACACAGAACCTATCCACAAAGTACAATGAGAGAACATCAGCTGAGATAAGCACGGAATCGAGAGCACAACAGCTAGGGTTTCCTGTAGCACGCACACAAGGAGCAGCGGCACCTTCGAGATCAAGCGTCAAATTGCTTCGAAACTGCAAAGCCATGGCATCGTACATGGCAGATTCATTGCATAGAGTAAGGAGAGAGAGAGAGAGAGAGCAAACCAGGGAGCGGACGGATCGAGGTAAAGCGGAGCCGCGCGGACGCCGTGCAGGAGACCGCGCAGGGGGAGCGGGGGATGATCGGCAGCCGTGTTCATCGGCATCGCCCACCGGCGCTGCCAGAGCGCCGCCACCTCGGAGGAGCCAGCTGGTGCGCCGCTGCGCGGGGAGAGAGAGCGAGAGAGAAGAGGGAGAGAGAGTAGAGAGAGGGAGGGAGGACCGCCACCGCCGGTGCCCCATCCGCGCGAGAGAGCCGTGACATAGGGGCAGGGATGAAGACTGGTACCTAGGGTTTCGTCGGAGCAGACGCAACCGCCATCGTCGGGAGAGAGAAAGGGGGATCATGTGAGGGTGGGGGAGGGAGCCGCCGTCCTCGGGCCAAGCGCATGCAACACGAGGAGTCGGCTGCGCCGCCCGCTGCCGCATTGGGAGGGAAGGGAAGAGAGAGAGGGGAAGTGGAGGGAGGGAGGAGAAGGAGGACGGCCGCCGTCGCGCTCCGCCCGCGGCCGCCGCCCTCGCCCCTGGCCGCACGTCGGGAGGAAGAGGGAGAGAGCGGAGAGAGAGAGAGGAGGGTCGTGTTTTTCTTCGATGTCTGGGTTCGGGAGAAGACAGGAACATTTGAGAGAAACGCTCGGCGGAGTAAACCGGAGGCGTCCAGCACAATTCAAACAGGAGGCTGAGAAACATCCGGACGTTAAACGTGAGATCCAACGATCGCAAATAATTTTTGCTATCGTGGCATAGCTGGGCGTTCGGCGACCGGTTCACCTTTGTAGGTGTTAGATGACATTTTTCCCCCCAGGCTCTGAAAGCATCAGGTGATGTCTGGTGGCTATCAAGCGCCAACTCCCAGGGAGACATGGCGTACTTTAATGACCCTAAATATAAGATCACGGTCGACAATGACCTGAAGGAGCTATTCCAGAAGACAGAGCTGCCACGGGACATGCTGGACATTGAGAAGGAGCTAAAGAAGAGTGGCGAGAAGCCAATGACCAACACGACCAAGCGGCGCGCATTAGCCCAGATCCTGGACGCTGCACCCAAGACCAAGCCCAAGGGCAGCAAGAAGAAGCAGCGTCGCCTCACGGGGAAAAGCAAGGGGATAACGAACATACATATGCCGGAACTGTTCGATGCTTGAGCCGTCGGCTGGCGCTAGCAAATGGAGAACGATACGGCCGAGCTGACAACGGTTTACAAGCGATTTGGTGCTTAACCGAGTGAACAGTAACACTAGTTACTTTCCGTTAGGATCTTTGACTTGGGTATCGAGTTAACGATTTGCCCTATCCTGGAGTCCAGTTGACATGGTTTTTTTTTTAGTCGCTTTAGGGCTGGTTCGGCTGGTGGAAAAGCCGGCTGGTTTCGGCTGATTCAATAGTGTTCTGTGAGAGAGAATAAGCTGAAACAAGCTGAAACAAGCCGAAACATGACCTGCAGAACAGGGCCTTAGCAACCGAGACGATGAAAAATATATGTGCACAGTACTCGAAAACTGTACCCAGTAAAAGCGCAATGGTGCTTTACAAGAAAATAAGAAAATGGGAGGTGATGATGGGCCTGAAGGCCGTTGGACACTCTGGACTAGTTTGGGGTTACGAGAAATGGTGCTTATTTTCGGTCCCGCTTTGGATTGGTTTGGGGTTACGAGAATTCGCATCCCTTATTATCCAGATTTTTTTTTGGATTATGAGATTCTCAAAATCCGTCTTGGGTTTTTCAGAATCCCTCTTAGAACTGCTTTGGTTTCTAGCAATCTAGCGAAACAAATTAAATCGCAGCGATGGCTGGTTACTTCACTGCGTCTGACCTTCAAGGTTCACCGGCCCAAGAATCTACGATACTGTGCTGATCTGCAGAAGTTGAGCGCTGTAGGCCGTAGGCTGTGGCTGAACTGCACGAGTGGTGCAGTGGTGGAGTACTGTCTCAATGTACTACAGCTATGTACCGTACATACACTGTTGAAGGATACCATACTGTACGTACTACTATGAGCTGGACCTGAGAATCCTGGCAATGCAAAGGTGTGGTTTTGGAATCCAGTCGTCTGGTTGCCTCGTTGCTAGGAAATAGTAATACAGTACTGCTAGTAGTTCCGATGAGAAGTACTGTACTACTATCACAGTAGAGAGTACTCCGTACAATACTACTACGTGCGTACGCGTGCATGAAGGGAGTACCAGTCAGAACTACTGAAAGAGTGTCCTGGCGGAGGGTCAGGAGAGAATCCTGTCCTGGAGATCCTTTGTCTGCAACGGACACGATCGAATTGCGACGCTGCAGCAAGGAGCCGCGCGCAGTGCAGGGCTAGTACGGGTACTATACTATTTGCTTTTTTTTTTGTTTCATCTCATCCGCTCCATGCGGCGAAGACAACGAGACCCGTCGCCTTTTCTTTTTGGCAAAGACGCGACGCGACGCACGTCCATGGACGCTGGACGGCACGCAGCGTTCAGCTGCAGTGACGACACTGCACGGCCCTGCACAGGAGGACAAGGGCGCCTCGCCTGCCTTGCCTGCGCCCTGCCAATGCCAACTTGTTTTTGTAGATCGGACGAGGTGCGGCGTGCTGCCACTTTTGGGCACGCACATTGAAGTTGAAGTCTTGAAGAGAGAGGGCGCGCTGCTCGCTGCCACGGACAGCGCCAGGCCGCCAGCGCAGCCGCCGGATTCCCGCGTACCCGCTGCGTCGGAGTGTGCACTGTGCAGGGACCTCTCGCTTTCTCTCCGTTCGCCCATATGCATGCGTTGGGCCGGCTTCGCAGCAGGGTCTTGCTGCGCCACGCGCCCGAGCCGTGGCAGAGCAGGCGGCGACGTCGTGTAGTACTCCGTAATTGCGGCTTCATGTCGTTTGTTTTCGGGAAACGCTGGCCGACAGCTCGGGCCATTGAAAGCAGCACCATCCGCCGAAGCACGCAGCAAAGTCAAAATTTGACGTGACGTTGGTCGTTGGAATAAGGGTTCGCCAATGCTGCCTTCGTAGCGACTATCCTTCTCTCTATCTCGTCAGGTGCCTCGCCGGTGGCCGCGCCGGCCGGGCGGCTCCTAGCGATCGGCTTCGTTTCGCCAGGGGCCCAGGGCCATATCTAAGCACGTGTTAGGTCTAATCTATTCCAATGCATGCAAACAAGTTACAAGGTCTTCTTGTTTGGTTGTTGGTATACTCCCATGTTTGACTTTTTTTTTATGAAATCCTATGTTTGACTTGACTGAAAAAAAACAATGTTTGGTTATCCATATGGAGGCACATCGTAGGAGATAAAATATTGAAAACAAGAGTTATCATAATGTTTATTTTTATATAATTATATTTTCATAGATATCATTAGCTAGAAGCCACCTTGCATTCAGCAGCTAGTCCTTGAAGAATGGAAATGAATCTCCCTTACGGGGAGCCAAGTTGAGAAGGTTCTTTTGTGTATCCAATGGGACACGCTGTGATCTACTGATCTTCGTCGATTAGACAACCAAATTAGCACATCTTGTATTTCACGGGCCTTATGGAGGCACCTAAACAGGCTATAGAATAGAACTCATTCCATGGGTAGCCGCCCCAAGGATCTTGCTATGTGCGGTGCTAACTACTCCCTCCATCAGGATGTGATCCAAATCAAATTATTCTAAGTTTGACCAATTCCACATAGAAAGGTATTAACATCTATCGTATCCAAGAAGTAAATTATGGAACTAGTTTTGTAATGCATCTAATGATGCCAGTTGATGTCGTAAGCGTTTTTTTTATCTTTTTGTAATCTTGGTCGAACTTAGAATTGTTTGATTTAGGACAACTCAAAATCGATTATATTTCAGAATGGAGGGTGTACTACTGTATCTATTTCACCATATTCATCATTCTAACCAATGCCAAACAATATAAGGAAAACAACCCACCACTTGGCCCTTCGTGCCAAATGGCGACTCCACTGCCTGCCTCATGAATCCATGATCACCCTCTGCTTCCATTGTGAAAGAATCTTGATGTCGTCTATAGGGAGGATGAATAAATTTAAAGCCTTTTATGTGCATGTAAGAGCAAACCCAGCTAATCCGGGTTCCAAAACCGGCTAGGCCAGATTTGCTGGTACAAAACCAACTTGAAAGGCAAACAACCTCTATTGGTTTGTATCTCAAACCAAACTTTGTAGAGGTGTTCTTGAGGTGCCAATCAACTTGTTCATACATCACGTACACTCACAAACAAGCACACCCAAGTAGATCGAAGTAGAAGCACAAGTAGGGGATAGAAATGTAAATGTGAGGCAAACCGAATGGAGTTAAAAGGATTATTTTCCAGAGTTTAGGTTCACCACTTGAACCTTATGTCTCTACTGAGGAAGCTGTGAGCAACCCCAAAGAGTAAACTACATCCACCATGCAACAACTTAGCAAATGGGCGTAGATTGGTGCAATAACTTGAAAATTGCTCAAATACGTACAACAAATTGGCAAATTGGTGCATATATAGTATAGACATTGGTAGCACGACAAATATATGCTCGCATGTTAGGTGTTTGGGTTACTATCAGGATTCGCATCACGTGCGTTATGCATGAGGCTAATGGTGAGCAGTATAACAATGGAAGTTTGCACATAACCCCGGTTCTTCTCTACATGACCAAAAAGAACGTCCATCTACTCTCCAAGACAATGCATTGGAGGAGTGCTTTGACAATTGCAAGGAAGATATCACAAGGCGGCTGCTCCATGCTAAAGATCTCCTGAGGTGCCACTTACAATGGATCCCTGTCGCTAAAAACCTGGTGACGCTCCTCCTGAATACATTCTGTGCTCGTTGTTCTTGGGCCTAATCTTTTGTTCTCGTCCTATAGTCTAATTACATAAAGGTAGGGGTTTGACCGGAGGAGGATTGCTGGTTCACAACATGAATATGGTCATTAAGTATTAGTTAATGAACTTGATGATTGAGGCCAACATGTTCCTATCTTTCTGCTGCAACTATTATGTTTTTAACTTCTATTATGATCACACCAAGTTTATGATCACACCAAGTTTGAGTTCCACGAAAGGACGGTCAAGAGTTTGTTTTCGGATCTTGGAGTGGTAACTCAATTTTTGATGAAGTAGGGAGGATGGAAGGTCGTGTTTTTTTTGTCCAAAATAGAAGATTTGATTTTGTTTTTAGTGTGAATGTATCATTTTTTGTAATATGCATGTATTGTTTCATATTTGATTTTTGGGTTGTTCACGTTGGCTTGATCATCCATTAACCCTAGTACCTAACAAGTGAGCATCTATTTTTCCACTCTAGCAACATTTAGGCCGTATTTGCATCAATTTACCAAGGTTTACTATTAGACCAATCTACACTCACCGACAAAGTTTTTGTATTAACGCAGTTTACCGGTGCACTACTCCACTAGAAGCTGGCATGGCATGATTAGTCTGCTAACATCGTTTTTTCGCGACGTGGCACTTTTTTCATTAAAAAGAAGTAACATCATCACATAAAGATCCAGTCATCCAGATAACTACTATTGGAATGTTCAGTGAAGAAGAATGAACCAACATGCATGCATGTCGAACCATTGCATTACATATTGCGGCAAAATTGTCGCCATCCCGCGAAGAAGACGGCGAGCGTGCAACATGCATCTCTCGCTTGCAGGGGTCCGGACTCCAGAACGCCATGCATATCCCTCGATCCCAGGCCGTCACAAAAGATCAGCTGTTCGTCGCTTCTTCACCGCCACTACTACTGCCGAAGTCGTTACACTTACACCTCGTGCATGCTGCATGCAGGTGCAGTGCCATGCATTTCGCTAGCTACAACGTACTCTACGCGGTTGCCACAATCAACAGTCATTCCACAGCGCGAACACCGGCAGCTGATGCACGCCGGGCACCGGCCGCGCCGCCGCCGCCGCCGCCATCCAGCTGCTGCCCTCCCCGGCCTCAAGCTTCATGGGGTGGCCGTATTGGAGGCCGTGCAGCAGGTGCGCGCCGCGGTGGCCGTCGGAGGTGTCCGAGTTGTCGGACGCGGCCTGGTCGCCGCCGCCGCCCGGCGCGTCCGACGACCGGTCGGCGCCAGCGGCGTCGGTGGCGAGCGCCGGCAGCGCGTCCGGCGGCCGCGTCGGGGAGCGCTTGCACGCGTCGCCGCCGCCGATGAGGTGGGTGCTGGCGCAGATGCGCTTCACGTCGTACTTGCTGATGTCGAAGTTAGTCACCGCGTTGAGGCCACGGAACTTGATCGCCGCGATGTCGTACGCCTCCGCCGCCTCCTCCTGCGTGCCTGCACAGATTTTATCAGGAAAAAAAATCACAACACAAATTCATCTATACTCCTACTACACAAATGAGTGGTGAACTTGGCGTCAAAAAAACTACTACTACTGCACAAGTGACAAGAACTTACTGAACGTGCCAAGATACAGGTCCTTGTTGCCAGCGACCCTCCCAATCCTGGCCTGCCATCTCCCGTGCTGGTGATGCCTGCGTGCGTTTGCATGGGGAACAAGCAGGACAAGAAAAGGTTACTACACGAGCAGGAGGATGCGTGTGCGTGTGTGTGCGTGTTGGTGAGATCAGAAAATTCAGGACTCCCACAGAGAGCTGTGCCCAGATGAGATGGCTTAACGCAGACGCAGAAGTTTTGGGGTGTTGGAAAAAGGCAGCAGGTGCTGCAAAAATGGGCGAACAGAGGGCAGCACGGCACCTTGTCACTCCTCTGTACATGGATGCTCCCCTCGAGAAGCCGCTGCTGTTCCTGCAGGAATAAATTTGGCTTAGCCTGTTTAGTTCAAAAAAAAAAAAGTGCTACAATACCTATCACATCAAATCTTACGACACATGCATAAAGTACTAAATGTAGACGAAGGAAAAAACTAATTATACAGTTTAGTTGTAAATCACAAGACAAATCTTTTGAGCCTAATTAGTCCATGATTGGACACAAATTGCCAAATAAAACGAAAAATGCTACAGTAGCCGAACCTAAACTTTTTCACCAACTAAACAAGCCGCGGCGTTGGCGAGCGCGCCAGATGTTTTGATACAGTTTTGGATGCATGTGAATGAAAAAAAAAAAGAGGATTCAGAAACAACAGTGAGCAGGCAGCGAGGTTTTGTTTCTATCTAGTGACGTTCAGGCACAGGGCTCTTCTGAAATTGGCACGTGAAAGATTCCATGCATTCAGAAGAATTCAAACCAAATTCTCTCTTCAATTCAACTGCTACTACTACTACTCCGTATGCTGTAGTAGGACTGTAGGAGTAATGCAGTTGTGTTTGTTTGTTCCATGCACATAAAACTCTTCTAACATTTAGCGAGCTGTCCCTCCATATTATGACATTTATTATTACATAGTATTTACTACATATGAACAGTGGTACGGTGTAAATAAGAACTGCTATCATGCAGTACCTTCTCAAGTGTGCAATGAACTCCTGCCTTGACATGTGTTTCATCTCCTCCAGCTCCTTCTCGTAGTGGCTCAGCTACAAGTAGACAAGTAGTGCCAGAGGCCGGCCAGTGGATCATCAGGAAACATTAGAAAGCATGTGTACGAACCAGAATATCAAATGCAAAAATTAAGAGCGCAGGAATGATGCTGAACGAGAACGAGGCCTGCCGGCCCCTACTTGAGCACGCAGCTGACAGGGCCTTTTTTCATGGATGGAGTAGTAAACGTACCGGGAAATTTATGTGAGTTAAGGGACCCCAGTACTTGAGAGCAGCAAGGTCATAAGCCCTCGCAGCCTTCTCCTCCCTGTCATACCCACCTGGCCACAACAGTCATAGCAAGATACGGTGAGCATGTGGAGTAACAGCATTGGCCACAGTTGTGTGCCAATGGAAATACAGAAGGGCAAGGAGGCTATAGCAGTAGCTCACCTAGGTAGACTGCTCGTTGTCAGCATTGCAATGCATTGCAAGAAGCGATAACAAGTTCAATTTACGTCAGTTAACATTCAAATCGAATGCTAAGCACTGAGGCTAGAAACTGAAGGTTTCAGGAAGATGAAATGCCATGGCTGGAATTGTGCTAGCTCTCACCTTGCCTTCCTTTCCTAGTCTGGCCTTCCTTCCTGCATGTGTTGTCCCACAGGTGAGCCTCATACCTCCCGGTCCATCTGTGCCTGCAGATCGATCGATTTACACACACGCACGCACGCATCAGGATGATCGATCAACAAGCTAACCAACACGCACGAGGAACGACGACGTTGAACCAACAAAGCGAGATCTTGATCATGTATGCATGCATGCGCTGATGCGCAGCGCAGCAACTAACGGCAACCAACCTGGTGACGCCGCGGAACTGCGAGGTCCGCTGGCCGAACGTCTGCGCGGGCTTGCGGTGCACGGGCGTTGGCGCCGCCGGCAGCAGCTGCGGCGGCTCGGCCGGCACGTCGTCCGTCACGGCGAGCGACAGCGCCGCCGCCGCCGGCCGCTCCGGCGGCACGTACATGGCCTCCCGGAGCCAGGACTTGATGCCGGAGATGGACACGGACCCGCCGCCGCCGGCGGCGTTGTACATCGGCACTGCGCCAGGCGGCCCCGCGCTCGCTACTGGGGCGCCCAGGAAGTACTGGCCGTGGTGAGACGACACGAACTGGTGGTGGTGGTCCGGGAAGCCACCGCCGCCGCTGCAGGGCGGCGCGTTCATGTTGATCCCCAGGCCAATGCCGCCGCTGCTGCCGTGGTAGTACGAGCCGCACGAGAGGGGCTGGAGGTCGTGGACCTCGTGGTACTTGTTGGCCTGCTCGGTGTGGCCGCAGCTGTCGTAGAGGCTGCTGCTCTTGTTGCTGCTGCAAGTGACGCTCATGAAGTCCTCAAGCTTGGGGCCTTTGGCTTCTGCGGCGGCGTGCCTCCAATCTGCACAGGAACGGTACAAAGAACGGACAAGCAGAAATGATGCTTCCTTTTCGAGAGAGAGAGACATGGGCCGACAACAAGTGCAGTGCACTCTTACGTTCACTGACTTCTCAAGCAGTAGCAAGTTGCCCGGCCTTAATGAAAACAACTGGTACTACTAGTATATACGGAGTAGTAAGGTGAAGATCTTTGTGTTTTTCTTTTTCTTTGACAATTAAGGTGAAGAACTGAGTTTAACTCTCGTCACATCAATATTTCCAAGACTAATTGCATGTATGTCGGCACAGATTATGAGTAATTTACGAGACGAATCTATTAAGCTTAATTAATCCCAAATTAAAAACTTTTTGTCAAATAAGATGAAAGTGCTACCGTGTTTGTTAAACTTTTAAGCAAAGAAGATACGTGGGGGGCGCATGATTTGTAGATTCTGTTCTTATTGATAGCTAGCCGAAGTTACTATAAAAAAAACAAAGCCGTACTCCTATGTCATCTAGATTTCTTCATGTGTTTATACCATGCACGGATATTGACAAAACATGCAAAGGATCGGAAGGGAGCTGTGCTCCACAAAGGCTAGTAGTACAGCGTCTCAATCTTAACCTTCCAAAACCTACTTAAAAAACAAGCTGCTTCACCCTACCCTACAGACCACCCCGTTCACTTACGCTGAAATTTAGTTTACGTTGAAACATTGAGAAAGAAAAACACGAGTTACATGGTTGAAAAGTAGCTCACCAAAGCAAAAGCTAATGGGCATGCAGTTACCTGGCGCAGAGGTATAGTGCAGAGAGCCGTCGGGCTGCAGCGGCATGGCCACGAGGGGGAGAGGCGAAGCATCCCCGGCAGGCGAGGAGCAAGAGCCGTCTCCATCCCCGCTCGCGCTCGCTCCGCCGCCGCCGCCGTAGCCGCACCTCCCTGCGGAAGGAGACAAGGAGAAGCCGAGCCACCCGTTGTTCATGTCCATCTCCTCCTCCCCCGGCCCGCCCGCACACAAAGGAGAGAGATGAGATCAGAAGAAGACGGAAGGGGACAGGAACCGACGATGGAGTTCCTGATGATGATGATCCTTCTCCTTTTTTAGAGAAAGACTTCTTTTTGGACACGAGAGAGGCTGTTTCTTGCAAGCAAGCAAGCAAGAGAAGCAAGAAAGGCAACTAGACTGGGGCTGAACTGCTGGTGCCGGAGGAGGACGAAAAGAGTCTCCTTTTTGACGTTTATGCGAGCAAGCTATATATGGCTATGTGGGGGGGGGGGTGTAGGTGGAACGATACGAATGCGAATTGCAAGGAGCCCAAGAAGCGTTAAGGTGACGACCGACGAGCGATCGAGAGGCCGGCCGGGTGTGTGAATGTGTCATAGACTCATATAGACTCGTGAGATAGAGAGAAGAGGGTCCATGCAAAACAAAAGTTTCGGTGTGCAGGTATGCATTGCATGCACAGATGCGAGCGTGGACCGGCGTTTCCTTTTGTCTTGGGGCCGTGCCACGCCACGCCACGCCATCCATCAGAGGAAACGTCTTGCAGTGTCCAGTGCGGGTGTGGCATGCAGATGCAGCTACCACCAGCGGCAGCGGCTCAGCCGGGGCCCTCCTGCCAGGCTCTAGCGGCACGAGGAGCTAGAGCTAGCCTGGCTGCCCTAGTAGCGTGTGAATGTGTGACGCCTCAACTGTCGTCTCGCTCTATCTTTCGCCTTGGGCTGGCTCTCCTGTCTGTGTTCGTCGTCGTCGACTCCTCGTCTCTCTCTCACGTGCCGGCCGAACTCGATCCACGGGTGCCGCCGCATGCATGCAAGGAAATGCGCGCAGATCTTCTCAGGCGATTTCGTGATCCAGAGATCAAGAACAGCCGGTACCCTCCGTACACAAAATAATGCAACTGCGCGTTACGTATCGGCAAAAATATTTTACGTTTAACTAAATTTTCAGTGAATATTATTTACATTTATAACTTCAAAATAATTTATTATAAAAATACATTTTATTATTAATTTAATAATATTTATTTGATAGTATAAATATTGATACTTTTCTATCTATAATGTATTAAACTTAAAATACTAAATTACGGAGGGAGTGCTCTATGGACGCTTTATTTGAGCTTCTCTACGCGTACGCCCGTTTGTAGCGTAGTGCTGCACCCATGCATGTTTCATCTCGGTAACCAATCCAAGTGTTGCAGAACAGGACTCCTTTGCGTGACCGAACTTCACCTCTTTCGATTTCTTTGCCAAGCCAACTGTTATCTTAGTATTCAAAATTTATTGAATATTTCTTTGCAGTCTTCATTTGTCAAAAGGCCATGTTTTATTTCACAAGTATATTTCTAATATTACCACTAATCTGTTCTTTATTTGATAACAGGATATTTATACTTTGCGTATTTGGCACTACACAGTTCTAATACATAGAAGGACATATGCGTCATTTTGGTGGCTAGTTAAAACCTCTAGTAGAGAAAATAGACGCTGGTGCCATTTAGAGAAGAAATTTTCAACTCCATGTTGGATAAGGAATTTCGATTTCAAGAACGTCATAGAAAGACGACTGATTTTTCCGTTGCTATGGGTAATTCTCTCAACTTTTTTTTGAAACTAATTCTCTCAACTTTTTAGTTAAGGACTTGGGGTCATCTAAATACCCTTTAAGGCCAGTCTCAGTGAAAGATGTCGTTAACTATTAGAAACTAAGAATAAAATAGGGTCTAATACACAGTTTCATTTCACCGTTTCATAGCTAGTTTTACCATTTAATTCTTACGTTGCGTTGTGATCACACGTGACATGAACTATGTGGCCATTTGATATTCAGTTTTTTACAATGACGGCAACTGAAAACAACCTACCTGATGTGATTAATTCTCTCGTAGAGTAATCAACAATTAGAGGGAGCCACACGTACAGATGTTGCTTTGAATTGGTAAACAATCACAATCGCAAGAGGGCAAGTGGTGGCTGTGGCAACAGGTGCCTATTGCGGTAGCGATGCAGTAGAGGCAAGCGGTGTCTGCGGCGCAGGCCAGAGGCAGTCGGTGCCGGCAGCGGACGAGAAGGCGAGAAGCACTTTCTGGCAGCGGCGCACCTTGCGCTTGCGGTGGTTGCCGCTATGCACTCTTCTTCCGCACATGGAGCCGCGGCACCACGAGCTTTCCTCTAATGCAAGAGAATCAACTCGCCGTGCCTCCACCGGAACGAATGGATCTATCTTCACCAGGCTGAACGGGAAACGCCACCGCCGGAGCTCGGGGAGATGACTGAAGGGAAGGGACAAGCATTGGATTAGGCGAGAGCGGAGGGAAGAAGGCAGGACCGAAGGCATGGAGTGTGCCCACCGAAAGCCGCAACAGATCAGAAGTGATGAAACGAGATGCCTCAGTGGGCGTTTCATGCGCTTTCCAATGCGTTGGAAACAGAGACTTGTCGAATGTTTATCAGACGCAGGCCTTGTTTATATGGATTCCAAATTCCAAACTTTTACAATTTCTCTTTATCACATCAAATCTTTAGACACATAAATATAGATAAAAAATAACTAATTGCACAATTTGGTTGTAAATCATGAGACAAATCTTTTGAGCCAAATTAGTCTATGATTGGACACTAATTGTCAAATACAACCAAAAGTCCTACGGTAGCCTAACTCTAAAAAAATTCATCTACTTAATAGACATTCTAAATTATTTGAATTAGCAGTTGCCACACTGTAGGCAACTAGTATTTTGTTTTGTCATGGAAGTTCGAATTTGTTTTACGTTGGAAACACTAACGCCCACCAAACCAAAAAAAAAAAGTATCCCTTTCTTTCGGGAGCAGAGCTTCAAAAAGATGGACCTTTAGTTTTAATTTTTTTTAAGATTTCCGTCACATTAAATCTTTGACACATACGTAAAACATTAAATATAGATAAAAATAAAATTAATTATATAGTTTAGACGAAATTCACAAGACGAATCTTTTAAGTCTAATTAAACTATGATTAAACACTAATTATTAAATAACAACAAAAGTGGTACGATACTTTTTTTTTTTTACGAGCCCTACACCCCCGCAGTTTGCAAGTTGACATTCACGCGGATCGAGCCAGAAGGTACGAGAATCCATGCAGGTGCTCACGTGAAAAAACTCGAGTACGGATGGGAGGGGAGAGAATCCTTTTGTCTTGCAAGCCTGCAAAGCTGCCGAAAGTATAGCAAGGGCAGAAGGGCAATGGTGAAAATTTGTGTGTTGATATTTTTGGAGGAACAATGGTGTTGATATCTCGAGGCACACCTATCCTGACCAAAATCTACGGAAGATACTCGATTGGACGGGCCGTACTTACCACATACTCCTACAGGACAGTACTACCGCTTTGGCTGTTGGATTTGTCCATAGATCAAGGCCGTGTCTAGTTTGTACCAAAACGCAAAAAGTTTTCAAGATTTTCCGTCACATCGCATATGCCGACACATGTATAAAGCATTAAATGTAGGTAAAAAAATAACTAATTGTACAGTTTATCTGTAAATGTCGAGACGAATCTTTTGAGCCTAGTTAATTTATGATTGGACAAAGTTTGTCAAATATAAACGAAAGTGCTACAGTGCCTTTTAAAAAAAATGCAAACTAAACATGGTCCAAGTCTTTTTCTTTAGGCATCCAGGCGACCCTGGCTAGCTCTTTTCAACGCATGATCAAAATCCAATATCTTTTGATTTATTGGAAACATTTGTTGTTATCAATAAAGAAAAAGACAGATAGAACGCATATAAATCCCAATTTAGTGATTTAGGGTTTTGATAATTGACGAGCATAGGTGTTTTTTTTGACTAATGTGTGTTTTACAATGTTATTTACATTAGAGTTACTCAGAAGTTGAATGACCACAAATATCATGATCTCGATTAAATACATTATACATTGAATATACGCTTGTTGCTCGAAGACATTCTTTTCTATCGTGTATCATGTCTATATTTTTCTTTTGCCATACTATTAAGGGGATCCGAGGCTTTCATCTTGAGAGAGTTCAAGCAAGAGCATTGGAATGCACAAGAGGCTAACTCTCGGTCAAGATCACGGTGCTAAAAGGCCTCATTGAAGTGGTTTTAAGTCAAGGATGTCAAAGAAATTGAATTTGTCAAGATCGAACTTAAAACGGGTCAGAAAAATACAGTACACCCAAAGCATGCAATAGACATATGATTGAAACCTAGCTGATCGCCCAGTGGCACTGTGCCCAAGGCAAGTAATGACTTAGCCCCAGTGATAGAGTGGTCACCGCATGATCTAGTGTGCCTTGGTAGCGCCTGACGCACAACGCACTTTTGTGCACCGTATGATGCAGTGTGTTTGTGTCACACCCAGCAGATCACGGTGAGGGTTGAACTTGACTTTGTGACAAGTTGTACAAGTTGATAGAGTGCACTATACGATTTGGTGGAGAATGTGACTCCACGGTGGATCATCCGGCAAACTTAACACAATGACAAGTTGGCCAAGTATCGGTACTATGTCGTATAATTTGGTGTTTGACTTTGTGACTCCGAGTGGATCACCCGGTGGGGAATATCCTGGTATATTCTTTTTAAACCGTTTTAAAACAAGCTAGCATAACATCACGACATGATTCGGTGATGGCAATGGAGGCCGGCATATCGTCGAGTGATGACTGTGTCTGCCAGCTTTTTCGTACGACTAGTGTAACATCTTAGGTGTTTGGCTTCCTTAATTGCATTGCATTTTATTACTTGAGCATCATTCATTCATGCATGAGCTTATAATATGTGAAACATGCTTTGGAAACATTGCAACATGTGTTTATATTTCATGTGTATTATGAAGTGAGTAGTGTGCAACCCCCAAGTGCCACATGTACAACTTCCTTTTGAGACATGCCACCCACTTTAGTGAAACATGATTAGCAAGTGCTATGCAACACACTCATGCAACATGTGCAATATTTGGGTGAAATATTGATTTGCTTGTTTCAAAGTATGTGACACTAGGAATTTTGTGTAACCAATGTGTAGAGTGGCTAATTAGGTCTTATAACACCTTAATTACATTTAGGGTAAGTAGTGGAGCAATGTTCATGTTGACCATAATTACCAAATTGCCCTTCCAAATGTTGTTGACTAGGTTTTGACCCCTAGAGTAATCTGGTTTGACCAATTAAAAAGTCCAGCTTAGAAATCTTGCATGGAGGAGCAACCTTAAGCAAAGTTGTAGAGAATTTCATAAGGAACAAAAGTTCTAATATGGCCATCTCATGAAAATGACCAGAACATGCTCAAAAATGGCCCACAAGTCAGCTTAAGGGGGTGCTTAACACTTAGAAATTTTTCTAAGTGTGAAAATGAAAATTCAGTTCAATATGCCTCACTTTGACACCTTATAACTCACCAACCAGGGCGAACCAGTCCTTGAGCCAATTGACAAAGTTGTAGTACTCATGTAGCTCTACAACTTTGATGTTAACACCTACCACTAACTCGAGCCAGATTAGGAGATATAGAAGCCCAAACTTCGACTGTCAGTCGAACCCGTGGTCACCGATTCAGTCAAATCTGAGCAACATTCAGTAAACGTCGTGGCCGACCGGCCGCAGCTCCGTGCTGCCGCGTGGGCGCACCGTGGCGGCCGTACATCGGCCGTGGCCCCACCCGTCAGGTCGCGACGTCTTCAAGGGCGCCACGGAGCCACCACTCACCCTCACTCGTGCCCCTGCCCTCTCTCTCGCCCTCTCCAAGCCAGAGCGGAGCACCAAGGCGCCATTGCCGCCGCGGGCTTCCTCGCGCTCGTGCACTGTCGTTGTCACGCCATGCCCCAATTCCTTCCAGCAGCAGCACCACAGCGCTTCCTCTACCCTCTCCACTCCTTCCACGGGTCGTTGGAGCGAAGGTAAGGCCACATTGGCCGATTTCGCCACCGCGCCATGTGCGGGACCTCGCCGGAGTCGAGGCCACGCGTGGTCAGAGTAGCTAGGACCCTCCTCAGCCTCCCTTTCTCCCTCCATTCGATCCCTGGTTCCCTCGTGAAGCTCGTACCGAGCTTAGACGGGGCGTTGTGACCTTGCCATCGCCGGTGCACCATCACCGGAACACCGTTGTCCGCCTTTGTCGTCGGCAGGTGCGCTCCAGTGCGGTAGCATTGGGGGGAAAAGACATGCCTAGGTGCGGTTTGGGGTGGTGAGCATGACGGTGTGCTCAGCTTCGGCGGAGGGGCCGTCGACGATGAGAACCCGCTCACCAGAGTTTCTCCCCCTGCCTCTGTCTCTCTGACCCGTGGACCCGCCCTGTCAGGGACCGCGAGCGCGCGCGGGAGACCGAGCGCGGGCCGCGCGCGTAAGCAGGCCGCGGGCGGGAGTGGACCGCGCGCGGAGGACTGGGCTGCGCTGTCGCGTTAAGCGGGCCGCGCGTGATGTAACTGGCCCAGTGACGAGTTTTAGTTTTCATTTTGGTTTTTCTTTAATTGTTTCACAGAATTTATTGTTACTTGGTAAAATCCATATCTCGGGCAATTTAGATCCAAAAATTGTGATCCAAATTTTATTGGGCTCAAAATAAAGTGTAGTATTTAGGAAAAATATCAAATGCTTATGTGATATTTAATTTCTGGAATATTTAATTAGGGTTTTGAAATGTGTTGTAAATTGCATGCAAAATTGTTTAAATCATATCTTGAGCTTCTGTGTTCCAAAAATTATGAAATTTGGTGAGGATGTTATTTCATATATATCCTAGCTCTGGTAAAAGTTTGGATCCTATTGCTTGAGTAGTTTTTAAGTTATGATGTTGTCATTTTATTTTAGGAGATACTTGAATGAATTTTCATAATTTTTCTATAGGTCCAGTAAAGGTAAAATTTCGAGAGTGTTGTTCTTAGGGTAGAATGATACTGGGAAAAATATGAAATCTGTTGTTGGACACTTTTCAATAAGGTTTCCTATTTATGCAAAAATCAGCCTTTTTGGCTTGTGCATTTTGTGTAGGGAGTTTCTGTGAATAACTTTAGTTCAAATTTTTACAGTAGCCTCCTAGTAGGCCAAGGAGCCTCCTGTAAGTTTTATAGAATTTTTCTAAGCATTTGCATATAAGTTTAATTTTCCACTTAATTAATTAAGTAAATTAAGAAAGGGATTAAAATAAATGTTCTGGGTTGACACACCTTACTTTCTGGAGTTTTCATGACATGTGTGAACTAGTAGTATCATTGGTTTGGTCATAGAAGAAGTTTGACACATGAATAAATATTTAATTTTCATATTTCTAGGTTCTCTGGACAGCTGGTAGCAATTTTGGATTTGAACTTTGATAAAATTGTTTGCTGGGAAACTTGTGAATACCAAAGTGGTAGTAAACTAGTTAAACTAGCTTGTGTCAAAATTTGATGGCATTTGGCCTAGTAGTCTAGGAGTTATAGCTGTTTAAAGTGGCTATCCAGAAATGGCTGCTCTCTGTTTGGAGATGACAGATTTCTGGAACTTTATAATTTTGACTAGGTAAACTTTGGAATTAAGTGTTGAGGTCTGAAAATGATTTGTAGTTTATTTTATAAGCTTTCCCTATTGTCTTGTATCATGCCTTTAGGATTTGGGAATCTCTAGTTGTAATAGAAATACATAGCTGCTGTCCAGAATACGTTGTTAGGATATTTGATGATTTGTTGTTGGTAACCTAAGTATTGTTGTTCTTATGATTTTTAGGTGTTAGGGCCTTAACTGAAGAGGAACATTTATACATTAGGTTGTGTAGATTAGGTAAGTACTTCTCTACCGGAGAAAAGATTTGCACGTAATGTTGAAGTAACTTGAACAGAATACTTAAATTGCTGCAATGCATTCCATTCCGAGCATATTGCATTTATTATGCATCCATGAGATTTATTGTGTATTCATGCAATAGGTGCACCGGAGGGGGTGACACTCCTCGAGTTCGAGGGAACAATTTCGGAGGAGGACCAGGAGCAGCCGGGAGAACTCGAAGAGGCAGCCAACGAAGGACACGCCATTGACGAGTTACCGGAGTGTCCGGATCATCGCCCGTCCTCTTTTCTGAAAGGCAAGCCCCGGTGCATGCTGACCCAATTGTTTTAAATATAAATCTTGAGTACTTTTACTTGTTTACTGCATTAAGTTGTAGGAGTTATATGAAAACACTTGTTGTATTACACCTATCCTTGTCCAGATATCTTACTTAAACCCGAAATTAGGTTTAGGCACGTGTCAATGCTTAGCTCTGTTAGTCCGGTAGAAGTCGGGTGATTTCCGGTCATCCGCGAGATGTAGGAAGAGGTCACGAGTGGCTATGTTGGCTATCGTAGATGGAACCATGCCTAAAAATGAATTTGAGACCGGGCGGGAGTTCGATAGTGCAGCCGCAATACACTTCACGTCTTGGGTACGGAGCTATGCTCGTCTGAGTCGTTTAAGGACCGATTCGTTGTACGTCCTTGAGTCATGTTGAACGCAGTCTAACACTTAGTTGGTCGGATAAGCCGTTCCAACCGCGAATTCGAGTAATACAGTTTAGGATGGGAATCGACTGGTAGGTCGCATCTTAGAGGAGAGAAACTTTGTGCTTGGGGACATTGGCGTGAGACCAAGGGGGGTTAGAGTCCCTAGCACCTGGCAGAGTGTCGCCCTTGGGGATGCGGCATCAGTTGAACCCGCGGCTCCTGAACTGTACCAAAGGTGACCTGAGCAGCCATCGCCAGGCGTGACTCGGTGAGTGTTAGAAATACCCCTCCAGCTGGATAGGAATTCGATTCGAATCGCCGTCGCTCCCGGTTAGTGAGCACTTGACTTGAGCAGCGGTAACGTAGATCTCATTAAATTGAACAGATGGTTAAGAGAATGATATAATATTGCTGCAATTTATACCTGCTATGGATATAATAATGTTATTGTTTGATTACAATCAAGTGATTGCTTAGTACAGGTGCTAAGATAGCTGATAGGTTAATGCTAAAATAACTGCTAGTACAGGTTAAAAGAGTTTAAATTACTTATGCTTTTTCCGCAAAGGTAATGTCAGCCAGCTCCACTTATGAAAGCCTTGCATGATCCTTGGTGTCTCTTATTTTCCGTTTCGACGGGTAAGTCTAGCTGAGTACATTCCCGTACTCAGGGTTTATTCCCTCCTGTTGCAGATGACATGCTTTATCAGGGCTTCTGCAAGACCTGCCTCCACCCCGCGGGTGACGAGGACTAGATCACTCGGACGTGATCGTCTGTTAGTTCCTTTCCTTAATGCTTTTGTGGGATGGTGATCTGTAATACTGGCAGTAGTATTTGAACTAAAGCGTGTGTTATGCTTCCGCTACTTTATGAACTAAGTTTATAATAATTTGCGACTCCGTGTGTTGTAAGCGAACTTCCGCTCTACTTGTGAAATGTAACGTGTGATGTGTATGTTGAATGATGCGATCTTGGTTGAAAAAGGGTTGGTTTGAAATCCTTCGTGGTTTCGATTGACTACCGGGATTATATGGGCTCAAGTTCAAAAATTTGAGCGTATCGACGCTTGTTTTTGTACTTGTGCTCTTATAATTTGGTCGGTTCTGTTACAACTAGCATCCCCTTCACTATCTATATAAGCCAAGAAGTGATGACTGTGCCCAAGTCCGGCATATCGTCTTGTGATGACTGTGTCCTTTTACTCTTTTGGATATGTTCCACCCTTATTATTGCCAGCACTTAGAGATATGATAGCTAAGCCTTTGGAGAGGCATTCAAGCCAAGAAGTGAGATTCGAGAGATAGCGTTGAGTGCTACTGATGTTGTTGGTTGGATTACTTTGAGTTGGAGCTAAAAATTCATTACTCTTGTGATTGCCATCGTCTAGACGGTCTAGTGAAGAACTCAGTTATCCTTTTCAGTGGAGTTCTGGTTGAGGAGGCTCCAAATGCTATTCATGTTTGAAACCCGCCATAACGGAGTGGATAAAGGCTATTCAATAGTGAAGCGGAGTTTAATTGAAGCATCGTTGCTCATTTAGTCTGTACCAGCTTGAGCAATGGGTCCGGGAAGGAACACACCGTCCATGTTTGAGGGATGTATTTTCTTTATTGGAAAATCCACATATCGGCTTACGTCGAAGCCTTCTCCTTGATCTAGAAATCAAATTTCTGAACACATTTTTTCTTCAATTTTCTGTAGAAATCAATTTGATTTTTGTATATTTTCTGCTACCTTGTGTAATTTCTTGTAAAAGTACACCTACACACCTAATCCGGCAACGAACCATTTTCTGATCACTGGTGTGCGCATGCATGATGCATGTCGTCGGTCTCTTGGTTAGGCGTGGTAATGACAATCTCTTGTTTCATCGTACGTTTTGGGGTTTTTCAAGGCCAGCGGCCAGGCCAGGCAATTTGTAACCCACTCCGCTGTCTTTGTGTCTTTACTAGAAACAGCAAATGTCAGGGACATGAACCGAGGCCATGCACCGGCCTCGCTTAGATGTCCAATTTTGGATAGGTAAAGTTGGCATTGTGTACTGTAGCGCTTGTATTTAGTAAAAATTGTCAAACATAGACTATTTAGGCTCAAAATGTTCGTCTCGCAAAGTACAACAAAACTGTGCAATTAGTTTTTTATTTCATCTACATTTAGTATTTCATATATGTGCCGGTATTTTGATGTGATGAGAATATTTTTTTATATAATAAAAATTGGGGACAAATTTGGGGAACAACATGGACGAGGCTCGCAATTCTGAATTTGTGATCAGTGTGCGCCGGTGCAGCCGATCGAGGCGAAGCAGTCTCAACTCTCGGCCTTGTTTAGTCCTGGTTTAGTTGGCAAAATTTTTGGCAAAATATAATTGTAGCACTTTTGTTGTTATTTGATAATTAGTGTCTAATCATGGTCTAATTAGGTTTAAAAGATTCGTCTCGTCCATTTCGTCTAAATTGTGTAATTAGTTTTATTTTTTATCCATATTTAATGCTTCATGCATGCATCTAAAGATTCGATGTGACGGGGAATGTACTGTTCTTTTGCAAAATTTTTTGCATCTAAACTGGGCCTTAGATACCAAATTTGCCTCCCAAATTCCACTATGTAAAAGAAGATTCCCATCACATCAAAATGTCGGCACATGTATGGAGTATAAAATATAGATGAAATCAAAAACTAATTGCACAATTTTATTGTACTTTGCGAGATGAACATTTTAAGCTTAATTAATCAATGTTTGGACAATTATTACCAAATAAAAACATAATACTACAGTGCTGCACAGTAACTCGGCAACGTCGATTCCGGCGAACTAAGGGCCGGTTTAGTTAATTTTTTTTGGCAAAATAACACTGTAGCAATTTCGTTGTTATTTGGTAATTAGTGTCCAATCAGGGTCTAATTAGGCTTAAAATATTCGTCTCGTCCATTTCGTCTAAACTGTGTAATTAGTTTTATTTTTTATCTATATTTAATGCTTCGTGCACGTGTCAAAAATTTGATGTGATGGAAAATCTTAGAAATTATGCAAATTTTTTTTGAACTGAACAGGGCTAAACACGGCCCTCAACTTCCTGCCCAGAACCGCAGAACGCCCCTCTCTGACAGGCATGGCACGGCAGCCGATGCGCACTTGCTTTTCTACTGTACGATGTGGCACAACCATAGCAACAGTGGGTGTGTTTAGTTCCGCGAAAAGGTATAAAAAAGTACTGTAGCATGTTTTGCCTTTATTTGGTAAATAGTGTCCAACCGTTGACTAATTAGGTTCAAAACGTTCGTCTCGCAAAGTACAACCAAGCTGTACAATTAGTTTTTGATTTCATCTACATTTAGTACTCCAGGCATGTATTGCAAGTTTGATGTGACGAGAAATCTTTTGTTTGCACAGCACTTTTTTTAAGAAGTAAACACAGCGCGGGACTCACTTGGCTTTCGCCGTTCCCGCGAGGAAAACAACAAACAGCGCGCAGAAAGCCACGGAAATGAAATCACATTTTTATTGACGTGCTCTCCCTATTTTAATTTTCTTCGTTTGGATCACCTAAAACTAAAGTTTAGATAGACTTATTTCAACCTAATTTAAATTGAATTTGCGTGGTATAATATGAATGTTCTGAGGAAATCCATTTTTCATTTTGTGAAATTAAATCAAAATGCTTTTCGAAATCTAACGGTAGATCTTCTTTTCCAGAGAGGCCAGTCGAGCAACTCCATCAGACTGAGTAAAACCAATTAAGCCAAAAAAAAACATACTCTGTTTTCAATTTCTTTTCCCATTTTTTTTCTCAATTCTTCAAAATTACCCCTATCTCAAAGGGGAACATGCAACGGTTTTCTCAACCCCTTTCTTCCTCTGTGCAACAGTTTATTTAGATATACTGATGGTTTCTGCGGTTTATAAGCCGGCTGATGCTAATTTATTATGAGAGAAATATTGTACCATGACTGATAAGCAGTTCAAGCGAACAGGACAATGTTAGTGTTTTTTTTTACAAATCTAGTTAAATTTTAAGAAATTTGATTAACGCGAATCTTATAGTACAGTAAGTTTTTATGGGACGGATGGGGTAGTAAACGAGGTGTGCATCAGTGCATGTGCTTGCTCGTCTCCGACTTCAACGAGACCGACAGGCTGTTTGCTGTGGCTTTTGTAAGCAAACCTGCTAGCTACTCCTGCCTAGCCTTGGTCCTTGCTTGGACAAGGTCACCGTACGCGTGAACACCCACCTCTACTCTACAGATACAGCGTTACGTACAGACTAAAATTTGTGATCGTAGTAGCGTGGAGGAGAGGGCTGTGCAGCAAAGCTGTACACTACAGTATGTAGAGCTACCAGCTACGGTAATACAACGTACTAGTACCACGCGTCTACTCCTACACCTCTGTAGCCTAGCGTCTACTACTCGGTAGCCTGGAGCGATGAGGGTGACGTACGGATGGAGTGGACACACAGGCGGTGAGGTGTGGAGGAGCCGGACAAGGCGAGGTGCCGAGGATGAGGCACCGGTTTATCTCCCTCGGGGGACGTGCCACCCCCCTCTCCTCTCTTCTATACGACGACGTTCGTGATTTGTCCCGTGCATGCAGATGCAGGCGACTTCCCGGAGTCACCTCCACACGTCTCCCGTCTCCGGCAGGCCTCCCCTCCTCATTGCAAAAAGTCTACTTGACCCTAAACTATTGAGGTTGGTCTAGTTTATCCTCTCAACTATAGAACGATCCAATTTATCCTTTGAACTTTGCAAAACCGGCCAAAGCACCCCATCGAGTGGTTTTGAACGGTGGTTTTACTACAGTAACAACAGTTTTACTACAGTGACAGTGTTTTGTCCTTTTCTTTTTCATTTATTCCGTCTGAATCTTTGAAAAATCATAGTAAATCACAAAAAATCATAAAATAGAAAATCCAATTTTGTTGGACTCCACATGAGTATATCTACACATTGAATATATAATATAGTATGCTTTAGTACAAAGTTTTTGTTGTATGAATTATTCAAATTAATTACAGAAAAAATAGATCAAAATTTACAGCAAAAACTTTGTACTAAAGCATATTATATTATATGTTCACTGTATAGATCTACTCATGTGGAGTCCAACAAAAATAGATTTTTCATTTTATGATTTTTTTTAATGATTTACTATGATTTTTTCAAAGATTCAGACGAAATAAATAAAAAGAAAAGGACAAAACTAATGTTACTGTAGCAAAACCGTTGTTACTGTAGCAAAACCACCGTCCAAAAACCGCTCGAGGGGGTGATTTGGCCGGTTTTGTAAAGTTCAGAGGGTAAATTAGACCGTTTCATAGTTGAGGGAATAAAGTAGAGCACCTCAATAGTTGGGTGGTCAAGTAGACTTTTTCCCCTCTTTATTTGCTACTGGTAGTATACCACTCCGGATTATACAGCACGTAGAAAGTACTGTACGTGGCTCTCTGCGGATTCCAAAGTAGTAGTAGAAGAGTAGGGCGCAGTCGTAGGAGTAGGAAGTGAGCATAGCTGGTGCCTGGTGATGCGGGCTCTTTTTCCGTGTTTGCCTTTTGTTTTTGCTTTGAAGCACAGGTGTGTTTAGTTGGTGAAAAGTAGGTGAAAAGTTACTATAACATCTTTTGTTTTTATTTGACAAATATTATCCAACCATGAAGTAAGTAGGCTTAAAAGATTCGTCTCGATATTTATAGACAAAATATATAATTAATTATTTTTTTATCTATATTTAATACTCCATGCATATGTCTAAAGATTCGATGGAATAGGTGGAAGAGAAAATATTTTGGTTTTGCATGCAAGTGAACACACGCTGACGAGCGAAACGGGTGCGGGCGCGCGCGATTGTTGTTTGCATGATGCGGCATGGGCACGGCATTGATTGATTTGATTGAAGGATTGCTTGGTATCCGTGCAACTTGGCTTCCGGTTCCCGAGGCCGAAGCATTTGCGTCGCAACCGGACAAGCGGAGATGGATGCTGGAGAACGCCGGATCGAGCGACAGTGCGATTGTACGAGGCCTGTCCTTACTCTGTGTGCCTGAAAAAAAAAAACCAAAACTCATCCGGCCCACGTAGTCTTGTTTCCCTAGGGGAAGTGCCCAGGGGATTCGAGAACAATACCCGGCATTGCAGTAAGATTTTCATTTTCTTACCAATAAAGTTGTTACATACATGTATGTATGAGTACGATGACATAAGCTACCAAGACCGAACAAGCTAATGTAAGAGTCTAATAAAACGCCAAGACCTTGTTTGGATGCATGTGTATCCACTTCCATCTATATGTGTTGGAGTGGATTGAAATGAAACTTAATTCCACTCCGATCCACTTCATCACATGTGAACTGAGATAAATACATATGCATCCAAAACAGACCTAATAGAATATTACTCCAAGTCACCAGTATAGCGAGTTAAAATTGGCTCTTCCAAGCTAACGTATGCATGCATGAACCGAGTCGTAACTTTTCTTACAAATAATAAGGTTTCCCTTACGAGCTTGGAAGAGCCAATTTAACTCGCATGATTAGATCGAATGGTAGGAAGATATGACAGACAAATAAACAATCATAATGCTCAACCATGGGCATCCCATTCCTGTGCAGTGGGCCGCCCCAATCTATCTCTAAAAAAATATCCACTCCCCCTTGGCCCTGTCGCGGCGTCACCACTCATCCGCCCACCCCACTCTGCCCCGCCCCGCCGCACCCCTTCCCCCATCGTGCCTTGTCCTTCCCCACACCGCGCCCCACTCCATCGTTGGCCGCGTCATGCCTCACCCCCGCGAAAGGACGGCGCTAGACGATTGCGGTTGAGAGAGCAGCGGTGCTACAATAGCAGCACGGGGTCGCGCCGACAGGCGCGAGCAGGCGCAGGAGAATTGGAGGAGGAGCGATGGGCCACGTCAATGGATGGGAGCACGCATAGCGACGTTCCCTGACCCGAGCTTATTGGCTACCGCAGTTCCCCACCAGATAGGCCTTGACCGTCGGCGACAACGTGTTTCAATTGTTTTAGGCGTTTTAGACTTATGTTTCAAGTGTTTCATGTGGATGTTGCAAAAGTATATCTGAGGCGTTGCATATATTGCAATGACAATATATATATACGCATATTGCAAGCGTATGTTTTCAAGTGTTTCATCTGGATGTTGCATGTGTTGTTATGACTATACACGCATGTTTGAACCGTATGTTTCAAGTGTTTCATCTTGACGTTGCAAAAGTAGATCTAGATATTGCATATATTGCTATGACTATACACGCATGTTTCAAGTGTTTTATCTGTTTTAGATATATGTTGCAAATGTTTAGTAATGCTAAGGTTATCCTTGGTTTACATAATTTCTTTTGTGCTACTTTGTATATGTTAACGTATATAAACATATACAGTTCGAGGAATTTAGTAACCCAAACAGCTATGGTAATGCTAGGAAGTATTGCAAAAAGGAAGTGTTGTTACGATTTTTTTTTCTCTTCATTTCACTCTACATGAAGGGCAGGCCTGGAGCAGTTGGTGAGTGCTAGCTCGCCGAGTCACCAGGTCCTGGGTTCGAAGCCGTCTCTCTGCAGAATTTCTGCGGGGGTAAGACTTTACTTCGGTTATTCCCTTCCCCAGACCCCACTCGTGTGGGAGCCTCTGGCACTGGGTCTGCCCCCTTTTATTTCACTCTACATGAGGTTGAACCTAACAAAATTCAGCCTTAAAGAATATCCTCCAACTGTTTCAGCCTGGGATCCAACTCGGCAGCATTTTCCTCTACATAATCATCCACCGGAGTCCGGTATGCATCAGCAATCGCCTTTCCTTTATCCAGTACTGCAGATGACACCGTTTGCAAGAGACTGGAACACACACAAAAAAAATGAAGTAAGATGTGAGTGACTATCCTTATTGATTTTGAAATGCAGAAGGGGTTCCATTTGCTATTACTTGTCTAATGCTGCAAGGGCAACACTGATCTTGCTCCTCATGGTTTCAACGGACGCTGACGGATCATTCCGTGATGCACGTAGTAGCAGTGAGTCGAGATCTTCCAATGCTCTAGGAAACCACAGGCAACAAATCTCATAACCTCATAAGTTTTGTTCTGCTGCAAAGAAGTGCATTCAGGAAAAGCAAATTATGTTTACCGTAAGCACTCGTCCACAGCGTCTGATGCAGCCTTGCCTTGACCATTACTCGAAGCATATTGTGCCACCTGCATTTGTTTTGTCACATGGATTCAGTTGGCATAACTCGGAATCAAGAAATTGCACCATGATGAGATATTCTATCCAACTACTGTATCAGCCTATAGCCTTGGGCATGAAAGATTATGAATGATTAGTGATGTTGACTAATATTCAGCAGAATAGACACTTACTGCCCGAATGTTGACCCGCAAAGATGATGCCGGTCCAGAGCAAAGTAATGTTCTGCTCTCGTCGTACATTGGTTTCTCAAATTCTAAAGATTTCTCTGCAATGAATCATATACAGGAGAATCTCTCATGGATAGGTTGTATCATATTAAAATAACCACTCAAAAATTGACAAACATATATTTAAAAAAATGACAAAGGCAGAAGCATTGTTTAGTAAAAAAGAAATGTACTTCCACTTCTAGTCCTAGCAGCAAACAAGAAGGGTCTGCAGTCTGCTTGTGCCAAGTTTCAACAGATTATTTGTGCGATGAGAAGCATAACTATGCAAGCAGGCAGACGCTATGGACTCCAAATCGAAGTACTAATTAATGGTAATGGAGACTCTTATGGATAAATACAGCTCATACTTGCTGATGATGGTGCAAAAGATTATATACTTATTTTGCATCAGCCCAAGGTTGCTGAGGTGCCAAATAAGATGATACCGTGGGATACTGATCATCGTACGAGTGAATTACCCAGATCAACGAATTGGTCAATAGTCAGCAGGACAGCCGGAACGTAGCTCTCCAAAGGCTCCAGCTTCTTCCTGACAGTAGCAGTTCAGGGACAGCAAGAGGCGATAAGGTGTTATGCAAGAGGCGATAAGGACATAAGGTGTTATATGCAGATCAAATGCCACAACCTGCAGCAATCCAATTCGAAATGTTTTCCGGTGGAGAGAGAGCAGGCCACGGTTTAATTAGTACTCGTACCTCTTGACGTACTTGTCCAACGGACTGGCCGCGTCTGCCCCTGCAGCAACTGGGGGTTGGGGCACAGCAAATCAGCCACAGACAGACACGGACAACGAGTCGATTGTGGATACATAGAACAGCACAGCACAGTAGTACTTACGGCCGACGGTAGTGGCGAGCCAGCCGGCGACGCCGGCCAGGGAGATGGCGCGGCGGCCGACGCCGTCGGGACGGGGCGGAGCGGAGGCGGCGGCGATTACTTGGCAGCCCCGGCGGCGGCGCGGTCGAGGCGGAGACGGGCAGATGTGAGCCCCGCCGGAGGTGGTGGGCAGGAAAGAGGACGACATCTTGGAGTTGGAGGAGACGGGGGGCAGCGGCAGGGAAGGGGCACGGGACTGGGTTCTTCTCTCTTGGTGGCAGCTGCCGCTGCAGCGATGCTAAGCGATGCTTGCGGCGGGCAGCGGCCGTGGTGGGCCGGGCCCTTCCGGCCACGCGATTGCACGAGAGCCACTCGTGTGACTCGTGTCCCGGCGGGCGGCGGCGATATCCTGTGCCAGGACGGGGGTCCGCGCGCGGCGTTGGAGTCACCTACGTGGGCTCGTTGTTGCCATTAGCCACGTGAGTTGTGTGGGCGGGCATTCTCTTTTTGTCTTCTATTGCTCGCATCGACGCCCGCGCAACTCGCCCCGTCTGCCTTTGCCTCGCCGCACGAGTGCACTCCGCGTCTTCGCCCTTGCTTTTGCGTCCGCCGGTTCTTCTCCTAACGGCCTGACCCTCTCCACTCTCTCCGACTTTCCACGCGGACGGCACTCAGGAGCCGGAGGATGAGCACGCCCCTAGCACGCCGCGACCGCAGCACCCCAGTCCGACGCCCCCAGCGCCCCCATCCGCCAGCTCCCCTGGCACCATGCGCTCCGTCCGCACGGCCCCTGACTTGCCCCCGGCTGAACGACGTAAAAATACTTGCAACATGAATATAATATAAAACTAAAAACATGTGAAATATTTGAAACACGCACTTGTAACATATGTGTGAAAACACACATGAAATATCGCAATAAAACACATGTAACATGAAACCACTTACTGCAACATAAGACTAAAACACCGAAACATTTGGAACATACTGTTACAACATATGTGTGAAACATATGCAGCATCCAAATCAAAATCGAATGCAACATACATCTGAAAACAGATGAAACATTTTGAATAAACGCTTGCAACATGCTTTTAAAACACTTGCAACATATGCAACATCCCCTAATCTACTTTTGCAACATCAAGATGAAACAATTGCAACATACATCTGATACACTTGAAACATACATATGCAACATAGGGGTGGGAGCCGGCGGCGAGTCACGGCGCACGGGCATCACCAGCACCACCTGCGCTCATGGGTGCCCTTGGCTCGGCCGGGAAAGACCTGAGACGCCACGGCATGTGTGCCCTAGTGGCCATGGCAGGGTCAGCGACGTGCCCGACAGCGAAGGGGGACGGATGGACGGTGACGGAGTGAGCGGCGCAGGTGACTGGGATGGGCGCACGACGCGGCCGGCGATTGGGGAAGGGCATGATGCGGCAGCCCGACAAGCGCGCGATGGGGAATGGGACGGACGGATGAGCAGCCACGCTGCTTCGGGCGCCGGACAGATAAGCGGATGAGGGAGCCGGGATTTTTTTTTCTAAGAGAGATGGGGCTTGCTCCTGCGGAGCCACATCCTGACGGAAGTCACGGGACTGACGCCCCTAGCGGATTTTTATCTTTTTTTTTGAAATATTGATTATGCTATTTCTATCATCTCTTCGCATGGTTGCTAGCTTTTCCAGGTTGGAACTTTTAATTCAGTTTAGATAAACTTGGTTCTGCAAACCATAAAACGTACCTATCACTGCCTGCAAACCATAAAGTTGGTTGGAACTTTCAGTTCAGTTTAGGCCACGTTTAGTTTGGTAAATATTGTCCAATCGTTGACCAACTAGGCTCAAAAGATTTATCTCGTGATTTCCAACTAAATTGTGTAATTAGTTAATTTTTTTACCTACATTTAATACTCCATGCAAGCGGCTAAAAATTGACGTGACGGAGAGAGAGTGAAAAAATTCTAACTTTTGGGTGCATCTAAACCAGGCCTTAGATAAACTTGGTTCTGCAAACTTTTCCAGGTTGGAACTTTCAGTTCAGTTTAGATAAACTTGGCGTGTAATAAAGACACAACGTCGAGATGATATTCTGTTCTCAAGAGATACTCCTACGCCGATATACACATTGATGTATAACATGTAGAAATGGACTGAAACTCGTGCCCATCGTGTACGCCCAGGCATAAACATGAATCATTCAGGTGTCGAACCGCGTTTACATGTCAGAAGCCCGTGTGGTCACTCTATCATATCATACAGGTGAGGACACCTGCTGCAATCACACCAAGCACACATCTAGAGGACTTATATATATGTAACTTGAGAAAAGGTACATATATAGGCAACTCATGTCTGTACTGTCTAGTCTCTACTAGAAATCTAGAATAAAAAGGTTGTGCCATGAATCATCTCCTAGACTAAGCTATGTGCAACAGGTAAATCATCTGCAAAAGGTAAATTCTCTCCCATGCAGCACGAACAGATTTTCATTTCTGAAGTAGTCTGATCAAACATCGATTAGATTTGCTCAAGCAAGTGGTTTCTGCACCAAGACTAGGTCCTTGAACATCACCAAGGGGTGCGACTCCAGCATTGACTTCTTCTGTCAACAGAAAAACATGTGAGTGATAATACCGTTTGTATTAGCAAAACAAAGAAAACAATTGTAATCACTACTCCAAAAACAAGACATCACCGTCGGCACTATTATTACTGGCAGTGAAAAGGTACCTATCACTGCCAGTTAGTAGCTAGTTATCGCTTGGTTTGCACGAAAAAAGTCATTTTTTTCATATGAAGTCGGATCAAGACAAATTTTAAATCAAAATCATAGAGTTGAACGAGATGTAAAACTTTGTAGTTGGCATTTTTTTTAATTTCAGATGGTTTATATATCAAATGTTTAATATAAGTTCTTGGATCTGTTGAACAATCTTGAACGGACACAAAATCAACATCAAAGTTGTAGTACTCGGCGGAATAGCATCAGTTATATAATAGTCACAAGTATTGATTTGAGATGGTATGGACACTTGATAAAAAATATCGAGGTCACAAGTTTGAATCCTAGAACTACACAATTGTTCTGTTTTGTCACTGCCGGTTCAAATTGGCATCATTGCCACCTATTCAAAACCCGACACTGATACATTTTTTTTTGTAGTGAATATTTAATTAGTATTGGTTCGAAAAAATTATTAAACAATTTCATCATTTCATGAACTAGAGGAATATGCGTTAGAGAATAGGATTACCTCTTCGGCTGATAAAATGGTGAACCCAAGCTTCTCTGACCAGATTTGCGCCATTTCAGGATCAACAGGCGCCGTAAGAAGGCTTACATTACAGGCTCTCAAATTTGCCTCGATTGACTTTAGGAGAAGTCTGAAGTAGCCCTGCACAATGAAACTCCAAACAATAAGATCTGTCATAGTAAAAATTGCTGAAATGATTTCACCATAATTAACAAGACAAGACAAGACTCCCATTATCCCATACGCCAGTAGGTGAAGGGACCCAGGACGGCAAAAGAATGAGATATAAGAATTTAAGAATTAACGTATAGTGGAATGGCACCCAAAATATCTGCCTATATATACGATTCATATTTGATTAAATATATTCCAATTTATTGTTTGGAGTTGCAGCAGAAACTTAATTATTAGGAGATACTTTTGTCAGCGTCTCATCGACATTCTCTAGTTATGCATCTGACCCTCTTATTTTTTAGTAGTGGGACATGTAGAATAAATCATATTAATTACATGAGATAATCGACATTCGACAATATCAGCTATGGAGTGTATGATTCAAGTGCATTTCCACCTTTTTTCTGCACTCGCTACGAGTAGCAATAAGGACCAGTTCTGCAACTTGTTCCACGCGCACTTTCAGAATCGCAGCAGACACAACATGCGTACTGCAATAAAATCAAAATGGGAAAAAAAGTAAGAATACAAATAGTAAAAAAAAAATCATACTAACTCAATTTGAGGATGCTAACAATCTAAGGTTTATATGTGTGCTCTTTTTTGTAAAGTCTGCACGCAGAACCATACAAGTGCAAGGATTGAATGCATAACAGATGCGCCATTATGCAGACTAGAAGAACACATAATGGCATAATAAAGAAGAGCAGGCCTGGCACGGAAAAGAACCACCTTGCAGTCAACACTACACAATACATTCCTCGAAAATCCTTCTCTCCTCCTCCCATTTTTCTGCAACAATGAAGTTTAGATTGTTTCCATACTTCAATTTATCAAAAAAAAGGACTAAAGGTAAACACAGATCGATCAATGAACCTACTCATACACCACTTAAGAGTTGGCAAAATAAGCAAGAGCATACCCATAAACCATATCCGAGAAGACGTCACTGTGCGCATCAGTAGATTCCACAAATGCATCCTATGAAGTACAGAGATCGAGGTGAGACTATAGCAGCCAAGAAGCTATTGACAGGCAGATGCAAAATTTATAAGTGAAGGAACAAATTACTTTGAAGATATGGATGGCCTGAGACATGTAGAGTTTGACATCCCTACTTGCGTCCGCTCTACTTGAAAGCCGCCAACAAATATTGGATCTTATCCGTCTAAGAAAGGCAATCTCTTCACACTTTTCCACACCTTCTAGACGAGCACGAAGTGATTGACATTCTTGGCAACACAAGAAGCGAAAACATACGAATTCTTTCAGAATTTCCAGAGGCACCTGAAATGTTCAATATAACCATTCAGCTCTATCTTTCACAATGGCGGGCCTTCCTCTTGCCAATATAAGTGAAAACGTCACAAACCTTCTTTTTTACAACTCTACTATTGTAACATTTCACATGGCATGGTCTCTCGCACTGCAAATAGCAACAATGCATAATTCACAAGCCAGCAATCTATTAAAGGCAATACGTTGGACACACTAAACATAAAAGCAGAACAGACCTGGTTACAGAAGACAATCGTGTTTGGATTGATTTTTCCAAACTCTGTGTGGCCATACCTGACATTATGTACAGATGCAAATTTTCATATAAAGGAGTTCACCTGATCCTGTTAATCTACCGATAAAAAATGCTTAGTATTAGTATCTTACCCACAGAAATAGCAACTCTCTGTTTGGACCACTCTTTCTTGTAAAGTCCGTTTCAGGGGAACAATAGGTCCACTGGTAGTAGAAGGTTCTTTGCCACAACCTGTAATACAAGGAACCAAGGCCATGTTTAAATCCCAAATTTTCTCCCAAATTTCACTATGCAAAAAGAAGATTCCCATCACATCAAAATGCCAACACATGTATGGAGTACTAAATGTAGATAAAATCAAAAACTAATTGCACAGTTTTATTGTACTTTTCGAGACGAATGTTTTGAACCTAATTAGTCAATGTTTGGACAATTTTTACCAAATACAAACGAAATACTACAGTGCGCTACAGTACTGCACAGTGATTCAGCCGGCGCCAAATCGGCCGAACTAAACAAGGCCCAATTATATTGGCACAGCACAAAGAGACTCCAAATTATTTGCTGAAACATAAAGCTCTACAACCACTCCCTCCTTGCCTCAAGGTAATACAATTAAATCTTAAACCTAAATAACATATTCTTCAAATAAATGTATATATGTCACAAAAGAAGCAAAAAAAAGGGCCTACTGACTATTGAGGCCAACAAAGTCAGTTCTTGTGACTGAACAGTGTGAAGTCCAAGCATAATTATAATTACTCTGCTCACTTATAAAGATATTGGAAAAATACTGTATCAGCAGAAAGCAGATAAACCAAGCGGACTACACGCTTTGAAAACACAAGAACAGGACACAACAACAACAACATAGCCTTTTGTCCCAAGCAAGTTGGGGTAGGCTAGAGATGAAACACAAAAGAGACGAGAAATAGAGAGACACATAAAGGGACATAAAAGGCACAGACAGAAAGAGGTCACGGTTCAGGCACGTTGATTGCCAGTCTCCAAGCGCTCATGTCCATAGCTAAATCCTTGGAGATATTCCACTCCTTAAGGTCTTTCTTAACAGACTCGTCCCAGGAAATTGAAGGAATTGTTTCATCAAAAAAAAAATTGAAGGAATCATTAATACATAGTAGATCACCAGTGCATTCATGCAAGTGGGAAAAACAATGATGGTAAGTAACAAATCACGGTTCATAATACAACATAATAGGTTTAGTGACAAGACTATCAAACCAATTATGTAAAAAAACAAAAAGGGGTTTGAAAGCCAGGATAGGAGGCACCAATGATTGCAGAAGAAAAAAGAAACTTCATTTCAACCAAAAAAAAAACTAAACTTTAAATCTCTATAGAACAAATGATATACAACAATACTGTATCCATCTCAAGACAGAAGTAGATGACTTTGCAAGCTCTTGGCATAGCAAGAATGGTAGCAGTAAAGCAAAAGAAATGAAGAATGATAATAGTAAAGCCACCAAGAATATAAGAGCACTGGCTTGAAAACCACATTGCCATCCTCAGGGTACATATTACACAACACCCATTAAGTTACCTGAAGAAGTAAGGTTTGGGTAGTCACTGAAGCTGGAAACACTAGCATTGCCAAATCCATTTGAATTCAAATTCAAACGATGCAGTTGCAGAGCTATATCATGAAGTGTTACTCCTTCTGATGTATAAATGTTGTGATACCTGAAACATAAATTTTTCACCACACTTAAATGAACTTAAACACCCAAGAACTTTTTTTTTTCCAAGTTTAGATTATTACAAAAAGTTAATTGAATGGCATTTTGAACTTTTAGCTCTTCTAACTTCTAAATATAATGATGTTGGCATATGCATAATTTCTTCTAAAAAATGGTGGTGCTTACAGTTGTCGCCTTTCTCCCATGCCAGCATGTTTTTCAAAGGCTGAAGGAGTATACTAGAGTTGGGAGAGAACAACAAAAACATTAATTATTGGTCCTTGAGCAGAATAATTACACCCTAAGAAACAAAATTCGTTGATTGCTTATTAGTTTTGCACCTCTTCATTGCAACAATTGCAGACGATAACAATTCCCTTCTTATACCCTTGCCTTCGAACCTAAAAAAACAGTGAAGCATGAGTCTTCTTAAGAGTGTACTAAGAATTCAGGTGAATGTGGAAAAGGGACCAATATAGTCCATGCAAATATCCAGAGCACCTCTCCGTTCTTCAACTTGTAAGTCAACAAAGTATTATCTGGAAGGCCACCCTCCTTGAAAATGAGTGGATGCAAAGTGGTATCCCTGTGTTAAAGCGAAAATGTAGGTTGTGCATCCTTTCAAAATGCCATGTATAAATGTAAAAGAACACCTTTCACCAGCTTTTGGAGAAAGATTCCTTAAATAAATGTTACAAAAGATTTAATCTTTTATTACCTCATTTTCAATTCTTTATACTTTGAGTCTATGCTGAAGTTTGGGGGTGGACCTTGAGCGCTTGTTACTGGACTTGATAAAGAAATAAGCCCTAAATCTGTGGAATCATGTTTTGAGTAGTTAGGGGTTACTGCAGTAGGTACACAAGAACCAGACTTAACACCATCCATGATGCTGAGACTGAGAGGACCTCCTGCGTTCTGTGTTGCTTCAATGCCTTTCTTCTTCTTTGAGGTGCCAGTAGAGAGGCCAGAATTCCCTTTGTCTGGGCTTCCACTGAAGGTTGTAGTCGAAGTCTCGGTGCCTCCTTGTGGTCTAAACTGTCTCACAGACCGCCTTTTGGATGCACCCCAATTAAAGTTTGAGATGCTACTGTCGCTGGCAGATTCATTCGAACAGTCTCCCAAACTGTAGGCCATCTCCACCGCAGCTGACCCCCGTGAACTAGAAGTGGGGCTTCGCAATCACATTCACATTCACAGCAAGGTGAAGTTAGCATGTGGAGCATTATATATATTTTGATTATGATAGTTTAAATATTACTGATCAGTCCCAATGAAAGCCTAACCCAAATCGATCAGTGGAATGTATCGCTCACCTCAAATTCAAATCAAGCAGAAATAGTCTGGCCTTCTCCTGCTCGTCCTCGGTCAGCATCTCCACGTCTCCCCGTGCTGCTGGCGCAGGGGTCCAAGGGGGCTCCGCCGTCACGCCGTCAATCTGAACACCGTTGGGTTCCCAGCTCGCGGACGAGGCTTCGGCGGCGGGCACAGTCATGGGTACCCCGGCAAACTCCCAGAACTTCGCCGCCAACGCCTCGGCGGGCACGTGCCTGAGGTCATGGAAAAGCTGGTAGAGCGACTTGCCGTTGGGCAGGAGGATGTGACCGTTCTGGTTATTCGACTCGCACCCCGCGTGCTTCTCGAATTGCAGCGCCGACAGCACCTGCATGCGCGTTGCGCGGCGCGGAGAAGAAGAAAAACCCTCAGAATTTCCGGGCAACGCCACAGAACCGGCGAGATGTACTGTTCCGTAACAGATGGGCATGTGATCGATCGAGCTCACTGACCTTGCCGTGGTAGCCGCAGCCGGCGGAGGCGGGGCAGGCGCAGGCGTAGCCGCCGTCGGTGATGAATCCCTCGAGACTGGCCTGCGCAAGGAACCGAGCAGTTAGAGAGCGCGGCGGCGAGATCGGATGGCCCGGTGGTCAGGTCGACGGACTCACATGTTTCGCCGCGTAGACGTAGGTAACTGGTACGCGCAATAGGAAGGGCAGTAGATCCTTGACACAAGTAATACTCGTGCTATTCGCGCCCAACGTTGTAGCAAGATCAACCTGCTCCATTGATGATGAATTGGTGATAGGCGACGGCGCAAGAGGAGAAGGATGGGAAAGAAGTCGCGCCGAGCGGCGGCGGGAGACGCGGCTGCAGAAAGATTGAAAGGACGGCGGCGGCTGAATCGGTGAGCTGCTACTGCTATCACGACTCCTCTTAGATCTAAATCTATACCTATAATAATAAAGAGTTTTTTTAGATCGGTACCATTACAATTTTTTTTAGTTTTGGGAGAAGTACCGTTATAATTCATCTATTTGGAATCATACCATTACAACTTCGAGAACGTCGGACAAACACCACGGACTACGCTCGGCGACGTCTTAGGCCCAGCTGCAGGTGTATGCCACGCCACCGTATTTATGTATGAACGCTGGTGCCCTTGGGTCAAGTGGATGAGGTCCACGACATAGCTCCTCACCGTCTCATCCTCCTGAACGTGCTCCCTTTCATCCTCCTCGCCGCGCTCCTCCTCTGTTCCGTCCACTAGGGTTAAGGGTCGCCGGCTGCTCCGCCGTCGTGCTGCACCCCCAGCTCCGACGTCGTGCCGCGCCCCCAGCTCCGACGTGGTGCCGCGCCCCTAGCTCCGACGTCGTGCCGCGCCGGCTGCTCCGCCGTGGTGCCACACCGCCAGCTCCGACGTCGTGCCGCGCCCCCAACTCCGACGTCGTGCCGCGCCGGCTGCTCTGCCGTGGTGCCGCACCGCCAGCTCTGCCGTGGTGCCGCGGCCCCAGCTCCGACGTGGTGCCTCACCGCCAGCTCTGCCGTGGTGCCGCGGCCCCAGCTCCGACGTCGTGCCGCGCCAGCAGCTCCGCCGTGGGGCCGCGCCGCCACCGCCGCCGCCGCTGCTTGCCCACCCATGGCCACCTCGGCTTCGAGCTCTGCACAGCCGGGGAGGACTCTTCCTCTCATTGACTGCCCCCAGTGCATGGTGCCGGTCGTCAGGTGCAAGAGCAAGAACGACAACTTCTACTACAGGTGCTCAAAGAGATGTGGTAATTGGTGGTTTGAGGATGCATATGAGCTGTACTTGCACGATAATCATCCCAATCTCTTGGAGAATTTTTTTGGTTCTGGGCACAATCCAGTTGGTGCTTTTCTAGTCGACCAGCAGCTTGTTGCTACTGCTGTTCAAGGTGTCGAGCAGTGTAGTGGGGACTTGAAGATGGTTGCTTTTGATTTGAAGATGCAGCTTGGTGACATCAAACTGGAAATTGGCAACCTGAAGACTGAAATGAAAGAACTAAAAGATGAGATTAGGAAGGGAAAGAATCCAATTGTCTTCGACAATGCAGGTGCTTTTGTGTTGTTGGCAATTTTTGTTGCTATCCTGATGGCAATTGTGTGGAGGAAATGAACAGTTGCTGTCCTGGTGGCAATTGTGCGGAGGAAATGAACATTCATGTAATGTAGCTGTGTGTTAGGTACTAGTAGCTTAGATTCTAGTTAGCTTTTGTGCACTCTCATGTGATAAATGATGAGTAGCATTTGGTCTGTAATTGGAGCTATTATCCTTTGCAATATATGAACATAGGTAAGCAGCTTGTTCCATATATGCACTAATCAATGATGTACACACTGCAGATGTAAAAGCAACCTACCTAAGAAATTTTGTCAGAGAGTAATTTACCATATATTGCTTGTAGGATGAAATACAGGGAAAATGTAGTTTGCATTAGGCTTTATTCACCTGTACCAACAGCTGATTAAGTTTAGGTGCCCTTACAAGTTCATGTGCCCAAAATGATCAGAGACACATAGAAGTTTTTGTGCCCAAAAGCATCAGATAACATTACAGTTATTTTATTTGCCCAAAAGCATCAGAGACCATTACAACAGAACTGTCAAGTAGACTGATCTTCAAAGACAAGCTTTCTGATGCTGGTCACAACAGTGGGAGGTGGGTTTGCCTGTGCCTTTTTCAGCTTCTTCTTCACAGGTGTCTTCTTCTTAGTTGTTGTAGTCTTCTTTTTCTTCTGTTTCTTCACCTGTGAGGGACCAGCATCATCTTCTGTGGTCTTCTTTCTGCAAGCATGGTTGTAAAATATCAATTAGTGGATATCAGTTGGTTGAAGGTTCAGGTTAATACAAGTTAGTGGAAATTCTCACCTTTTGTTCCTGCATGGACCTCTTTCACCATCTTCACCAACCTCTGGATCTTTGCAAGTTTTTGCAAAGTGGCCAAATTCACCACATCTTTTGTATCTCACCTTTTTCTTGGTAGCATTTTTTTCCATGCTGTCTCTAATCCTTTGCACCTTTGGCCTCCCTGGTCCTCTACCTAATAATGGTGGGTGCACTTTGAACCCAAGCTTCACCTCAGGCCACTGGGACCTGTCAGGTATAGGTTCAACTCTTGCCTCATAAGCTTTCTTGAATGTAGCCACTGAGTAGTATTCATGGACATAATCTTCTATTTTGATCCCCCTATTGGACAATATCTAGGCCAAAGCATGTCTGCAGGGCTTCCCAATGACTTGCCATTCCTTGCAAGAACATTTGTGATTTTGCAGGTCTACTGTATGCCGTTTGTGGTTGTTCCATTGGTCCAAAAGGGTAACTTCAGCAATGTCATCATCACTGACAGTCACTTTGATAACCTTGAGCTGCTTGCTAATCACATTTAGTTCCTTAAGAACATTTGGGAGAATTCTGTCATGCCACTGCCTAGCCAGTCTCTTCCTCAAGTACCTCTTCTCCATTATCAACTCCCTCAGCTTGTCTACCAGTTCATGCAACAGCAAACCCTTGAACTTCTTCACTTGTGCATTGAAACTCTCTGACACATTATTAGTCAAGTAATCACACTTGCTGTTTTCAGAAAAAGCACACCTGTACCATAGCCTACTGTGGTGGTTCTCAAGATACTCAATTGTGTCAGGTGCAAACTCAAATATTTTCTTCATATGTCATTGGAACAGTCCAGTTGTGTAGCTCCTAGCTGCTGGATACAGGTGATCAGTGAAAACATCACCCGTGTAGTGCTTCATGAAATTCTGGTACATGTGTCTCATGCATTCCCTATATTCAGCAGTTGGAAAAACAGCTCCTACTGCCTTCTATAAACCTTTACTAGCATCTGTACAAATAACCAGGTTTGGAACATCTCCAATGGCTTTGTGCAGCTGCTCCATGAACCATTTCTAGTTGTCCTCATTCTCAATGTCAAAAATTCCATATGCAATATGATACAGCCAATTGTGCCCATCTACACCAGTTGCAAATGCCAACTGTCCTCTGTACTTGCCATACAAACAGGAAGCATCAACACCTATAAAGGGTCTGCATCCATGTAGGAACCCATCAACACAAGGTTTAAGAGCTACAAAAATCCTTCTGAACCTTTGCTTCTTCTCAACCTTCTCTAACTCTATCTCTACTAGGCTGCCAGGTGATGACTTCTCAATCTCAGCTGCCCAATTGAAAAGAAGCTGAAAACTCTCCTCATACTTTCTATGGATCTACTCTAGTGCTACCTTCATGCCAGATCAAGCTTTGGAGTACTTGAGCTTGATACCATAGTCATCCTCTAATTTGTCCTTACAATCCTTTGGACGTTTAGGTGGATTCCTCTTCAACCTATCCCCTAACCTATCTCCACACCAGCCTTGAGTTGCCATTTTGCCCTCTCTGAGTTTAGAAGTAGGACAATTATGCTTTGCATGTAGTCTTTTGATCTGCACACACACACAATCAATAGCAATGTTAGGAGGAGAACATGAGACTATAGATAAGTAAATGATGTCAGAAGGATAATAATTGCAATTTCACCTCTATTGTTTTGCCATCAAAAATTCTTGAAGCATGAATGCACCAAGGACAACCTTGAGCTTTACACTTGGCAATGAATCTAGTCTTGTCTGTAATGACTTTATCAAACTCAAAACCTGTCACAACTGCATGATGTCTCACTGCCTTCCTGAAGGCAACAATGTTAGGAAACCTTTCTCCCTTCTCTATCTTGGGGTTTTCTGGATCATGGATAACATGTACCTCATGTGGATCTGCATCATTTACCTCTGCATCAAGAGAAACACCTCCTTCAGCATCAGCAACCCTATCAAAATCATCAGCGTCATCAACAGAATCATCAACATTAGCAGAGGTACTATGGTTGTTAGCTGCCTGTGCAGATGTTACAGACATATACAGTCCCTCATCATCAACACCAACGTACTCCTCATCATTGTCAAACATGTCAGGCTCCCTGTCAGGCTCAAGTTCAGGCTCTAATGGATATTCTGCATCTCCAGGAGGACTATTAGTAGGCAGGGCTGAATGGTTGTCTTTGCTATTGGGTTCCTTATCATGGTTATCATCAGCAAATAACTCTGCTGGAATAACACAAAGTGGCTCTAAAGCAGCAAACTCATCAGCCTCTCTAAGGCAATTGTCAAAGACCCCTACAATGACTTCACAGTGCATCTCATCCTTATACATTTCAAACAAGTCATGCATCTGGAAATCATTTTCTAGCCTGACATCTTCACACATCCTTTTGTCAAAGAACCACAGCCTGGGAGATTGGCTACTGGACCATTGGAACTCATTGCTCAGGCTTGTCAACAGCAAATCGAAAGAAAATGAAGCTACTTCAACATTCCACTTAATCACTCGTCCCTTTGTATAAGCTTTTCTACCACTACTGTCTCTGCTACAGAATCCTTCCACTTTAATTTCTAGTGAGAACAATGAAACCCTAGCAAGAACAAAACAATCCCCAAATCCAATCAATGAATATCGATACAGTCTACATCCAAAGCAAATCTACCAGAGGCAAGCTCAGATGCGACAAAGGGCACAAAAGAAGGAAGAAGGTCCATACCCGCCCTCGTCGTCCGCCATCTCCAACGGGACGCGCGACTGTGGATCATCCATTGCAGACAACTGGGTGCATCGCAACGGGCCTTGAGGCTGGGTGCTTGTGGTCGCCGTCGTCTATGCCGCCGAGGTTGGAGTCGCCACTGATCTGGTCGCTGCCGTCGGGAGGAACAAACGTGAGTGAGGAGCTATGTCAGGAGGAATAGAGTTTGAGTGAGATGAGCAACTGGAAGATAGTGAGGAGCTATGTCGTGGACCTCATCCACTTGACCCAAGGGCACCAGCGTCCAAATGGAAATACGGTGGCGTGGCATACACCTGCAGCTGAGCCAAGATGTCGCCGAGCGTAGTCCGTGGTGTTCGTCCAACGTACGCGAAGTTGTAATGGTATGATTCCAAATAGATGAATTATAATGGTACTTCTCCAAAGACTGAAAATTGTAATGGTACCGATCCAAAAAAAACCCATAATAAAGAGGCAAAATTTCCACCAAGAATTTTCTTCCACCTCTTTTTCTTCCACTCTGGGTTCTATTCCAGTCTAGGTTGTCCTCCACTCTAAATCTAAAAAAGACTTCCGAACATCTTACGTGTAAGATGTAACCGTCCGTGACTCAATCTCAAGATTATATGTAAGATGTAAGACTCCTTCTAAACTAAGATTCAATCATGTCTATTTTAGGAACATGATTTTCCTTGGACTCAAGTCCTCTCATATCTGGTACCTAAAATAAGGCTCCAAGAGAATCGTCCGCCACCGCAAAATCAAGCCGGTAAAACTATCGGACTTCTGGTAAAGAAACAAAAAAATAGGATCGTCTAACTAAAAAAGGATTGGACTCTAGGAAAAACTGGGAACAAAATCTCACGCTCCTTTTTTACGGCCCGGGCCAATGATTGTGCTGCCACTCATAAAAATAGCATCACTCAACTCCAACATGATCCTTTACCGGCGGTTTTGAAGCCATGGCGACGTACTCCCACGACGGCGGGCCAGTCCTCATTCACGCTCAGCTGCCACCGCCACCTCCGCTGTGCAGCTTCGTCCACATCGTCGCCCAGTACACCTAGTGTTCACGGCTTCACGTCCGGCTGCCCAAGGCCGCCACCAAAGAGGTCCCTGCCGAGGTGCGCGACAACGATGTGTGTGGACTGGCAACTTCGACAAGGAGCTCTTGGCCTCTCCATCCCCTCGGCGGTGCTGCCGAGCTTCCCTTGGGTGTACGTGGACACCGAGTTCCCCGGCGCGGTGCATGACTCAAGCATGCTGTGGTACCTAAACCTCCGATCTGTGGCCCTCGCGAGAGCTACGCACTGCGGCGCTGGTGAAGAAGAACGTGGACGACCTCAAGCTGCTCTAGATCGGGATCGCGCTATCGGGCCCCGGCAGCCGCTTCACCATCGCGTGGGAGTTCAACATCCCGGGCTTCGACCCCTCGCACCATGCATAGGTGCTGGTCTCTGTCGCCATGCTCCATGCGCACGGGATAGACTTTGCCATGACATCGTGTGGTAGGCCGTTGCATGTCCATCCTGGCGTCCCTTTTAAAATCATACTCTCTTCGGCCACGACATTACCAAGATGAAGTACGGGAGCGTGGCGCCAGGACGTGTTGCCGTGGACGGCCCCAGCTTGCTGGCGATCTAGGCACAGCGTGGGGGAGGTGTCCGTGTGGTCATCAAAGGAGACACCGGCGGCGGCGTATCACAAGGACGGAGGCATGATGCTCGTCTCCACAAGGCCAAAATCGGAGGTCCGGCTCCGTACCGGAAAGAAAGCTATCATCAACTGCAAGTAGATCCAGGATCTACCGGTTGAGCATTCGTTGCAGGACTTGCCAGTTGCCACGGACGTCCGATGGTGGCGAAGTGGCAACGACATTAACCCCAACAAGGGTGACTTGCTTCTCGGGCAGAGCCACCGTCCACGTCGCCTCAAATTCCCTCAGCCGTTCGATCTGCCGTTGGACGGCCAAGATCTCTCAGATCGGATTCTACCGGCTTTTGGCTTCTCCTGCTTCTCTTTACCTTCTATGGCTCCTACTCAGCTTCCCCTGCCTTTACCGGCTTCTCGTCAGAATCTAGACAAACAAATATATACTCGGCTTCAGCTTCTGGTTCCAGAGCCTTCTTCTCGCCCCCTCTGCTCTCCCGTTTGCTCCCTCTCCCGACGCGAGCAGGGTGGCGGCCGCTGGCGCGTGCGGCACGGCCACGACGGTGACGGCCACCCCCCTCCTCCTCCTTCCTCCCTCGCGTCATCCCGGCTGGCCCCGCAACCGCCGCCTCCTAGCGCGAGGCGCTGTCAGCGCACGACGGCGCACCCCGGCCGCAGCACGGTGCCGCACGTGCCCACCGGCGGTGGCCGCCACCAGCCACGGCGCCGCATGACCGCGTCCCACCGATGGGCGCCGCCGTGCCTGCCTCCCGACGCCACCTCCTCCCTCTGGTCCGCGGCTCCTGCTGTGCTCCAGGAAACCCTAACGCGTCACCTCCTCCTTGTCGGCGGACACAGCGGCGGCTCAGCTCCACGGCTGGATCTCCTAGTAATATCCGTGCCTGTGTGCCTCGTGCAGTTCCATTGAATTTTTGTGCAAGGATCCTGGTGCTTGGACCAGTAAGCTACGCCCCTGCCTCGTGTGCCTCGTGCATTTCGATTGAATTTTTGAGGCACCATCAATTTTTGATTTGGGTGCCTTGGTTCACCTGCACAGATCCATGCCAAGAATATTTCATTGAATTTCCTGCGGTTTAATATATGCCTGCCTCTTAAGCTAGCATAGCTAAAATCTGTAAATTAATGCCTAGGCGCATTTATGCCAAGCCTAAATCCTAAATTGGTCTTCTTTGAATGCTTCCTTCAGATGTTTTAAATCCTATTTGTTCTTTCCCAGTAAAAATATCAGAGATGAAAAACAACAGGTTTTAACTGCTTATCAGGGGGGACATCGGCGTTAGCAACTTCAGCAGCGTTTGCTTGCTAAGTTCTTTTTATTGTGGTCCTTGCTTGGTTGATTGCCTATTGTCACAAACTAAGACTCTGCCAAATGTGTTTTGTCTATACATATTGCCAGACATAACTGTTTTGAGTGATCTCATACATGCTTTTTGCAATGTCACTGAGCTCCACGACGGGGATCAGCCAGCACTGATTCCGTATGATTTGTTGCTCTACTTCAATCTCCCTCTTTTATTTCCATATGACGCTTTAATGTTCCTTTCTGGCTCCACGCAAACACAGCTAGGTGAACAAAGGCATGGGAGGTGTGTTCAGGCTAAGATCAGTGACGAGTGGCACTAATTTCGTATAGTTTGTTGGTCTACTTCAGACTCCCTTTTTTATTTACATATGATGTTTTGGTTTGCATTTCTGGTTCCACGCCGACACAGGTAGATGAACCAAGGGATGGGATGTGTAGCGAGGCTAAGATCAGCAATGAGTTGCACTGCAGTGCCCTCTGAATCCATGCCAGCAGATGGCGCCTGGTATGTGTTAGGAGTTTATCAAACATAATGTTTATTCTCCATTAGCTAGGTAGTCATGTTTAAATTGGTTCACAGTAAATTGCCATCTTTCCTGCCAGTTACTTCTTGCATGAAAAAATGCATAGTCAACCTCCATCTAAGAGAGAGGCCTCTGATTTTTCTTGGCAGGTGCCTGTAAGATCCTATGAATGTTTTCCATTTTTTGAGGGCAAATACAGGTTTCTGAAATGGTGTGCCCACCATTTTATACAATGGTATACAGTCCAGTTAGTGACAACGACGGTTCATTTAACCCCAGTTGTTAGTTTCCACTGTGCAGCTCCAGAATCTTATAGAGCTCTGCCTTCACCAAAACCAGAAAGAAGTGTTTGGAGACCTCTCGCCATTCAAAGATAGCGGCTTGCGTTACTAAATTTGGTAACGCGTACTGTTCTCTCACACAATTAGATACTCATTCCTTTTGCTCACAAGTTGGTCCAGAGTTACCTCATTTATATCTGCATGCACCGTAAATTCAATGTTACAACTGTGATTGTTACTTCATACATTACAGATTTAATGATTTACAGCAGCTAAGCCTTTTACTCTCTGTACAATGATTCAGGTGAACAATTCACTTTGCCCTTGTATCAATTTCTTAGGTATGCTCCCCCCAAAAGTGTTAATTCAGTGCCAAACATGCATTCGGCAAATCTTGATTAGTGCCCTCTAATATTCTTATATATTAGGATAATGAGAAGCATCCATCCCTGCACAAAATTATGTCAGCCTCAGTGTTAAAAACTATCATGTGTACAAAAAAATAGACCCATTATCTTATCTTGACAAAATGGATACCTGGACCATTGAGGTCCAGTTCGACAGTCCCCTTTTTTCTGAAAATCTATTTTCAAGTTTATTGTATTGAAGTTGAATCTATGCTTCTGCTAAATTGCACCTCCACAAAATTTCATTTGTTTCGCTGATTCTCTTGAAATTTTCAAGAATGCTCGCCTCCATCCTTGCATTTTGTGGCTATTTTTCCTTAAACAAACCTCTTATGCTTGCTATCCAATTGGTGCTTCCTTCCCTGTTCTTTTCGATTCGGTGACAACTTCATCAGATTAGTCCTCTGTTTTCAAGGGCATACCATGTTGCACTAATGCTTAAAAAACAAATAATGGTCATCGGCAAGCTTCTTCAGCATCGTTTCGAGATTATGAATATGTGCTTTTCCAAGTATCCCTTCTATGTCTCTTCCTATTGTCTCTACTTCCATTCTATGTAGGGTTGCTCATCACAGATAGGCATGACGAACATGTGAGCAGCAAATTCCAGTTCTGTTCGACGGCGAACTAATAGAGTAATGTCCAACAACCCTTTAACTGTTGGATAGGCTGCATCAAGTGCAATTTGCTGACAACCCATGGTCCATTTTTAGTCTATTAACAATAGTGAAATGCAGTATGCTTGTTCAATGGAAGAAGATTTGGTACGCAGTCTATCATGAAATGGCTGGTTTGTGTACTTCACCGTTAAAATTTAGGATTATCTTTGTGGTGCTATAGTAAATCAAATTATCAGCGGAGGTAACAAGATGAAACACTACATAGTATTTTTACTTCTTAGTCATGTATTGTGATCTTCCTTATGTTATCTCTAGGTTAAGCATGGTGACTGTGGTCCGGTTGAGAGAATGAAGGTGCAGAGACAACTGGTTGTTACAACTCCACCTTTCTGACGTTTGAAGAAAAGAGAAAACGATGATTCATCTGTTCGGTATATTCGCATTACACAGTCGAGTGCAGTGTCCAAAAAAGATTTGGTTAATGGTCTGTTGCTTGACCTTATCTTTTATCGTTTTTCTCCCTCCGTATTCTGGATGTAGTAGTTTAGCTGATCCTTGCCTAAAATGCTATATGCAGTCCATTTTTTTTCTACACTCGCGGGTGCTCACACCACAATGAGTGCCTCCCTAGAGGGCATTGTGTTTACCTCTCTGAACAAAGCAAGGGGAACTCTCTCCTTACGTTTAAGTTTTTTTAGTGTCTAAACCAAGAGGACTATGTTTGGATATAAATCTATCAGCTTATTACAGCAAAAAGATCTGAGAAATACAAATATTAATCACTGTTTTTATGCATCTTTGAGGTATGTGTTGTTTTATATTCAAATATTAGTAATCTTGGTTGTACAGATCTTTTCTACGGTAACAATTGCATATAACATCCTATGTCAATTTGTCTTATATCCTCTCTTGCAGCACTAAAACGTCTACACAGTTCAGGCGCCTCCTATTTCATTTTAGGCATAGATCTGCCTCTCTTATTTCCCATATCTCAATCTATGTCCAGCATATTTCACTAACGAAAGGTGCTTTAAGATACTACTATGCTATTTTGGTTGGATGGCTACAGTCCTTGCAGCCCCCTTCTTAGTATGACTTACAGGGCCCAGCCTCATATGCGCTCAATCTATACAACCTAACTATATGTTTGAGGTACGGCGACATCCCCTTCCTAATTTCTATCATTATTAGCTAACTACTACATTAGTGACCTATTTTTTGGTTGCTACCTATATATACATTGCTCTATCATGCACACATGATTATCATTGGTTTAGCAAATACAATGCGTGGGGTAACATCTATTTTCCTATTTTAGGTATGAATTAAAAACGTCCAATCCAATATCTTTTTTCCCATGCCACTGGAATTTTCATATAATACAACCCTTCGATATTGCCTTTTAATGTTTCATGACATGTTAAAGTTCCTTCAAGGTTACTTAGTACTCTTATTCAATTCAAAGATTCCTAATACATCCTTATCTGAGCCAGCTCAGATATTTGTGCATATGACGTTATTTTCAAATCCAGCCAGCACTGGATTGTTTTGCTACTCTTTCAAGGGATACATATTTACATTGAATTCTATAATCCCTTTGTTAAATCCCAGTAAAATAGATTTATATGACAGTAAAACCTTGGGCTCATTGTTTGTCATATGCAACTATCCAGGTCTACAGTTAGGTGATCCATACTAAAGGAATGATGGTTTACGTCCCTCAAAAACAAGAACTATTGGTAAGTCTGCACGAAATGGATTATGATAACAAGTGTTTGTTTCCAAGGCTAATAGGAACCCTTGGTAAGTCTACATATTTCTAGAAGGTGCTAATACGAATACTAAGCTTCCATGGCTCCTGGTGCTAATACGAATACTAAGCTTCCATAGCTTATGGTGCTATGCCTTCAAACTCAGTTCAATTAGTGCACCGCAGCGAGGGAGGAGATACCACAGATGGAGCTCCAAGGTTTAAATTATTAACCATTCACTTTACAGTTTTGTTTCGCTTACTTTTGCAAACTTAATGCTCAGTTACTACACTGAATTACTTGGTTATGTTTGTGTTTTTACTATGTCACGGCTATGCAAGGTCCAGGTCATATATGAATATTACGTTTGTATTTAGAGCAGCACTATCTCATATTATCTACCTACTTCACAGCATGGTCCGCAGCACCTACACTTTTCCTTGCACAGGCACGCCCCTTGTTGGTCTCGGAGTAGCGCTGCTCCATCGAATAGACTCACAAATTATTTTACCACATTTGAGCAATCTGATTTCAGGCCTCCGAATGATGCTAATGACCAGACCTACATGCATAAATGCTCAAACTCTACATGGTTAGGTATTGAAGCATGAAAATCTTAGTTTCAGAGTTTAAACATTTTATGGTTTAGTCATCAAGCTCTCTTGTGTCTCGGTCTCCATTTGCCCACTGATAACTATTTGAATATTCTATCATCTGAACTTAGTTTTTTTAGCTTACATGCACACACCCCAAAATTCAGGATCTTCTCCACATAACTCCTGGTTTTTGCACCACATAAAATGCTTGCGACAAGTGCTAGAGAACAAGTGCAACGGCACGTCGTTTGCCTCCCTGTTACCCTCTCCATCACCATGATCCGGGAACCAGCAACTGCAAGTTGGCCCGACTCCTTTTTTTCGCGTCTCTTGTTGCTTTTAACTCTACCATCCCAACTTACTGAATGCTGATATCATTATTATCTCAATGCTAACATGAGCATAGTTCTAATTTTTGGCAGAAGGTCAAAATAGGTTCTGCGAAAGTTGGAAGGATCCAACTGCTGATACAAAATTTGCACCGCATATTCGCTTCTGCTACGGCCTGCAGTGTCACAATCAGTTCAACAAATATAAGGTCCCTCATATATCTTTCCATGTTCTTTATGTCTATTTTACAGTCTAATATAGTTACTAGGATCAGTGTCTGCCTCCCTACACTTTTATCTGCTTATAGTTTCTGAAGATTGATATGATTATTTCCCCAGACCCAACAAAAGTATAGTACCAACTTTGTGCACAAACTCACAATTGTATTATATTTCAGCCCGATGAACTGTAACGGTTTGCTAGACCTACCATACTTCGCGGTTTAGCAAATCAGATCTTTGTTTGTATATATATATATGTACAAACCAAAACATATGTTGTTAGACTCCTGTCAAGTACTATACAATTAGCTCTGTATATAATATCTGTATAAATATGCTTTTAAATATCAGCATCAAATTCTCCCACAAACAAAACCATGATGGCGCGCGGATGCGCGCGCCCCGTTACTAGTATATATTATTACATAGACTAATAGGAGTAGCTAGAAATACTTTGGATACATCATATATTATTATAACAACTTAATTAATATTTCTTTTATCTTTTGAAAAAATAGTGCATATAGGTCTATTATCGTGGCTCACAATCATAGTATCTTCTTGTGACCAATAATATATATTCTATAATAACTAACCACAAGTGCTTTTTCAATCCAAATACCAGACATGTTTGTCTCTACTCTTTTCCGATCCAAATACAAGGGGTCGTCAACTCTTTTAGATTTATCGTATCATTTTATACTTGGATTTTTATTTAGAGTACTCAGAGAATAGGATGTATTTAGATTAGGCTACAAGATTCTTAAGGAAGAAAGTTTCTACATTCATGGATCATTGTCTCTACAAGGTCGAGACCACCACCACCAAATGTACACAGTGAGACTGACAAAAGTTAGAAATCAATAATGATCCCGTTGTAACTCACGGGCACTTTTACTAGTCAAGGTTAATAACAGAGGAAGTGCTTGTGTATAAGACAAGTTATAAGAGTCAAGCCATACAATAGTTAGCTTTTTATTTATTTATAAATTTTCTTTATTATTATATGTCTTCGTTCTCTTTTCTATTCCTCCTCGCATACATCTCTATTGGGACCCACTGCTGTCTATGTTTCTGTTTCTAGCTTGGTGTTTGTATGGGAGCCTAGATCTCTTCTCTCTCCTTCCTTCTCTCTTCTACGTCAAAAAAATATTAATTAGCTTGGCTATAAGCCAATTATTGTACTTGTTCTACTTGTTCTAATTGGCAACTTACACGTTCTGAGAGACTAGGACATTCGAGCCGTTGGACTCCATCGCGCATCCGACGGGCCTGCTATCCCTCCAGCCCACGAAGCAGCCTGCAAAGGCTGTTCTAGCCCAACCAAGCACGGGTAAGGACAAAAAAAAGGCACGATACAGAAAAAAAGACGTGGCTAGCGCCCGAACACGGGCCCGGATGCCCACGCCGCTGCCCCCATCCTGCATCCCGCACTTGGCCGCCCACATATGGCCTTCTACGCCTCGCCCGTCAGCACATGGGGCTCGCCCACGTCAGCGGTGACCGTCTTTGCCTGTGCTCGCTTCTCGCACCTGACATCGAGGCAAGACAACACAAAGATGAGGAGGGAGATGCAATACACGATCTAGTTTTGAAAAATCCAGATGCAATAATTGTAATGTACGTCTGAAAACAAATAAAACATTTGAAACATACGTCTAAAACACTTGTAAAAACATCTGAAAAACACTAGAAAATCACTGTAAACATACGCAGTATCTAGATAAAACGCTTGCATCATATGTGTGAAAACGTACGCAACATCTAGATTAACACACTTACAACATACGTGTACAACCATTACAACATATGCAATATCCTAATCTATTTTTGCAATATCTGTATGAAACATTTGCAACATACCTATGAAATTTGTGTTTGCAACATGGGGGAGGTCGGGGCCGGTCGATTCCGGTCATCGAGGTCGGAGCTGGTGGCGAGCGGCGGTGCACGAGCACCACAAGCCCGACGCACGTGGGAGAGAGCGACCCGAAAAGTAGAGGTGGGCGCACGTAATGGGCAGAAGAGAGGAGCAAGCGGCGCAGGCTAGGCACACGTGACGGCAGCACCAGCACCAGCAGAGATGGTGCGCTGTAGAAGGCCATGACAGGGCGGAAGCATGGTGGAGAGCGACGAAGGAGGGCGGTCACGCTCGGATGTGATGGAGAGGAAGGATATTAGCTAGCCAGGCGTGGTGGAGAGAGCATGCTGAAAGGTCCTAAATGGCTAGAGGGAGTGAATAGCCTATAAAATTCTCTACAAATACACTAGAGCAAGTGGTTAGTAACCTAAATGGCGAAATATAATTTTGCTCTAACTCTATAAGGGTTGCAAGCTGCCTACACCAACAATTCTAGGTCTTTATAATCTCTAGGTTCACACAAAGGCTATGTCTCTATTCTCTAAGCTACTAATCTCTCAAAGACTAACTAAAGAGCCTCATTAACCAAACTAACAAGCTCTCAAAACTAACTACACTAAAGAGCTTGACTAGGAAAAGAATGTAAATAATGTAAATACAAGAGAGTGAGTGAATTGGTTATACCGCCATGGCATGAGAGATGAACCAATCAATGAACACCAAATCAATCACCGGGAGAAATCCAATCACAATTAGACATAAGATTTTTCTCCCGGGGTTCACGTGCTTTCCGGCATGCTAGTCCCCGTTATGTCGACCAATACTTGGTGGTTCAATGGCTAATAGGTGTTTCACAAACCTAATTCAACACTTGGGTGCTGCAAGAACCTACCCACGAGTGAGGTAACTCAATGACACGAGCAATCCACTAGAGTTACCTTTTGGCTCTTCGCTAGAGAAGGTACAAAATCCCTCATAATCACCGGGAGATGGTCACGAACCATCACCAACTCGCGGCAATGCTCCTCTGCTACTCTAAGCCATCTAGGTGGCGGCAACCACCAAGAGAAACAAGAAATCCACAGCCACAACGATCCCTAAGTGCCACTAGATGAAATCACTTAAGCAAATACACTAGAAATCACTCTTAGTCTCACTATGATGATGAACCAATGATGGATATGAGTGGGAGGTGTTTGCTTGGGCTCACAAAGATATCAAGTATGTCAAAGTGCAAAGAGTATGAGCCCCAAACCAGCCAAGAACTATTTATAGAGCCCCCTTGGCTCAAAGAGACGTTGGGCTCGCGTAGGCAGGACTGGACTCAGTGACTGGACCCTGAGCAGAGTCTGGTCACCTAGGTCCGGTCGCTCCTGGCCATCCACATGTCCCCGCATTGAATGCTGCTTGTCAGGTCTCAACGGTCAAAAATGGTCAGCGCTTAGTCAAAGTCATGAACGGTGTCTAGTCGCAAGCTCACATGTGAGTCCGGTCATTTATAGAGAGTTCCCGAGTGCTAAAATACGATTGGACTTAGTCTGGTCCTAATGATTGGACTTAGCCAAGGGTCTAGTCCTGATAACTTTTGCTGTCGTGCTCAACCGAGACATGACCGGACTTAGGGTAGCGTCGGGTCCGGTCCTTGTCATAGAACCTCCTAATTATGATGGTCCACATGTACCTATCATCGTCATAATAACCTCTAACAGTCATACTTATATTCCTCATAACTTAAAAGGCCTGCTTTCCTCCGAACAAGATCTAATCATAGGAGTATTGCAATATTACAACAGTTTATTCAAAATGTCATCAGAGTAAAGTAGCAGAAGTCTTACAATAACTTAAGTTTACAAACCACAGTTTCCAAACTTCAAACCTTGCGTAGCATTATTACAAACCGATAGTAGAAAAGTATCAGTAGTAACTTTATTATAGTCACACAAACGAGATGCCTTGCCCAGAGGCCACACAGTCTACTCGTTGTCACTTTCTTCAGCCACAACGGTCATGCAACAAGGCTCAAAGCAGACTTGTTCATGAACCGCACCTGCAACAAGGGGTTTAACAAACCCTGAGTACAAGAGTACTCAACAAGACTTACCCGACTAAGAAAAAGACTCCAAGGGCATGCTAGCTTTAGGAAATCAAGGTATGGGTATTCAATAATCAAAATTTCTTTTGCAGAAAAGCTTACTAAAATAAGTCCTTACCTTCAATATTTTACTTTTACCATTGATGGTTCATTAACCAATTCTAAGTGATCCTAATCTAGATCAAAGTAATTCTCATCAATACCTTTCTCATTCTCTTTCAATTCCAGTTCTTAATAACAATGTTGGTGCAAGGCCAAGACTCCTTTCTCGTGGAGTAACGATGATTCGAACCGCTTTATTTACCCAGCTGGGGATTCCTAACCACACGACATATGTAGAACCGAATCTTGCATATATCAACTCTTACTCGAGTAACCCAAAACCAGAACGTATCCATCGCCACCCGAGAGCACAGTACTCCTCGAACCCGGCCCAATTCTAGCCCCGAGGGTACATGCTACTCTCGCCATCTCTCCACTCCTAGTGCGAGGTTAGTGAAAGTGCATTTGCCCCCTATGTGGGTTTTGGTATATTGATGACATCAAATTAGGGACTAATGTGATCTTAATGAGATATGTTGCAGCTATTAGTCCCATGAAAGAATTAAAGAGTTGATAAAGATGAAATGTTATCCCTCAATTCATCATGTTGAAGAAGGTGTCAAACTCAAAGCAGAGCTTCAAAGTTTATCTTTTCGCTTCTTGGGTTTAGGTATGACACACTATAAAGAGGGATGCAAAACTTAGTTGGTCTGAGGAAGATAGAGTGCTCAAGTACAAAAATAAATTCAAAAGAGAGACACTCTAGCACTTCATGAGCATGTAGAATAGTTTTGTTGACTTTTGGTGTCGAAAGTCTCGACATATGTCGGGAGTCCTGACGGTCGGAAGTGCTGACTTGCATCGGGAGTCCTGACGTCCAGTCACTTAGCCTGTGCAGTGACTGAGGACGTCGGAAGTCCCGACGTGAGTCGGGAGTCCCGACGGTTAGGAGTCCTGACCCTAGCCAGGAGTCCCGATGCCAGGCCCATCGGTTCGCTCTGCTAACTGCTACGTCGGGAGTCCCAATGGTTAGCAGTCCCGACATAAGTCAGGAGTCCCGATGTTGACCTTTGCACAATGTTTTTAACCTTACATGAACAATGTTTTCTATATACGTCAGCAGTCCTGAGATCTACGTTAGCAGTCTCGACGTAGATCTGAATGGTTAGATTTCTACTATGAGTATAAATAACACTCTCTTCACTTTTAACCGTTACTCACTCATTCTTTGCTTACTAACTCATGGCCAAAACATCTCTTAAGCACTCAAGAGCTCTCTCTCCTCTCCCCTTTGCTCCTAACTTCGATTTCCCATGGATTTGAGTGATAGAAGTGTGGTTTGAGTGAGAAAATCATCCTTGCAAGCTTGAGCACTTGATTTCTTCATCAAGCCAGTTGGATTTGCGTCTATTACTCTTGGGTTCTTGGAACCCTACCTAGCTAGGCGTCGCCCAAGAGCTTCCATCTTGTGGAAGAGCCTTGGGAAGTTTGTATTACCCTTGATTTCTTAGTGGAGAACTCAAGTGACCTTTGTGGTCGCTTTGAGAGAGGCAAGGAGGTGAAATATACTCTAACCTAAGTGGTCACCTCAACAATGAGGACGTAGGCACTCCTTTGTGAGGTTGCCAAACCTCGGGATAAATCCTTTGTCCTGCGTGTTTATTGTTGTTGCTGTGATTTGCTTGGTATCACTTGTATTTGCTTGTCTCTCTCTCAACCTCCCTCTTAAGGTTTGGTCTTGATCTATGACTTGGAGAGTTCTTGGCATCAAGGAAGTGGCCTAACATCTTCATCTTACCACTAGGAAGTGGTATTGTAAGTTATCGGTCTCACAAAGTTCATTTGAGCATTTGTAGTTCATTTTCCGTAGGCGTCGGGAGTGCTGACAGTTTGTGCCGGAACTTCTGACATATCGGGAGTGCTGACCCAAATTGCCAGGACTTCCGACAGTTGCTGACAAGTAACTTTGAGATTTGTGTAGAGATTTTTAGATATGCATATTCACCCCCCCTCTAGGCATTTTTTAGATCCTTTCAATTGGTATCAGAGCAAGGTCTTCTCGTAGCACTTCACCACGTGAGAAGAAATAATGTCAGAGACTGATAGGACACAAGAGTTGGCTAAAGAAATAGCCAAAGAGTTGATGGTAGCTCAAGCAAAGCTTTTTCAAGAAGAAATGAAGAAAATGCAAGATGAGATGTGCAAGTTGAAAGAAGAGTTGAGCAAGAAGGTCGATGATGCTATAAGTGGCAAGAAATTTGAAGAAGCAACTAGTGGCAAAAATGACAATGGCCAAGACGGTGCAAGTGATGTTGGAGCCAGAGAGCATAGTCAACCAAAAGGAATATACTCTACCATGAACTTTGATTATTCACAACTCATTAAAGCCCCACTTCATCATACTCCATCCGTCAACCTTGGCAAACCACCTCACTTTGATAGATCAAGATATCTCGATTGGGTTTACAAAATGAAGATGCACCTCATTGCCGCAAATCTTTAGGAAGTGGTTGATGTTGGTGTGACATTTCCCACCAAAGAAAGAGAGATTACTCCGGAAGAGGCACACAACTTCCATCAAAATGCACAAGCCGTAGCCATGCTTGTTTCAAGCCTAGCTTCGGATGAGTTCAACATGGTCAATGGAAGAGAAATTGCTAAGGACATTTGGGAAGTCTTGAGGACTTTATTTGAAGGAGACAAGAGTGTGAGAAAAGGCAACATCGAGTTACTTCATGGTGAATTGGAGAGATTTGTGTTCTTGGAAGGTGAATCAACTCAAGCTATGTTTGATAGGATGATGACTTTGGTCAACCGCATAAGATCTATTGGAAGCACCGAATGGGATGACAACAAGGTTGCTAGAAAGATTTTGAGAACATATAGGGCAAAGAACAACATGCTAGCATCAGTGATCATGGAGAGGCCTGACTATGATTACATAACACCTCAATAAGTTCTCACGAAACTCAAGCATCATGAATGCCTTGATCAAGATGCAATCAATGCTCATAGTCAAAATCCTAGTGCAATGGGATACAACAAGAGTGCAGCCCTAAAAGCAACTCACGTTCATGATGGCAATGGGTGTTGTCAAGAGAAAAAGAAGAAAGTCAAGGATGATTCCTCAAGTGAAGAAGAAGATTTTGATGCGGAGGTTGCGTTTGTGATTAGAAATCTTAGAAAATTTATGAAGAAAAAGAGCAACCGCAATACTTATGGTGATGGTAAGAAGAGATACAAGAAGAGGTTTTGCTATAGGTGTGGTAAAACCGGTCACTTCATTGCCGATTGTCCCGAAGAGAACAAGGATAAGAACAACAAGAATAGTGATAAGAAGAACAAAGGCAAGAAGAAAGGTGAAGCTCATCTTGGTGATGAATGGGAGTCAAATGATGATAGTGACTCAAGTGATGATGATGAGAAGAAGAAGAAGAAGAAGAAAGGAGCCATGAACATTGCCATCCATCACTCTTCATCGCTAACCATGATCCTCCTCGACTCGGCTTCATCACCCAAGCTCTTCCCTAATTTGGATTCATCACCGAGGCTCTTCTCCAATCTCATCGACAACGAATACTACACTCCAACTTGCCTTATGGCCAAGGGGGAGAAGGTACAATCCTCATCCAACTCCTCTAGTGATGAGTATGATAGTTGTGATAAGAACATAGAACAACTTGAAGCAACCATGATAAAGAAAAAGGCCTACACTAAAATAAAAATGCTAATGAAGAAATTAGAGAAGATGGATAGATGCTTGGAGATGCAAGGAGATATAATCACTCAAGAGCAAGAAAAGAACCAAGCTCTTGAAGCATCTATCACCGAGGAAAAGTCGAAGGTTAAGAAGTTAACTGTTGAATTGTCTTTAGCCAATGACTCAATTGGGAAATTGACTAAAGAACATTCCTCGGTTAATGATCAAATAGCTAGCCTCAAGAATGAGAAAAGTATTGCTCAAGAAAGCCTTACACGCTTGAAAGAAAAATATCAAAATCTTGAGCAAAACTATAGCGCACTTTGGGCTAGCACTTCAACTTAAACTAAGGCAACCGAAGACTCTAATGTCTCCACTAGCAATGGTTGTAAAAAATGCTATAAAATTGATGTGAATGCTTATACTACTAACCTTGTTGAGCTAGAGAAGAGAGACAAGGAGATCAATAGGTTGAAGATGGCCTTGAAGAATGGGTGCAAGTGTCAAGAGCAATCCAACAAGACTATATACAAGGCATTTAGGCACCCATCTATCAAGGAAGGTCTTGGCTACAATAGGTATGATGGGAAGGCCAATGGAAGGAACATGGTCAATGGTGTGCCTTGTGTGAAGTTCAACAAGGGTGTTGCCCTTGATGAGCTTATATGCAAGGCCAATAACAAGTTATACATTCCCAAGATCCAACCTACAAGCAACAAGACAAAGCAATCCGAGGCCCCCAAGCCACAAGCACCACTTCCACGGTGTTATGCTAGTGACTACATGTGTTGTTGGGGCAAGGATGGCAAGATTATGGTAAAGTATATTGGTGCCCAAAAGAGGAAGGAGATTATGAGGAGTGTTTGGGTACTGAAGTTTTATGTGACTAACCCCCTAGGACCCAAATCTCTTTAGGTACCTAAAACACAAGCTTGATTTATCTTTGTAGGAATACTCCTCCAGTGGAACGAGTTGGGTGGTGGATAGTCGATGCACCAATCATATGACCGGAGAGAAGAACATGTTCACATCATTCCAACCTAGTAATGATGAAAGTGGAAACATTATGTTTGGTGACAATGGAAAAGGAGAAGTACTTGGTTTGGGTAAAATTGCTATCTCAAATGACAACTCTATTTCTCATGTTTTACTTGTGAATTCGTTGAGATACAATTTGTTATCCGTTTCGCAACTTTGTGAGATGGGTTACAATTGTCTCTTTATGGATAAGGGTGTGGAAGTCTATAGAAGGAAGGATTTCTCTATTGTATTTATGGGTCATTTAAAAGGGAAACTCTATCTAGTTGATTTCACATCAAATAGAGTCAATCCCGAGACTTGTTTAATGGTAAAATCTAGCATGGGTTGGCTATGGCATCGCCGACTTGCCCATGTTGGGATGAGAAACTTGACCAAACTTCAAAAGGGCGAACACATCCTTGGACTAACAAATGTTTCTTTTGAGAAAGATAGGATTTGTAGCACATGCCAAGCGGGAAAACAAGTTGGAGCTAAACATCCCGTCAAGAATGTGGTGTCAACCGAAAGGCCTTTAGAATTGCTTCACATGGACATATTTGGACCCATCGCTTACATAAGTATTGGTGGTAACAAATATGGTTTCGTAATTGTTGATAACTATTCTCGTTTCACTTGGGTATTCTTTTTGTGTGACAAGAGTGAAGTACAAGGCATCTTCAAGAAGTTTGCAAGAAGAGCTCAAAATGAGTTTGATGTCAAGATCAAGAGAGTTAGAAGTGACAATGGGACGGAGTTCAAGAACACCAACATTGAAGAGTTCCTTGATGAGGAAGGAATTAAGAATGAGTTTTTGGTTCCATACACTCCATAAAAAAAAGTGTTATGGAGAGGAAGAATCAAACACTCATAGAAGCCGCAAGAGCGATGTTGGATGAATACAAGACTCCGGTCAACTATTGGGCAGAAGCGGTTTACACGGCTTGTCATACTATCAACTGCCTATATCTTCACAAGATGAGAGACAAGACCGCCTACGAACTTCTAACTGGTAAAAAGCCCAAGGTGCACTACTTTAGAGTTTTTGGATCTAAGTGTTTCATACTTAACAAGAAATCCAAAAGCTCAAAGTTTGCACCAAAGGTTGATGAAGGTTTCATGCTTGGTTATGCTACTAACGAACATGGATATCATGTTTTCAACAAAACCACCAGTTTGATTGAAATCGCGGTAGACGTGACTTTTGATGAAACCGACGGCTCTCAAAAGGAGAAAGTCAATGTTGAGATTGTAGGTAATGAGGAAGCCCCACATAAAGCCATCAAGATGCTTGCATTGGTGAGATAAAGCCCGTCGAAGAAGAAGATGAAGGCCATGTTGTACATGTTGATCATGATCCAACCATTCATCATGTTCCATCCAATGGGCATGGTGAAGCTTCCACAACAAGAAACATTCAAGATGAGAAATCAAATGATGCACAAGGTGTCACGGAACCGCCCAAATTATAAGAACAAAAGTACAAAAACAATCGCCGGAGCAATTAAATTCCCGTACTTAAGCTCCTATAACTCCGGTAGTCCAATAAAATCATGAGGGATTTCAAACCAACCAACATACAAGCCAAGATCGTAGTGGTCCAACATAACAGGTCATATGTTACATCCATTTCATAAGTAATTCAACATATATCGGAGTTCGGTAGAGTTATTACAACTCAAGTTCAAAAGTAGCGGAAGCAAAGTAGTTTGAAAACTAATATCACCTTAATTCAAATACATGCCAGTACCAAGGTCAAATTCCCATAAAAGCATGAGAGACAAGATAACTCAGACGGATCATGCCCATGATCACACTCCGTCACTACAGCCGGAGTCTTCCAATTCTTGCAGTAGCTATGTTATATCACAACTTGCAACAAGTGGGAATAAACCCTGAGTACGAGAAGGTACTCAGCTAGACTTACCCGTCATAAACCAGAAATAATGACACCAAGGAGTATGCAAGGCTTTCTTTCAGTGGGCTAGCTTAACTCATTTGCGAAAAGCATAAGTTATCATGAATAAACTAATTTAAGTATTTTTGCATCATCTTTATTATAACCTATTCAATCTAGGTAAGCACTTATGCTAAAGCAATCACTTGATTAACCATTAACATCAAAGGTTACCATCTCAGGTTTAGCATTTCCAATCATCATCCACATAACCATCCATGTTCCATAATCATTACTACGATGCAGTAGCTCGAGTCAAGTGCTCACTAACCGGGAGCGACGGCGATTCGAATCGAATTCCTATCCAGCTGGAGATTTATTCCTCACACAAACCTCACTCACCCGCTAAAGTGAGGTGTTGGTCACCGAGTCAACCATTCAGGTAAAGTCGCGAGCTTGCCAGGAACCACTTGTACCCGGGGGCCGTCCGACTGCTCTTTGGCCTTATCATCGCGCCCCCGTTTCCTGCCACTACTGCTTCGGTACAGTGCGTTGCGGGCAATCCACTCGGCCCGAATAATCTCCCAGCTTCGCGGTCGAAAGGTACCTTATTCGGCCAGCTAAATGTGAGGCATGCGTTCAACATGACCCGAGGGACAACAATGGACGGTCCTTAATCGACACAGGCGGAAACTACAAGCACCCCAGAACCCTGTCTGGTTGCCCAATACTTATTCCGCCCGGTCTCCAGTTATCCATCAACACTTGGTTATTTCCAGGATATCATCCATTCCTTAGCTAAAGTTTTCCAGTAACCACCTATAGTTGCCGGTGACAGGAAATCACCGATCGCTACCGGTCTAAGCAGGGCTAAGCATTTATTCGACCCTAAACCTAGCAGGATAAGAATGTAATAAGGTAGGCAAGGATAGTAATAAATGCATCAACGGTTTCACTCAACTCCTACAACTTAATGCAACAATACATATATAACATATATATACTCAATTGCTTTTATAAAGTAGGAGGCTTAGAATGCTCCGGGGCTTGCCTGGGATCCGACACAAGTCAGTAGTTGTCAGATGACACTCGCTGAGTACTTCCATCTTCGGGATAGTTCCACCAAACACCGTCTTCGGGTTTGGCTTCAACAACTCATCCTTCACGTGGTGCATCTAGCGAACCTAAATGAGATACAAGATGCATGCGTATGAATATGATGAATGGTAACACAAGATGCATCACATAATCAATTAAAGAGGGCAAGCACATTAAGCATAACACAAGTTTAACAAGATCACAAGTACCTTAACTTGACCATCATCAAGGGTATAAGCCACACTTAGCAACACATGGAGTAAACAACCATAACTAGCATCTGACAATTTCTAAACTGCAAACAACATCTACATGTTTGGATCATAACTAGAGTTATACAAATCCAATAGCCATGCAACAAGACATTCTGGAAAGCTTATAAAATTGTCTATGATTTATCTTTAATCATCTTAGCATGATTCTCAAGTTAACCAAGTCAAACATGCATAATTACAGAATCTGGTCCAGAGATTCCAGAGAACAACTATTTCTGGAACCCAACTTGAAACAGTCATTACTCACAAACTATAAGGCCAAATGCCACCAAAATTTAACACAAGCTAGATTAATAAGTTATTTACAACTTTGTTATAAGCATGTTTCTCATCAAACATCATTTTCATGGTGCAATTATCAAAGTCCCAGAAACTGTCCAGGAAAGCATCAATTGCAAGAATAAATATTAACTTACATTCCAAACATACATTTGGTCACAACCAATGTAACCATCATAAAGTGCATGTTAAATGATTACCAAAAAGCATAGTGCTTATCATTAAATAATTTCTTTTAAAGCATTTCTTAATTTATTTAAATAGCAAGGTGAAATAATAAACATATACCAAAAGTCCATAATAAAATCTATAAAAATTACAGTAACTCTTATATACACCCAATAGTTTACTGTATAAATTTCAAGTCATTTGGACATGCATAGCAACCTCTATGAAAAAGACAAATTGATATTGCAAGAATTCATGTGAGAGCAAGATGAATCAATAACTCATTCATACTATAACCAAAAATCATGAAATTTTTACCACACACCAAACATCACGTGAGCAGCATTCCACAAAAATTTCACTTCATTTGGAGCCCTAGATCTACAGTTACGAAAATGACAAATACATCTAGCATTAAAAACCTAGCTGCACAAATCTATTTTTACAGAGAAAACTTTAAACTAAAACATGCCATATTATAGATCTACTGCATAGAGAATTTCACAAGGATTCCAAAAAGTACTCATTTACTATTTTACGATTTTTCTACAATTTACTATGGATTTTCAAAGTTCCTGTAAAATAATTACAAACCAGTCCTTACGGCACTATTCACCTGAGTCACTGACTTCGCAGTTACACCCCTCCCTTTAGTCGAATTGCTGCGCGAGGTCCCTGGTCGGAAAAACAGAGCAGAGGATGGCCGGAGCTTGTCGTCGCCGGCCGGAGAAGGCACGTCGTCGGCGGCTGAGGGGCGGGGGAGCACCGGGAGGCCCGTGCGCACCCGCTGGACTACCCAGCTCGGCGTGAGGCGGTCCGTGGCGGTGCGGCCACGGCAGCGGCGGCGGCGGCGACAGCGGCATGGCGACAGCGGCGCTCCGGTGACGGTCGGAGCCAGGGAAGAGGCGCGGGAGGGGCGACGCACGACGGAGAAGGTGATGCCGCGCTTGGTTCGGACGGAGGAGGGATGGAGTGGAGGCAGTAGCAGCGGCAGCGAGCTCGGCAGCGGCATTCATGGTGGGCGTGCTCTGGCACGCGCGGGCAGCGCAGAGGGCGAGGGAGGAGGAGAGCAGGGCGAGCAGAGAGACGAGTGAGGGCGCTCTGGTGCTCCCCATTTACGCAGGCAGGGGCAGGCGGCTTCAGCGGGGTGCCCACGACGCGTGGAGCAGCGGCGGCGAGCATGGCAGCCGCGTGGGCGAATCGTCGAGCACGTGGCGAGCGACGAACGGGGCATGGTGGGCAGCACTTTTGGGCTGGATCTGGGCCGAATCAGGACATGGGCCAAAAACAAAGTTTGAAGCCTGCGAGCTGCTCTACATTTTTCATTTAGAGACCAAGGTCATTAGAGCTCTTCAACAGCGGGTAATTAGGCCACAAACTGTCAGTGTCAGCGCCTTGATAACGGTCACGGGAACTCGCCTTCAGAGGTCAAAACTCGGTCAAACTCAGTGCAACTTTTTTGCATGCTCTTCTCCATAATATAACCTTCACATTTTATTTTTGGACCAACTCGAGTTGCTTAACGAATTTTGGAGAACGCAGAATGCCAACGTCGTTGCTTAGCGAAATTCCAGACTTAGAATATTTTCCAAGGCTGAAAAACAGCAGCTAATCCAGTCTTTGAGCCTCTATTTGACTAGGTTAGAGACCAAACTAGCTCTTGACCATTAAACAAAGTTTCTTCTACATAAAGTGAACTACAACTCTCATTTAAGGTTCAACCTCAAAACTGATATAGAAACTGCTGTTATACTTTGACCAAAGTAGGATCACGATAAAGCTTAGATTATCCTTTTTGATCAATTGGAGCATTTTTGGGGCATTTGCTCAACACGAACCTTTTACGACTTTTGTTATAGAGTCCATCTAGAGTCATTTGGGCAAGGTTGCAAGGTTTGGTTGATGACCTATATTTCCATCCACTTAATAATGCAATTCCAGCACTTAGTAAAGTCATTCCAACAAGCATATAACTTATCATTTCATGTGACTTTTTGATTCCAAATGTCATGAAACTTTTCCAGGGATCAATATAGATAGGTACTAAGGTCAGACACATGAAGATATTGCAATAACTCCACCCAAGCATATACCTTGAAAATGGCCTATATATAAAGCAAGGTGCAACATCCAAGTTTAGGTTGGGGCTCGCTTCCATGGTTTGACCTTGACATCTTCATCACCATTTAATCTACCATGTTTGAGCTCAAACCCACTGCTTAACTGGTGGCAGACACCTCGGGTGTTACACAAGGTCATTCTCATCAAGATGGTGACAACAATGTGCAAACTCAACCTCAACTCAACAATGAAGAAAGAAGTGAAGCCAACCCTCCACAAGCTCATGATTGTGATTCTCCATTCGATCATGATCACGATGATGAAGATAATGGCCCCATTCAAAGACCAACTCAAGTGCCACATCCTAGAGTGCATCAATCCATTCAACGGGATCATCCCGTTGATAATATATTGGGGAGCATTCGACGAGGGGTAACTACATGTTCTCGTTTAGCAAATTTTTGTGAACATTACTCGTTTGTTTCTCCTTTGGAACCTAGCAAGGTGGAAGAGGCACTTGAAGATGAGGATTGGATGATAGTCATGCAAGAGGAGTTGAACAACTTCACTCGGAATGAAGTCTGGTCCTTGGTGGAAAGGCCCAAGCAAAATGTGATTGGAACCAAGTGGGTCTTCCGCAACAAGCAACATGAGCATGGCGTGGTGACAAGGAACAAGGCTAGGTTGGTGGCTCAGGGATTCACTCAAATTGAAGGCTTAGATTTTAGGGAGACCTATGCACCGGTGGCGAGGCTAGAATCCATTCGTATTCTTCTAGCCTATGCCGCTCACCATGATTTCAAGTTATATCAAATGGACGTGAAGAGTGCATTTCTCAACGGCCCCCTATCCGAGTTGGTGTATGTAGAGCAACCACCAGGCTTTGAAGACCCCAAGTATCCCAACCATGTCTATAAGCTCGACAAGGCGCTCTATGGGCTCAAACAAGCCCCTAGAGCTTGGTACGATTGCTTAAAGGACTTCCTACTCAAACAAGGGTTTGAGATAGGAAAGGTTGATCCCACTTTATTTACTCGCAAAGTTATTAATGATATCTTTGTTTGCCAAATATATGTCGGTGACATAATATTTGGTAGTACTAATGTGGCTTTTTGTGAGAAATTTAATAGGATCATGACGAATAGGTTTGAGATGTCCATGATGGGAGAGTTGAAGTTCTTTCTTGGATTTCAAATTAAGCAACTCAAGGATGGTACATTCATAAGTCAAACCAAATACACCAATGACATGTTGAAGAAGTTTGACATGGACAAGGCCAAGCCCATCAAGACACCCATGCCAACCAATGGACATCTTGACCTTGATCAAAGAGGAAAGGACGTGGATCAAAAGGTATATCGCTCCATGATTGGATCCCTCCTTTACCTTTGTGCATCTAGACCTGATATTATGCTTAGTGTGTGCATGTGTGCAAGATTTCAAGCTAATCCGAAAGAATGTCATTTGATGGCTGTTAAGAGATTTTTTTGGTATTTAGTGCACACTCCTAATCTTGGCTTGTGGTATCCCAAGGGCTCCACTTTCGAGTTACTTAGCTATTCCGATTCGAATTATGCCGGTTGCAAAGTAAATCAAAAGAGTACTACCGGGACTTGCCAATTTATTGGTAGCACTTTGGTGTCTTAGAGTTCTAAGAAGCAAAACTCCGTTGCCTTCTCCACCACCGAAGTCGAGTATGTGGCGGCCGGTGCATGCTGTGCCCAACTACTTTGGATGAAGCAAACCCTTAAGGACTACGGTTGTGAGTTAACCAAGATTCCCCTTTTGTGTGATAACGAGAGTGCCATTAAAATGGCAAACAATCCCATAAACCACTCTCGAACAAAGCACATAGACATCCGGCATCACTTTTTGAGAGACCACAAAGCCAAAGGAGATATCGCAATCCATCATGTGAGCACCGAAAAGCAACTAGCTGATATCTTTACAAAGCCCCTAGATGAGTCAAGATTTTGTGCTTTGAGGAGTGAGCTAAATATCATTGATTCTCGTAACATGGCTTGATGTCTTGCACATATTTTTGTTTGATCTAGTTAGGAGAAAAGGATTGAGAAAAATATTATGTGACATCTTCAAAATCTATTTTATAGTTTTCATGAGTGACTATTGCTTTGTGATGGTTGAATGAAATCTAGTCACCTGTGAAAACATTAGTGTGTCCATCATATTTTTGCCCCACATAGCATGGCGAGTTCTGGTTTGAGAGGTTTTCTGTCTCTCTGCGTCGGAAGTCCCGGCGTACGTCGAAACTCCCGATGGCCAGCAGTCCTGGCTTGCGCCAACACTTCTGGCTGCCAGCAGTCCCGACGACCATGTTAGCCTTCCGACGTGGATCTGGGTCACGCGTCCTTGTTTTAACCGCGGCCCAAGCCTTGTAACCTATTTTCACCACAGTCTTTTCCCCTACCGCACCCGCCCCCTCCTGCTGCTCCTTCACGCTCCACCAGTGCCGAGCCCCTCTCTTCTTCCTCCTCTGGTAAGAGCAAGAAGCCTAGCAAGTTCAAGTTTCTCATGAACTACATGTTTGGATAGTGTTGCACTAGTGCTCAGTGGGAGCATGACATGCAAGAGAGGCTTTATCGTATGGAGCAGCGGGCTGGTATTGTGTCTTCTCCGCCACCGTTTGTGCCTCCTCGTGACCCTATGCAGCTTTATGATGAGGCTTGTGCGGCATATGCGGATGAGGCTTCTTCTCGCCATCATGGCAAGAGCACTGCTCCTCCTGCGGATGAGGACTACATCCAGGAAGATGATGATGATGATGATGGAGATGACGGTGATGATGGTGATGACGAGGACTACGACGATGAGTAGCTTGCTTCTCTTACGTGGCTTACCTCTTTTGGCACTTGTTGACAAAGGGGGAGTGTTAGGCTTTGATCTATCATGTAATAGTTTGTTGGTAGCCTAGCTTCGAGACTTTAAAACATTTAGCTTATATGAACTACGTTGTGTGGTGGCACTATGTGATGGACAACTATATATTTGTGTCTGATGGATGATTGTAGGACAAGTAATGGTTATCTATCTACCTCATTTAGCTTATGTTTGTTTTGTGATGTATGATTTTTTCGATGGCCATGTGTTGTTTCAAGATTCACATTGAAATCTTGGCCATCATTTTCTCTTCACTTGTTATGTGAATATATCTTATCATAGTGCATCTCTTTTCACGGATTTGTTCTTGTTCACACACACGTGTTGCACCCCATGAATTGCAAAATTTAGGGGGAGCTTTTATCTTGATATATGCAAGTGATGGATAAATGATAATTATTGAAATTCAAGTTCATGCATACATCAAGGGGGAGCTCTTCATAAATTTTGGGTTAAAAAAGCTTTAAATTCTTACATTCTTATAAAAGCCTAAGTTGGTTGTCATCAATTACCAAAAAGGGGGAGATTGAAAGTGCATTTGCCCCCTATGTGGGTTTTGGTGTATTGATGACATCCAAATTAGGGACTAATGTGATCTTAATGAGATATGTTGCAACTATTAGTCCCATTAAAGAATTAAAGAGTTGATAAAGATGAAATGTTATCCCTCAATTCGTCATGTTGAAGAAGGTATCAAACTCAAAGCGGAGCTTCAAAGTTTATCTTTTCGCTTCTTGGGTTTAGGTATGCCGCACTATAAAGAGGGATGCAAAACTTAGTTGGTCTGAGGAAGATAGAGTGCTCAAGTACAAAAATAAATTCAAAAGAGAGACACTCTAGCACTTCACGAGCATGTAGAATAGTTTTGTTGACTTTTGGTGTCAGAAGTCTCAACATATGTCGGGAGTCCCGACGGTCGGAAGTGCTGACTTGCGCCGGGAGTCCTAACGTCCAGTCACTTAGCCTGTGCAATTACTGAGGACATCAGAAGTCCTGACGTGAGTCAGGAGTCCTGACGGTTAGGAGTCCTGACCCTCGCCAGGAGTCCCGATGCCAAGCCCATCGGTTCGCTCTGCTAACTGCTACGTCAGGAGTCCCGACGTACGTTGGGAGTCCCGACGGTCAGCAGTCCCGACATAAGTTGGGAGTCCCAATGTTGACCTTTGCACAGTGTTTTTAACCTTACATGAACATTGTTTTCTATATATGTCAGCAGTCCCGAGATCTACGTCAGCAGTCTCGACGTAGATCTGAACGGTTAGATTTCTACTATGAGTATAAATAGCACTCTCTTCACTTCTAACCGTTACTCACTCATTCTTTGCTTACTAACTCATGGCCAAAACATCTCTCAAGCACTCAAGAGCTCTCTCTCCTCTCCCCTTTGCTCCTAACTTCGATTCCCCATGGATTTGAGTGATAGAAGTGTGGTTTGAGTGAGAAAATCATCCTTGCAAGCTTGAGCACTTGATTTCTTCATCAAGCCAGTTGGATTTGCATCTATTACTCTTGGGTTCTTGGAACCCTACCCGGCTAGGCGTCGCCCAAGAGCTTCCATCTTGTGGAAGAGCCTTGGGAAATTTGTATTACCCTTGATTTCTTAGTGGAGAACTCAAGTGACCTTTGTGGTTGCTTTGAGAGAGGCAAGGAGGTGAAATAGACTCCGACCTAAGTGGTCACCTCAACAACAAGGACGTAGGCGCTCCTTTGTGGGGTTGCCGAACCTTGGGATAAATCCTTTGTCCTGCGTGTTTGTTGTTGTTGGTGTGATTTGCTTGGTATCACTTGTATTTGCTTGTCTCTCTCTCAACCTCCCTCTTAGGGTTTGGTCTTGATCTATGACTTGGAGAGTTCTCGACATCAAGGAAGTGGCCTAACATCTTCATCTTACCACTAGGAAGTGGTGTTGTAAGTTATCGGTCTCACAAAGTTCATTTGAGCATTTGTAGTTTATTTCCCGTAGGCGTCGGGAGTGCTAACGGTTTGCGCCAGAACTTCTGACACATCGGGTGTGCTGACCCAAATTGCCAGGACTTCCAATAGTTGCTGACAAGTAACTTTGAGATTTGTGTAGAAATTTTTAGATACGCCTATTCACCCCCCTCCAGGCATTGTTTAGATCCTTTCAGTTAGACGTTCTCGTAATGGAATAGTCGAAGTAAGGCTTACCCGACATGGGTACATGGCCAGTACTAATAAAAACTCCATGACGCAAGGGCCAACAACGTATGGTCCTTAACTGATAAGGCAGAAACACTACATTGAGACTGCTTTCCCAATGCAAGTTAGCAGTGGCCAAACCACCCGCCCGATCTTTCAAGTTCATTCTCATATTTCAATATTCATTAAGTATGCCATCATGGCCATGTAAACATTCATTTTAAAAGCTTAACTCATAAGCATAGCGAAGCATACTACGCATTTTCAGTAAAACAAGTATCAAGGTTGATATCGCAATAAACAAGGATGACAATGCAGCAATGGGTTACCACTCAACTCCTAAGTATTTAATGCAGTAAACCATAGTATAAATAATAAATATTTGTAAAACTCAAGGTAGGGTTTAAATGCACCGGGGCTTGCCTTGCTCTGACGCGATGGCTAACTCGGGCTCAAAGACTCCGACTTCTAGTCCGGAAACCATCGAAGACAACTCTTCTCCGGAGACTTGCTCGCCAACGTCGACTTCTTTGTAAGCGGGAACTACACGAGCATATAACATGTTTCAACATGATGCGGTGATAAACATGATGCTTGATGATGATATGCCACGGTTTATGACTTGAGTACAACTTTCCTTTGCGGTATAGTCGCAAAACAGTAAAACCTACTAACTAATAGCGATAACTTAAGCGACACTAACGTTTCTTACCAAACATGTTACTAACAAGCTCAATCATGAAATTAAGGCGCCAAAGATCACCAAGAATTAGTGACCCAAGGTCATCACTCAATCAAAAGGGCACACAACACTTAAAGTTATCAATTTAACATTTATTTAAACATTTAATTAATTAGGGCATAATTAATGTAACACCTCAAGTGTTTAGCTCCATAATTGCATTGCATTTGCATAAGCATAAGCATGCATCATGCATATTATTTTATGTGATGCAACAACTGTGATTGTTTTAGAAGTTTTATTTGGCTCACATCATGTGATACTTGATAGTTGGTGTGACAAAAAGGTAGAGTAGTCAATTATGTCCTACAACACCTTAGTTATACCTAGGGTAACTCTTGGAGCAAGGTTCATGTTGGCCAAAATTACTAAAATGCCCTCCAAGAGGTGGTTGACCACTCTTTGGCCCTAGGATGCTATGGTTTGACCAATTAAAAAGTCTAGTCTAGAGACCTTGCATGGAAGAGCACCCTTAAGCAAAGTTGTAGGGAATTTTATGGGGAACAAAAGTCTCAATATGACCCTCTCATGAAATTGACCAGAACATGCTCAAAAATGGCCCACAAGTCAGCTTGAGTGGTGATCAACACTTAGAAAAATTCTAAGTCTGGAAATTGGACTTTTTAGTTTCAATGTACCCCACTTTGACACCTTATAACTCACAAACCAGGCCAAACCAGTCCATGAGCCAATTGACAAAGTTGGAGCCCTCATGTAGCTCTTCAACATTATCAACATCACCCAAGCCTGGTTCCCAACGGTTTAGGAGTTAGCGTGCTTCGAAAATCGAGTTTCAGTCGGGGAAAGTAACTGAAACTCAGTTCAGATTTCGGGTGCCTCACTTTAGAGCGTTGTATCTCACTAACCAAGCCGAATTGGCTCATGACCCTATTGGCAATGTTGAAGCCCTCACGTAGCTCTACACTTTTGTTAACTACGGCTCTCACCGAATCAGCCTCGATCACGAGCTATGAGGCGATGAAATCACTCTGTCAGTCGGTCGTCGATGTCACCATTCACCGCGATTCAGTTTCGTCAGAGGAGGGGGCGTGGCCGACCGGCCACAGATCCTCGCCGACGCGTGGAGACGCGGTGGCGCCCGTACGCCGGCCCTGGCCCCACCGGCCTGACCACGGTGCCTTCAAGACTGCCACGACGTGTCGAGGCGGCCTCCATTCCTTTCCCCTCCCTCTTCCGGTTTCAAAACGCCAGGACCGAGCCGCCATTGCCGCTCCACCTCCGGCGAGCTCGCGCGCGTGTTCCACTGCATCACCGGCCACCAAATCACGCCAATTCCTCCGCCTCACCACCCTACACCTCCTCGACCCACCGGCGGCCTTGATTGAACTCAAGGTGAGCCCCATTGTTACCTCCGCCATTCCCGAGAGGCCACCGGAGCTCCGCCATGGAGGCTCACCGTGGCCGGGGTAGCTCGGGCCTCTCTCCGTCTTTCCTTCCTACCTCAATAGCTCCGCCTAGCTGCAGTGAAGCTCGTACCGAGCGTAGCTGGGACCGTGCGGCCTCACCGGCGGCGGTACACCGCCACCCGACCCTCACCGGCCGCCGCTCGCGGTGGCGAGCCCCTCCCACTCCAACCCAAGCCGTCCTTCTTGCACGAATCGAAGCACCACGTGATGGAGAACGCGAGGGTGTGCTTGGTTTCCCGAGCGAGCTCCCCTCCGACGAGCTTGAGCTCGCCGGAGCTCGTGGTTCGCCGCTTCCCTGACCTCCGTCGCTGACCTCGGGGGCCCGCATGTCAGCGCCGCGCGCGGGCGGGAGCCGTAGCAGGCCGCGCGCGGGAGTGGGCCACGCCGAGGGATTTGAGCCGCGTCGGCCTGTAGGCCGGCCCTTTTGTGGGATTTCGGCTTTTGTTTTGTTTTCCTTTTTAATTGCCACAGATTTGAGATAATGTTTGGAAAATATAGATCTAGGGTTTCACTTACTCAAAAATCATGAGATAAATTTTGTTATGATCTACATGATGTGTAGTATTTTAGAAAAATATAAATCGGGTATGTGATGTTTAGTTTTCTGGAGAATTAAATAGATCTTTTAAATGTGTTTGGAAATGCATGAAAATTTGTTAAATGTATAACTTGAGCTGTAGTATTCCAAAAATTATGAAATTTGGTGGGTATGCTAATTTATACTTGCTCTAGCTCTGGTAAAAATTTGGGTAGCAGTGCTTAAGTACTTTTCAAGTTATAATGCTATCTTGTTATTCTAGGAAATACTTAAATGAATTTTAGTAATGTTTCTACATGTGCAATGTTCATATAAATTTTTGGAGAATGTCTTGGTACCCTAAAGTGTCCAAGAAAATTTTGAAATCTGTTGTTTGATACTTTTCAATATGATTTATTAATTTCACAAAAATCAGCCTTTTGGGCTTGTGAATTTTGTTCAGTAAGTTTCTGTGAATAAATTTAGTTCAAATTTTTACAGTACTCTCTTTTTGGGTCAGAGAGTCCCCTGTAATTTTTGTAGAATTTTAGGAGCAGTTTACATGTATGTTTAAAATTTCACTTAATTACTTAAGTAAATTACGAAATGTGCATAAATAAATATTTTAGGTAGGCACACCTTACTTTCTGGTGTTTTTATACCACATGTGAACTTTTGGTAACATTAGTTTGGTTTTAGGGGATTTTGGCCACATCAATAAATATGTAACCCTTGCAATTTTATGTTTTCTGGACAGCTAGCAGTATTTCTAAGTTTGACCTTTGATAAAAATGGTTGCTGGAAAACTTGTAAATACCAAAGTTGTAGTAAACTTAATAAACTAGCTTGTGTCAAAATTTGGGAGCATTTGGCTTAATAGTTTGAGAGTTATTGCTGTTTAATGTGGCAGTCCAGAATCTGCTACTCTCTGTTTGGGGAGAACAGATTCTGGAACTTGTGAAATTTAATATGGAAAACTTAGAAGTTTGAGGTTGAGGTCTAAAAATGAATTGTAGTGTATTTCTTAGGCTTTCCAGATTGTCTTAGATCATATCTTTCGGAGTTGGGATTCTCCAGTTATGTTAGAATCTTTGAGCTGCTGTCCAGAATGTCTTACTGTGGTAACCTAAATAATGTCACTCTTGTGTTTGTTAGGTGTTAGGGCCTTAACCGAAGATGAACAACTATATCTTAGGTTGGATAGATTAGGTAAGTACTTCTCCATCGGAGAAGAGATTTGCGCGTACTGATAAAGTAACTTGATTAGATTATTATATTTTATTTCTGAAATGTATTTCATTTCGAGCATACTACACCTTTCATTATGCATCCATGAGATTTATTATGCACTCATGCAATAGGTGTTCTGGAGAGGGTAACTCTCCTCGAATTCGAGCCGGTGATTCCGGAGGAAGTCCAGGACCAGCCAGAGCAGCTAGAGGAACCAGCCGGCGACGAAGCTCCTGCCGAAGATCTACCTGAGTGTCCTGACCACCGGCCTTCGACCTTTCTGAAAGGCAAGCCCCGGTGCATGCTGAACCTACTGATTTATAAATTAATCTTGAGTACTTTTAATTGTTTAATGCATTAAGTTATAGAAGTTATATGAAAACACTTGTTGCATTATACCTGTCCTTGTCCAGATATCGTACTTAATCCTATATTAGGTTTAGGCACGTGTCAATGCTTAGCCCTGCTTAGTACGGTAGAAGTCGGGTGATTTCCGGTCATCCGCGAGATGTAGGAAGGAGTCACGAGTGGCTTTATGGCTATCGTGGATGGAACCATGCTTAAAAATGAAATTGAGACCGGACGGGAGTTCGATAGTACAGCCGCAAGACACTTCACGTCTTGGGTGTGGAGCTATGCCCGTCTGAGTCATTTAAGAACTGATTCGCTGTACGTCCTTGAGTCATGTTGAACGCAGTCTAACACTTAGTTGGCCGGATAAGCCGTTCCGACCGCGAAGCCGAGTAATGTGGTTCAGGCCGGGAATCGAATGGTAGGTTGCTTCTTGGAGGAGAGAAAGGATGTGCTTGGGACATTGGCGTGAGACCAAGGGGGGGTTAGAGTCCCTATCACCTGGCAGAGTGTCGCCCTTGGGGTCACGACATTATTCGGACCCGCGATTCCTGAATCATATGAAACGGTGGCCTGTGCGACCCTGGCAGGGGTCTGCACGGTGAGTGTTAGAAATACCCCTCCAGCTGGATAGGAATTCGATTCGAATCACCGTCGCTCCCGGTTAGTGAGCACTTGACTTGAGCAGCGGCAACGTAGATCTCATTAAATGAACCGGTGGTTAAGGGAATGATACAATGTTGCCACAATTCATACCTGCTCTGGATATAATGATGATAATTGTTTGATTATAATCAAGTGAATGTTTAGTACAGGTGTTAAGATAGATGACAGGTAAATGCTAAAAATAACTGCTAGTACAGGCTATAAGAGTTTAAATTACTTATGCCTTTATGCAAAATGTTATGTCAGCTAGCCTCTTGTGTAAGCCTTGCATAATCCTTGGTGTCATCTTATTTCTGTTTTTCGACGGGTAAGTCTAGCTGAGTACATTCCAGTACTCAGGGTTTATTCCCTCCTGTTGCAGATGATATGCTCTATCAAGGCTTCTGCAAAACTTGTCTCCACCCTGCGGGTGAAGAAGACTAGATCACTTGGGCGTGATCATCTTTTATGTACTTTCCTCATGCTTTTGCGGGTTGTTGATCAACAAGACTCGCAGTAGTTAAACAACTGGTGTGTGTTATGCTTCCGCTACTTTATAAACTTGGTTTGTAATAATTGCGACTCCGTGTGTGTAAACTTATTTCGGAACTACTTGTGAAATGTAACGTATGATGTTGTATGTTGAATGATGTGATCCTGGTTGTAAGCGAGTTGGTTTGAAATCCTTCGTGGTTTCGATTGACTACCGGGATTATATGGGCTCAAGTTCGAAAATTTGAGCGCTTCGGTGCTTGTTTTTGTACCTGTGCTCTTATAATTTGGTCGGTTCTGTTACAATTAATGTTAGATCAAACTTCATCTAAATGAGCTTAAACTTTTTCTATGGATTAATCATGGCCTAAAACAGTGTCAAAATAAATTTCATGATTTTTGAATTAATATTTTAATTACTAAAATTCGTGGAAGTTGCATTTAATATTTAATTGAACTAATTAAATAACTTGCAAAAAGTAATCAAATTTAGCATTTAATATTTTTCCTAATTAGTTTATACCTTGAAAAGCTTACACAAAAATTTTCACTATTGTTGGAGCTCCATAGAATTTCTAATGAAATAAACAAATACTATTCATATTTTTGGAAAAGAAAAACAAAATCTCCGATCGGGCCGCTTCCTCCGTTCTCCCTTCGGCTCGGCCCAACCGTGCGGCCTGCTCGCGCGCTCATGCCCGCACTCGCCCGCGCGGCCCAGCAACGCGTGCGGCCCAGCAGCCCAGCCCAGCCGCGCCCGCGCTCCCTCTCTCTCGTTGACGACTCGTCCCCACCTGTCATCCCCATCCTCCACTCTCTCTCGCTCTCTCCCGCGACCCGGCCATGTCTGCATGGCCGTCGGCCGGCGATCATGATGTCGGTCACCCAACTAACTTGACTAAAACGATCTACACCACCCCGTGAACCCACTATGCCATACTACAGCTAAGCTCGAGCTCCGGTGACCCCTCACCGACGACGATGGCGGACCACAGTCGACGGTGAGCCATGAAAACGCGTCCCCGATGGAGTAGTGACTAAATTAACGCGAGAAAAACGTTTAGGGGCTCATAGCGATCATGATGGTGCTCTTGGTGATGAAGGAGATGAACTAGAGTGGCCTGGCCATGTGAGGGCGGTGGTGGCGGTGCTCTGACCGGATGCGGGGAAGACAATGGCTACCCGTGCGCTTCGGGCAGTAGAGGTGGTTGTGAGTGGTCGAAGAGATGCGCGGGAGCGAGGCGGTTGTGGTGAAGCATTTTGCATGGCCAGAGGTGGCTTGACAAAGGCGACGCTGAGCGGCGGGGCTGCGATGGCGGTGGAAATGGAGAAAAAGAAAAATACGCCGGTGGCAGTGCTCTCCTTTTATAGGGCGACGAACGTGACCTCAAGACGACGTGTGGCTCGTCGCGAACTCACTGAAGCCAACACTGGCGGTCGAAGGCACGCCTAGAAGCTGGCCGAAGGCCACGGCAGCTGGCCGGCGCCCATGCCGCGCGGTGCCCTGCTCTGATTCGTCGAGCACTATAGCTCCCCCCAATTTTACCATTTCAAATTGTTTTATCAAATTACTCCCAAATTCATGTAGCAACTTGAAAAATTCCCAAGATATCAAATCTTTAGAATTTCGCGCTCTACAAGTTTTGTATTGAACACTTTTTCAAATTCGAACTGGATTTTTAAATTTGAGTTTAAAATCAAAAGGGGACACTTTTTGGAAATTTGGTTATTTAGAAATTACTTTGGATTTTGTATTAAAAATTCAAAAACTCCAAACACCAAAGTTGTACATCTAGCCAAGACCTACAAGTTTGCTATTCAAACCATTTTCAAATTCTACCTCCATTTTGAAATTTGAGTTTGGGGATAAAAAGGGGTCAAATTTGAAATTTGCTTATTTTCAAAATTGCTCCACATTTTACACTAAAACTTTGAAAACTCAAAACACCAACGTTTTAGCCCTTGAAAAGTTCTACAAACTTGGTTTTAAACTATTTCCCAAATTTTGCTTAGATTTTGAATTATTTCAAAAGGGGTAAAACTAGGGTTTTGAAATTTTAGGGTTTTCGGAGGAATTTCCAATTGAAATTTGTTGCTACCTTAATTGGTGATTATTTAATGATCAAACCATCACCCAAGTGCATCATTGAGCCAATTATCACATAGTTGACCAAATGCCACTCTTGGTTGACCAATTTAACTTTTGAAAATCTTTTAATATTTCTCCAAATTTGAATTCAAATTCAAATCGGAAAACTCACGACAAGTTTTTGGATTCCAATTCAAACTAAAACTTGGAGCTTCATTTTACGTATTGTACTTGAGTTCATACCCTACAATTGACACTAGTGTGTAACACAGTCACACACCTCAAATTACGCAGGGCATGAACTAAGTATTTGCGGTGGCATTCAAAATTAGGGTTTTCGGTTTGAATCACACCACTGAGAAGCACATCCAACCTAGAAAGGTAAACTCATTTTAGTTAATGCATAACAGGGTTGACCTAATCATGGATGCTTTGCGATGCAATATGATGACATGGCAGGTTAATTAGCAACCATAACACCCGAGGTGTTACATCCCTTCCCCTTAAAGAAATATTGTCCCAAGATTTAAAGCCTTGAGTTAAGTAATGGAAAAGGAAACGTGTCAAGCAAACATGTTCAGAACTTGTCTACAAAATAGGTATGAGGTTTTCTACATTGCAAAAATTTGAAGAAGATAGGTCACAACTTAAAGAAGAAATTGCAACCTTGATAGAAACAAAGAACTCGGGGAAATCCTCCAACAGGTAATCTTCCGATTCCCACGTGGCTTCTTCTTCCGAATGTTGATTCCATTGTATCTTGTACCATTTGATTGTTCTACTTCGGGTAACTTGATCCTTTTGATCCAAAACTCGAACATGATATTCAGAATATGTCAAATCAGGCTAAAGTTCAACTCCATCAACATCAAAAACTTGATCAGGCACTTGAAGACACTTCTTCAATTGCGATACATGAAATACATTGTGCACGGCTGACAGTTGTTCAGGCAACTTTAATCTATATGCCACCTTTCCACATTTTTCAATGATTTGGAATTTTCCAATATAACGTGGTGCGAGTTTGCCCTTGACTCCAAATCGAGTAACTCCTTTCATGAGTGACACTTTTAGATAAACACAATCTCCCACTTTAAACATCAAGGGTCTACACCTTTTGTCAGCATAACTCTTCTGTCGAGACTGAGCAACTTTTAAACTCTTTTGAATCTGCCTGACTTTTTCTTCCATTTTCTTTACCAGATCAACTCTATAAAACCATCTTTCTCCCGGTTCTGACCAGTTCAACGGAGTTCTGCATCTACGGTCATACAATGCTACAAACGGTGCCATTTTGATACTCTCTTAATAACTATTATTATAGGAGAATTCTGCTAATGGTAAATATTCATCCCATTGATCTTGATAAGTGAGAGCACAAGATCTCAACATATCTTCCAGAATTTGATTTACTCTTTCAGTCTGTCCCCCAGTCTACGGATGATAAGCTATGCTGTAAAGAAGTTTAGTATCTAGTGACTTTTGAAATTGTTTCCAGAATTGCGAAACAAACTGAGTACCCCTGTCGGTAACAATTGTTTTGGGTATCCCATGCAAACTCATAATCTGGGCAACATATATTTCTACATATCTAGATGCTTTATAGTCAGTCTTCACAGGTACAAAGTGAGCTGATTTAGTCAAACGATCCACAATAACCCAAATTGAATCAAAGCCTCTTGAGGTCTTGGGTAAACCAGTAATGAAATCCATACTGATATCTTCCCACTTCCAAAATGGAATGGGCAAGGGTTGTAACATTCCTACCGACTTCAAATGTTCAACCTTCACTCTACGACAAGTGTCACATCTGGCAACATACTTAGCAATCTCAAATTTTATTTTTGTCCACCAGAATCTCTGTTTCAAATCCTAGTACATCTTATTACTCCCTGGATGAATAGAAAACCTTGTATTATGTGCTTCATCAAGAATGAGCTGATGTAACTCTAGAACTTTTGGGACCACTAACCGGTTCTTGAACCATAACACATCTGTATCATCAATACTAAAATCTGTCTGTTGACCTGTTCTAACTTTTTCTTTGATGTGGGCTATACCGGAATTCTTTCTCTGAGCAGATATAATCTGATCTTTGATTGTTGATTCCACAGTGACACTGGTCAACTGACCTTGTTGGACTATTTCAATATTTAACTTTTCCAATTCATAACACAAACTATGATCCATTGGCTTCATAGTCATACAATTGCAATGATTCTTTCTACTGAGTGCATCAGCAACAACATTTGCTTTTCTAGGGTGATAGTGCACTTCTAGATCATAATCCTTTATTAACTCAAGCCACCTTCTTTGCCTCATATTCAGTTCTGACTGAGTAAAGATATACTTCAAGCTTTTGTGATCTGTATAAATGTGGCAAGTATTACCCAACAAGTAATGACGCCAGATTTTCAATGCATGAACTACAACTGCTAGTTCAAGATCATGAGTTGAATAATGCTCTTCGTGACGATTCAACTGTCTCAAGGCATAAGCAATGACTCTGCCTTCTTGCATTAATACACAACCAAGGCCAATACCAGAGGCATCACAGTATATATAAAATGGCTTTTCTATATCCGGTTGTGCTAAAACTAGAGTAGTTGTCAGTGACTTCTTTAGAATTCTAAAAGCCTTCTCACATTATGGAGACCATATGAACTTGGTTTGATTTTTTAGCAATTCCATGATTAGCTTGGCTACTTTTGAAAAGTCAGGTATGAATCGACGGTAATAACCCGTCATTCCCAGAAAACTTCGAACTTCATGAACTGAGATTAGTGGTTTCCAATTCAAAATATCTTTCATCCTACCAGGATCAACTGGTACTCCTTCGGCTGACAATACATGTCCTAAGAATTGTACTTCCTTTAACCAAAACTCACATTTACTAAACTTGGCATACGCTGACAATACATGTCCTAAGAATTGTACTTCCATTAACCAAAACTCACATTTACTAAACTTGACATATAGTTGATGATCTCTCAGACGAGTCAGAACAACTCTGAGGTGCTCAGCATGCTCTTCTTCACTTTTGGAGTATACCAAAATATCATCAATAAAGACAACCACAAACTTGTCAAGCTCTGGCATGAAAACTGAGTTCATCAAATACATGAAATGTGTCGGTGCATTAGTGAGGCCAAAAGACATAACCAGATACTCATACAATCCATATCTGGTAGTGAATGCAGTCTTTGGGATATCTTCTGGTCGAATCTTGATTTGATGGTACCCCAATTAGAGATCAATCTTTGAAAATACCTTTGCCCCCGCAAGTTGATCAAAAAGTATATCAATGCGAGACAGCGGGTACTTGTTTTTAATGGTTACTTCATTCAACGGACGATAGTCAACACACATCCTTAAAGTCTGATCCTTCTTCTTGACAAAAAGAGTCGGACATCCCCACGGTGATGAACTGGGTTTGATGAAACCTTTTTCAAGCAACTCTTGCAATTGAACCTTGAGTTCGGCCAATTCATTTGGTGGCATTCTATAAGCTCTCCTGGATATTAGGGCAGTACCAGGTTTTAACTCAATTACAAATTTTACTTCTCTGTCCGATGGCAGACCAGGTAGATCATCTGAAAACACATCTGGAAGTTCACAGACTACCGGTATATCACAAATTTCTTTCACTGAGGTTGCACATATCCTCTCAACTGTTCTCTTTCGAATAGGAAGTTGGATAAGAAGATGAGATTTATTATCTAGCAAGTTCAACCTTATAGTTTTGTGTAGTGCATCTATAATAGCTCCTCGTTGGTACATCCAATTCATACCTAGGATTACATCTATATCCTGATTCTGTAATATTATCATTGAGGTAGGGAATATATGCCCACCCAACTCTATAGGTACATCACGTACCATTTCCTTAGTACACAGTCGTCCCCCGGGCGACTGAATAAAGAAATCCTCTTATGTTCCCATAATTGGAATACCATGCTTTGTAACAAAGGTGTGATTTATGAATGTATGCGATGCACCAGAATCAAATAACAGTATTGCTAGATGATTAGCAACAGAGAACATACCCATCATAACAGGTTCTCCCTATGGAATTGCACTTGCTTGGGTGTAGAATACATGTCCTGTCTTCTTCTTTTCACCTTTACCCTTCTGGACATTCAGATTATTGTTCTTACTCTGAGGCTACGGTTGTTGCGGTACGAGAGCTCTTGGATAATTGGGGTTGTACTGCCTTGGATACGGGCAGTCCTTTGAGAAGTGGCCTGGCTTTCCATAGTTATAGCAAGGAAAGTTATGGGTTAGCGGGCTCTAATTTCGAATACCAGGGGCATTTGGCTGTGGTGGATATTGCTGGGTTGCGGCAGGACAGATAAACGTCTACTACCGAGCTTGGTATTGCGGTGGACGATAAGGAGGGCAGAAATGATTCTGAGGGTGGTAGATAAACTTTTGGCGCTTCTTAATGTCGCCTGATGAGTTGGACAACACCTGCTTCTTTTTGTTTGACTCTTTGTGAATGCAGGACTTCTCTTCTGAAGCGATAGCCACATTGACTACTTCATGATATGTGGCATTATAACATGTGACCAACGCTGCCTAAATCTTTGTATTCAAACCCCTCATGAAACAACTCTTCTTCTTTGCATCAATGTTCACATACTCGGCTGCATACTGTGACAGATGATTGAATTTGCCAACATATTGAAGAATTGTCTGGTTTCCCTGTTTTAAAGAGAGAAACTCTTCTAACTTCATTGCCATGACACCATCTGGGATGTAGTGTGCTCTGAAAGCATCATGAAACTCTTGCCAAGTGATACGATGGCCAGCAGGCTGTGCAGTGACCAGATTCGCCCACCACGCCCCTGCGACACCCCTGAGCTGCTGTGCTACAAACACGGGTTTCTGGTATTCCGTGCACTGAATAAGTTTGAACTTTTGCTCCATAGTTCGGAGCCAGTCATCCGCCTCTAACGGCTCATTGGCCTTTGAGAACACCGATGGACGGATCGGTGAAACCCACATAAGTGGTTTTTCCTCCATTGTTTTGGCCCCGACGACCCTGATTTCCATTCTGATTCTGGGCCAACAGAGTAGTGGCATTGACTAGTGCTACAATAGCTTATGCCAGAGTAGGTGGGAATGGTGGGGAATTAGGAACATTATCCCCAGCCTGAGAAGTTCCAGTACCGTCCATCTTTTGTACAAAAACCATGTTTATTTACATTACTTTATTGAATTAAAAAGCAGTTAGTACAGTACTAGTACACACATCAAACTTATCTTACATCATTTTTTTACAAACTTGCTCGCAAGCAAGCAAACTAACCCCGCTAAGGTTCTTAGAAAACAGGAAGAACTACTATATTACATAACCATCTATTTCGACACTTCACTCCTCATCATCATCACTGATCACTATCACTCCATCCTCACTCTCCGGAGCACTTGTACTAGTGACATGACTTGCCTCATCCCCACTTTCTATCATGGGTTTATTTTCTTCCGGATCCTCTTCCTCATTATCCTCTCCACCAGGAACGACCATGACACCAACATCATCTTCTACCGCCTAGGGCTGATGATTGGGATTCATCAGGTCATGTAGCCTATGGACTTTCTCATATAGGATTATATTGTATTGCTCCAGGTGTGTCACATAAAATTCCAACTCTCGAACACGAGCCCTGGCTTCTGTCTCCTTTTTTAGAGACTCATTCTGGCACTGCTTCCAAAAATGCTTATTGCGCTTCAGTTGCTCTATCTCTGACATAAGCCTTGCGACCTCTGCTTGTGAATCTGAGTTTGAATTGCGACTACTGCTCGCTCCATCACCTCTGGTTGCCAACTCATGACGTGGCATTCCTTGCGGACCAGTTTTCTTGCGATGAGTCGTCTTCACATGTGGCATCCTGAAGCAAGACAGAATTAGAAAGATGAGGACAGATGGGAGGGATCTGAAGGTTAGCATGAACATGATTGAACCTTACTTAACCCAAACCACTTTAAAAGGGAAGGTAACTTAAGCAGGTTAATTAAACATGATGCATACATCGTACTTACGAACTAACAGAAAAGTTTAAGCAGCACATGCAATAACATTTATAACATAGGGCAATATAACATGATACTTCACTACAAAACTTTCAAATATAATCTAAGGAAACTATAGAGAGTAGATTGGGATAAGCTAAAAGTAATTTGAATCAAAATATCAATATTAAGTTTGTTCGATCCAAATCATTTTGAAGTTTTGCAAAGTAATACTATAATAACTCCAGTAATTATGCTCTGGTACCAGTTGTCACAGAACCTCCTAATTATGATGGCCCACATGTACCTGTCATTGTCATAATGACCTCTGACAGTCATACTTATGTTTCTCATAACTTAAAAGGCCTGCTTTCCTCCGAACAGGATCCAATCACAGGAGTATTGCAATATTACAATAGTTTATTCAAAATATCATCAGAGTAAAGTAGCGGAAGTCTTACAATAACTTAAGTTTACTAAGCACAGTTTCCAAACTTCAAACCTTACGTAGCATTATTATAAACTGGTAGTAGGGAAGTATCAGTAGTAACGTTATTACAGTCAAACAAACGAGATGCCTTGCCTAGAGGCCACACAGTCTACTCGTCGTCACTTTCTTCAGCCACAACGGTCATGCAACAAGGTTCAAAGTAGACTTGTTCATGAACCGCACCTGCAACAAGGGGTTTAACAAACCCTGAGTACAAGAGTACTCAACAAGACTTACCCGACTAAGAAAAAGACTCCAAGGGCATGCTAGCTTTAGGAAATCAAGGTACGGGTATTCAAGAATCAAAATTTCTTTTGCAGAAAAGCTTACTAAAATAAGTCCTTACCTTCAATATTTTACTTTTACCATTGATGGTTCATTAACCAATTCTAAGTGATCCTAATCTAGATCAAAGTAATTCTCATCAAGACCTTTCTCATTCTCTTTTCAATTCCAGTTCTTAACTACGATGTTGGTGCAAGGCCATGACTCCTTTCTCGTGGAGCAACGACGATTCAAACCGCTTCATTTAGCCAGCTGGGGATTCCTAACCACACGACATATGTAGAACCAAATCTTGCATATATCAACTCTTACCCGAGTAACCCAAAACCAGAATGTGTTCATCGCCACCCGAGACCACAGTACTCCTCGAACCCGGCCCAATTCTAGCCCCGAGGGTACACGCTACTCTCGCCATCTCTCCACTCCCAGTGCGAGGTTAGACGTTCCTGTAATGGAATAGTCGAAGTAAGGCTTACCCGACATGGGTACATGGCCAGTACTAATAAAAACTCCATGACGCGAGTGCCAACAACGTACGGTCCTTAACTGATAAGGCGGAAACACTACATTAAGACTCATTTCCCAATACAAGTTAGCAGTGGCCAAACCACCTGCCCAATCTTTCAAGTTCATTTTCATATTTCAATATTCATTAAGTATGCCATCATGGCCATGTAAATATTCATTTTAAAAGCTTAACTCATAAGCATAGCGAAGCATACTACGCATTTTCAGTAAAACAGATATCAAAGTTGATATCGCAATAAACAAGGATGACAATGCAGCAATTGGGTTACCACTCAAATCCTAAGTACTTAATACAGTAAACCATAGTATAAATAATAAATATTTTTAAAACTCAAGGTAGGGTTTAAATACACCGGGGCTTGCCTTGCTCTGACGCGATGGCTAACTCGAGCTCAAAGACTCCGACTTCTGGTCCAGAACCCACCGAAGACAACACTTAAAGTTAAGGCGCTAAAGATCACCAAGAATTAGTGACCCAAGGTCATCACTCAATCAAAAAGGGCACACAACACTTAAAGTTATCAATTTAACATTTATTTAAACATTTAATTAATTAGGGCATAATTAATATTAGATCAAACTTCATCTAAATGAGCTTAAACTTTTTCTATGGATTAATCATGGCCTAAAACAGTGTCAAAATAAATTTCATGATTTTTGAATTAATATTTTAATTACTAAAATTCATGAAAGTTGCATTTAATATTTAATTGAACTAATTAAATAACTTGCAAAAAGTAATCAAATTTAACATTTAATATTTTTCCTAATTAGTTTATACCTTGAAAAGCTTACACAAAAAATTTCACTATCTTTGGAGCTCCACAGAATTTCTAATGAAATAAACAAATACTAATACTATTCATATTTTTGGAAAAGAAAAATAAAATCTCCGATCGGGCCGCTTCCTCCGTTCTTCCTTCGGCTCAGAGGTGGCTCCACATAATTTCTAATGAAATAAACAAATACTAATACTATTCGCGCGTGGCCCAGTAGCCTAACCCAGCCGCGCCCGTGCCCGCGCTCCCTTTCTCTCTCGCTGACGGCTCGTCCCCACCTGTCATCCCCTTCCTCCACTCTCTCTCGCTCTCTCCCACGACCCGGCCATGTCCGCACGGCCACCGGTGACCCCTCACCGACGACGATGGCGGACCACAGTTGACGGTGAGCCGCGAAAACGCGTCCTCGATGGAGTAGTGACTAAATTAACACGAGAAAAACGTTCAGGGGCTCACAGCGACCACGATGGTGCTCTCAGTGATGAAGGAGATGAACTAGAGTGGCCTGGCCACGTGAGGGCGGTGGTGGCGGTGCTCTGACCGGACGCGGTGAAGACGGCGGCTACCCGTGCGCTTCGGGCAGTAGAGGTGGATGTGAGTGGTCGAAGAGATGCGCGGGAGCGAGGCGGTTGTGGTGAAGCGTTTTGCGTGGCCGGAGGTGGCTCGACGGAGGTGATGGCGAGCGGCGGAGCTGCGGTGGCGGTGGAAATGGAGAAAAAGAAAAATATGGCGGTGACGGTGCTCTCCTTTTATAGGGCGACGAACGTGACCTCAAGACGACGTGTGGCTCGTCGTGAACTCACTGAAGCCAACGCTGGCGGTCGAAGACACACCTGGAAGCTGGCTGAAGGCCACGGCAGCTGGCCGGTGCCAATGCCGCGCGGTGCCCTGCTCTGATTCGCCGAGCACTGTAGCTCCCCCCCCCAATTTTGCCATTTCAAACTGTTTTATCAAATTACTCCCAAATTCATGTAGCAACTTGAAAAATTCTCAAGATATGAAATCTTGAGAATTTCAAGCTCTACAAGTTTTGTATTGAACACTTTTTCAAATTCGAACTAGATTTTGAAATTTGAGTTTAAAATCAAAAGGGGACACTTTTTGGAAATTTGGTAATTTAGAAATTACTTTGGATTTTGTATTAAAACATCAAAAACTCCAAACATCAAAGTTGTACATCTAGCCAAGACCTACAACTTTGCTATTCAAACCATTTTCAAATTCTGCCTCCATTTTGAAATTTGAGTTTGGGGATAAAAGGGGGTCAAATTTGATATTTGCTTATTTTCAAAATTGCTCCACATTTTACACTAAAACTTTGAAAACTCAAAACACCAAAGTTGTATCCCTTGAAAAGGTCTACAGACTTGGTTTTAAACTTTTCCCCAAATTTTGTTTATATTTTGAATTATTTCAAAAGGGGTAAAACCAGGGTTTTGAAATTTTAGGGTTTTCGGAGGAATTTCCAATTGAAATTTGTTGGTACCTTAATTGGTGATTATTTAATGATCCAACCATCACCCAAGTGCATCATTGAGTCAATTATCACATAGTTGACCAAATGCCACTCTTAGTTGACCAATTTAACTTTTGAAAATCTTTTAATATTTTCCCAAATTTGAATTCAAATTCGAATCGGAAAACTCGCGACAAGTTTTTGGATTCCAATTCAAACTTAAACTTGGAGCTTCATTTTACGTGTTGTACTAGAGTTCATACCCTACACTTGACACTAGTGTGTAACACAGTCACACACCTCAAATTACGTAGGGCATAGACTAAGTATTTGCGGTGGCATTCAAAATTAGGGTTTTCGGTTCAAATCACACCACTGAGAAGCACATCCAACCTAGAAAGGTAAACTCATTTTAGTTAATGTATAACAGGGTTGACCTAATCATGGATGCTTTGTGATGCAATATAATGACATGGCAGGTTAATTAGCAACCATAACACCCGAGGTGTTATAGTCCTACCGTGACCCTAGAGTCTGATCGTGTCTAGAGTCGTCTAGAGAGCGCACAAGAGCTTTGGACTGAGTCTGGTTGACATGTCACCTGCGCTGCCTTTGAGCCACAATCGGACTCACGCGCATGGGTCCGGTTGCTCCAACATCCCAGGTCCAGTCATCACTACGCGCACACGGTCACAGCTCAGCACTGACCAAACTTTGGCGGTTAGGGTCCGGTCCTGACCAAGCCCGGGTCCGGTCACAGACCGACGCCTCATTTTCTATTTCTATCTCCCCAACCTCTTCACTCTTGCTTTCAAGTTGCTAACCTCCATGTGTACAACTCATGTGCCCATGTGTTAGCATTTTTTAAAGTATTTTTCAAGGGTCAATTGTTAGCACACTAGGTCCCTAAATGCATATGCAAGAATCATGACACCTAGTGGCACTTGACAACCGCTTAGCCAAATATTTTCCCTCTTTATAGTACAACTATCGATCCTAAATGCGATCACACTCTCTATAGTGTCTTGATCACCAAAACAAAAACCTATTTGATACCTTTGCCTTGATTTGTTTTTCTCTTTCTTCTTTTATAAGTTAGAGCTTGATCACCATTATCTCATGTCCATCTTCATCTCCATGGACCTCTCACTTGCTCCATCACTTGGTATGTGCCAATCTTGCTCAAATCAACACTAATGACAAAGGTTAGTACTTAGGTTTCATCAATTATCCAAAACCAAACTAGGACTTTCACATGCCACGGGACCACGGCAGCGCGGCGACATAGCCGTGATGTAGCATGCCGCGACGGTGCGGTCGTGCTACAAGAGCGCGGGCACAACGGGGAAGCCTAAGGAAGAGAAAGCGAGTATTCCGTATTTTTTAGCAACACGGTGTGAGCCTCTTGGGCCGTTCGGCTAGCGTCGCAGCCCACCAAAGGCGGCGTCCGACTTGACCCTAGTACTATAAAAAAACACACGAGTGGGACTACACGGACACATACACGTGACACGACCATGAAAAAGAAGGCGCAATGTGAACTGCATAGATGGCGTGTGGGGGGTATCGGGTTATTCCGTTGTCAGAGGGGAGGATTCGCTGGATTACTCAGGCGGAGAGACGACCTTCTTAATCTTGTAAGTATCCTTTAAAAATTGACTTTTGTCCTGCCGTATTTTGCATGAATGGCACCTGCAATTAATCAAACTTTCCTCATGAGATTGCTTTGAACATAGATCAGGCTTTTCTCTTTTCTCATGAAAAAAACAACCGACTAGAATTGTATTATGTTCTATGAAGATGGAAGAAGAGGCTAATAAAAAAGGCCTAACCAAGTGCGTTGTCGTCCTAACAAGTGAGCAATACAACCCCTTTGTACTACTTGATTTGACATCAAACAGACTTTGGAGCCGTTCGACTGGAATTATAAGCCGACTGAAAAATACTGTTAGCTGATTTTTTGTGAGAGAAAAATAATGTTCCGGCTGAAAAAACAAGCTGAATAAGACGGATTATAAGCCAGATGAACAGGGCTTGTTTCAATCCCATGTACTGTAATCATGTACAACTACTCTCTACAGTTGCATAAGTCCTGTACTCATGTTATGTTTTCTGTTCTAGAGAAATGCAACCTGGTTTGGTATCTCATGTTGGCATTGAATTTGAAAATTCAAATGAAGCTTGGGCGTTTTGGCTTAGCTATGGTGGACAAAAGGCTTTGATGTCACGAAAAGGTATACAAACAAAAGATCATCCGATGGCAAGATTACATCATGCAGATTTGTTTGTGTAAATGAGGGTCATCGATTGCAAGACAAAAGAGATCGTTTGGTTCTTTAAGCATTTTGAAAGGCTGGTGCAAGGAAAAAGGAACAATGAACAAGTTACCTAAAATGGGTATGACGAGATCACCGCCTATATTGTTGTAGGTAGACCTGGGCATTTTGCAGGTCAGGCAAAAAAACTCGGTTATTTTGGGTCAAAATAATCTTGCCCATGACCGGCCCATGATCATTCGAGTTGGGCCTATTTTTTGGGCTGGGCTCGTGTCGGACCTAGGCTAGGCGGCCACCCGTAGAGTTTACAGTGTAAAACAGCTAAAATAAAGAGGAAAAGTGTGTTAAAACGTGTCCTTCAAATAATTTTTCTTTTTCCAGAACAGACTTGAAGTTCTGCCCATGCTCTGATTTTGGGACTTCCCGGGATGCCAAGATGAAAAATCATTATGAGTATGTTCGGTTACTGGGAACCATGGCCTGGAACTAATCTAGGCAAGATTGCTTCTCTAATTTGTATATGCTCCCTAGTCGGAATGGTTCCTGGCTCTGTTTTAGGCCAAATGAACGAACTCTAACCGGTAATGTTGCTAGGTTTTTTATGCAAATATTAATCTGACTTGCAAATCACTAACCGGTAACTTTGTTTTCTGATGCCAGTAAATTATTAATTTTTGGTACAGTTGCTAACTCTATTGCTAGTTCATTTTGCAGCTGTACGATGGATATTAGTAACATAGTAGTAACATAGAGAGCAATACTATATAGCAAAGATAAAGATCAACCGCGCGGATTACGGATTAACAAGAAGAGAGTTGGAACTGAACCAGAAGCATAATTCGCGAGAAGACCGTTGTGTCTGAAGCAAATTCACATGCGCAGGGCCTGAACAAGACAATTGCCTCGTTTAGATGACCGATTGCTACATCGCACAATAAATGTGCACTGTAGCAATTTTGTTTTTATGTGGTAAAAATTATCTAATTTTTGACTAATTAGGCTCGAAATGTTCGTCTCGTAAAGTACAACAAAACTGTGTAATTATTTTTTGATTTCATCTATATTTAGTACTTCGTACATATGCCGGCATTTCGATGTGATGGAGAATCTTCTTTTTCATAGTAAAATTTAGGTTGAATTTGCTAAACCAGGCCCACATGCGCAGAGCTTGCTCGAGATCCAAGGTGGTACGTACACATTTGTGTGGCAAAACACGCTGTGATCCTGACGCACGCATCCTCTCCGACCCCGAAAAAAAAAAGGAAAAAGCCCACGGCGACGAGTCGACGACCGATCGAGCTAGGTGCTGGTATACTGCAGGGACGCCTTGCACCTGAGCACGAAGCCGAGGAGCAGCAGCATGGCCAGGAGGCCGCCGGAGGACCCCCACACGCGGTGGATCCAGTAGGGGTCGAACCTGACGACGCGCCGGTCCATGAAGCAGGTGACGTTGATAGCCAGGATGAGCAGGACGAGCACCGCTGGCAGCCACAGCGCCGACGGGCCGCCTTCGTCGTCCTCCTCCTCCTCGCGCTCCGCCGCGGGCCGCCGGTCGATGTACAGCGGGGACAGCACGGCCAGGACCGCCAGGACGAAGCACACCAGCTTCTCCGTGGAAGAGGACCTCCCCATGGCGACGCGACGACGAGGACGAGGTGCACCGTGCACGGCCTCTCTCGCGCTCTTCTCTGTCAGAGTCTGGTGCCTATGTAGCTGTGCTTCTTGAGAATGAGAATAATGTTTCTTTATGCTATCTATAGGATTAGGAGTAGATCTGTAGATGGTTGGCGGCTGGCTGATGAAGATGAAGATGAACCAACCAATCTTTAGACGCAAGGAGAGAACCTTTCGTTATATCTATCACCAATCCGGCCGCATGGCCTTTGACTACTAGCTAATTGATTCCTATATATCATGCATGCAATGCAAAGGAACATATTCAGATTGTCTTGCATGATCTATGTATGTATCCACGGACTATTGGTGGTGGGCGTTGGACTGTAACGTAAAGGAGATTCTTCAGAGCTAGTGAGCTTGGAATCAGATGCCCAGAGGCAAGTAGTGGTTCAAGTGCTCAACAAATAGTGCAGCCTCAGGCCTTAGCTACGAAGGGAGGTCGAATCAGACGCTTCTGATCGTCTATCTTGCTGGAAAGGATCGGAAAAGTAGCGCCAGCTATAGCTCTATGATTGCGTGATCGTATTCAGCTTTATTGTTCTGGAAGATGCAAAGTATAGTAGCAATTCGACGTCATAGGTTCGATCTGCAAGATTATATTAGTTCACCGGATTTGGGATATATAATATAATCCGTACGGTGTACGGCCCCGTCCTCTGAGGCTGCTTACTTATGTCTTGGATGCACGTATATTCACTTTAATTTATATGTGTTGGAGTTGATTAAAATAAAAATTAATTTATTTTTATACCAATCTATTTTAATACACGTAAATTAAAATAAATACATATGTACCGAACAAGTCCTTATGCGTAAGTGGCAGGGAACAAAGACGTGTCCGCGTGTTCAGTGGCAGAGACAGACAGGAGCATCACTTTGATCTGCTCATTTTGCTGCTGTATATTCGGGGATCGAGTAAACAAAAAACAAGCGTGAGCCCTAAGGTTGGCATCCAATGCGGTTGACGACGAGTTGATTTATTTCGTCTGAAATCATGAAATGGGAAGCCAAGCAGCTGGTAAGCAAAGTAAGCCTGGCCGCCTGGGATGAATAGTTCCTCAAAAAGAAGCGGGATAAATAAGGTGTATCTCAAAAGGGTCCTACTGCATACTAGCTTAGCAGTTAGCATGTATGTCACAGGAGGTGCTTAACTGAAAGCACAAGGTAGGCGCAAGTTGACAAGTGTGATTATGTGATCAAAGTCCAGAAATATGTACGCGGGCACGCGGCTGCCCTGCCAAAAAAAAAAGGCTGATTCCCAACGTCACGCAGGCTGCTAACGTGGCAACAAAGGAAGACCACCAATCGGATTTGTCCACAAACCCATAATTGGACTTTTTTTTGTGGGTTCACAAATAAACCTGTTTGTATTCCTCTTGCCAATTTTTTTATAAACTTTCTTGCCAAAATTTTGATAAGGCGAAAGCATTTACTTTGCTAACCAATACATCGGCGATATTCACTCCTTGCTACTTACATGTTACAACTTTGTATTAATTTGGTCTTTTCCTTCGATGCCATAAAATTGATTCTAGAAGACAGACACTAATTAATAGAGCTGAACACATCTAAAGACCGTCTCCGGAAATGGTCAGACGGCCTCTAGGCAAATGCCCACCTCTGAAAATCATTTATACAGAGGAAAACATCTAGGATGGTTGCCTATGTTAATCATCGATTTACAAATGCGGTCGTCTTAGGATGTTTGATACCTATCTTTATAAATCGATTTTTAGAGCAGACATCTTTGGCCATCTCTGAAAATCGCTATTAACAGAGATGATCATCCTAAGCATCCGTATCTAAAAGTTGATTAACAAAGGCAGACATCTTAAGATGCTCGTCTCTAGAAATAGTTGCATCTAATTCCATGTGAACTCAGATGAAGATGAACTTTTATATTAATTTGTAGCTCTTGACACGATCTAAAACTTTGTAATTGAGAAGTTTTTTATTAAAACTATTTAGAGTCCAAAAATGTTATTTTAACTTCTCAGATTTTAAAATGTGAAATCTAAATTTTACAAACGTTGTCATGGTATATACCAAAGTTGTAGATATCAATACAATCTTCAACTTTGTAGTTGAAACATTTTTTAATTTGAGGTTGTTTAGAGTCCCAGATATGTGTTTTAAGTTCTTAGATTTTGAAATTCAAAATTTAGAATTTTCAAACCACCTTGAATGTTTACAGGGTTAATACCAAAGTTGTAGTGGTTGACCCAATCCACAAGTTAATTGTTGATAAGTTTTTTATTTGAATTTGTTTAGAGTCTTAAACATTTGTTTTAAGTTCATATATTTTGATATTCAAAATTTTCAAACAATCTCGGATTGAGATAGATCCTATATCAAAAGTTGTATCCCTTGACAAGATTTTAAACCTTATAGTTGAAACTTTTTTATTTGAAATCATTTAAGGGTTGAAATAATCAATGAAAAATTACAAAATGTTGATATAAAATGATAGCTGTCTATACAGTCACAATGAGTGTATAGTCTAGTGATAGAGAAACGCTAGATGTGTTGAAGGTCGTGAGTTTGAATCCCCAAAGATACTTTTTTTTGGGTTTTCTAAAAACCGTTAGGAAATTTGGTGATTCTACCCTTATTCCTGAGTCCAATGGTGATTTTACCCCTCCTTTTTTAACTTTGTGATTTTACCCTCCTTTTATTCAGACGAAGCTCCCTTCTACCCCTGCTTTCTAACACTGTCTAAAATAGTAGGATTAAACGGTTAAAAAAAGAAAACAAAAAGACACCTACCCAAAAAGACCATGGTATCCCTCACTTCCTTCTCCTTCTGTGTCGCTCGTGTATCTCTCGTACCGAAGGGAGTCGGGTCGCGAGTCGCGACTCGCAGCTGCCGCTCACACTTGGGTTTCGTGCTCCCGGCGGCGGCGCTCCTCCTCCCTCCGGCCTCCTCCCTCCGACGGCTGCTCGGGTCTCGACTCGTGGCTGCAGCTCGTGCTTGGCTAGGGTTTGGTGCTCCTGGCGGCGGCGGCGGCGGCGCGGCAAGCTACCGGTGCTCCTCCTCCCTCTGGCCTGCTCCCTTCGGCGGCTGCTCGGGTCACGACTCGCGGCTGCCGCTCGTGCTCGGCTAGGGTTTGGTGCTCCCGGCGGCGGCGCTCCTCCTCCCTCCGGGCCGCTCCCCGCTGCTCTTCGGCCAGGCCATCGTTAGTGAGTGCTCCCTCCTTCCTACCTTGTCAAAAACATAGGATTTCTGGGCTACTTTGACTGTACGGTGAACGGTGGCTTCAATCGAGAAACCATGGCGTGTCTGTGCCCGAGGTATTAGTGATTTGTGAGGCATTGATTGTCACTGGTTAAGAGTTACCTGGTACCTGGCTGACAATCCCAAAACGAAATTTTGAGTCCTTTTGCCCCTACTGTCCTCTGTTGTTGCAGTTGTCTGATGCAAGATAGGGCACCTGAGTAATATCATTTGGAGCAGCCCCGTTTATCAGAATACAACTTACAGATTAAAAATGTGTTGTTGTTCTTAATGTTATCCTTCATTTACTTTTCCATGTACATTCTAGAGCATATAATCATACCAAAAAAAAAGAGGCATTGGTCCATGGAGTGCGGACTATCAGCTTGTCACAGTTCGGGCGGTGGTGATATTATGGTACTGTACCAAGGTAGCCACTACCCAGCCATTTGTGTATTTGTGTAATTGTGTTGGTCCTTAGATTTTTCTAGCAAATTTCAGCGTTGCAACCTATATTAACTTGCTTTTACTCTATTCTTGTTAAGTGTAAGTGGTACAGGAAGCGGAAGCGGAAGAGGAAGGGGGAAGGGGAAGAGGAAGGGGTTCAGCAGAGGACAACAATTAGACAATGTGTGATTCATGGCTGTTGTTCGTTACTATTTTTCTAGCAAATTTCAGCGTTGCCACCTATATTAACTTGCTGTTCTCATAAAAAAAACCTATATTAACTTACTTTTACTCTATTCTTATTAAGTACAAGTGGTATAGGAAGCGGAAGCGGAAGGGGAAGGGAAAGGGGCAGGGGAAGGGGAAGAGGGTTAGGAGAGGCCAATAATAAGATAAAGTAAGACATAACACATTTGCTTCTCTTTACTACATATTTTAGTAACTTTATTAACATAATTATACCGCTTTTTTCATACAAAGTGCAAGTGCTTCAGGAAGGGGAGCAGGAAATAGCAGAACAGGAGCAACTTCTGGGAGGCTTGCTACTTTGTTGGGTTTCAATGCTTGATATGTAGCTCACTGCTAGTTGCCTAGGAAACTCACTACTAGTTCCTACTTTTGTTTCACATGTCATTTGGTGTTTGACATGTTATTTGGACCTCTATGTTGGCATCTAATATGGTATTGTGATGGCATGTTATATGGATTTAGTTTGTTGTCATTAATGCAATATGTGTGAAATTAATTTGTTGTGTAATATTAAATTATGTTTAAATGGATTTTTAGTAGAAATGCTATCGAATTTTTAATAAATCTGTATACAAAATGTCAACTAGCTGATCTAAAACAGGGGTAAAAACACAAATATCATAATAAAATAGGGGTAAAAACGCATGGACAAAGTTGTCATTTTGTCCAAAAGTTAACACCGTTAAAGGGGATTAACAGAACAAGGGCAGGCTCTCCCTTCGTTTTGAAAAACCAAGAGCAAAATTACAAAGTAAAAAAAAAGGGTAAAATCACCATTTCACTTAAAAATAAGGGTAGAAACATCAAAGCCCCAAACCGTTAATAGAGGTGGACATCTTAAAGTGTTTGCCTCTGTTTTTTTTAAACCGAGAAGTTTTTATCCTCATTCTCATGCACTATGTACAGAAATACTGTGGGCACCGGAGATCAAACCCGGGCTGGCCGAGCTTTGATTGAAAGCTTCTAGAAAGCTTCTAACCAACTGAGCCGCCGCTTCGGCTCTCAAGTGTTTGCCTCTGTTAACTAATTCACAAAGGTGGCCACGTGCTCACCACTGAAAATCGGGGTTGATTAAAAGTCCCTTCCCTATGCTGCCATCGAAGAATTTGAGGCATTGCTGGCTTCTCCGTGCACCGACACATGTCCCTGTCTATTTTGCAAAAAGGTCCTTCATGTTTTCAAAATCAACCTGCGCTCCATACCTTTCCGCCCCGAGCCTCCCACCCCGCAGCGCAACCCTAGCCCGATGTCTCCAACTCTGGATCCCTCTCTCCTTCCTCTCCTCTCCCCACCGCCGCCGCCTCCTCCGCACCTCCACCCCTCCTTGCACAGCCTTCGCTCGAGCATGAAAGTTGTATAGCCTCTGCGGCACAGGAGCACACAAGATCCAGAGGCGCGTAATCGGGCAGACCTCACTGGCCCCTCCCTACCATCTCGTCCACGCGCCGCCTCCATGCCGACATGAGCGTCGTCGTTGCTTTGAAGGCATCCTCGGTGAGTGCGCGGCCCCGAATCTGCCCTTGACGGTCGATTTGTGAAGGACGGATCTCTGCCTTCCTCGGCACGTCTCCATGGATCTGTTGGGATTTAACCGATCCAGGTTTTCCCCCTTTTCCACTAATTTGGTAGGATTTTGTGCTGATCTTTCTTTTGGTTGTCGGTGGGGGTGGGTGCAGGCAGATGACGGAGGCAACTATGTTCTTTCTCGGGCGACCCGTCGGCGCCACCGCCAACGGCGGGTCACCTTGGTGGGCGGAGCAACAAGGAGCAGGGCCGTAAGCTGCTTCTCGAGCAGACGTGCGAGGAGCGGCGCTGGTGCCAGCACCTCCACCTCCAGAACACCTCCGCCAAGAAGATCCTAGTATGTTGACGACTCACGCCGTGTGCCCGTGTTGTGGCTCAGAGTAGGTGCTCGGCAGTGCGATTAGACAGGGGTTTAGCCATCTCTGCTCTGTACTGTGATGAGCTATGAGATCATCTATGGGCTTTTCAGTGGTTGTGAATGGTCATGGTCCAGTTGTTTTTCGCTGAATATAGATTCTTTGTTAGGGTATAACCGTAGGATTCTTGACATTTATATGGACCTCTAACTTAAATTAGAATGTACTCCTACATTGTGTGTTTATGATGTCTTTCCAGACAAGCTACGGATACATTTTTTTATCTATTTTTGCGACATTAGCCTGGAACATGGGAAATCAGGGGTGTGTTGTTCCTTTTGGTTTCCTGAATTTGACGAGGCGAGTTTAGTGAGATGTTTGTGCATGTATTTGGTTATTCGACTTGTCATTTCGTGTGAGTTGATGGTTGGAAATTTTTCTTGATTTCCTTTCTTGGATTTTTTTGAGGAGGTTACAAAGATTGGGGAAAGTTCTTTCCTTTGCTTTTGTGGGTTAGGACATGTGCAATGTGATAAGTTGGCAAGGCGTCTTTATTGCAGTCACTTGGTTTTATTTGCCATGGTGGATCTCCTATTCTCCTCACAAGATGGTAGGTGCTTGTGAGTGGAATTACCACTCCAGCAGGTGTTCGATGCTTCGAGCAATCTTGATGAGCTGACCGCAAGAAAATTGTCAAGCTATCTGATTACTTTTGCTACTGAATCCAGTGTTTATAGATTTGTGATAAATCTGAAATCTTACAATTATGACACATTATTTACCTGTTTTTTCGTGCTAGGAGATTGATTAGTAGCTTACTGTATGTGAACATATTTTGTTTAGGGGCAGCAATACTATGTTACATGATCGTATTGTTTGGTTAGTAGCTTACTGAATATGTTGGCTGTCGAAAGTATAGTTGTAGGTTGTCGAAAGTATAGCATAGTATGTTACATGAACGTATTGTTTGGTTAGTAGCTTACTGAATATGTAGGCTGTCGAAAGTATAGCTGTAGGTTGTCAAAAGTATAGCTTATGGGGTGCAAAACATATTCCCTGGAGCATTGACTGAAATCACTTCTATTCACACCATATTTGATCTCTTTAATTATTCTACGGTGTTGTTTGGTCAATAGCTTACTGATATAGGCTGCCCAAAGTATAACCTGTGGTGCAAGACATATTGCCTGGATCATTGACTGAATTTACTGCTGCTCACACTAGACTATTAATCATGTAGGGGCTTGAATGTTATGTACACTGGTTCAGAAGCTCTTAGTGCACTACTGTTCTATCTTTTCCTACATGATGAGGTTCTTGCATTGCCCAAAATATTTACCGTGATTCCTAAGATGCTTCCCAAACAATGGAACACTTGCTTCTCATTTAAGTGTTATTGTTATGCAGGGATTTGATAATTTGCTTCTTTTTTAGTGTTTGAAGCATAATATTAATACTTTTGCCATGCTTGATTGTTGCCTGCTGATATTTTCTCTTGTGTTCCTGGAATCGGCCGCTTACATTGACACAAAATACTGTAAATAGGAAAAGCTAGACCAATAATTAATGTGGTAGTGTGCAAGCAGTAAAACGCACTTGCATGCATTCTCTCTTTAATGCTTGATGCTCTTTTCAGATCTTAATGTGGCTCTTGCAGCTACAAATCTGTGAAAATATTTACGTTTTTTCTTTCAGGTTGAGCAGTTGGAACAAGAAATATCTAAAAGAAATAGGAACCAGAAATATCTAAAAGAAATAGGTAGATCCTGCCAGAAAAGCATGGACATGACCAAGCAATGTTTCAGGAACATCTTTCTATTTCTCAGTTGATGGGTTGTTATGCTACTTGGAAGATATCTATGACAATGGGCTGCTGACTCAGAGATGGAATGGTCGACGTTAGTTTGTACGTATATTCTTCATCCCTTTTGCTGTGTAACGGGTAACTTCTGTGAGGTTTTCTATGCCTCTTCAAAATCGTGACTCTAGAATTGCGCAATATCGGCTTCTATATTTGTCTCCATGTCTTGTGTTTGATTAGCAATTGCTACATGCTAAGCAGATATTATACATTAAACTGTACTATTTTATGCTCGTGTGGTCATGGTAGGGCGCCCAACGAGCGCCTGATGTTCTAGTCGGGGTTGATTAAAACCTCCTTCCTTCTGCTTGCACGAGAGCGTTCGAGGCATTGCTGGCTCCTTCACACGGCGACACGTGTCTCTTCCAATCTTGCAGAAAAGCCCTCCTATTTTTTGGAAACTAACCCGCAGTCCAGTCAATCATTACTACACAGTGCGCATGTGGGAATGTTTTTCACGTAAACCCCTTATGTAAATTATATTCTAACGTCAAGAAGAGAAAAATCGAGAGTTGGCGCTTTTTTACATAATCCTGGATATTTTGCAGATAGCCCCCCACACGGCCGAACCCTAAGCCCCTCCTCATTCCTCTCTCCTTTCTCTCTCTTTTGCGCCTCGCGTATCACCGCGCGCCCCCGGGCTCGCTGCCGTCGCTCTTCCACCTCCTCCGGGCGTTCCTCCGCGTAGGCGCGTAGCTACCACAGCCTCATCTCCCCGCCGCCACTCTCTCTCCTTCTTGTCTCCTTTTGTCCCCTCTCTCTATTTTCATTCCATCTCTCTGCCGCTGTGAGACTGGGAGGTGGCGTGGGTGTGCCAGCGAGCTCCAGTGCGGTGGCACATCATGGAGGACCAACCTCCGATGGACCCATGGCTTCGAGGTGTCGTTAGCTCGCGATAATCCGCAGCCGGATCCAAGATGTGAGGCGGACAAATCGGTGGAGGGATCGGCCGTAGTGAATGACGCCAGATCTGGCAGTTTCAAGGCCGCTGTCCCCTCCCCCCACCCATCCCCCGAGCACGGGGACGCGTTCTCCTCCAGGCATCGCCGTCCTAGATTCTTCTTCAGGCCTCCGGCGACCGGCGTTGACGAGTTCCACATGCCGCTGACCGCGTCTCAAGCTCCTCCACGCTACTGACGGCACACATCAGGCCGCGTGGTACTGCTCCCTGCAAGGCCGCACGTCGTCGATCTGCGCAGCAGGCCGTCAGCATCGCCCCCTGCTACCCAGGTCTAAAGGTGGATGCTACTCTCTCCTGCAGGGCAGCATCGTCCTTCAAATCAATAGATGGTGAGAAGGGGAGGCAGCAGCCAGGTCTAAATGTGGGTACTACTCTCTCCTCCCATCTGCGTTGCATTTACCCTCCACCCCTGAGGTATCTTCTCCACCATCTCCTTATTTAAACCTATGAATTTTAATGCTCCAGTTGTATTCAGGCCCATATGAACTTTCTATCAGAGGTGCAACATAGACAACTGTTGTATCTGAATATATTTGACTAACCACGCCGGAAGTATTACAAGTATCACTTCCCTGTTGCCATTTTATTGATCTGACTTTAGTGTGCTTATTTTGAAGTAGCATATTTGCGTCATCTGTAAGGGCTCTAATAGAGTTGGTCTGCACAACAATAGCTATTTCAGTAACTATTCTTACTTTGGGTCTAAATTTTATTGTATAGTTATGTTAAACTATAAATCCGTAGCTTTGCATTGAATGGTGATAGAAATCAAATGTCTATTGCTTGCAGTGTCAGTTGTTGACCATTCTTACAACTAATGAAAACCTGAATTTTATTGGTTATTTTATGGGACTCGTCAGTATTACAGTATACTATTTTCTTTCATAGAGATATAACCTTAATGTTTTGTTGGCACTTCTTTGCGTGAGCTTTATAAGTTGCTTACTTAGTGCCCTTTCATGATTGAATAAGCATCTAAACTGTATCCTCATATTGTAGAAGGAACATATAATGACTGGACTAAGGATTCAACTATTTGTTTCACGTGAATATTTTTGATGCATAAATGGTAAGCTGAACTTTTCATTGACGTGTTCAATCAAATTCTGTAGTCTGAAATTATTCTGCACTATTTTAAGGTATAATAAGCTTCCTTCTATACCTATTTGTAGGTTGCAATATGACTATTTAACAGTGTACTAATGTTGATATGTAATCCAACTCAGTGAGACAAAGCTTAGTTATTAACCATCTTCGGAATTTATCTTGTCCTTACTTAGTTGTGCTGTTCACTGTGCATTGAAATATTTTTCACTTTGCTATCAAGTTGTGTAAGCACTGGGCAGATCATGAAGGTGCATTCTCACATGTAGTTCCACTATGGGACCACAATAAGGTTAGTTAAAAACAGTGATTGCTGACATTTTTTTTATAGAAAAACATTTTAATACAATGAAATTTTCAGGGTGATAGTTTGGCCAATACAAATCTATCGGTTCTACATTGCTTGAAATGTCTAAGTAATCTATTTTGTTCATTGGCACATGCTCACTGAAATGTCATGTGGTGGGCCTTGGAAAAGCACAAAGTCCCAACTAAGTACGTTACCCTCATCAAGGATATGTACAGGGATGTGGTGACGTTTGTCCGAACATGTGATGGCGATACCAGTGACTTTCCAATTAAAATATGACTGCATCAGGGGTCAGCTTTGAGCCCTTATTTATTTGCTTTGGTGATGGATGAGGTCACAAGGGACATACAAGGTGATATCCCTTGGTGTATGCTCTTTGCTGATGATGTGGTGCTAGTTGACGACAGTAGGGCGGGGGTTAATAGGAAGTTAGAACTATGGAGGCACACGTTAGAGTCGAAAGGGTTCAGACTTAGTAGGACTAAGACCGAGTACATGAGGTGCGATTTCAGCACGACTAGGCACGAGGAGGGAGACGTTAGCCTCGATGGGCAAGTGGTGGCCAAGAAGGATACTTTTCGGTATTTAGGGTCGATGCTACAAAAGGATGGAGACATTGATGAAGATGTTAGGCATAGAATTTCAGCCGGCTGGTTGAAATGGCGTCAAGCTTCTGGCGTTCTCTGTGACAAAAGAGTGCTTCAGAAGCTGAAAGGTAAGTTCTATAGGACGGCGATTCGTCCGGCGATGTTATACGGTGCTGAGTGTTGGCCTACAAAAAGGCGACATGTCCAACAATTGAGTGTAGCAGAGATGCGTATGTTGCGTTGGTGTTGTGGGCACACAAGGAGGGATAGAGTCCGGAACGACGATATTCGGGATAGGGTTGGGGTGGCACCAATTGAGGAGAAATTGATTCAACATCGGTTGAGATGGTTTGGACATGTCCAACGGAGGCCTCCTGAGGCGCCGGTGCGTAGTGGAGTTCTAAAGTGGGCCGATAATGTAAAGTGCGGTAGAGGTCGACCTAAACTAACTTGGGACGAGTCCCTTAAGAGAGATCTTAAGGAGTGGAATATCTCCAAGGATTTAGCTATGGACAGGAGCGCTTGGAGATTGGCAATCAATGTGCCTGAACCGTGACCTCTTTTGTCTTGTGCCCTTTATGTCCCTTTATGTGTCTCACTGTTTCTCGTCTCTTTTGGGTTTCATCTCTAGCCTACCCCAACTTGCTTGGGACAAAAGGCTATGTTGTTGTTGTTGTTGTTGGCACATGCTCACTGAAATACCTTAAAGGAACTGAAATACGCATTTACGTGTGTTAAATTCGTGTACTACTAGACCTAAGATTCCTGCTTAGTATTTATGATTTATTTTAGGGCTTTTTAACAGCATCGAAGGTCTCTGGATTGCAAATTTTATTTGTAGAAGATTCTTCATACTGCACAGTGGAATGTTGAGATGTTAATGAAGTGTATATATGCATCCAGCTGCTTACTGTTTTAATGACTTGTACCAAATTTTAGGCTGTCGGAAATGATCATTTCTTGCATGGGTGAAAGGATAGAGATGAGTGCAAAAGGAAGTAACAAGATTCCGCTGATGAACGTTGAGAGATAAGATTGCAAAAACATACATGTTTATTTGTCAATCCATATGTACTGTACAATATATTTAGATGGTTCTACTACCTCTGTTCTAAATTATAAGCGATTTGACTTTTTGGTACATCCATACATAGCAAAATGGATGAACTAAAAAAAGTCAAAGCAACTTATAATTTGGAACGGAGGGAGGGAGTAACTTATTTGATTGTAGTCGCAAAGTATGTATGGGCATAGTAGAATTATTTATTGATGAAATTGCCTTTCGAAGCTGTGATGATGTGTCATGTCTAACCGGCATATATACTATTATTCAAATCACGGCATATGTTAGCTTTTGTTCTTCAAATCACGGCAGGGCGCCAGATGTTCTAGTGACCATTTAATAGTGACCATTTGCCAGAAATGGATGTGCATGCCCGTCTCTGCTTATTATAATGTTTGATGATTGTTTACCAAACCATTGTAATGATTGCTAATGTGTATCTCCTAGAGAGTGAAAAAAGCCTAAAATTTGTTTTGGCCTTGATCCAGAAAAATAATGTAAATTTATGATAGCAGAAAGATGTCACGAATTTCCTCATTTTCAGCTCCCTCAACAGCCGTTCTATTTTAAATTAGTAGCAAAAATCATGTGCATGTTCTCTCTCCTCTTGCTTAGGTCAGTCTGAGTGAGATATAATGAGAGTTTTATAAATAATAAATAAACTATCAACTTAGCAAATATGCTAACATGATACAATATTGGTGAAGAAAAAGAGGACCAAGTTTTATGAGAATAAAATGACTTTCATCAGGATAAAACAGTTTTCCAAGAGAGCCATAAAAAAATTAAACACCTCCCATTTTTTGACAACATAAACGGATAAACTCAACCCCCCCCCCCCCCCCCCCCCCCCCCCCCCCCCCCCCCCCCCCCCCCGGTGGCGGCCCACCCTAGCTAGCCGCTAGATTGCCCATTTGCCCCTGGCAACTGCTGGCTGGCTAGAGGTAACTGGAGGCCGGCCAAAAAGGTCATATTGGATCACGTGGTAGGTTTTTAAAGGTTTTTGGCACACAAAAATAGTGTGATATTGGAGGAATTTTTTTTGGCACCAAAAAACATATAAACTTCAGTGAGTGTTTGGGGGCAAACCCAGTGAGAGTGTGAACATGGATACTCAATTTTAGAGTGTTTTTAATTATGTGCATCTACCTCATAGATAAAACATATAATTTGTTAGGTTTAGTATTATATAAAAAATTAATGGTAGAGAAAACAACCTATAAAGCAGAGTAACCCTTATTTATTAGGCTACTCTTGTGGATCCGGTTAGACATACTTATTTGGTTGTGGGCTTTGGTGCATTAATGGGACACCGACTTGTGGATGGATGGGATGGACTAACTTTATAAGCAAGACTCATGGGTTGTTGGAACGGGACCAACTATAAAAATGAAGAGTGTTTGGAAATGTCTATTTATCCGTTGAAATTATAGCAGATGTTGCTCAATTCCATCCATACATTTTGGAAATCCATCAATCATCCCCCTGAGCCCTCGTCACAACTGTTGCACTCATCTTACACCATCCATTTGTTCCCTATCCATAAGCCATATTAGTATCACCATCTCCGATGATGTACACCCCTCTTCTTTATGTTGACTTTATTGTTTCCTACTCAATCTCCTTGAACCATGACACATCCTCCTTGGGTAAAACCCTAACTTTGTTAGGTTTTCGAAACACAAAATTGAAGTTCATGGATATGGGAGTTCAAAGTTGTTGTTTAACTTCATAATATGATATTATTTTATTTGAGGTATCATCTTGTTTGGATTCCAATTTCCAAACTTGGAGATCCTGAATCACATGTGACTTCTTAATTTTAAACTTGTTCCTCTGGTCCATTTTTTGAAAATATATCAAGCATCGAATGTATGATGCAATTTTCTAATCTAAGCGAGTTTCAAATGAGGTAGAATTCGATGCATTATATTAGTACGAAAGAGTGGGGTTTTTTTTTCTCTCGACACTCGACTCCTCCCGACGCGCTCCTCTCCTCCCCACGCGGTGCTCTCCCCTACGAGCTCCTCTCGGCGGCCGCACCTAATTCTCTCTCTCCCCCCTTTGGCAAGCTCCTCCCCGGCGAGCCCCACCCACGCGCGAGCTTTCCGGCCATGGCGGATCCACCGAGGTAGGCCTCCTCCTCCCCCTCCTCTTGGATTTGTCAGTTAGGGTTCTGGCGAGTTTTTCCCCTCTTTCTTCTCCAACTCCGACGGGTATAGAAGGGGCCGACCGGGGGAGGTAGGCAGGCCAGACGGTGGGGATGGTGGTCGGGCGGTTTAGACGCCTCGGTGGCGGTGGAGGCGGCTGGACCAGGGGGAGGGGGGGCGTCGCGGCGGAGCTCGCCGGAATTCAAGAAGATGGTGGCGGTGGGGGAGGGGAAGAAGGCGGCCGCCACGGGCGCCCTAGCGCGCCGAAGCTCCAGTGATCTCTAGTGCCCGTGGCGGGACGGTGGTCGACGGCGGGAAAGAGGAAGAAGATGAACAGTAGCGCCACTGTGAGCCATTGGATGACCAGATCAACGGCCCAGAAATCGGGTGTTTGGGGGCCTCAAAACATCGAGCGCTCTCTAGACAGACTATTTTTTTAATGGTTTGCCGTCAATCGTCACAAGGAGTACACTGAGAAAAATGGTATCTATGGCCTATGGGTAACACATGGTCCATCGTGTAGGCCAATCATGTAGCCAGCCTAGCCGCCGCCCGCCGTATCCGTATGGAAGACGGCGGGCCAGCGTGACGAGGCTTGGGCGCGTGCGGCCGAAGCATAGCACTGCACAAATGAAGTGGTCATCCGCCACCGGTGAAACACGACCAGCAAACCACCGGACCACACCCGTCAGGCCCACAGAACAAGCGAAACGGATAGATATAGAGGAAAAAAAAAGAGGAAAAATACTAGTACTCCAGTAGCGGGCGACGCGGCCGCGAGGCAGGCAGGCAGACCACGCCGCACGCCAGCCAGCGGCCAGCGCTCGCCCCGCCGCGCCCCGGCATTTCCCATTCTCCCTCCCTGCCCCCCCCCCCCACATCCTTCCCGCCGCGGACTCGCTACCCCGCCTCTCGTCTCGCGCACCGGCTCGACCTCTCCCTCATCCTCGCGGGGGCGGCTGCTGCCGCCGCGAGCATGGCCACCGGCGCCGTCACGCCGCCGCCGCTGGCCGGCGCGCGGCGCGTCCCCCGTGGACGGGGCTTCCTCCACCGGCGCCTCGCCGCCTCGCCTATGTGAGCACTTCCTTCGGTTGCTGTTGTGTTTCGGTTAATTCGGTATTACACATCCGCTTTGCTGTTGTTCGAGAAACTCTCGTGGTGGTTTTAGATGCTAGAAATAACTGCAATGGAGGAAAGGGAGAAAATCCTGTCTGGAGAAGGAAGAGATGAACCAGGGGGATTTCAGGGCGTCGTTTGAGCATTGGGTTAGTTAGGTTGCGCATCCTTCACGTTAGACTCTGACTGGAAAGACTAACCAATCAGTTCAATGCAGGATCACACTGTCATCATTTCCTTTCTTTGCGCAAAATTTGGCCGGTACTGGTTCATTGCGCCAATTATCATGGCACGTGTTTCTTCAATCCAAAGGGGAAACCATAAAATGATGCGGCACTCTGTTTTTTTTTTATGAAAAATATAAAAGAGGAAAGAAAGGGGATAAGGATGTCCACATGGTTGTAAAAATAGAAAATAAGAAGGAAAATATGCGGTCTTGTAGTCTTGCTGGCTTTTTGGTTGATTCTTATGGCTTGGTATGGTGTAGTTCGAATGTTATACTCAACATTAGGACCACAATTGAACTTATTATTAGGTTCCACTGAAGCAAAGTCTTCAGTGATTATGTTCTTGCTTTTCAGTCATAGAGCTAGCGTTGAGCACAACTTCATGCTTAGATCTTATGTCTATTGTTCCTTATTTTCATGTATAGTCATTTTTCTACCCCAGGAAAGATGAATCCATGATTTCCACAGATGGTGGAAATGAGGAGACAGACACTGACAGCCTCAATGTCGCTAGAGGATTGTCTCACCCTGGGCTTTCCTCAAGTTTATCCAATAAGGCATCAGTGGTCCCAACCCCTTTGCTTCCTTCTGGACCATCTGATCTCCGGTTCAATCGTCTTCGACCCTCAATTGATGAAAGTGATTGCAAATACAAAAGATTATTTGGCTGCTATGTTGCTCGTGAGGCTGTAATCGATGAGGAATACTGGGTATTACTCTTGTTAAGTTGTTAGAACATATTGTTCATTTGTTCTGTTTAGCAGACATGGCTTCCACATGTATTTGTAATGGATTGATTGCTAACTATTGATTACTAACATATGCTAGCTATTTATAGCTTACATAACGCCACCTTTTATTCAGTGACCTACAATTATGATTTACTCTACCTACCATTATGCCTTACAAGTTACATCTCTCCTTACTAATGATTGATAGATCGCTGCATGGTTGAGAGCAGAAGATCACTACGAAAATGAGTCAGGCAATCGGTAAGACTTTTATCTTTAAGGGAAAGTTCTGTAGTCTTCCTTATTGTCTGTACTGCTATACATTTACCGTTAGCATGGTCCTTGCAGCTACTTTATCATTATTTTTTTCCCTGCAGCTATGTTGAAAGCTTTAAAAGAAAGTTTGCACCAAAGGTACTTGCGTAAACAACTTAGTAGTGTTTTCTGTGTGCTTAAAAGTAATTGAGATAGGATGTACATCTTCTTTGTAACAAGTAAATATTAAGAAATTACAATGACCTCTGTTCAAATAGCTTTGTTGATGCAACATTATAAATTATTCGCATTAATTTGTCACATCCCGATCATTCGATAGTTTCTGTTTGGTTCACAAGTATCAGAGTCTGTCATCTCATTGCAGGAATTCCATGCATTAAAGAAGAGATGCAGCAAACAGCACGGAGAAAAGTATATCTGTTTTGTCGCGGTATGAGATAAAAATCTCTGTTTGATTTGTTCATCAAATTTGTCACTATTTGGTTGCAGCTTGTTTTGTTCATAAAGCACGTTGCAGGGAATCATGAAAAACCAAATGGTCTCTCTTACAATTGACTATGATTAATGAAAGCCTCACTCGGCAACTATCTCAGTTTACATTCTGTTAAAGTTGTCTTTACTGATATTTTCTTCATTTTTTCCACGGCTGAAAATATTGGTGTCTTATGCTTAATATTGCAGGTAAAGAATGATGACCTCAGGCGAACTGTCCTGAATAGTGTCGTTGGTACCTTAGATGTATGTGTAAGGCATCCTCTACATGGGGAGAAATTTCCTGAGGTAGGGTATAATTGTACCTTCTCTTATGTTTTTTTTCTGCTGCTGTATTTAGAAGTTATATCTAGAAGTTATTCACAGGAGCCTGGAAAGTTGTCTCTTCACTGTCGAATTTATCAGCCTGATCAGCCAAAATTTGGGTATGTAACAAATGTATGCGTTGCTAAATATGAAAGGCGTCAAGGGATTGCCAGCAACATGCTGTTATTGGCCATAGATGCTGCAAGACTCAACGGTACAGGAAACATTGAGCTATTCTAGAATAGCCTGTCCCAAATGAAAATGCACGATCCACTGATATCTTCAACCCATTACAGGTGCTGAAAATATTTACATTCATGTGCATAAAGATAACTTACCAGCGTGGAGGCTCTATGATCAGATAGGATTCAAGGTACGTGCCTTGTCTCAGTTTAATCCTGAAAAAATTTCGTGAAGTTACAGAAGTCTAAATTGAAAATAACACTCATGCTATTTGTTTGTAGATGGTTGACCAGGATGGTGCTTGTTGTTCATCAGATCTGTGCTTACTCTCCTTCAGTTCATAGGCCTTGCTGACTACTGTAGATAGGAATAGAAGGGACATGGACCCTAGTTCTCTCTCCCTTGCAGGGAAATGCCATCGGTCCTCGTGATTTGAAAAGGCGGGATGGTATGTGCCAAGGAATACCTTCACCACCTTGTACACGATCATTTTCAAATGTTTGTGACTTTCGAGATTGTCACTAGATCGGTGACAGTTCTGAATTCTGATGCCCCAGAATGTTGAGGTATCTGAATACTTCGAAAGCTTCTGTCACGTATAGTTTGCGCAGCCAGCAAAGTGTTCGTTGCCCCTGTGATTCGGCAATGAAAAATTGAAAATACATGATCTCGCTACTTGATACTGTGACCGTGCTCTTGTTGCTGGTCATATATACAATTGTAAAGTCATTGAGCAACAGATGAGCTCATGAACATCAATGCCTCCCATATCTGGTAAACAGATCTAATGCTTCTATGGTAGCCACATGTACAAATCGAATCTGTTGCATTGCACTTCCTAGTGAGACGTGAGGAGTAAGGTTTGTTCGCTGGAGCCGTGCCGAGCTCTTTTCCTGGTAAAATTACAAAAAAAAAAACGCGTATGAATTATAAGTGACTTGCAAATTGCATTGGATGACCTAGATTAATGAGCCTTATTCAACGGCCTTACTTATAAAATTTGCTGAAAATTTACGAATTCGAATCGAATTCGTACTCAAGCAAAACCACTGACCTCGAAGGCTCCACGCGTGTGGGCCAACCTACCTGTGTGGTTTACACGGAGGACCGGAGGAGCACCAGAGTTATCTCCGGCTCGAACCCGAGACCGGACTGTCCCGATCCGCACCGCACACTCGAACAAGGCGAGTAGAGGGGTCAGCGCCGAATCACCGTCCTGCGGCGAGACCCAAGCCAACACAGCTCAGCCATGTCGGCGCGTGACCGCGAGACGGCCGAGGCGCTGGTGCGCCTCGCCGCCTCGCTGGACGGGGCGGTGCTCGGGCTCGGCACGGCGGCCGTCGCCGTCGCGTCGTGGGTCAAGTACCTCGCCGTCTCGGGGCAGCTGCGCCTCGTCGCCTCCGCGGCGACGGCCTCCGTCGCCGATGCCCGCTCCCTCCTCCCGGACGACGGCGACGAGTCGCGGATCGCCGCGGTGCGGGGCTACGTGCGGACCCAGGGCTCCTTCCTCCGTGCCCCGTTCTCAGGCGAGGCGGGCGTCGTCGTGAAGCACACTCAGATGGTGAGTCCCGCCGTCGTACGCTGGAGACTTGCTCGTTGCGTCCATCGTTCAGATTAGGGTTTATGCTAGCCCTGGACAATAAGGATGCTGCGGTTCTGTTTTAGTTTTCGTCTTAATCTTCAAGGATTGGGCTTAGGGATGGCTCTCGAGGCAACGAGATAATAGTCGGTACGGAATTCAGATGAAGCACTAGCCGTTCTGGCCATTGGAGTTGTCATGACACCCTATCTAGTGTAAATTCTGCTACACTTATTAGGTTGAGGTCTCCAATTGTTGTACAAATTTAAACATAGAGTGATAGAGAGTCTCCCTTCCTGAGGGTTTCCCATTTTCTTTAGTGGCTTCCAGTTGTCTGGAGTTCCATGATTCTCTCCTGCAGGATTAGGAACTTGGGCAAATCTTTGCTAATTTGATTTGATGGTTTCCAGATTGGCTTGTGTGTTCGAATTTCTGTGATAGGAGAATTGTTAAGCACATTTTGAGAATACCAACTCTTATTATGTTTTCAAGTACCTGAGTTTGAAGTCTGTTATAAGAGAATGCTTACCTTTTTCCCTTTGTTGTTTTAAAACACTGGATCTGCCTGTTATTCTTCCTCTATATCAATGTCTAACTAACTGGTAGTATGGGGTTTTGTACTTTGTAGTGTTTGTTCACAGAATGGAGAGGCATCTTTGGATGGACCTTTGATCTGCATGCTCTTCTTTTCAGATCATGGAAAGAGCAAATTGTGACATCTTTTAGATCGGTATTCCATCTACACTCATACAATGTTATTATTAGGATAACCTTTACCTCGATTTTGACAGTGTTTCTCTTTCACAAGGTTCCGTTTGTTCTGGTTAGTACTGAGTTAGGAAATTCTACAGGAGTGGTGCATGTAAATGTGGATGAGGCGGATTATCAACCGTTGCCTCTTACTACAGTGTTTCATAAACTTATCCCACTTGAGACGACTCCTTACACATTGTTTCAAACTATTATTGGCAACGGCTATCCGGTATGTTCTTTTGATTGTTGAATTAACAACAGATATTTACCTATGCAATATTCAGCCCTGGGGTATATCTCCTAATCTGTTATGTTATTTGTTCCATAGATTGCATTGTTGGATGAAGAAAAAATACTACCGATTGGTAAGAAAATTACAGCAATAGGACTATGCCGAGCAAAGAATGCAGAAAGTGTCGAGATCACATCGTGCCCAGAGATCCCCTTTTTCTTGTAAGATGTTATTTGGTAATATGTTTTCATATTCTTTCTTTCTTGCTGATTCCAAACACCATTTTTGCCTCTATGAAATTCCTTGTGAATAAGGGAAGGAGGACATGCATTCTCTCGGTGAACAAGTTTTTAACGCTTTGCCTTCACTCAGATCTGAACTAACCAAGGATGAGATGCAAGCTCAGCTGGCTTCGCGTGCTAGGATACTCTTTTGGGGTAGTATTGTTTTGGGAACCTTGTCGGTTTGCTTAGTGGGCCATGCCATTTACAGGTATCAGTCATGAACTTGTTGTGTAAACCAATATACTGAGATACTTTGCAAAGTTCTTGTCTTGATCTATCAAATTATGTCATTTTCTCTATTATTTGAGTTATGATGATTGATGCTTAATTATCTAGAGATATCCTGTTGAGCAATTTCAGTTTTTGCAGTTCTATGTACTGACAATTTCAGTTTTTGCAGTCCTCTGACAATTTGAAGTTTACAATGTTGCAGGGGCTGGAAGAGAATCAAACTACGGAGAGAGGCTAGGCAGGCACAACAGATGTTTGAGGATGCTGAAGATGCTATTCGGGAAGATAACTCTAGTGGTGATGATGATGATGAAGTAGGAGATGGGCAACTATGTGTTGTGTGCTTAAGGAAGAGAAGGAGAGCAGCTTTTATTCCATGTGGGCATCTTGTCTGCTGTTGCAAATGCGCATTAAGAATGGAGCGTGAGGTTGAACCATTGTGCCCTATGTGTCGTCAAGACATCAGATACATGATAAGGATTTATGACTCTTGAGGTAATTGGAAGACATCCTTTTTAGTATTTTATAAAGATGTCTCACTTTTTCTCTCAGTGCTCATTTTCTAGCTATACAGTTACGATGTAATATTCGGACTAATACACTGAATAAAATCGCTAGCTTTCTTGTTCGGTTGCTTCATTAATGGCATAGTTGGTTTTGGATACCTCATTTATGGTCTTTACCTAGATGTGACATGCTGACTGAACTTTATTTCCTTCAACCGGGTAGAAATTATTAACACCTCTTCCATTTAGCAGTTTAATCAAAAGAATAGAATGAGCTTGTAACTATATTCGACAGTGTGGTTGGTGTGGTGCTTGTTCAAATTATGATTATGCATCCTGAACTATTGCTGCTCTATGCAGTACTCCTACTACGGAGAACCCCCTGAGTTGCTGTGTGTTTAATTTATTCACAGATGAGACACCTATTTCTGTCCATTTCATCTGAATTTTACCATAATCTAAGTAGCACATGAAATGAAGTTCAGAACGAATTCGTTTGATTTTATTTGCAGGTACCTTGCTGATAAGATCTACACGCTTCCTAGCTGACCCATGCAAACCTGAGGAGCACAACTGTTCATCCTGCTGGGCATTTTCCTGGTCTAGGCTACTAGCTAACTAGGCTACCTTGGATTTGTGAATGTAATGTCTTGACCCTCCAAATTATGCTCTTGATTGCCTGGGACAAAATAGTTTTAGTTGAAGTCGTGAACTAACGTGGAGTTATTTTTTGTTTGCTTTGCGCATATCTTTATCCAAAAGCATAGGGTTTGTTGCAAATAGTTTAAAGATTTGGGCATTTTCTGCCGTCTGATCGTCACCTCTAGTGCTGTGGAAGTGTGGGTGTTGCAAAAGATAACGCTGCTCGTTGTGATGAACACAATGCTGTTCCAGCTCTACCGTAACCTGGCACCAGATGACAGCGGTGTCCGTGCGCCGGAGCCTTTGACGCTTGCCAGCGGATAACATCGCCGAAGCTGTCTTTGGCTAAGCGTCAAGTCCTATTCTGATGCCTTACGCGGCCATACTACTAGTTGACCAGAAGGCCAGGGCTGCAGGGTCTCATAGCAAATCCACTTGTGATTACGGAAAAAGTCGTCTAGGTGATGCCAACAAATGACCGGAAGTTAGATCGGCACCGAACAACATTTCAAAATAAAGGCCACGTTTGTTGGTCACAGAAGCAACGAGTACAACTTCCCAACTGTGACCTAGAAAGAGGTGATTTGCCAAGAAGCCCATCAGATCGGTGGTTTAAAGAAAGGCATGAATTTATCACTATGTCGTTTCTTTTTTTTTCGAAATCCAATACAAACATAGACACTCACGTATACGAGCATACATTCATCCCTACAAACGTACATATACTACTCCTATAAGCATCTCCAAAGTACTGACCATTGCCAAAATTAACACGAGTATAGCTAGAAAATTTATGTTGACGAATTGTAATAATAAATTTGTTTGCTAACAGTTTTGAACCAAAATCGGGTTTGTAAAGGTCATGCACAAAAGTTCAATTTACGTAGAAACTATATATTGAAAATGTTATGATAATGTGTTACTTCTTCAACCGTTGTTGACTCTTCCAAAACATTCCAGACACACAGACTACGAGAGCCAGGTGAATTATAGTTGTGTAGTATCTTCAAGACTTGATACTTATAATAAGAGCAAGGCCAATAAGCTTAGCCAAGCCATGTCACCTTGAGACTAGTTTAAGAGACTACTCATACAACAATTAGTCTCTTCACAAATTCCAAAGACACATTTTTTATTTATGTGGGACCCATCCCTTGTGCCCATCCGTCCTTTATCTGCTCGTTCTCCACTTTACGCGGCATGAGCAAGGCTGGGCACTGGTCAGGGGCAGCCGTAGGTCCACAAATGCATGCAGAGGCGCCTAGCTTGGTGCCAACCAGTCGCGTGCTCAGCGCTTGCTGTCTTGGCTTGCGTGATGAGACCGGCGACAGAGTCGACCGATTTACTCTCTCTTCTCTTTTCTCTTTCTTCCACCTGGAATTTTGCTGATGTGACTTGGCTATAAGCCAAGCTGACATGGATTATTATACCTGCTCTAATGGTATCAATCTAATTAATCTTTATTTTGTTTTAACTCAAAGCTAGCATCCATGCTGATGGCAAGTGGCTCCTCGAGGCTCCAGCACGGGGAACAGACAACAATCATAGGCTCCACTCCCGGCGCCAACTTAGCCGTTGCTCCGCTCAAACGGTCACTCCTCCCGCTCTGTATTTAAACCTCCCCACGCGCCACGGCCTTCCCTGCTCCTCTCCTCTCAAGTCTCGACTCAACAAACACATCACGGACTCACACGATCACTGTCGCACACTCGCACTGAGAACACAAGCACCGCACAGCGCACAGTCGCACACCCAGGAGGTAATGGCGTCCGCCACCGGGAACTCGAGCCTGCGGAGCTGCTGCTCCCTTCCCAACCTGCTGGTCTGGCTCCTCAACCTGTCCCTCCTCGTCCTCGCCGCCGCCGCGCTCGGCCCGGTCTTCCTCCTCCGCCCGCGCCCGACGCCCTTCGGCTGGGCGCTCCTCTCCGTGCACACCACCACCCTGCTGTCCGCGCTCGCGGCGCTCCACGCCCAGCTCACGCACCTCTGCCTCGCCGCGCACGCGGCGCTCGCGCTCGCCGCGCTGTCAGGACACGCGCTGGCCTCCCTGGCCTTCTTCCTCCGCCACGACCACAGCCTCCGCCTCCTCGGCTCCGCCAGGGACCGCCGGGAGCAGTTCGTGCTGGCGTTCCTGGAGGAGCTGCTGCTGCTGGCCATGTTCATGGCGCAGGCCGTAGCGCTGGCGGCCACGTGCGTGGTGAGCCGGCGGTGGGCCAGGGAGTACCAGGCGGCCGAGACAGAGAAGGAGGCCGCGGCGAGAAAGCGGGGGAGGAAGATGGCGCGTGTGCAGGCCAAGTCGGCGGCCGCCGCGGAGGCCGGGGTGAAGGCCGTCGACGAGAAGGTGATGCGGAGCAGCAGCGGCAAGAAGGTGCACTGGGCCAACAACGATGGATTCGAAGAGTGCTAGAACAACCAACACATGGAAGTAGAAGAATCACTAGTAATCTCCTAGTCCTAGCTATGCTATTGTTCAGAGAATCAGAGGTATGATGGCCATTATAGTGTGGCCACAATATTTGATTTGAATCGCTATTTGTTCTTAGGGGCTACTATGTAACCATGAACCATTAGAGTAGTTCTGTTTACTGAACTTTCCATATCTGTGTGAAATGAAGTTTAGCTTTTTGGACATTGCTAGAGCATGAACAATATATAGTCATACGCCCCCAATGATTTCTTTGTTTACAGCAGCACCATTACAAAATTTACAATGTTTGAAGGCTGTGGTAAATTGCTAACATTATTGCCCTTCTGGGTGACTGTACTTGCTACTCTGGTTGGCTAGATAAACTGTACACGAACATGGTACTAGCCTACTCCTGACAATTAGCCGGAACTGGAAAACCAGTATCAGCCCAGCCCCCACCAACACCCCACACCCCCACCCCACTCCTCTATCATGCAGTACCATGTCGAAGCACTGTCCTTCGGCTGGGTCAAACGAAACCCAACAATTCAGTATAATCTTGAACTCAGATCACCCTGCCGTTTTTCAGTGTTCTGAAACGACCCATGCAGCTACAGAAGCAAAGAATTGCTAACGATCATGGATGGCTGACACCTAGGGTTATCGACAAGTGCAAGAGCACATGGAAGGTGGCCCATGTCGGTCAGGCAAGACAAGGGGGATTTGGAGGACTTGACGGCCGGGCGGTCAAGGACAGCGGTGAGACATGTTGAGTCGTGAGGCGAGCGTATGGAGTACGCTAACAGTGATTTGGTGGTTTGGGCCTCAAAACCACTATGGACGGTTTTCGAGTTTGGGCCTTAATACCCGGTGCAGTTCCAACGGGAATCAGAGGCAGCATGTGGCATCATCGCGAGGCTTGTGTCAAGGCGAAGCTAAGTCATGAAGGCCGCGTTGTCATATGATGTTTATATTTCAAGTTGGACCATTATGCCCCTAGGGTTAAATGGTTCAGCAAAATATATAAGGGCATTGTTGAGAATGTGTAATAGCTCTATAAATAAAGTATAGGCTGCCCCCAACCAGCTATCTCTCTAGGTTAAGTCATTTTCATTTTCTCCTTGTAGCTTTCTCCTCCCCTAGACTGCTAGCGAGATCCACATATGAATTCTTCACATTAGAACTATTAGAACTTCTCCTAGACTGCTAGTGAGATCCACAGATGAATGCTTCACAGTAGAACTTGTCATCTATGTCCTTGGGCCTTGTATTTAGTGGAATCTCATGAGAATGGAGGTCCTAACCTTCTCTTGTCCTCGTGACATCAAGATCTGAGTTTTTGAGTTGAGTTTGTGACTAGATTTGATTTTTCCTCTCCCGGTCCTTTTTCTTTTGGATTTTGGTGGATTTTGCAATTCTGAGATTTTGGGGCTATTTGGGGCATACGAACATAAAGCATAGGCTCTATAGCCATCATCACCAAAGTTGCAAAACACAGTATAGTAGCTCTTCCATAATATAAGGCTCTATAGCCATCAACACCAAATTCCAAAACACAAAGTATAGTTTTGTACTACCCTCTAATCTACAATAATATCAAACCCATAAATTAATATAATGTTACTTGGTAATATCCTATCAAACTCATAATCATCAAACTCTTGTCTATTACAGTCTACAAATTGAAATAAGGAATGACTTCTCTAAATCCAAAACTAGTTATAACTGTCATGTGTGTATAAACGCATTCAGATCCATCAAACATATCATAGTAGTTATTGCTAATTGGAAAATGAGCAACCATCACATGCTTACTTAGCACATTATCAATATCAGCTTTGATATTGTTGCGATCCAAACCACACGGCAATACATCATCGTTACTTTATCGCTGCTGCATTACAGAACTCAAAAAACTGTCGATGGTGCATATTATTAGTATGATAATTGTACATTAATCTACTAAGTGTGGACTTATGTTGATCAGCCATTCAGTCAAAGGGGAGAATGTTGCAATTATATGATCTCTGTATCGAGCCGCTACGAGGGGGTGTGAGGTTAAAGACCATTTCCCCCCTAGCCGAGTACCCCGTGCGCGCAACACACACACACGCATAATCACCCTATCTATCTATACCTAATAATAAAGAGCTAAAATTTTTGGTTATTTTTTTTCATCCATCTATTTTTTCGTCCACCTCCTCTAGCAACCGGTAGTCGAGAGTTTTTTCCATTTTTGTATGACCCTATATAGTTAGGACAAATAGATCTCTTTGAGCCTGAATAAACTGAATAAGAATCCTAATTCAAATAGAAAATAAGTTAGACAAAATCTTATTTTTTTATATATAGCAAATTGTCTCTTTCAACCCGACTTTTTACTTTCCATAACATAATACGTCCACCGTATTGCATTGCTGCCTGCAATCCGAAGTTTATGCCCGGCAAAGAGACCCGTCCTACCACGATGCGTTATTTTTTTTGTTTCGCCCAATAGCATCTAATTGGCTTATGTGTTTTTTCCAACTCCTTATCCGTGTCGTTACCATTCCTTTTTCTTGGCGTCGGGTATCCTATGTGTCCACGTTTCTGATTTCCACACCCCGTTTTCCGTGTCCCCTCCATCTCCATGTGCACATGGGATCTTTTTTATTTTTTTCTATTTTTTCCTATTGTTTCCTTTTTGTTGGACTCGTTTTTTCTATAGGACATAAAAATTTTCCCTAGCCCATAATATTTTGGTGTATATATTGTTGTCCCGCTTGATTTTTATGATTTTGATTTTTTAGCTTGGTTTTTTCTACCCTTTTCTTTTGGGCTGGTGTCCTTGTAAACATAAAAAAATATAAATACAATATTATGGGTCCTTGAGCCATTGATTTTTTTCTAAAAAATAAAAAATTCACCATCAATTTTTTGTATAAGGCTTGTTTGGTTGGACGGTGGCTCTAGAAAAGTAGTTGTCAGCTGTGAGACATACAAAAGTTATCGTGAGTTATGTGGGCTGTGAGAAAGCTCAAAGCCGTCTGGTTTAACAGCCGTGGTTTATTGGAAGTAGTTGTTAGCTGTGGGCTATAAAAAAGTTGTGAGTTATGTGAGCCATGAGAAAGCTGCTGTTAGCGGGTCTCACGTATCATCCGACCCCACCTGTCAACCACAATGTGAAGAGGGGTGAAAGTCCCTAGTTTGGTTTTGGCTAATTGATAAAACCTAAGTACTAATCACATGTGCTTGAGAGTTGATAGCAAAAGGTGATTGGTACACTCCTAAGTGATGGCAAGATGCATGTTGATTATGATGACTTGGTGCCATACTTGGAGAAGAAGAGGAGATGAAGAGCTCAAGGCAAAGGTATAGATATGATTTACTTTTGGTGATTAAGACACTATAGAAGGTGTGATCACACTTAGGATCGATAGCCGTACTATAAAGAGGAAAGTTTCCGGGGCTATTGATCACTTAAGTGCCACCAGATGAGGATTCATTTGCATATGCATTTAGATCTAGTGGTGAGCTAACTTAACGCCTCGAAATTGATTGTGAAAATGCTAACACACATGCACATGGTGATGTATTCTTGGTGTTGTTAACACATTTGCGAAGACGGTGGAATTTGAGTGGTAGATATGGGTTTGGGGCTCTCTCTCCCTCCCACCAAGCTTGCGAGGCGGGATTCGACGCTTTTTGTGGAAATGAAACACTTATTTTCCACTACGCCGGAGGCGGAGTTTATCTCTAAGTCATCGTGGATAGAAACGGAGGCGAACGGAGGTCACTAGGGTGACTGGACGCTGGACCGGACGCGTCCGGTTAGTTCTTCCTGCGTGCTGCGAACGCGTGCACTGGCGCGTCCGGTCACTCGCGGGACCGGTGCGTCCGGTCAGGCGCCAGAGGGACAGCAAACGCAAAGGGTCAATCGGACACGGTGGCGCACCCGGTCACGATCAACCGGACGCGTCCGGTCGCGGCTGGGTACTTACTGGAATCGACCGGACGCTGGCACTGTGGCGTCTGGTCAGTACAAGTGGCGCGTCCGGTCAGCTTCTCAGCAACATGAGCTTCAGGCGACTGGACGCTAGGGCGCGTCTGAACAGTTCTGATCGGCGCGTCCGGTCACTTGTCTGCACGTGTGACTTTGTTTCTTGACTGTTGGCGACCGTACGACTCTATTTTATATTTGTACACGTGGCAGCGATCCAACGGAGCAGCGCGGCGTGACCGGACACGGACACAGCGTCCGGTCAGTTTGATCGGCGCGTCCGGTCAACGCGATAGCAGCAACAACTTGTGTCTAACGGCTATTTCGTGTTAGGGACACTTATAAATACTTGTTGGCCAGCCTTGGGGGATCGCTCTTGGATATTTTGACTCTCTAACATCCTCTTGAGTTGAGCACATCCCTTCCCACTCATCTCCTTTACTTGTTTGATAAATCAAAGTGAGTTTGAGTGATCTCAGGTGTATTTGCTTGTGAGTTTGCATCTAGTTGGCACTTGGGTGAGCATTGGTTGCGGGATTCTTGTTACTCTTGGTGGTTGCCGCCACCTAGATGGCTTGGAGGCAGCGGAGGAGTTGTGGCAAGAGTGGTGCTTGTTCTTGGCCACCTCTCGGTGATTTGTGAGGGGTGTTGTGCCTTTTCTGGCGGAGCACCAAAGGCAACTCTAGTAAATTGCTCGTGTCATTGAGTTACCTCACTTGCGGTAGGTTCTTGTGGTGTTCTTGAAGAGCTTGGTTTTAGATTGCCAATTAGCCGCCGAACCACGAAGTGATAGTCGACACAACGGGGACGTAGCGTGCCGGCAAGCATGTGAACCTCAGGAGAAAAATTGTGTGTCACCTTTGTGATTGATTTCTTAGATTTCTCCCGATGATTGGTCTTCATATTGTTGTGATTGGTTCATTCCTCGACGTGGCGGTATAAAGATCACTTACCACTCTTTTACATTTCGCAAACTAGTTGTAACAAGCTCTTTAGTGTAATTAGTTTTGAGAGCTTGTATTTTCTTTACTAGTGTAGCTTGTCACCTAGTTGAGCTCTTTAGTGTAGCCAGCTTGTGAGAGCTCATAGTGACTTAGCCCTTGTTTGTTATAGTGATTATAGTTACTAGAATTGTTGGATAGGTGGCTTGCAACTCTTGTAAAGCTAGACCAAATTCGCATTTCGCCATTTGTTATATTAATCTTTTGCTCTAGTGAGTTTGTAGAATTTTTAATAGGCTATTCACCTCTCCCTCTAGCCATATTAGGACCTTTCAGGGGGCGTGCTCGCTGGCCACTAGGGATGAATCGTGCTCGCGTTGGCGGTGGTAGAGCTCACCCTTGTGCCCACGGCGGCGGCCATAAATATTTATATTTAAACAATTTTTGTGCTTTGCAACGGTAGAAAAAAGTCGTGAAGGTTGAATTTTAGTTTGACACAGGCTTAATAGAACATTATCATATTATTGCCAAGATAAACTTATATTATGGATGTTGATCATTGTAAAATAAATTATAGATTTGATATTTTATAAAAAAAAAGATAAAACATAAATAGATATGTATCATCTATATTGCTGTTTTCTGTTAACATTTGATACTTTCGTTGTAACGCACGGGCAAAATTTGGTAGTGAACACATGTACGCAAAACTTACTCCTATGAGCACCTCTAAACCCCTAGCCAAGTCAGTCTGGGGAAAATCCTATACGCACGCACACTCACCCCTATGAACACATACGTAAACCCTACCACTATGAGCACATCTGAAGGACTGAGCCGACAGATCTCGAGATTCACGAAGTCACCACAGGCGTTTCGCTATCGACGAGGACATCGTCTTTCACTGAAAGCATAGCACCGTTAATTTCTGGAACAAATCCAAGAAAATGCAAGCACCCGTACCAAGCTGAGGACTTGAACCCGGGTGGACATGTTGCACCACAAGAAACCCAATCAACTCATCTATGATCTAACTAGCCTAGATCATCCCTTTGTGTTGATCTCAATCTAATAGTAATCTCCAAGCTATGTTATTTTTCAGATATAATGATGGCCATTATAGTGTGGCCATAATATTATGGGTCTATTTGGATCCAAGAGGTTAAAGATTAGTTCTCCTCTTTTAGCCCATGGGAATCCAAACAGGAGGATTAAAAGAGAGGGCTAATCTTTAGCTCTCCATTATCCTCTTCAAGCTGGGCTAAAAGGGGCTGTGAAGACCAAAAGACGACCTTTTTTTCGAGAAATACCAAAAGACCACCTTTTAGCCCAGGGTGCCCAAATACCCCGAGAGGCTAGTCTTTATCCCTCCATTTTAGGGGCTAATCTTTAGCCCTTAGCTAAAGGAATCAAAACAGGCCCATCAACTAGAGTTGCCCTATTCGCTTATACTGAAATTTGGCTTATGCTGATGCTAAAATGTTGCAAGATAAAACACTGTTCCAGACTGAAAAGTAGTGTACTACTTTTAGAGCAGTTCTGTTTACTGAACTTTCCATATCTGTGAAATGACGCTTAGCTTTTTGGACGTTGCTCGACCATGAACAATAGTCATACGCCCCAATGATCTCTTTGTTTACAGCAGCACCATTACAAATTTACAATGTTCGAAAGCCGTGGTAAATGCTAACATTATTGCCCTTCTGGGTGACTATGCTTGCTACTCTAATTGGCTAATAAAACTGTACACGAACATGATACAGCTGACATGAATAGCTTGCTACTTTTATAGTTCTGACTCTGTTCAATTAGCCGGAGCTGGAAAACCAGTATCAGCACCCTCTATCATCCAGTACCATCTTAAAGCACTGTCCTTCGGCTGGGTCAAACTAAGCCCAACAATTCAGTTTAATCTTGAGCTCAGATCACCCTGCCGTTTTTCTGTGTTCTGAAACGACCCATGCAGCTGCAGAAGCAAAGAATTGCTGACGACAAAGATGGAGCTAAGGGCCATCAATCCCCCTGTGTGATAAACCGCGAAATACAGCATCACTATTAAAGCTCGATGACCCAATATGAGGAAAACATGGCATAACAGACAAAGTGTGTAGTTGGCCTCAATAAACATTACCTGAGAGAGATGGTGTCATGGCGAAATCATATTGTGGCAGTAACACTCCAGCAGCAATTGGAATGGCTACTATGTTATATGCCACTGCCCAGGCCAAATTTTGGTGAACTTTTGCCATCGTTGCCTTCGACAGGGATAGCACATCTACCACCTGAGCAAGAGATTGTTTAATCTCTGTTAATGGCACTTGAGTTATTCAGATGAGAGAACCATTACAAGAAAGAACCTTACCTGAGAAAGTTTGTTGCCTAATAGAACAACTGAAGCTGCATCAGAGGCAGCGTTCTCTTTTGAGTGAGTTCGCATGGCTATTCCAACATCTGCAGCTGCTAAAGACGGCGCATCATTTATTCCATCACCAACCTGGACAACAGCAAGTACAAATCAATGTTGTTAGGAATCAATGCAGGCAAAAAAAAGTTCGTTCAATAAAAAAAAGACAAGTACTTGACAAAAAATTGTCGGTGAGCAATTTTGAACTATGTGTATTATCTCAAATTGAAACTTTTATAAATATTTATACTTTTGGACTATACTTTTGGTCTATGAATCACAAGTGTGGATATTTGACCTCTCCATGATAGAACACCCATAAAGCATTGGATTTCATTACCATTGCAACTCTGTGTCCCTTCCCTTGCAAAGTTGATATAATGCTTGCTTTGTCTTGCGGAGTTAGGGAAGACTTTATGTTTTCATCCCTGATTCCAATAGTCCTCCCGATGCTTGTCACTGCTTCTTCCCTATCCCCTGACAGTAGAAATGTTGTAATGCTTTCCTGCTGCAACCTGATGATTAACAAGACAAGACAAGTTTAAACATGCTGCACTGCTTTAACTATACACATAAGGCAGTAATAGTTGCAAAACTTGCATGCTACTTCAAAAATAACATTAAAAATATCTAAGGATCTTGCAGCAGCATTTCACGGCACCTCTGAGGATAACCCTATTAGATAAGAGAAATGTATCTGTACCGAGAAAACACAGTTAAAATGCAAATAATCACTCCAGAAAATACCTCTCCACAGTTAAGTTTGCATCTTCTCGTAAAATATCTGATATAGCAATAGCACCTACAATTCCTTCTCCTTCACGACCAACGTAAGCAATTGACTTTGACTGATTTGATGATGATGCTTCACTTGACAACATAGACTCCAGCCGGTCTCTAAGGTCTCTCAGTTCAGTTGGTGATGCTTTAGTTTCAAAACGATCATGCACCCAATCCAAAGTGCCTACTGCAACTAAACTCCCATCTACTTCCGCTAAACAGCCAAATCCAGGCTCCGTAAGCTGACCACTTGTGATCGGAATATCTAGCTTGAGTAGTTCAGCCTTGTTCATTATAGCATTTGCAATTGGGTGCAATGCTGTTTTCTCCACTGCAGCAGCAAGACGAAGAATCTCTGTCTCCTCATTTGCCAGAGAAGCAATAGAAGTAACTACTGGTTTTCCTTCTGTAAGTGTCCCTGTCTAGAATCGGAATAAATTGTTTGTAATGGAAAAAAAAAACACAACATTGAGAATAGCAGTTTACCATGAAAAATAAAAAAGACAAATGAAAAAACACGTACTTTATCAAGCACAAGAGCATCTATTCCAGCCAAACGCTCTAAAACATCACCTCCTCTAATAAGTAAGCCTCTTTTAGCACCTAGTAAAAGAAAAACGAAGTGATAGGAAGTTATGGCAAACAAAAATATGCAATGAGGAAAGTTTCTGCTGAAAAGTATAGTGAGCAATTGACAATTAGAATAGGGATCCAAATTTGCTCATCAGAAGAGTCTACAAGTTTAGCTAGTCCCCATCATATTATCAAAGATCAGAACAAATGGATGGAAACAGATGGTATAGAAAGTTACCTAGGGAAGTTCCTATTAAGATAGCTGTTGGTGTAGCTAATCCAAGTGCACAAGGACAGGAAACAACCTGCAGGGAGTAAAGTTCACAAAATTAGTCCAAACAAACGCTTCAAACGTGGTTTTACGAAAGAGATTTCGAATGAGATTTCAGGTTTTGCATGTGCAATTATCACACCATATTAAGGGTACATGTTAGTTGATCAACTGTGAATTCAGTCAATTTGATAAAATTCCAAGAGACTGAAATGCTGGGTTTTTTTCTTCTATTAAAGAAAAACTACAGCAGGACCACTTACTAGTACATCTACAGCAAGCTTTATACTCAAAAGTAATGAATCCCCATCTGGGCCAGCAATATCATTGAAAAGAACCTCCGGAAATACGTGTGCGCCAATGTAATACCTTAGGGAGGGAGAGTGTTAGAAAAACAATATTTTTTAGTCACAACAAGATTTTCGTAGAAGAAAATAGAAAACAAGAGCACACCAGAAGGAAAAGGTTGCTGCAGCCAACGTCATAACAGTATACACAAATGGTCCTGCAATGGAATCTGCAAGCCTTTGAACAGGAGCTTCACGTGCCTGGGCATCCTCAACCTGTTCAAGGATACATATATAGTTAAACACCCTTTTCTCCCTTCGTTTTACTCAACAGCAAAGAGTGTTTTTCACAACCATGCGGACTATCTTAGCTATTGTTGATGATGGTCCAGTACATGTTGCTCTGATCTTTAGCGGGCCATCCTTCAAAACAAGTCAAATAATAGGTTGTTACTTATCCTGCTAAGAAGAGTGAAATGCATCTGAACTTATGAAGGTAGTGGAACATCAAAGTTGAAGAAGTGACACTGTCACACCCCAATTTTGGGTTGTGCATAGAAAACACTAAATAAAATAAAAGATTTTAATATTTGGATAAAATTTACCAAGTTTAGTATTGAACTAGTGCAAATTTAGTTATAGGAAAAATGTGAATTTTTAAAGTTTTCTAAACTTGACGGGCGTTTTGGATGATGTGAGGTTTGCTTGTTGCTTGACTTGGTGTTGTAAGTAAAATTTTCAAAAACGCGATTAGTAAGTCTTTATCTTTCTTCGCCCTGTCCCTATCTTTTTCCGTAATCAAATCCCTGCTCTCTTGATCCTAATCTTTTCATTTGGAGATTCCCAAGATCCTTTTCTTCAGCTCCAATCACCCCTTTGGTTTATCATCCATCAACCTATCTCTCAAAACTTCTCGGAATTTTTTCCTGCTTCTACCAAAACTTCTTCCCATTTTTCTACGAGCATAATCTAATTTTTGGATGCTCCAGAATAGCTTTTCATGAGCTCCAAATATTTTATTTGAGTTCTTCATCCTTCAATCTGTCTCCAGGATTTTTCCAGGGGTTTTTCTAAGCTTCGGAGCATTTTTCGTGATATAAATGGTAATTCTAGATTTTCTAGAATTATTTTTGTTTCATAATATTAATTAATTTCGAAATTTGGAAAATCCATGCCCAATTTTCCATAGTTCCTCGAAGAATATTTGCAATTATCCTAATAAATCTTAAAGGCCCATTTATTTACTAATGGGCTTTAATAATTAATTAGGCCTATTAGTAAAGATGGAAGGTGCAACATCAATTAGTACCATATTGCTAATTGATGTAGAGGTGCAGAATTCTCCTCCCTATATATAAATACCAACCCTTTGGGTGAAGCACACCAGAACTACGTAAGGGAGCCCCTAGTTTAGGAAATCCCTCATGTAGTAAATCAGATTTTTCTCCTCTCCCCACTGTTCCACAGCCCTGAGGTTTACCCGGCCTACCTCCGTCATCTTGGTGGTGTGTGCCGTCCGCCTCCAGCCAGGTCATGCAAAAGCTGCATCTCGATCTCTATAAGCACCAGGACGCCTCTATCTACGGAAGCAAGCTGCCAGGACTTCCGTGCACCCTTCGCCAATGCTCGATCTTCATTGCCGTGAATCTGCAAACCACCGAGCATCCTATGAAGGTACATGTCCTACGTACCTGACCTGAATTGCTCTCTCTAGCTTGCCCTGTGGTATCTCCTATACTAGTCATCACGTGCCTTTGATTAAGCTTTTCCCAACGGGAAAAACTAGCTGCATCTATGCCTGACCGAGTTGCTGAGCTGCTGGCCTGCTCCCAAAACTCTAGAACCTTGGCTGCCGTCAACTTCCTGGTGTCCAGAGCTCTCTGATACTTAAGACAAATCTACAAAGGTCCTCACTCGTTACGCGCTAAGGTTTTTGCTGTTTCATCATCTTAATTCCTTTCAAGTTACGTTGAGGTCGTAGTGGCGTAATTTACGTTGATTGTGTGGTATGTTTATAAATTTTATAAATAACATATTTAATTTAATTAATATTTGCGTGCAATTGGCTTTCGAATTAAAAGCAAAAAGTTATTTTTTAAAATCTGGCTGCGAGGTCTAAATAGTGAGTATGAATCATAGTTCCTTTTTTTATCCACTCTATGTATTTCGTGTTCCAGATACTAGAATAAATAATATCCGACGAATTAGAATCATCTTGATAGAGATAACAGGCCCTTTCTATGTATTATCAATAGGATCAATTCTAACAAGTCACACACTCATATTCTAGAGATACCAAAACAAAAAAATCTGCCTTTTATATGTCAAATGTTAACTAGATTAATTACAACATTAATAAGTTTTTAATTTGTAATCTGCTTAGTCTAAACACGTTTCAAACATAAAACTAGTTTAGATGCTCACTTGTTTACTTTCTTTTCATAAAAGAAATGTATTTGCTTATAGATGATTCTCTAAACATTTATAAACAATAATATATGACTAGATTTAACTTGGTATTTTAATTAAAAATATAATTTGACTAAGTTAATATCTTTCACATGATTTTGTTCAATTAAAAAATAAAGCATGGCATAGTCTTTTCTTTTATAATATAAATCTCGGTAGTTTCACTATCCTAGCTCTGATTTAGTCTATTTCAGTGGCGTTAGTTTTGGTCGGCGTAATTTAAATGTTAGAAGCGACCATGCTAAATATTTCTAAATCTTATAATCTAAAATATTGCTATCATTTATGTTTATGTGCAACTAGTTTTCTAATTTAAAAACCATATAGGTATACACTTCGGTGTTTTTAAACAAATATTAATATGATTAATTGCTAACAAAAATATATTTCTAAATTATAAATTGCTTAGTTCAAACACGTTTCATATACAAAATCCGAATTAGATGCTCTCACATGTTTATTTCTTTTGCCAAGATAAAGCTTAATAACTTGCTTAATAAAGTAGGTGATAACATTTATAAAATAAAATATGATTAGCTTCGACTTGGTTTTTAAGTTTAAATATATTTTGTTTAATCTGAATTAATGCTACTCACATAGTTTTTCTTAATTAAAATAAATCAAACTCATAGTTGTTTCTTTTAAAAAATAAAACTCTCGATAGTCGTTTCTTTTTAACGATAGTTCCGTTATCGGCGTTTCTTGCGTTCTCTCGATCGTAGCAATGAGTTCTCTCTTAACAAGCTATTTTAAAGCTCTTGCTCTACTGTTCTTAGTTGCTTTTATTTGTTGCTTGTATGACTGCCTATGTGTGGTGCTTGCTACGAGTAGACGAGAACCGTTTGTGGGCGCTGAAGATCAAAAGGTGATGACCGAAAGCTGATGGTGTGAGGGTTGAGCAAGTGTTTAAGGCAAGTATAGCATGGGATCATCCTTGTTACCCATTCACCTTATTATCATTTTGTCGGGTATCAATGATCCCGATGGCCGGAGACGACACTAAAAACTAGCCTTTCGATAAATCAGGGACGTGATCACGAACCCAACTGGCCCTTTGGCATGAGACCCCGTCCCGACCAACCATAAGGGAAGTCCCGCCTCGCCTGACCCTAGTGCGGGCCTAGCCGCGTCCGACACCCCCCCTCGCCCCCCCCCCGGGGGGGGGGGGAAGGCTCCGCCTCGTCCAACCCTAGAGGCGCGGGGTCCGCCCCGCCCAACCCTCCGAAGAGGATTCCGCTTCGCCCAACCCGGGGGTTACGGAGTCGGCCTTGGACGGGATGGACCGGGCTCCTGCGAGGGCCCCCGCCGCCCCCAAACCGCCACAAACGCGGGGTGTGGGCCCGAGATCATGCCCTTAACGCTAGGGAGGGGGCAGGCACGTCTCGATGTGACCGGCGGCCGCCACAGGCTATGCCTAGGCACCCACATTCCCAATAGTGTTGAGCGGATCAGCATTGTGCCGCTCGATCCCCCATGCGACTCCAGACAAGGGGATCTGCTAACCGGCATGCATGCCAGGGAGAGACGAGGCGCCGCAGGCGAGTGGCAGCGCCTTCCTGTAGCACCAGTGATGGGCAAGGGCATCATGACCAAGACAGCAGCGCCCGCCTGTAGCACCGGGGACGAACAAAGCCGCCACATGCGCACAACCTCATTATTGTCGGCAAGACCCGCAGGACCCGCCCGCGGAGAAGGGCGGCACAGCCCCGGGGCTATCACCTTCTCTGTTTCTCTCTCTCTCGTGTACCCTAGGTCCTTCCCTTGACCTATAAAAGGGAAGGCTGGGCATCCCATTTGGGGATCTTTTTTCGAACAACTTCCACTCACTTCACCTTGAGCCGAGACTTGAGCCCGTCCCGCTCTCAACCGTTTGTAACCCCTACTGCAAACTCTAGTGCAAGTAACACCACGAGCAGCTCGCCACTGGACGTAAGGACATTCCGCCCGAACCAGTATACACCTTCGTGTTCTCTTTGCACACATTCCGAACCCAGACACGCAATCCACAAATTTTACTGGTTGGTGGTTTCTAAACACCAACACATTTAATTCATATGCATGTGTCTACCTTGTTACCATTAAGGATATCCTAGTCTTTTATACTTGTCCCTTGTCACCTATGGGATTATGCATTGGGTAGTATGATGCTAGCGCTCAATTAAACACCATGATCTTGTAACTTACTAATGGAATATGCAATAAATACTAAAAGATGTTTTTTAGCAACAAGGAATAAGGGGGCTAGAGCATAGTTTTTGTGATGCTCTAAATTCCTCTCCCTAAGGACTTATCTGTAAGTGGTCAACCGAGACTTACAGTACAACCATGAGTGCTACATGGCTCTGACTTTAGTTAAGTATGATGACTTTTTCTAACTTGTTAGAGGTTACCCAAAAGAACGCAAGAAGGGTGTGTTCCGGGTTGGGTGTAGTGCGGCCTCCGTTCCTAAGAGTACTTCTGCGTGAGTGTGCCTTTCGAAATGGGGGCTCTACATTCGCAGGGCACAGAAACCTAGCGGCCCTAACTTGTTAGACGAACCTTTGAAAGACTTCACAGTGATCCTTGCCTGCTCACCTTGGAAGTGTTTTGGGAGTAATTAACCCGGGCACATGGGTATCACAGTTCATGGTGAAAGTGTACAACATCTGCAGAGTGTAAAACTATTATAACAGTCGTGGTCACGGTCACGAATGCCTTGGAACTCTTACGGAATAGATGATCACTAATGATAATTTGTTTATGCTATTCATTATTCATGTTTACCTAATCATGTGTTTATATGGGATTATGATAAATTTGATGCTACTCAATTGCTTAAAATTATGACTCACTAAAAGCTAATCGTAGTAAACCAGTGTCAACCTTTTGAGCCTCATGAACTCCATATTATATTTGCTGAGTACGACATGTGCCCACCCTTGTTATTTCCCCCACACCACAGTCTGTAGTAAAAGTTGCTTAGAAGATTGATGAGGACACAAAGGAGTTCCCACAGGAGTGCTAGGCATATGTTACCCCCAGTCAGCCATCCCTGTGAAGGATGGAGCATGAAGATTAGCTACCGTTCCGCGATACTCTGATGTAAGTATTAAATATGAGTATATTTCGTTATATAATAAATCATTATCTCTTGATACTATTGTAATATGTCGTTATATGTGTGATTTGACTTCCTGGGCACACATATAGTTAGTACTCAGTTTTGTCTTTAAAACTGGGTGTGACAGACACAAGGCATTTTAGTGAATTTTGTGAAGTGTATTTAGTTAAAGCATCCTTTGGACATCAATCAAGACATGACAAATGAGTGAAGAGCTTACTGATACACCAGTCACACTTTAGACAGAGGGCAGATGGCAGCATTTTAGAGTAACACGACATTCATTTTTTTCAAGCACTTAAAAAATAGAGTTGATTGGGAACATCTTATTGGAATCAGACCTAGGGTCATGCTTTCAGGCAAGAAGTTATACA